>JBAMBQ010001632.1:0-600000 GCA_037044495.1 Stegana nigrithorax | reverse complement strand
GCTTTCCTTGGTTTTCCTCAGTATTTACCATAGTGCCCTACGTGATTTGTCTAGCTTTTTACGTCGTACCCATGATGGTCATACATGCGTTTATGGGTCAGTTTTCTTCTAGTGGGTCCATCTCAGCATTGCGTATATCTCCAATTTTCAAAGGTAAGTATTTGAACTTTTTGTATTTGTGCATAATGTAAACTTTGTGTATTTTGTAATTTTCAGGCATTGGCTATATAGGCGTGACCTTGAGCATTTACTTACTCATGTACTACAGCATTTTTGCCGCCGTACCTTTGTTATATTTCTTTAATTCATTTTGGCCCACTTTACCGTGGAGCTGTGAAGGTTGGCCCAACTGGGCGACTAAATCAAACAAAACTCAGCATAACAATGTATGTTTGATAATGCTTTTTATATGCGCACTTTTTGAGAGGCGTATCCAGTGAGCATGGCTAAAATTTGTTATGTTCTTGATTTACAGATTTGTAATTTAACGGAACTAACGTTTAATGATACTTCTAACGCTAGTCATAATGAAACTGCTATGGAATTATTACTGCTGGATGTACCTTCAGTAATGTTTTTTGAGTAAGTAAACTGAAACTAGCTGGATCTATTTGATCTGGTGTATACTAACTCTAACTTTTGCTATGATTGATGGAGTCAACTTAAGATGTATTTTGGACACATAATCGCACTTTTTCATTGGTTATCTTGACATTATTCCAAAGCCATGATTGCACATAACTTGATTTTTTCTCACCTGTCTCCTTATAGACAACACTACGAAACTACTGTATTAGATGTTCAAGTACGTAACCCACACGGACTCTCCTGGACAATAGTAGCCTTAATTATGTTGATTT
This sequence comes from Stegana nigrithorax, assembly GCA_037044495.1. NCBI lineage: Eukaryota > Metazoa > Arthropoda > Insecta > Diptera > Drosophilidae > Stegana > Stegana nigrithorax. Next base: position 599,140 of record JBAMBQ010001632.1, on the reverse strand, counting down.
GGGCAATTATCGGCTACATATTTCATAAATTCGATGAAACGGCGAAGGTACATCATCCAGTCACCTTTTTTGATAATACGGACTTTCAAATTGCCATCTATTTTATTTCAGATTGGGCGCCTGCTTCGCTATGCTATATGGACCACGATAATCTTGTCATGGGTGTGTTTTCTGGGTTTCTTACAATTACCTGGAGCTTTGGCCAGCATAAACATTTATGTTTACAAAACGATCTCAATGGAAGAATTCTTAGAAACCCTAACTCCAGCTATCGTCTTTTCTTTGCAATCATTTGGTGCTGGCTGGGGTACTGTGATTACCCTCGCCAGCTTTAATAATTTCAAGACGGACATCATGCGTTCGAGTTGGTGGATATGTCTAGGTCAAGTCCTACTGTTTAACTTCTTTGGGTTTTTAAATACGATGTTAATGCATCATTATGACGGTACATTCAGGTTATTCGTTATCGTTGTTTTCTGTGTTAAGCCATTTTTGTTACAGTTATTTGGATTCCCGGGAAGTTCTACGCGAATATTGACTATCGATCAATATTATTTACGGCGTCTGGGAGCATAATGGCTGAAATGTGGTGGCCGAACCTGTGGTCTTTACTTTATTTTGGCATGCTATCACTGGCGGCCCTCATTGTCATGGTGGGTATATTCCGTAACTGCACATTGCTATTCATAAAAGATAACTAATAATATTTCATAGACGACACAACTGTTCACGGTGCTGAAGTGCCTTTTTGATGAATTCGAGTTGTTGCGCGCACACAAGAAGGAAGTCACATTGGGACTTATCGGTCTGCTAGCCACGACTTCCATTTACTTTGCCACCAATGTAGGTTTGCGTCATCACAACGATTAGTTCCAATAACCACATACACTCCTCTGACTTATATAGAACGCATTGGGGCACTTCATGATATTATGCCTGGACAGCGTGAATGTGCAGTCCGTGCTGCAACTATTGCTTTTGGTGGCAGCAGTTTGGGTTTATGGTCGTGAACGCTTGCAGCGCGATATGGAGTTCATGTTGGAACAACGTTTTGCCACCTGGAAAGTCTACACCTTGCGTTTTCTGGCGCCGCTTGCATTGGGTTTTACATTGGTTGGTTGCAGATGTTCGGTTACGCTTTAGATTTGAAATCATCTCTTACTTATTTTCTTTACAGCTTTTCACAAGTTGGCTCTCCTATATTGAACGTTTAGCCCTAGCGAATTATTTGCATACAATTTCATTATGGTTGATCTTCATACCATTATTGCTTATACCTGGCTATGGCATCTACTCCACCTTCATGGCTACCGGTAGGTTTCGCAAGCCTTTAAAACAGGCTTCTTTGCCTGTAGATTGGTATCCGGTGGAAGCCGAGGATCGTCGACGCTATGAGCAAGTCGTGAGTAATGACGAAATCACACAACAACTATGCGATGACGAATCGCAGGAAGTTTTGTAGAATTTATTTAATTCTAATCTAGTAATAGATTATTATACTAATCGAGACATTACAAATTTAACCCATTTATTTAATTTCTTACTAAATGTTAATGAGTTTTTAAAACCTTTATTGAGCTGCTTGCTTGCTGTAACAACATGACAACTTGAGAATCATCTCAGCGTACTTGGAATAATAATAATTGAATTAATATTTAAACAAAAAACTTTTTGATTTTTCGCTATTGAAAAAAACACCATCAATACGTGTTTATTTGTTTTTCACAGTAAATGTTTCTTACTAGACCAACTAAAAAATAAACCACATTAGAAAATATATATGTATGTATGTAAGTAAATTAAGCATACGTTTATGTTTAGACTTTTACAAAGTTAACTAAGCGAACAGTAAAGTATTTAATGAATATTATTTAAATAAACAAAGTTCATATCGCAAATGGAAAACTTAACACAAAAATAAAAGTAAATAATATGCATATACACAGGTGTTCCGTTCTATATTACGTATACATGTATCAATGAGTAGTAAGTGCACGTAAATGACTTTAAATGGCCACGCCCCTTTAGTAATGGCAACTTTTGCAAATAAATAATTCGGTTTTTTGCTTAAAGATAATACATTTATAGATGACAAGGTTTTAAAATAAAAGCGAAATTTCGTTTACTTTAAGCAGCAGTTCTAGCGGATGTTTCGACAATTCCTTATACATTTGTTATTTTTTACTAATGTTAAGCTTAAAAAAATAAAATCAAATATATACCTTGGCATTTTATGTACAACATTTACAAAGCGCATATTAGTAAATTAAATTAATTTTAGCCAGATTTCTGTACTCAGTAATTTACATAATTATTTTATTTTCTTTTTGTTTTTATAACTAATAGCAGCCTTTTTTCAAATATTGATGTTAAAAAATTTTTTGTTTACATAACTTTAATAAATATTGTAACTCACTTAATTATTTAGTTTTATTTGTTTTTTAAATTTTGACTAATTTTTTTAAAAAAAATTTTACTGTATCTGATCTGATATACACGTAAAGCCAACAATATTGCATAAATCGTGGACAAATGATTTGCGACATTTCCTTTTTTTTAGATATATTTTTTTTCAACAAATTCAGTGCTTAAAAACTTACTAGACTAGTAACGAAAAATTATTATTTTTGGATATATATATTTATTAATCACATATATGCATGTTTATTTTTGTTCAGTTATGTGTAAAATCTAACGGAGAATCCTGCACGTGTTTGACTTAAAGTACATACTCGTATCTCTTGGTGCGTTTTAAAGAGTTTTTGTCTTTAAATTTGCGCAAAAATTAAATTCGTTGCGTTTACCAACCTAAACGGAACAAAATTACATAGTCTCGACTTCAATTTGTTGCATAGCAACATGTAAGAAACTTCTTCAAAGTAAATCATTTAATATTTTTGCTTAGCCTATGCCTAACTTAACTATTAAGTAACTAAGAGAAAATTTGCGCTCGTTGGTTAAATCGTCTACAAAACGTTCTAATTGAAGGAGTATCTAATATGCACAGATTAGATTGATTGATTTTCACTGTTAACTTATCTCATACATATGAGTGTTTCTATTTATACATTTATATCTCGCAGAAGTAGTGCGGAACGGTCCAACCGTTGCAAAAAAAGTCTCTAGTTTGGCTATCGCTGCTTTTATTTAGAAATCGTAAAACTCATTCGATTTGTTGTTGAAGCGCCGTGTTAGGACGTAGACAACTGCCTCGTAGGTGGCCATCATAATTGCGGTGTTGGGTATTTGCCGTACAAGTTGCGTAGCCAAGCCTCTGTGAGTGAGAGAAACAAAAAATTAGATTGCAGTCAGTAAATGCTTTTGATTTTAATATGCAAAATTAATAATATAGGTAAAGGAATTCGAAATGAAAATTTCAATTGCTAAACAATCTAATAACTTTAAAACAATATTCGCTTCTTCTACTCTACCAACCAAAATGTGTGTGACTTGGCAAATCTTATATGTTAATAACAACTTCGATCATTAATTTGAACGATTGTTTGGAAAAAGTTTGATTTGTATAACTTCGATCTTTCAAAAAATTTCAGTACAATATCAAAATGTTGCTAGTAATGAAAGCAATGAAGTAGTAATTCCTTTTTAACTAAATATTTCCAAAATTGTACATTTCACACCAACAAATACTAAAGGCATCGTAAATAGAGTCTATTAAAAATTATGGAGTGATTAAGTTGGATGATTGAATTTAAAAAAAAACGGTTACTGATGAAAATCTAAATTTTGATGAAAATTGAGAACTATAGAATTCCGAGTACTTTGAACGAATTTTAACTAAAACTACACAATTATATTAATTGCCGGGCGCCAATAATTGCCACACGCGCGTGTTAATCATATTCTTAAATTGCAGTCTACGCTCTTTAGACCCGCTCTATGCTTATCTGCTTATATAAATAAGAACTTTGCTAAACCACAAAAAAAATTTTTTTTTTAAATTTAAACAATAAAATAATGATTAGAAGAAAAAATATAAATAAATACAAAAAAAAAAAATTTTAACTGAAAATTTAGCAGGTGATAATTAAACAAAAAAACGTAGACAGCTGTTTTTTTGTGAATAGATATAATTCGCATAAAAAACTGCGACGCAGAATTATTTGCGTTCAGTATAAATTATATACGCGTGTTAGAAAATCGTGGGCGTGCTATTATTATAAAATTAACAAAGATTCTAATAATTTTGTTTGTTTTTTAAATTCATTAAGATGAAAATAAAATACACAACTAAAATTAGCACAAAAACTGATTGATTTATGACATTCGTGGTAACAAATGTAGTATGAAGGTCTTGCGTGCGAAAAATTGTCGTCGACGATTTATTTCATTTAAGTCGGCACCAGTTGCTCAAGTCTGTTGCTTTTGTCAAATATTGTCATTTTGCCTCACCTATATAAACCAGGCCGTCCCTCTTCCTTCCAGACTGTATGCAGCGTTTGCCAAAATGAATTGTACTTGTTGCCCTCCTCACGCAGACGCGTGCGTGCAACTTCATGCGGATACGCAATACACGAAGCTATGGTCTTTGAGACAGCGCCCGCCATCATGAATTCAAGAAAATCGCGTGAGGTTTTCGTATCGGTCTGTCGTTGATTGCGTTGTTCCAACTGCAATCGCATACGGTGAATTGTTAAAAAGTGTTTACAGAAACTAGACTAAAGCAATACGCACCAATTTGGATTTGATAAACTCGTAGATGACAAAGTGCACCATTGTCTCACAGATGCCAAAATAACTGGCCGTTATACCTTTATAGAAAGCCGCAATGCCACCCTGCGCATAAACACGCTCGATGCACTGCCGCACGGTCATCTGCACTTTGGAATTGAAATCCAGCTGAAGGCGTGTCTTGACAAACCAAATGGGATTCGTTACCGATGATGACACAAAGCCGGCGCTAGCAGCGCTCATGATGTGTACCAGCGGCGAGTTAGGTTGTATAAAACTGTTCAAATATTTTAATAGTTATCCTTCATGGCATAAACAAAGGAATTCCGTTAGGCGTGCTGGCACGCCACTCCTTACCCTAAACTGTTGAGCGTGCTCTTTGTCTGTGAATATGTGCAAAAATAGATGGCACGCGATGGCGCCACGCCCACAAGATTCGGTCCAAGGCCTTTGAAGAGTGCACGAGGTCCCTCATTTTGTACTATATAGCTGCATGCCATTATCAATACATTACAAATAATAAAAATTTTGCTTATTTCTTCTTGTTTCCGTATTAATTTTGCGTGAAAATACATACCGCAGGCATTGCATAATGCTCATTGATTTTGTTGTTGCCGATGAGATGCCACAATGTGATATGGCCATAATCTGCGTTAATTTCAAAGAAATTAGTCAGTAGTTGAATTAATTTGTTGTTAATTAGCGTGTGGAGCGCTACTATTAGTGATGTGACGATGTCATGTGCGCGACTGATAATTAAATTTCCTAATTATGGTTAATATAAAAATGAAATTTACGAGTAATGCTAATGAGTTACAATTTTGAAGAACGCAAAGCCTTTGTTAAGAAAGCTCATTAAACACATTAATTGGCGCTGGAATGGCGGCATCCTTAATCATAACAGAGAATTCAGTTTCAGATATCTCTAACCTTCCAGTTACAAAAAAAGGAATACAATTATTATAGCTAATAGATCATGATAGAGAAATCGATTTTTACGAAGAGTTCCACATTTTTGAATCTAAAGGACTTTTATGTCTAGAACAATATTGAAGATGATGATGACCTTGCTACTCTTGGTAACTATTACGTGATTAAATTGCTTTGAAGTATCTAAAGATACAATTATCATTAATGTTTTGCCCATCATATGCCAAATTAATTTTAGTTAATAATATTAATAATAATAATAATATTACTGTTGAAAATATCTCAAAACATTCAATAATATCGTCACATCCCTAGCATGTTGATGATAATGTGTTTAAAATGATTTAAGTATGCGTTTTTGTTAACTCAAATTATATGCATTAAATAAAATAGTAATAAAAAAATTGGTACTACCCTACGCACACCCCCAATCACCTGTGGCTGTGCTCTGTTACGAAGTATCGTCGTACTTAGCTTACGTCGTTGCTCAGGTCTAAGCAATTCCGGTGCACCATTTGTCGAACCTGGCGGTGGCTCTACGATACGTGACGATAAAAATGCCGATGAGCTCTGTTGGCGCGTTTTGACCACCTCCAGGGGGCATGTGACCACAGCGCCCACTGTGCCAGCAGTGCTGTGGATTAGAAAAGAAAAATAAAAACAATTGAAATTATTTTTCAAATTTAAAAATAGCAAATCTTTAGATAAGATTTCTAGAACAGTTGCTTTCATTCGTTCTGCTGATTGACAAAGCACTTTGGCATGTCCGTATGTAATACTTTTTCGTTCTAAAATCGCTTTTATACATATATACATTCATATAAAAATAATTACAAGAATTCGTGTAATTGTTTTTCCGCCACACAATCATGGTTCGTTTAAGTCTGCTAAAAATAGACGACCGCCAGAGGCTGTTCATCAGATTTTTATTGGTGAAAATCGCACATAAAAATCAGAAAAAATATTCTTTCGTCGTTTCGCAATTGTTAGTTAAATTTAATTTATTGTTTACGGTTCTTCTGTTATATATAATATACAATTTCTTTTTTTTCAATTTACTTTCAAGTGAGCAGTTTGACGCAGTTATAAAATATCTACTGAATAATTGGATCCATTGAGTTACGGCAATTACGTGCACTTGTACCTACCTATTTAAGTGCAATTTGTACAATGGCTGACACGCAAATAGTCGCGTGTAACTGAAATGACAATAATTTGCCTTTCTCAAGGTTTTTGTTATTATATACGTACTTTGTATATAAGAAATTTAATCATATTAAACTATTTGCAATTGAAAGTTAGCAAAGCAGAAAATCTGATAATTTTTAGTTGACATGCATTTGCTTACATTACTTATTGAATATAGGCAACTAGCAATTGCTTTCAGTATTTTACAAGCAGAGCCTTTGGAGCAGAATTCGATGTCATCTACTAGGCAGACAAACAGAAGTCAAGGTTAGATTGATTGGCCTTGCCAAATAGAAACGTTGAACATATCCCAGTAACGATGGCAAAGTCACAGCGTTTTTGCTATCGTGTTATTTTGGTACTGCAGAAAGTGTGCATATTGGGTGACAGGTGCAATGCCGCGTCAATTTTTTTAAAGGTGACTGTATAAAAAGGCCGCTGCTCCCCGCTGGCTAGGTCTTTGAGCGTAATATGAATTAGAAATTTAGTTCGTACATGCGTTGAAATACAACGTCTACTGATAACCATTACTTTTTTCGCAGTTATTGAAAACCTGCAAAACAGTTGTTTCTGCTTCAAAATCTAGTTCGCGTTGCTTGGGCAAGTCTTATCAGAAAGATTGTAATCGTCGTGGAATATGCCCTCTATAAGTAATTTGCAAAATCAGTAGCCTCTAAATTGTAGATCACTAATGGCAATGAACTTACTTGCTTAGCGTCAATGGACGAGAGTAATCTAGTTTTACTCTAGTCTATTTCTTGTAAATTTAATTAGCCATCTTAAACGTAACTCAGTTTTTAGAAACATTTGAAGTTTGCCTAGTATATTTTGTGAGGCGTGAACCTGCCTGATTGGTTATCAACATCTAATACTTTACGTATTGCTCATATTTATTTCTATTTATATTAAATTTTGTGATTGACAAAACTGAAACAAGAAGAAAAATCCCAACCAAAAGTCCACGTAATATTTCGCATCAGTGCTTCCATCAAATCGCAATCTTAGGCAATTTCACGCTAAATTGCTATGTAAAGTACTTCGAAATCAGTTTAAAGTCTTGAACTTTAACACCCATCAGACTATGTTTTTCTCAACCAAAAATTCCCAGTACAATTTCACAAACTTAGCCACCAAAACGTCCGGTTGCTATGTAAAGAACCTCGAAAGCAATTCCGAGCCTTGAACTTCAATAACCAACAGACGCTGCATTTAGCAAAGCGGTTTTTAATTGAAACTGACCTTGCGTAATTTGGGTTATCGCTTAGCATTGCTTACACGTTCAAGATATAAGCCAAATATCTTATGGCAAAAAATAATCTTATCGCTTGCGTAATTACCATTCCCACGTGTTAGAATCATTTTTTACGGGTATTTTTCATTTTGGCAAAACGCGGCAAAAGTCAAATTGCAAAAAGTAGAAAAAAAGTCCCATGACCACATTCAATATTTGTGTGCTGAGTAAATATTATTGATATGCATAGTTACTGAGGAGAATGGCATGGAAAATAACCAAAATGCGCTTCAGTCAGTTAATGGCAATGAACAAAGTAACCAAAACAAAGCGCATTGTCAATTTTCAGGCGGAAATATTGAATTATTTATGAACAAGCAGCAAAATAAAGTTTGATCGATTGTGCTTTTGATAAGTATGTGGTACAACGAAAGCGACACAAGGGTAGCAAATGTAACCCTAATGACAAAGACTTATCATGACTTTAAAGGATTTGCATGCATGTCAAAACAAAATACTTGCGCAGCTACATTTCGCAAATCAATTAAATACATATGTACATATATAGTTGAAGAAAGTAAAATAATAAATTATATTGTATTTAAAATTAATCACCAGCTGCAAGCGACTGACGTCTGAGACGACGTCTGTGTTTTCCTTTTTTATTTGCATTATTTTACGCAATGACTCGTGCGATTTACTTATTGATAAGCCAAATAATGCATAAAGCCCCACATAAAACCACATCTACAAACAACGCGCGTCTGGGGCCAGGCCACAGTGAAACCGGTTTTAACCGGTGGCCATGCCAAATAGACGATAACCCGCATCGATAGTGCGGCAGCATTACTAGTTGGCATGGCTACGAGATGATAACGAGACGTGTTCTTGCACTAAATCGTTTTAGCATGTGAGATTCACAAAATTAGTATTTATGTATGTACACATGTTTCATTATTTGCCCGCTTGGCATGACATAATTGAAGTGTACTTAAAGCAAATGAAATTAAATGAACTATGCCGGCAACCAGATTTAGCCGGTATTGAGTTTAAATATGTTATTATACAAAATATATTATTTCTACACATATAAAAATAATAATTTGATTTTTATTTTTAAAGCATCTGTTTCTTTTCGAAAAAAAAAAAGTCGAAGCTGTTTATTTTTAACAAAAAGTTCAACAGTTTAATGCCATATTTTGAACATGCTTAAAGTCAAGGCAAGTGTAGTCTAGTCTAGTATCTAGTCTAGTCTGTTTCTTTAAATGGCACAGCGTGCAAAATATAACAACGTGAGGCATCGCAAAAAATGAATAACCAATTCGCTATAATCGCTAGACGCATCTCGCTTCAGTTTGTGAATTTTTTAATAATATGTGATAATGCCTATTTTTCCCAACAAAGTAATATAATAATAATATGTTATGAATTCTAAATTTGACATTTGTTGATAGAATTCTTGATATAATTTTTGATAACTTATGCTTAGAAATACTGTCTGGTGATCTGTGTGTGGGTTAGCATTTGTTGGCTTTTTCTAAAATTAATTTACACTTTCACTCTGCTTCCTTGAAAGTTTCAACATCGTAATAATCATCAAATAACCTTACTTAATAGTAAATAAATTCATCAGAAAACAACCGCCGTTCTACGTCTTTCAAATGTAGTTTACAGTTAATGCTGGAAATTCAAATGTAATGCGTACATTATACGCAAACATCTTGCTAGTGCACATATTTGAATGCTTTATTAACGTAAAGTCACTAATTGACTTGAACCCAAGTGGAAATTCATATTAAAAGCCAAACGTCTGTTAACTGCCTCGCAAAGTACACAATTTTAATACGGTATATGAGCCATTGATGCATTAAAAATCGCCATCGCATTAAGCATCTCATTAAAAATAAACATAAAAATGCACGGCTCGATGATTTTTCGCACAATTTCACTGACTCCTCAATCAGACAATCATATTCCACATATAGGACATTGCATGGGGCGTGCTGCAATATGCCAAAAATAAGAATTGTGAAATGTTTATATCAATACAAACCTACGCTAGGCAATTAATTTTCGGCTGGTTCTGGACTTTTGTGATTTGTGTGCAAATTGAATGAAATGTGCCGAATTTGTCATTGAATTCAGAAATAACTACGCAAAAAGAAAGGGCGCCAAAATTTTACGGAAAAATTTCGGCGACCTATGGCTTGTTTTGGTTAGTTTGTTTTTGTTTGCATGATTTCTTCCATTGTGACGCCTAATTGCGTTTGATAACTGCAGGGGGTTTCACATCTACTAGACAATTTACGCTGTCGCTTGTAATATTTCATTATTGTTATCGTGCTGACTTTGCACTCATGGCCCCCAATCATGCATTGTTCAGCCGATTTTGATAAAGAAAATTGCGTTCCATTGTCTTATCGTTGACAATGCGGTACTCGCTTACTATTTATTTTGGTATTATGACTGTGCGTTTTAACCAGACGGGTTGTTAAACTTATCTTGAGGGGTGTGTAGGTGTGCAAAATGATATAAGCGTTAGAATTATATGCGAATTGTCTATATGACAAATGGTATTGGAAGGCTTACGATTTTGGTCTAATGCGCTGAACTGTTCTTCTGATAAATAAAGTTTAATTATGTTTTAGAAATATTTTTCCAAGCATTGTGCTTTTTTTATGAGACTTTAAATGTAACAGTTCAATGTTAAATAGTTCATAAAATTATTGATAATTTAATACAAATTATTTTTACATGCACAACAGGTTCCACTTTTATATTGCCGGCAATAAAAGTTAAGTTTTGGATTAGACAAACGTAAGTATCAATAATAATATTTTTTTTTATTAAATTTGAAAGCGTACTAAGTTTATTCAAGCAAAATCACCTAGCCTAGCTATGGTGCTATATGGTATATGAAAAAATTGTGAATTTAGAAGTTCTTGCTACTCGTAAGTGTTCTCTCTTGGTTGGCGGTCTATTTAGTATAAAGCTAAAACGCTTACGTGACTTTCCGGTAGGTGTGATGGAAGAACTACTTAACAGTATCAAAACACATACTATATTCAAAATGAATTTGGACAACAAATGGTAGAAATTAGCTTTTGGCTACTTGGCCAACTTATCTCGCCAATTATTTTTAGATAAAGTTTTGTATATATTTACTTATCTATATATATTGACCTTGGCACATATACAGAATTTTCGGTTTAAGAAATAAACAGTTTTGTTTTTGGTTCTTAACTTGACATTACAAATTATTAAAAAATTTCAAATAAAAATATCTAAGCATGCCAAATCTATTAGAAGCACGATCTTTTTAACCCTTGCGCACGTTAAGTAACTTAGCACATACGAAAACAAAACCATAACCGAAACAACAAAAACAAATTAGCGCTTAAATGTGAAGCATGTATAAACTAAAGCCAAGCCGGCTTTAGCCAAATCTTGTGCGTACTTAAAAGTGCAAAACAAATACTATGTATAAAAAACATAAAGCACAAAAACAAACAAGAAGAAGAGAAGAGAAAAGTGAAAAACAATTTACATGAGGCAAAGCGCAAAAGCCTGCATACGAAAGCAATGTGACGTCAGTCATATGTTGTTGTATTTACAACAAACTGACATTAGAAAAAAAACAGCAGATTGTGTTGACGCTCATTATTGTTGTTCTATGGGGATTTAAGTCGGTAGATGGTGGATTAAAAAAAGAATCGATAAGTTAAATTATGAAATACACATAAACTTAAAATACAAATTATTGCAACTGATGTTAGCCACAAGCACAAACCAATTTTTATTGGCATACGCCCTTCCACCCACACTATAGCTCCCAGCTCTTGTGGCGTACGTGTTCAAGCTCAGGCATTTAGTTTCTTTTTGGGTGGTGGCTGACGTGCGTATCGTAGCATAAGAGCAAAAGAAAAACCCATCAGCTGTTTATTTTCCATAGCTACGGTTGGCATGCGTACCTTGCTAACATGTTGAAAGTCTCAAACAAACAAGTTGCTGCCCTTTTTAACAAGGCATAAAAAAAGAAATTGACAAGTTTGTGTAACAAAACTTTAAATGAAACAAAGAAGAAGCAAATAGCTCTTGTATTTTTAAATTTCAGTTTGCGCCAAAAATAGAAGCATCTCAAAAACAACTTAGCACAACAAACACACATACACAGATGTCGTAATGTATCTGTATCTCAATGTAATGCGAATGCCTTGCTTGGCTGTGAGCCGGTCTGACATTGTTTTCTAGTTTGTTTTTATTATTATGCACGTTGTCAGCGTCTGTTGCTTTGTTGGTTTGTTTTTCACCGTTTTGTTAATTGCATTGAATCGAGTCAATGTGCCAGAAAGAGTTTGTGACCCCCAACTACGAATGAAAACAAACATCGCCAACAACAACAACTAAAAATCAATATTAAAGCGAGCAGCGCACACAATTAGTTGTTAGATTTTCATTGCAGCTGAAAACGTTTTCCTCTATAAATTCTTGTTTATATATTTTTATAAAATTTGGCAGCCAAATGAATTTAATCAAGAAAAATAAGAAAATTAAGGTAAAATTTGCATTCAGGAAAAAAAAACTTATATAAGCCAAAACAACCATCAGAAACTGCTGCAGGTTTGCCAAATTTAAATTTGAAGGAAAAAAAGAAGACGAATGCTTCTAAAATTTACTATTGATAAGCAAAAAAGAAAAAAAGTGTGGGGAAATTAAGCCAAGAAAAAATTAAGTAAATAAAAAATGGATAAAAAATAAGAAGTATGAAAAACAAACATAAAAGAAAGTTGCGACGCCAGTGCCAATGCAGCTACAGTGCTACCCCGAATATATGTACCTTCTTAGGTGTTATATACTCGAACTAATATATACGTTTGTGGTCAGTATAATTTACTTGTGAATTAGTACTGTACTGGCTTGTATGGAATGACTCACACGCACATATAGACACACGTATATATGAGCATATGAACATTATAGCTAATGGTTTGAATTCGATATGTATGTCGCATTTTGTTGTTGACATTTCTTTTGTTTATTTAAATACGCCTGAGTCACTTATGTAAGGGGCTACTGCGTCTTCTGTACTACACTTGTTTGTCTATGCAGTTCATATATGTACGTATGTATCTACACACTCATGTTTACGTTGCTGATAATTGTAGCTTGTGTGAACAAGCGTTACCTCCACGAGACAAGTTGCATTAAGTGCAACGTGCATTTGTCTATTGTCTGTCGGTCCTATATACAACATTTCTCATTTCTTTACCATATTCTCATAAACACCGCTCGCTAAGTATTTCGTTGATGTTGTTGTTTACGCTTCAGGCCAGTAAGCAGTTATGTAAGTTTGTCTATATGAAATGAATACTATAGTTTGTCAATTATCTTATTACGATTATTTGTTGTGTTGCATCCAATACATACACACTATATATTTACTTAATTGTTGGCTTCACTTGATAGACCTTAGATAGAGAATAAGCACTTAAAGTGGATTTATAATACAGTATTTTTTGCTTATAACAAAAATCAAGGGACCGGGTAAAATGGTTCGTTATAAACGAAGACTATATCAAAACAATTTTTGTATATGCACATTCATATATTAGCTCCATTGTTTATTTATTAAAAAAAATTTGGCATACTTTAACATAAAAATTTTAGTTTTGAAAAAAATCAGTTACTTTAGATTGCTTAGTACCAACATTAGCTTCATTTATATAAATTACGACTTGAGGCAAAAGGTCAAGAAATTGTTGACTTGCTGAGGAACATTTCTTACACTTTGTTGTAAGAGTTTTATTATTTCATTTTTGTCTTTTAAAGATACACTTTTATTGTTTTCCGTCCATCTTCTAACTTTGCAATTTGCAGCTGCAGTCTGTACATTGTCTTAATACAAACATTAAACTTAAGGAAATTCCCGGAATCGAGAAAATATCAAAATTTATTGTTATATTTATATCAAATTATATTATTTGAAATAATAAAGCAAAATAAATAAAATGTGTACATCTCTCTAATACTTCCAGGCCACTGACCAAACTGCCTCATTTTATAAAGTTCATTCGCTGCCGCACATTGTTGACTTTTTTATTGTGGAAAAACTGTAAAATAAATAGTTTATGGTTTCAACAATGTAGCGCTTCAAAGTGGATGACAAGAGATAAGAGTTATTTATAACAATAGAATCTGTCTCCTTATATTTTTTTTCTTTTTTTTTTTTGAGTGCAATAAGTCATTTTAACGACTGATATACTGCAAAGTCTCTCAAAACGAAGACTTATGTGTGGACGGTCACGGACATTTTGTCCGGTTATGGGAGATTCTACTGTACTAATATATTCATATACATACATATGAACATATAATCTAGAGTGCAGAAGTGCGTTGGCTATGGAATGTTTTTGTTTAAATTTTAATAAGTCGATTAAGGCACACCCAAATTTTACCAAAAAATTTAAACACTTGTAATAACTTGCAAAGGAAAGCGCTATCCGCTTATAGAACTTGTTAATATATATCTTCATCTCTATGAAGTTTAATTTTTTTCTTATAAGGAAACATGATCCTATAAGTCGTACATACAAATAGGGTATTGCTGAGCATGGTATTTTTCTTGAAGTTATTTTTATGTTTTCTATAAAATTAAAATTGGCACTTATTCGCCACATTAAATATTTCACCATATACCTCTTTTACTGAACGTTGACAGAAGTCAAAGATTCTTCAACTGAAACCTTGCTAAATGTCAACATTTATTTTTATGATTTTTTGTTTCTACTGAAACAGAAATTATGCCAAAAAGCTGACATATGAGAAATATTTTTTGTTTTTTTTTTTTTTAATGCAATACGTTGATAATTCAGTCTTAGTATGAATTTATATAACAAAAATAAACAGACAAAAGACAAACACACCATCTGCAAGAGTCAGTATCGTCAATCAATTATTCTGCAGAAATCAAAATCATTAAAAATATTGTTTATATGTACAAATTGTATATTAATCTGCAAAAAATACTAATTTGTAATTTTTGTTCACTTACGTACTTCTGTACTTATGTGCAACGAAAAAAAAGCTACACTTACGAATTTCACTCTCGGCTGCAGGCAATGAAAAAAAGCAAACAATAAATAACATAAATCAAATAAACAACAAAAACACAACAAAATAATAAAACAAATAAAAATGCACAATTTAAAATGATTTTTACGTAGCTAAAAATAGATGAACAACAATAACAAACTGCGCTTTGCCATTCGTTAAAACAAACAACAACAACCGCAGCGCAAACAACAATCAGAAAACAGCATCAACCATATTATGTACAGCAACAAACAAAAACAACTATAAATTACTGATGCGCGGTGACCATAAGAAACCGTGGTTCGATATTATTTTGTTGCGGACAAAATTTGAAGTGCGATGCTGAAAAATTTACACATATTAAGATAAAGTCTCATTGGTAGCATATATTGGCGTTATGAATAATAGGTACTACTGATGCAATTAAAAAGCCTCGAATTGAAATAATTTTTAGTTTAATAGTTTAGATTATATTAAAATAAAGTTTTATTATTAACAACTTTCAAATGATACCATTAAAAGGCATAAAATTTCGCCTAACTAAAGCATAAATCAAGAAATTTTATAGAAAAATTGTGAGTTTGGCTCAAATTCGTAAATATTTTTAGCTGCAATTACCCAACTTGGCACACTGTGCCGCGTAGTGAAAAAAAACGATTTAATTGGGCTTTGCTTTGCTGGCGACGCATTTACATTTTAACACTTCAATTCTCGATTTTGCTTTTCACCGTTTTGGCATGCTTTCTTGTTGCTGTTTTTATACCCTGTATCAAAAAACGGTAAAAGGTTTATTGAAGTTGTGCAAATGTATGCAATTGGCAGAAAGAGGCGTGGCAGACCCTACAGACTATATGCATTCTTGATCAGCATCGAAAGATGAGTCAATGTAGCCATATCCGTCTGTCTGTCCGATTATTTTGCGATTTTGATATTCAACCTATAACATATAGCTGCCATAGAAACGATCGGCCGTAAAACCATATTTGATAAGAAAAACTATTTTCTTGAGATATCTTTACCAAATTTGTCATTTAATAGTTCTAAGTATTATCCAATCATATACCTCAATGTTTTCAATATCGGTTTATTATAATATATAGTTGCCATAGGAACGATCGGTCGAAAAATGACTTTTACTTAGAAAATAATTTTTTGTTGATTATCGATATCGTATCGAATATAATAATACGAAATATTAATGGAAAAAAATTTCTCTTTGAATTTTGGATAGAGTATAAGGTACTCTGTAGTCTGGGGAGCCCGACTAAAGTCCCTGAATTTCTAGTTTATTCAAGCAATTATTATTCTGCTGTTTCATTTTGCACTGTTTTCTAATGGGAATTTCATAATTTTTGCGAGTGATAAAGACACCCGTCCAAATTATGTTGGGCAAGACGAGCTTGGGCCTGCCACCTCTTAACAAGTCGTGTATATTTAAATAATTATTTTTTTGCATTGAATTTTTGCATATTTGCGTGTTTCCGTTTGCGATTTTCTGTGACGTTTACTAAAAGTTATTTTTGTGTGAGCTAAACGCCGTCTTTTTTGCGTTTATTTTGGTATGGAATATTTTCAAACAACAACACGTGAAGGAAGCGTGTTTAGCTTTTATTTTTTTTTTATTGGCAGAAATAAATTTCAACTTTATACATATGTATTTAAGACGTATGTATGTACGTTTATTTTTATTTATTTATTGCTTTTTAGTATAAAGTTTTTCTTTTCTTGTAGATTGTTTATTTTTGAGATTTGTGTGTTTGCTAGATTTGATTTGCTTGTTGAATATTTGGCTGCATTTTCTTCATAATATACTGTCGCATAAAAAAACTGCGCAATTTCGTAAACTCCAGTTGAAATTGCAGCAACCCCTTGCAGGGTATATTCATAAGTAATATACTACTGCTTTTTCCCATTCGATTGTGCGCAGAAGAAAACAAAACAGAAATAAAAACCGGTTTGCAGAATCGGAGTTCAACGCAAATGCGCTAGCGAAGCGAACATTCTGATTGGAAATTAGTATCGCTGTAATGTAAAACGTTTTCTTATTAGAAAAGAGGAAGTACTTACCCGCCAGCGACGAGGTGTATGATAGTTTCGCGATTTTGCGACATAATCAATTCCGTTGAAGTTTTTCGTATTCAAAGCAAAAACAACTAATGGCCGGCAAAATTTCTATAGGCGAATGCAGAAATAAAAATTGGCTTCGCACGCTTGCCGTCTCTGTCGCACACACGCACTTTCGTTATGACTGCCGCAATAAATTGTATAAATGCTTTTTGTATTTGCCTGCTGATAAGCGTAGTGTATTTGCTTATTAGTTTCTATATGAAAGCGTTGAAGAAGCACACGCAAAAGAAGTCACGAAAAAGTAGACGTAGAGGTAGACAACAACAAAAAGACCGCAGCCAGTGGTACGGTCGAGGGGATCTGGTTACGAGCGGTTGTCGCCTCGTCCGAAGGTGTAACCTTGTTTCTGACTATTTTAAACTGAGTTTTGGATGGTATTTAGACACTGCACTTAAGGAAATTTAATGCGCTTTAATTATTTATCAAGTACAAGGAGTGGCGTATTGGTAGTTTTCGCACTGAGACAATGTTCTATACACTTTAAGAACCACTACTTATTATGCAACTTTCCTTTGCCTCAATATCCCAATTTGAAATTAACACACACAAATTGTACAATATGCCAGAAGCACTTTTGTTAAAAAAAATTACAAATTGTGTTTAATGTTTTTATAAAAATTTTCCGCTTGATTTGCACAATACAAACTGCATAGCAAAATGTGATTGTAGTTTTATTTTACTTTAGACTTTTGCAACGAACACGTACATCTACATAGTTCCACAACCAAAAACATACTGTTCAAAACAAAGTGTGGCGCTGCCAACGCGTTTTTGGTACTAATAACACCACATTGCTCACACATGAGCTTTTAGTGTTTTATTGTCTAAAAAGCTGTAAGCAGGGTAATAAGTAGTGAGTGCGAGCGAGATACATGCAATTATACGATTTCAACATAGAGATGTGCAGCATTTAATGTTGTTCATTACTGTTTTTAGTGATGGTGCAAACAGGTAGAGTAACCACAGTGCAGAGCACGAAAATCATTCTATCTCATTCTGATGCACTATTCTAGAAAGAATCCAATGGTTTATGGATAATTAACGTTTTTTTGATTTTTGCATTTTGTTTGTAATGAGCACTGGGTACTCCATGATCTGGAGCATATTGATTGCCAAACTGTTGTTTGCTGAGTAAGATGTTAAACCAATTAAAAATTTCGTCTCTGGGGGTTCGTATAACTATTCCCACATTGGGAATGCCGCAGCAGTAAGTAACTTTCGCTTGATCTGTCAAATTCTGGTGATAGTCGGTTAAATTTACTACTGACGGGATTTCGGTAAAAAAAAATGCAGCAGGACGAAGATTCGAGTAGGCGTTCCAGCATGCGTAGAAATGTAAATGTTATTTCTCATACACCAAAAAACAAAGAATCACTTGGAACATATATGTATTCCAAGAGACACTTCTCCAATTGTAAGCTTGTCTTACTAGAGATAACGTGTGGGTTTTTTCTTTTCAGACGCAGAATGCACCTTGGCCTTTACCAGATTTCACTGATAATGACCTAATAACTATGTCTTTGCAAAATCTCAATCGAACAATAGAGTTGCGGGGGCTAACGTCCGATGAGATCGAATTGATAAATCGTCGTCGTCAGATTCTAAGAAATCGTATACATGCCGAGAGTCGCCGCAGTCAAACAATGCGAATCTTTGATGAAATCGACTACAGATCTTCAGATGAACAAATTCACATAGAAGAAAAACAAAATGAGGAGCAAATTAAAGACGAACCAAGCCCAACGAAATCCAAGAATAAATAAGGTCCCACATTGGAATATTCTAAAATTTTTTAAATAAAACAAAAGACCTTATACAATTTACAATTACCTCTTCACTAAGGTTACTTTGTTTCTATGAAGCGTCTGATATCGTGCAAGTTGGCTGATTTAAAAAATGTCCAAGTGCAACATTTAACTGGAAATTCTGTCGAAATGAGTTGATCGCACTTTGTAACTACCATATACCTGAGAATTTTAGAATCTCGTCTGTAAAAACATAAACATAAGATTGGCTAAAGGCTTAAAAGTGAAAACAAGCTTTACTTAATATATCACAGCAATCATCAGAAAGTTTGTGTGGTTAAGTGCAGTCCATCCAGGATTCCATAAAATTAATATGTGTATATTTTATTGCGTTATACACGCTAGCAACATAATCATTGAACTCTATATTACAGCTCTGTAAACTTGCATGGATGTAGACTTATGTTTATAGATAAACAACGTGTTAGCTGAATCAGAGTAGTTAGAGCCCAGTCCCAGGGTACATGACATCCACAGAGTACATGATTGACGTTCTTTTATAAGTCAGATTGCAACAGATGATTGGCATATTATGAATGATAAGCACTTGGTTGACGTCTTAACATTGTGCTTTCCTTTTCTTTTTTTTTTTAATGTAACAAGACAATGAATCGACAAGTCCAATCACATTTGTATTTAAAGAAAAAATAATGGATTCAACAATTACAAACTCTATAAAACGTAGCTATTAGTTAGTTTGAATTAATTTTGGTTTTTTCTGTCATTCCAGCAACATGTCACGGTACCAGTCCGGTATGAAAGTATACTCATTCCTGGCCTCAAAAACAGCGTAGGTAATGCTGCCTGTACTTGCTTCATAGCATAACTCGTATACAGTGGATGCATTGTCTATATTAGACATAATTTCTTTGATGCAATGTAGGAAACGTACCAAGAAGTGCGCACAAGCAGAAGCCAGCCATTCTCCCTCCGATTCCTTACGCAACATTCGCACAGCGATTGGTTCGATCTTATAGACCAAACCATCGTCGTCGTAAAGACCAACGTGTATATTTTGTATAGCAACCAAATATGATTGGCACCACCAGCTTATGGTTTCATTCCGTTTGTATGTATTCCATTGCTGGCGATTCATGTTGGTGGGTCGCGTTTTCAGCTCCACAAACTCCAATTTATTTAGATCGATAGGATCCTCTTGATTATTGCTAGCTAACACCCCATTCATTTCAGCATTATACATTATCTTAATGCCCTCCACGACGACTTCGTACACACAATTAAACTCTGTGCACTCGTCTACAGGTTCAGATGTATTTGGTTTTTCAGTTCGGGTTTTTGACATGCAGTACTGCTGAAGTTTGTAGGTTCTTGAAATTTGCAATTTTTTTTCTAAGTCATCTGGCTGCTGACTTTCAGCTTCTTCTTGCGCTGTCACCTGCTCACATATATAGATCGTCTTGTTGAACTGAGTAACGTGCAGGCGCCAATCCTTGCGTTGTTCGTACGGAGTGCATAGCAATATTTCAAGCACTTGCCGCGAGCAAACAATGTCTGCACCAACTCGACACTTTTCATTTGCACTGGGTGCTGCAATAAGCTTTTCTTGATTGTCAAATATAAAACTCAGAATATGATCCAAGCACTCGTAGCATTTCGTATCAGGTTTTCGTATTGCTTGTTCTATGCCTTGCTTAAGGTCCAGCGGAAACTCATGTGCCTCCGGCGGCTTGAAGAAGCGAAGAGAATCCAATGAAGGATTGTAAAAGCGGTTCTTCGTGATGCTGAAAGCACCAATTGGATTTGGCTGCTGCACATTAGGGAAGTTTTTTGTATCATCTGTAGGTATTGGACGCACTTGTAAGTTTAGTCTGCTTGTAGTGTACATAATGTGGAGCTCTCGTCAAATTCTAAATGTTCTGAAAAATCACCAAGTGTATTATAATAATCGCAAGAAAACACAAACAACCGTTATGTGTGCTAGTTACCATTCACAAAACCTCTTTTGTTATGAAGTTGAAAGATGCACCCACTCAGTTTTCCATTGAACACAATATTGTGTTTTTTATATATATTATAATTTTTTTTTGGTTTTAGGTTAATCAGTATATTTTGTACAAGTATAACTTCTATTTAATTTGACTTTTATTAAATATAAAATTTGATTATAGAGTCCTGATAAGACTGATGGCAAATAAAAAGAAGCATTACAAAAAAAAAAAAAAAACTTATTAAAAGAAGGATATAATGACCATCAGCGTAGCAAATTTTATTCGATCTTCGAAGAACGCAGAACGCTTAAAAAATGTTAACCGGCGGTTAACTGAGTGAGAAGCAACAGGACAAATACTGTGCTTTGGTGAATAACACTGAACTCTGTGAAGCAGTTATGAACAACGTAAAACCGACCTGCATTTTGCTGACGTCAGCATGCTGACGAACAAAAAAACCGTGAATCTTCATCAGCAAAAACATTCGGGCGCCCTGACAACCATGGCGCAATGTTTATTTACGTTTTGTTGGCATGTGAGTGCAAGTCAGAAGAGAGGAGAGCTACCATGTGTGAGAAATGAGATTTCGTGCTCTGCAATTTCTGTTAGTCTAAAGAATCTAATTTGGCTTTTTGAGACTTACCGGGCACTACTTTTATACTAATGGCACTTTGTGTGAGTGATTTACCATCGGTCCGCATTGGTCGTCAATTGGCATTGTTATCGTTATCGCAAGTAGATAAGCTTACCGTTATCACATGCACGAATATATGTACCATATATATTTTATTTTTTAATGCGTTTGAAAGTATTTCAACGCTTTGCATAAATAAAGACTGCAGCTTTAGGTGTCAATACATGTAAGAAAAACGAATGTTTTCGCTTTGCCTTTGACCACTGAAATATGAAAAGAAAGTGCAACTGAGGTTGTTTAATATTTCTTTATTTAAAACGTTCGAAAGTAATATAAAATATATTGTATTTAATACGAACCAAACATTTAAAAATAAATTAGGAAATAGAAAAATGACTATTTGCACTTAATAAAAATAATAAATAACACTGTACAGTTAATTTATAAATAGTGCGTATCGCATTTACATAACTTTTACTTATAACTTTTAACCTATCCCAAAAAACCTAGAGCCATAAATTTTATATTTGATTTTTTAACGTTTGGGTTTTTAAATCTGACTAGTTTGTTTATTTTTTATGGTAATTAATGGATAATGCACGTTGGAATTCAGTGCGACGTGGTTGAGATAATTGATTTAATTTTAATTTTCATCTTTTAATATTATGCGTAGTGATATCTTGCTGTTGTTATTTGATTGTTTTAGGTTGTTTAGATATTAATTACTTATGTGTAACAACTATGTTGGTTCTAAATTACGTTTCCTTTTATGTTTCTTTCTTTTAATTGATTATTAAAATTTGCTGATAATGTTCTTAAGACTTTCAAGTGCGGTCTTAGAATATTTTGTTTTAATTCTGTGATCTCAAATTATTATTGCATGTATGTATATGTAAGTTCTTGAGGTTCTACCCGCAGTGACTGTAAAATACTTACAGTCAAACTTCCATAACTCGAATCATCATTATCCAAAAAATAAGTTCGACTTATAGAGATTTTGAGTTAAGGAGACTACAATGTATGGAAATTACACGCCATAAAATTGGAGTTATAAAAGTTCGAGTTATGAAAGTTTAACTGTATTAGCATTTTTTATAAAATTGCCAAAGTGTCATTGCTCATATATTGCTGCTGCTTAAAAATAATATGCAAAAATTACGAAATTCAAATAACTAAACTATGTTTAAAAATACACTTTACCGCTTTTGTATTCAACCATTCCTATCAACTTTGCCAGCGACCAGCCACTGATTGATCGTTACTTAGCATTTACCCGTAACCATTGCTGCATGATTTTGTTTTAATATAACATTTCGAAATTAGTTTTAATAGTAATAACAACTTAGTGTAATATGTTATATAGCAATTTCTTATAATTTTGTTTTTGGCTTTCGATTCCCTAAATTTTAATAATTAAAATATGCGATTTTAGCACTTATTTAACATGTTTTAAAACAGTTTTAAGCTACAATAAAACATTTTTTACGCGTTTCGAAGCTTAAGTCTTAAATATTAAATTTCGATTTACCCATATTTCAATATTATAGCTTGTTTTAAATTATTTATTTATTTTTATTACACGATCACTGAAAACTATTTGGATTTTTTAAATATAATTTTCTGTATAATTGTTAGTTACTAAAAAATATCATAAGGATGGAGTTGTGACTTTTTTTTATATGCAGTGTCCGCAGTATTCATAGTGTTTAGTTTTTTTTTGTTTTACTTGGTTTTTGTTGAATTACTTAGCAGTCTAGAAAATTGAATTTCAAAACGATTTTGTAAATAGATTCTTCGCATTAAATATAGAAATTATTGTTGCAGCAGAAAGCTTTGTGTATAGGTGTTAAGCACGCATTTTCCAACACTAAATGCAGATATTGACAAGTTGTCAGCCTAAAATTATGCTATAATAATGCGCAACGACGTACGATTAACAGCAATTGTTGAAATTTTAGCAATTTTTTGTGATAATAAATCCAATTGCCTTTGGCACACCGAACTATACTTCATATTTAAACATAAATATGGCTTTCTGTCCCTATGCTAATCGGTGTTGCCAGCGTCAACATTACGCAAATTAAAATTATATAGCTGTTTTCTTTTTTTTTTTTAAGCCCTAACGCTTTGTGCTTTATGCTAAATCTAAAGTTCATAAATAACTTGATGGTTCCCATAATCGTCCAACAACGTCGTCAACAACAACAATGCCAGTTCGAGTATATCACATACCGTTTTCTCCCACTTCCACATTAATTAATAATTGGCCGCTGGGCCAATTCTCTGTTGAACTGTTACCGCACACGCATCTAAACTTTTTATAACTTATCCAAATCTGGTTCAGTTGGACTGATCGGCGACATCTCAACGCTATCCAGCAGTGGAGTCTTCTCTTCGCTGCAGCTGCTGCCCGGTGCATCGTCCATATCCATGACAAATATACGAGAAAGCTCAGCGCCGCTCAGTGTGCGTCGTGAATGCGATTCATCCGCTGAGCTGTTGTCCTCTTGCGTGGCAACCGGGTCGCATGCGCTGCTGCTGCTGCTACTGCTGCTGGTATTGCTGCTGCTGCTGTTGCTCGTCGACGAGCTGCACGTGCTGAGGTTAAGTGCCTGATCGAGAGACTTGGATGTGTTGTTGTGTTTGCGGTAACGCTGCGACTCGCTGCCTGACAACGTCATTGTGGGCGTAAGTGTGGGCGTTTTTGTGTAGGTGTTGGCTTGGTTTTTGGCAGTTGTATGCACGGAGGGAGCATTGGCTAAATTCGATTGGCTGGTAAGTGTTGCCAAGGAGGTGGTCTTGATATTGGTCGTCTTCAGATGGTTTATGGAGCAGCTGCTCAAGCTAAGCTGATTTGTTTGTTTTGCACGTGGCTTAATGTTGTTGCTAATCGCATATTGTTGTTGTGGTTGTTGTTGATGATGTGTATGATGCTGTTGTTGTTGTTGCTGTTGCTGTTGCTTTTGAGCAGCACGTTGCTTATAGACAGCCAGTGCTGGTTGCTGCTGATATCCATAGGATGCTGTGGTACTTGACGATGCATTATTGTCATCATTGAAGCTCATTTCGTCCTCCGAGAGGCAGCACTGCTCGCTGCCGCTGTGGGTATTGTTGATGGCCGTCTGCTTGAGTTTAACCAAGCTGACGAGATGACGTTCCGAGTATGATTTGCGTGCATCCATCACGCGCAGATAGTCGCTGGATTCGCCCAGATCTTCGCTCTTTGAGCTGCAGTAGCGGCGGCCACCGTTGCCGCTGCTACCATTGTTCACATTCACGCAGAAACTCGTGGTCACATGCAGGCCGGTGCCCAGCATCTGATTCGAGCCACCGCTGCCGCTACCGCCGCCACCGCCGCCACACATCTCGTTAATCGAACCACCTCGATTCAGACTCTGGCGGCTGTGCGAGCGACTTGCATGCGAGGAGCAACTGTCATACTGATTATCAAGTAGCGATGAGGGTGATAAGCGCGCCGTATGGTTCGGTGAGGTCTCCAGCAGTGAATCATTTGACTTGGCAATGCGGTTCTTGCGATAGAACTTGCTGTCGCGCCACATGGTCTGGCGATTGCTGCTGTTGCCGCCGCTGCCGTCGCCACTGCCGATGGCACCCGAAGCGGTTGCTGGTCGTTGCAGCTCAAGGGCGCAACTGCTGCCGCTGGTCGAGGCTGGCGTGGAGCTGCTGTTTAATTGCTGCACGGATGTGCTAAGACATTCCATGCCCACCTGACTCTGGCTTGAGGTCTTGCTAATGCGAAACGAGGCGTGCGTCAGCTTCTTGTACTTCTCGCTCTGCATGTTGACACGATTATCGGAGCTGGTGCGCTCGCCAATGGGAATGAAGGCATTGTCGATGCGGCGTTCCTCCTCGAGCGAGCGGAAGGCCATGCGATTCACGTGCTTCAGATGCTGTTTGTCACTGTTGGAGCGCTTATTGGGCGACATGTCCTCGAAGGAGCTGACGCGATACTTCTGCGAGAAGACTTCGATAGGCCCAGAGCGCTTCGATGGCGATGTTGTGTAAATGGAGTTCTGATCATTGACGAGTATCTTTGGCGGATCGAATTGCTGCTGCTGTTGATGCTGTTGTGGCTGCTGTTGTTGTTGTGCCTGCATGCCACTCGTCGTCGAGGCCAATGAAGAGTTACTCGAATTCGTCGTCGCTGTGACGAGTATTTTGGGTGAAAGTGAAATGGGAAACTGTTGTGGTCGCAGATTACCCGTTGAACCCGACGACGTCGACCCAGCCGAACCGCATGAGCCGCCACCCGACATGCCATCATCGATATGCAGAAAGTTACTTGGTGATGTCTCGCGACACGGCGATGAGATGGCCGAATCCTGCGAGACCATATTACGCGGTATGATGGCCAACTCCAAGCACGTTTCATTGCTGCCTGTGGTTGTTGCAATAATGACGTCCTCAACGCCCTCATCGATGGGGGAGGAAATTGACTGAAAGCTGCTTAGACGAAAACTGGACGAACCAATCGAGAGATCATTGTCCGTCAGCGAACCGAAGGCGGAGTCTTGTGACGGATTGCTGCGTCCATATTTCAGGCACTTCAATGAGTATTCCAAGCGGCGACTTTTCGAATTCTTGAAATTGCACATGTCGGCTGTCAGCTGATGATTAAACGAAGCGCTCGCAGCATGATGATTGCCGCCATGATGGCCGCCACTACTGCCGCCAGCAGCGCCTACTCCCATCATAACACTCGAGCCACTAGCCACGTCATCGTAGCATAGTTCATGCTGACCTGTCAACGACAAATTATCAACAGCAGCAGTGCAGCCCGCAGCCACAGCCACATCCACGTCCACGAAGGTGGCATCATTCACAATGGACACGGCCACGGCCGCAGTTGACGCAACTGCGGCAGTGATGTCGCGTACATTTGTGCTGCTGCCAGTGGCTGTGGCTGTGACGTCGCTGACTAACGGTAAATTTAAATTGCTTTGGCTTAGATTGCCATTGCAACGTATTGTCGGCTGTTGATTGTATTGCTGTTGTTGCTGTTGTTGTTGGTGTATATTTTCTTGTGCTATGCTATTATCATCGGAGTGTATGGCATATTCACAATAGTGTATGGGCGATTCCATCGGCTCATAGTGTTGCTTATGCTGTGTGCGCAGCACAAAGGATGTACTGGCAGCGTCAGCAGCAGCCGACGATGACGATGATGTTGGCAACTGCTGCAGCTGTTGTTGGTGTTGATTGTGCTGCTGTTGTTGCTGTTGTTGCTGTTGCTGTTGCTGTTGGTGCCAGTACTGCTGATAGTACTGCAAGCGCTGATGCTGATAATTGCTACCGACAACAATTTCATCGAGGAGGCCTTCTTCCGAGTCACTTGATATGTCAAATGAATCCATTGTTCGGCTGATGCTGCATGGCATAGAGAGCAGTTCGTATGCGTGTGTATGTGTGTGTGTGTGTGTAGAGAAAGAGAGGGGGAGAGAGAGAGAGAGTGAGCGAAACAAAACAATTAGCACAAGTGTCGATAGTTGTTACTTCTTCTTGCTTTCGTTGACATACGAGTAGCAGAGCAGTGTTCTTGCCTACGCTTCGTGCGTTTTGTCTACGTAATTATTTGCTTTCGTTGTTGTTGTTGTCATTGTTAGCTAGTGTCATATAGAGTAACTGTTTAGGGTGTATGGCGTCCATGTGTGTGTGTGTGTATTGTGTTTATTTTTCATTTATTTGCGAGCATGTAAGGCATTGGCATGAAGAGAGGGTCAAGCGGCAAAGTGCAGCGTGTATTAAGCGCCAATATTGCTAAGCGTGTTGATTTTTGCTCATTATTATTATTATTCTTCTGCTTTATTTTTTTTTTTTTAATGTTTTTGTTTTGTTTTATGCGCTTGTAAACAAAGGGTGCTTTGTGCGGCTGGCATTAACATATTACTCATACGCAGTGTTAAAAGGATTCAAATTAATGCGTATACACAAATTAATTAACTAAAATGGAAAGTAAATACGAGCACACACTCGCATTCATACAAATATGAGCTGTTGACTTATTAAAAAGACTGGCCACGTATTAATGAAACTAACAATATACACACGTAGATTACAGTAGCGAAATGTTTGAAGAAGGCTTAAGACAATTTAAGAGCGCATCTTGAGCGGCATTAAATTTCTATCAACTGCCACTGAGCCGTTCAATGTAGACAGCAACGACGTTCGGGAGGAATATTCACAGCAACATTTTAATCTAAACCAACATAAGTGAGAACTTTGCAGTATTTCTGGCATACTTAGGCTTTTATGCGTCGTGGCTGCAGAAATTTCAATTACATCATCTTTAACATCTTTTAGTCTTCATTGACATCCTTCTAGTCGTGGCATATATAGAGTATTTATAAGTTACAGTTACATAGCCTTCCTGATTACTATCAGGTGATGCGGTTTATTTCTTCAATGAGATAATCAGTTTTTCGTTCGACTTTCACTTTAATTTAGAAAGTGCGTTTCAAAATCATTTTATGCAGTCGAACTCAGGTAACAGAACACAAGTGTGTATGGGAAACGCGAATAATCTGCATGACTTATGTATTCTGTTGTCACGGTTTATTCATAGCTACCCACGCTACTAGATGTCAAAAGCATTTAAATATTTCACTCTATACGTTTGGTCGACGTTCAAGCCACTGGAATGTCTGGCAGAGATTGGCATTGCGTTCATGCGTAGGCTGACGAAATTCAATAGCAAAAGAAACTGGTTTAAGAACTGATGGCAAAGTAACAAACTACGGCTTGGCTGAAATATAACGAGAGTCGTTTTATTTCTTTACTTACCTTATAGTGATAAAAAGTGACATGGCCTACAATCATAAACGACAAAAGGCTTGATTTGGCTTAAGAACAGCAAAGCAAAATGACTTCATCACCTTTTAGATTTATGAGCAGAAATATATATTGGTGTGCTAATTTGTTTTTGAAAAACAATTAGCAATTGCCCAAAAACAATCAATTATTAAATCATTAATACAAATAATGGCAAAGTCAACGCTGCGTATGAAGAATAATAAAGGCGTGTGCATATATGAGTAATTTATTTATACATGTTATACACTTCACCTATTTTTCTAGCATATTATATTTTTCAGAATAATTTATCCAAATTTTTGCATACCATAAAATATGCAATCTAAAACAAAAACCATTTCAAAAAAAATCTATTCTGTAATAATTGTATGCAAACATGGCAGCATTTTAATTACATGCTACATGCAAACTAATAGGAATAATAATGAAGTCACAGGCAATGGCTATTAGGCATGCATATGTAAACAAATAAATCGACTGCTCCCACACATAAGGAGTATATGGCAAATGATTATACAGTTATTGCTAAGCAAATTAACTACAAACAAATGCAAAACGCGACACTAGAGCCACAAAATCGTAAACAAAAAAGGAAGAAAAATAAATGGTAAATTATGGTAAACTATCCGCAAGCAATTGTGACATTTGTGCAAAATTTAAAACAATATAAACAAACTTCCATAATAACGGAAAACCGAAAAATCGCTTTTATAGACTACAAAAAGTTCGCTTTGGCTTTTGCGTCATATGGCAGCGGCTGCAAAATTTATGCACATATGTATGTACCTATTTCGGTGACGAGTGAAGCATATGTATTTTTGATTAAATTCTTTTTTTTTTTAATTTTAGCAAACATTTGGTTTTGTGTTTTTAATTAGCTATCATTGCTGCTGCGTGTGTGGGTATTTATTGTGGTTTTTTGCAATTTGTTGTGTGGTTTGGTTGTTTGTTTGGTTAGATGTTTGGGTGTTTGAGTTTCTTTGGTTGCTGTTGTTGCTATGCAGCTTTAAGCAGTCACAAAAATTGCCACTTACCACATTTGTTTCATTGTTAAATATTTCATTAAATTTTGCTTGTTGTTCTTGTACTTGTTGCAATTCTTGTTGTTAAGCTTCGTAGCCATATTCTTGCTTTTTTGTTGAGTATAAAAAATAATTTACAAAGTGTGTTTTTTTTTCGAGTTTCATTTTTTATTACTTAATTTTATTTTTTATAATTTATCATCTTAGTTTTACAATCTTTGCTATAGTTGTTGTGAGAGTAAATTTGTGATTTTTGGTTGATTTTTTATTCTTTCTTTTTTGTAAATACTTTTTAACAAATGTTGCACATTGCTTAGCTGAGGTTAGTACATACGAAAGACTTCATAGGGCGCAGGTACACTGATGTGGTTAAGTTTGTTTTTGTTTGGTTATTTTGCGGTTTTTGAGTTTATATAAATTAATAGAAAAAAAATAAACAAATAACATATACATTAAAAAAATTATTCTTGATTACATAAATAATTATAGTATAACATAGACATTCTGTTTGTTTTTATATATATCAAAAATTTGTATGTGTGTTTTGTGTTTAGGAGCGAAAATGGGCACTTAGGGAACATTATGAAGGCTAATTAAATATTTATGTAGTTTATTTATTGTTACATAAAAAAAGGAATTTTACACACAAAAAAGAACGTTTTGTATTAGTCAAAAATGTATTTATGCATGCGTTTTATATATTTATAAGTATGTATAAGTAGTTAAAGTAAATATATGATAAATATACAAACATACATATGTAACATATATGCACATATATACCTAAGTATACATATATGCAATTACTGCGCATAACGGCATATTTATGCATAATTTAGGCTTAAAGAGTTTATTTAGAGCGACATTAATGTGTAAATGCAGAACGGACGTTGGGCGTTTTGCGTATGGCAAGTTTAAAAAAAATATGTGTGTAAGTACGCATAAATAAAGATAATGACTTACAGCGAGCGACACAGAGACAGAGAAAGATATATATATATATATATGTAGAGAGAAAGAGAAGATAAGCTAACGAAAGACAAAGAGATAGAGCGCAAGAGCAAGAGAGTTGCGTGAAAAGGTAGTGCGAGCTATATAACTAATGACGCATTGTAATTAACACGCGAGCACACGCACGGCGACATAAAGGCGACATAAAATTTCAGGTGCTTTTTTTCCACCTTTTTCTAAAATTACATATTTTTTGTAAAGCATACTTTCAGGCGGCATGTGGTAGTCGGTCACAGTAAATCGCACACCGGCGTCTAAAAGAGCTGACTAATTTTTAAAAACATATATTCTGAATATGTTGTGCTTATTATACATTTTGTTTTTGTTAATTTTTCTGCTTATCCTATTCCTTAAACACTTATGCATGTGCATTGAGAAAATATTTAACCTGATAATAAGAAATAATTTTATACTACACATATTATGAACCATTTTTTTTAAATCGAAGTCTTAGAATACGTAAGCATATATTCTTTTTGTTTGTTTGTATTTCTCTTTTGTCGAGCGTACAAAAAATTGGTAAAAAAGTTAGTATAAGTTTGTAGGGTATACTGTAATCTGTTGAGAAGATTCCAACACGAAAATATATGGTTTTCTTGTGACAAGCTATTCACCCATTATCCTTTTTTACCTCTGTGCGCCCAATTCGGTAACATACAAAGACAATCTCGTGTGCGTGCATGCGTGCCTGTGTATGCCCGTGATTTTGCGTTGTTTAGTTTTTTTTAAACTTACTTTACTTTGTTGGACTTTTTCTTCCCTTCAACCTTACACACACATAATACGCTTGACAAAAACTTAACTGAAGAGTACTGCAGACAGTAACAAAGCGACATGACGCTTCACAGACTTAGCTTACCCATTTATATGTGTACGTGTATGTGTTGGAGGTGTACGTGGTGTGGTTTGTGTATGGTGTGTAAGTGGTTTGTGTGTGTGAGTGTAAGTGGTTCGTGTCGGTTTAATTAAATGTGTGTTGTCGGCTTTCTCAAGCGCAGTTGGTAACACTCACCCGGAGCGTCGGTCGCGTGGCGTTGATGGCGGCGTGCATGGTGAACTCGCCTCACTGAATGAGTTGCCCAGCGAGGCGCACTGGCGCTTCTTCACCGCATGCAATAAATTCAAAGTGGATCTGCTGAGACTCGGCTTGATTGTCTACATGCGTGCATTGGGAATCGATGGATGGCGTTTTATTTACCGTTAACAGTCACAATTAAAAATTAAACAGTTACACACTTACACTAAAACATGGTCCACGCAATTCACGCAAATCGATGCTGCGAAATAGATCGCAAAGCACTAAGTCCTCGACAGCGGGACAGACGCCGCTGGGCGGCTCAAAGATGAGGCCAAGTATTTCTAAAATCTGTGTGAGTGCATGCGTGTGGGTCTTATTGCTTTTGATAATGGGCTTTGAGTCATACATACCTGACCTACTTGCGGATAATGGTCCATTTCCATTTCGAGCACACGCATGGACGGTTTCGGTGTTGACATCTCCTGACCTGTGCACATCTCGTACAGCAAGTGGCCGAAGCATATGATGTCGACATTTTCAATATCTGTTGCTGAACGCGACCACATGACGGCATTAATGCGCGAACTCAGGCCGAGCAG
The DNA here is from genome assembly GCA_037044495.1 of Stegana nigrithorax. Lineage (NCBI taxonomy): Eukaryota > Metazoa > Arthropoda > Insecta > Diptera > Drosophilidae > Stegana > Stegana nigrithorax. The sequence continues at coordinate 567,014 of JBAMBQ010001632.1, read as the reverse complement.
ACCGTTTTCGAGGCCCGACAATCTGCAAAGCACAAAAGTATGCAATACATAATTAGCAATTTTGTACTTCAGCTACAGGCGTCCGTCCGTTCCATGCAATTCATCGTTCACATTGTCATTCGTTCGTTCATTTATTAACTGTCGTGTAAGACACCCGTTTGATTTTGTATTGATGGCCAATACGTGCTCTGACAATATAAGCGGTTCTTGTTGTTGTTGTTATTGTTATTGTTATTGCCTGTACGCATCGTTCTTCTCGTGCATGCTGTTCCTGCTCAATTGTGCGCCATTTGTTTTACGCGTAAGCCTTAAAAACAGATAACACTGCCCGTGGAAGTGGGTGTGCTCATGTGTGCACACCTTACATGAGTCTGCTGTCAGCATGCTTACTGCAAGTCTTTGATATGCTAATAGCCACTTGTTCCTCAGGGCCGAGGCTGCTTGTGTGCAAAAAGCAAACTTTCCTCTTTGTGCAATTAAAAAAAAATTGTTGTTGTCTAATGAGCTTATGGCTTAATGCAAGTTGAGTTCGCACAGCTTAATATTATTATGGCGAGCTAGTAAGCCTAATGAGAAGTTAAAAGCATGCTAATGCACCTGCATGGGCAAATACTATCGCCAATAATTGTTTTTCGCTAGTATCCTGTTTTTGTTTTTTCCACTTTTCGCAGGCGTTGTGGTGTGCATATGCCAGTCCAGACCTAGACCTCGTCGTCCAATAATGGTCAACAGCTGTTTTATCTACTTAGCTGACATTGTTGTTATTGCTGCTCAATTGTGCGCCATTTGCTTTACGCTTAAGCCTTGAAAGTGGTTATGCACTTGTGTGCACACTTTACCTGAGGCTGCTGTCAGAATGTGCACTGCATGGCTTTGAATTGCTAATTACCACTTATTTCTCGTGGCCTTGGCTGATGGAGTGCAAAATCAAAGGTATTCACTTGTCCAATTAAAAAATGGTTTGTTGGTCTAATGAGCTTATGGCTTAATGCAAGTGGATGCCGCATAGTTTAATATTATTACAGCCAGCTAGGAAGCTTGATGAAAAGTTAAAAGCATGCTAATATGCATTTGCGTGTTTTTATTCGGTTATGGCAGCTGTCCCTTAATGGAAATGCATTTTGTAAGGAATAAATAAAAAAGGCTGGCGAAATTGGCCCAGTTATGAAACCTGCCCGGTTATGAGAGCTGTCCGATTGGGGAGATTTTGCTGTATATGCCAAATCTTATATGATGAAATTTATAGCCTTAATTTAGCTATTAGCAATTTGTATATTTTTATGAGACTTTATTCTTTTAAACAAATTAATATAAAAAAAACACATAGTGTATATTAATGTGAACTACATTTTCGTTTAATAAAGGAATAGTGAATGGTGGTGTTATTTTAAAATAAATTTAAAATTCGCAATAAAAATAATTAATCAAAAATTAAACTCACTTTCGTGAGTATAATTAAAAACAAAACCAATCTTCTTAGAAACCTATTTCCAACCAAATCACTTTCTAAATATAGAATATCATGGTTTGTACAATAACAGCAAACAAGGATCAATGCCAGGCCTTGTACATTTGACATTTCGGCCTTAACTTATGTTCAATATTTGATTTGAGTCTATTTACAGATTTTTTGTAGAAAAACAAAAATGTTCACAAAGCTTTTCTTGACAAGGCACGTTAAATAATTTTAGTTTTGTGTTTTCGTTTTCCAGTAACAACTTTGAATTCATTTAGAAAAAAAGGCAATTTTAAATTTTTAAATATTTATAAAATTTGCATTTAAATGCTTTCATGCCTTTTTAATTTTTCATTAAACTCGCGTTTGGCAGCAACATTTGTTCTAAATGGCATATTAACTTCCGTTTTGCAGTCACTGCCCTAGATTTGTAAATGCAAATGCGTTGAATAAAAATGGAAATCATCTCGTTAGGTCGCTACGGCTGTGCTGCTCACACTATGCCCTGCATAAGTTCGCTTATAACAGAGAGTTAATGCTGCCATGTACATGCCTGATGCCTTCTGTGTAGCGTACAGATGAAGCTTAACTAGCGTGCAAGACATTAACATTTTAGAGTCGATATGCGAGTGTGCGCGCCTAAATGAGTGCGTGGCGTGGAAGGTGTGCGCCTTTACACCTGAGCATTTGCACGCGTGAAAATGTAAGCGTTATGGCACGCATGTAAAGCAACGCCACTGCCAACGACAAGAAAAACAACACCAGCAACAACAACGACAACGGCAATGCTAAGTAAATTGTCTGCTGACGTGTCGTATTTCGCATTCGCATGCTTTAAAGCGTAAAGTCCATGCAGGCTTTGGTATCCTAGCAAAGTTTCGTCCTTAATTGCATTTTGTGCGCTCGAAATGCATGCAAAATGACAGCGTAGTACAAATGAATTAAAGAAAAATAAACATAAATAACATGGTAATAAAATGGAAAAAATGGGAAAATAAATAAAAACAAAATAAATAAAGAAATAATGCTCGTAAATTAAATTATAGATAATCGCTTAACAATATTTTCCTTGGCCATTTTTACAGTGCAAACGGCGTTTTCGATTTTTTATATTTTTCTGTTGAAAGTTTGCTTATGTTTGATTATATGGTAGTCTTTGTTTTTTTATTTATTATTTATTTTTACTTTATTCATTGCGAATTCCATTAACGTTGCCAAACACAAACTGAACGTCCTTGTGCTGCGTTACGTTGCGTTGAACCGTGTTTATTTTTACTTTGGTTTGTTCAGTTGGGTCTGTGCGTGTAGGCGGTTGCGTGGGTGTGCGGGTGTATATTTAAATTGATTTACGCTTAAAAGCATTTACTCACCGGGCGGCGCCATTTTGCAAAATCACATTGCCGCTGTGCAGATGACCGTGAAGCGGAAAACCGCGCTCCTTTAAGAAGAGCAGTGCCTCCAAAATTTGACGACCCAAGCGCTGCACTTGGCTGACGGGCAAACCATTTGGTTTGCGTGTGTATTTGCGTGCCCAGGGTTCGTTCCACTGTGCCTATGTAGATTGTTTTATTTGCATGAATAAACATAATAAAAAGCATAAGCAAAACAATCCATGTGTGTGGCTCGGCTTTGCAGCTTACCTTATAGATTAGATCCTTAAGGCTGCCACGCGAATTGAACGGCGTCACCAGGCATGCGTATTTGTTCGTGCTCGTTGTTATAAAGCCCAAATCCAGCACAGGATACACATACGGATGATGCAATGAGCCGAGCAATTCCATGAGTATCTCTTTGGGATCCTCATTTGGGGGCAAACCTTCAAAGGCGACGCAATCTGGCGGCAGCGGTAGCAGCGTTAACAAACGATCGGTGCGCACCTGCGGATTAAATTTAATTAAAGTAAAAAAAAAATTTATAGAATAAAATTTAAAAATCAAATATCGCTTTTGTTACATAAGAACAATATAAATTAATAAAGAATAAAAAATTGGTAAAAATTAAATATATTCAAAAAAAATAAATCTAATACTTCACTTACCGAAGAGTCTGTGACCAAGAACCAATTCTTCCCATGCCTTGAGCCGATCTCATCGAGATGCGCAATCACCTCGTATCGTCCATTTGAGGTCTGTATCCATTCCTGTACCGCATTCAGCGCCTTCTCACGCTGCGCGCGCTCACGCGGACTGCGCTCGACAATGCCATTGCCGCTATCGAGCGCTGAGTACTGATATTTGACATTTGGTCTGCAAAATATTTCACATAATTAATGCAATTCTATGCGCTGCATTTGAGCCTAAAGATTTAGCAAAATTACTTTAGCATACACGTGTAAAATTAATAGTTAAGAGTAAAAAGTAATTTTAAAAAGGATAAAAACAAAAAAAAAAAAAAGAAATAAAAAAACTCGAGCACTACATACAGCAACAATATGCGAGACTGTTAAGTTGCTCATTTCACTACAGTCGAGTTGTAAATGTTAGTACAGCCCTGTGTGTACAACATGGGCGCATGACCCGCCCACATGGCTGCACATGGCGCCATTCTTCCCTTTTTTGGTTTTTGCTTTCTTAATGTGTATTCTCTTTTTTTATTGTTCTCTGATTTGTTTTGTTTTTTACACTTTTTTGTGCGCGTTGAACTGCTAACACTCATTGAAGCATGCGAATTGCACTCGAGAAGGAAGCCAAGTGTGGCAGTGTCACAAATTCTGACAACAGATCCTTGCTTCACGTGGTTTTCGTCTTGTTTCCTTTTGTTTGGGCATGTGTATGTGTGTGGGCATGTGTATCTGTGTGTGCTTTTTTATTGTTTTATTTCAGTTCTCAGTTCTCCCCCTTCGTAATTGAGTTTTCAGCATCACTTTTGTAATTTGCATAAGTGCCAGTGTTTTAATTATTCTGATTGTTTCGTTGTTTTTGCTGTTATTGTTGTGTTATTTCACATGCATTTGGACTATTTTCATATGCAAAAAATTATTTTTCTTTTTGGGTTGTGTTGTGTGCTTTCAAGTGGCACCGTACTTAAGTTAAGCGCTAATTGACATTTTGCATACCGTATTATGCAGATTCAAAAAGGTCGCGTATCTTGTCATACATTTAGGAGAACTACTTGCCTAATACTTAGCTTAGGAGAAGCTTCTCTACACGCATACAAGATATTCTTTGAATCTTTTAAATGGTTGAAAATATTTGTTATGTGATTGATCTCTAAGCCAGTTTATGTGGAATGGCAGGACATTTATATGAAGCGGGTAGCTGAGTCTAAAATATCTCAGGCAAAAGAAGAAGTATTTTCACAACGCGCTGGATCTTAACTCGGAACAATTAATTAGGATATATGGAGGCAATAAATAGATATTATAATATAATATAATAATATGATAAAAGCCCAGTCAATGATAATATTAGAGACTGTGAACAATACAATAAAAGTCCAACACATTCTGCTTTGGTATGAACTCGACATTGGCATATCTTATATGCCGATTTTATTTTTACGCTGACCCTAAAGACATTTGTGAAAAAAAGCGTTTACTGCATTTGGCAATAATGACAAAAACCCATGTGAAAATATGCCAGCAGCGCAAAAAGCAGAAAACTAATAAAAACCTTTTATATTATTTCCAAATTTGAACCGCAAATGAGCCACAAAAGCACATGCTGGCATACAAAACACAAACCACAGCATAGAAGGGCGCAAGGGACGCAGCCGAGGCGACACACATGGTAGATTGTGGACGAAACTGCATTTTTGGACGCTTAAACTAAATACCAGACATAAGCGACACTGGTCCAAGAAGAAGCAGCAGAGGAATAGAGAGAGAGTTGGACAGCGATTGTTAGAGGCAAAATTGGCCGAGCGCGGTTGGGGCTGCCCGAGGTACAATGCTGACAGCTTCACTGCACAATGGCGCAGCGGAAACGGAAGCAAACGATTTTAGGTATTTCAGTAGTTGTAAAATCAACAAAACAAGGAAAAAAAGGACGACCACAAACAAGAAAAAAACAAAGAAGAAAATGAGGGGAACAAAAAGAATATAATGGGAAACAAAAATAAATATTTAAAATATGTGAAAAGTGCAACTTCTTTTTTGTTATTGTTTGTTAATTTTTTGTTGTTATTTGCATAGAAAGACAAAAACAAACTAGTTGGAAAAAATTCTAAAAATAACAGTGGAAAAAAAGAAGACGAAAAGAATTGCAAAAGAGCGAAAACGTTTGCTTCTATACTGTATTCGTAAGTGAAAATATAGTATATAAGAATACAAATAAAAAAAAAAAAAAGAGAAAATAACAGACTGCAAAACATAAAGCATTTTAGTGTAATTTGTTGCTGTTATAGTTGCTGTGGTTTGTGTTTATTTGTAAGTGAAAGGAAGAAAGAAGTGTTGACATACGCGACACACAAACGCAGTACAAAAGAACTGATTGCACATGCAAAACCACTGTGGGTAAGTGGGTACTGAGGTTGGGGTGGCAGGAGTTGGCAGTTTGGGCTAAATTTGGCTGGACTTGTGTTTATGTCAAAAGATAAAACAAATAACCGCACATATCTCATATACTTGAATGAAGAGCAGCGAAATGGATAGACGCTTTTGTAAAGAGAGAGAAAGAGGATGAGAGAAGGGGAGGAGAGAGCGGAGTGGCACAGCGTAGTTTATCAAGGTTAAGTAACAGCAGCTGCGGCAACAACAGCAGCAAGCTTCACAACATGGCTTGTAGTTAAAAATTGAATAAGGCAAAACAAGACCAGAACAAGCTCAGTACAAAATAAGTGAAAGTTTAAGCAGAAAAAGTAGTAGAAAAGAGTTAACGTTGACGTACATAAATAAAATAAGCGGCTGAGTGCAACCGCAACAAGAAATACAACAACAACAAGAATAACAACAACAACAACACGTAAAACATCAACATCACGATATTCACAACAGAGTGAGATAGAGAGCATTAAAGTATGTGAATGTTTGCTCACAGGCAGTTAGCCAGATAGTTAAGCACAAAGGGGTTCTATAGTTTACGTTATCCTTTGCTGAGCTGCTTTTGCTCAAGTGAGTGGCATGCATGCAGCTGCTGTAATGCATACGAAATACCGCTTTGAATGCGCTTTGTGGCAACACGGCGTATGCGTTATATAATTGCCTGCAAGCGCGTATGCCTGACGACGTCCAGGCACTCTATGTATGTGTGTGTGTGTTTAGGTGTGCATGAATGGGCTTGTCTGTGTTTGTGTGTGTGCACGTGATTTATGCAGCATGTTGCTGCACTATTTTACCGCAAAGATGTTGCGCGTTTGTTTCATTTTTTAATGAATTTTCATCTTTTCAGGCACTTTTTCTCTTATATACCTCGTTTGTTATACTTGCTCTATAGAGGTGTGTGTAAATGTGTGAGGTTGTGTGACTGCGGCAGTTTTGTAGCTGCCTGTTAGCTTGCAAGTTTGCCTTTTTCTTGTTGCGCTGCTGCATGAGGCGTGTGTAAGTATTGTTAGGTTCAGTTCCTGTTTTGTGGTGATTGTGCATTTTACGGTCGTGATGTACACGGCGGGAACACATAACAATGCACAAAGTAAACTTGGTGTGAATGTCGCTCGCACAGAAGCGGACGAAGTTGGTTTCGCTAGATGTGTTAGTGGGTAAAAAATTAATTGGTAGAAACTATTAGCAATTTATGAGATTAGTTTGGCCTATTGCACACAATCAGAAGTTTATAAATTTGATGTTTGCCAAAAAAATAAAATAGTATCAAGTAAATGTTTGGATTTTTTACACAAGGCTGCGCTTAACATATTTTTTATGCAAAGCATTAAAGCCAAAAAATTCATATGCAGTCTCGTGTAAAAGGGACCATACTTACAATTAACGGTATTTGGAATAGCAGTCTTCTGGTTTAATGATAATTTTTTACAGATTTAGTTTACCGAAGCTAAGCAATCTATCTGCATTCAAGTTTAAGACTTTAAATCATATAAACTTAATTCTTGTTTGTACAAGAGATGCCAAAACAACAATAGATCCTGTATACATTGTCACTAACAAAATGCCAAGTGTGCATATGTAACAGTGGCCACTGTAAAAAATAAAATCAACGAGTGTACATGTGGTACAGTGTTTGGCAAGTACACTCGATAGTAGTGTAAGCCAAAGTGGCAGTGGCAAACTCACTAAGCTAACGGTACTTATTCTTGCCTTAGCCTTGACTTGCGTGCCTGTACGTGAGTGAGTGAGTGCGTGCGTGCGTGCACTGCATGGTTGTATGTAGCGGCATGTTGTTGCTTTTGAGTTCAAGTGTTTGTATGCCAACAATAAGAACAATAATAATAATAACAGCAACAACAGCAATGAAAGTAAGCACAAAAAAGAATAACCTAAAAAAAAGGACAACAATGACAAAAACAAGAATAAGATGTAGCAGAAGCAACGTCAGCAGAATAACAACTAAACAAAAGCAAAGAGGAAAAAAATTTATTAGTGCCAATTTATGCAACGCGTCTTTTGTAAAAAACTCTTCTGGGGGCTGACTTGCACACAGCATGTACAACAACAACAACACAGAAACAAACAACAATGTGTTAAGTTGCTTTGCATGTCTGCTTGTAATAATTTATGCGCTATTTTTTGCTTTTTTTATTTTACTAACACTTTTACGAGTTGTTATTATTTTTAACAAATTTTCATAAACTTGCTTGTGCATAAAAAAGCATATTTGCAGAACACTCACTCATGTGCGCTAAAAAATAAGTGTACTCAAAACAAATGCAGGCGGCAATATAAAGTTTGCAAAAATACGTGAACATCTTGCTTTATACTTTAATTGCGTGTATGCGAGTAGAACACAAATTTCTTAAACTTTTGTTGCATTGCCACTGACTGTGCTGACACAACACAGGCAGCGCAATTAATGCGCTGTGCTGAACAAGAGCAAGCAACAAATTTCTTTGCATACTTTCAGGAGTTCGCATTGAAAAACACACTGACGCTGTTTTGTGTGTACTCACGCGTTATGCTGTCATATATCACAACTAAGCAAACGTTTTTGGCTCACTGGCGCCTCATAGCCTCATTGCATTTTCTGGCCTCTCATGGCCTTTTTTGCTGTGGCATCGCTACATGGCTTGAAAATTATCAAATGCAATAATTTCATGTTATGCTTTCTTTATTCCTAATTTGCGTGTAGTTTTATTATGCCTGCGTGTGTTCCTTTACGTGCCAAGCATACGGCAGACATATACATACTGCGGCATGTTGCCAAATGCATTTATCAACTGCTCATTCATTCAATCACTTTTTCATGCCTACATGCAAATCATGAAAATTTTGCTGCGGTTGCATATCCCAGCTCAATCATTTTTTTTTTTTTTGCGATTTTTTTTTTTCACTTTCACTTTGTGTTTTTGCCATTGGCACACACATGCTTCGCACAGCATTCACAACAGTTGGAAGCTGCGTAGTAGTTGCACGTAGCTGTTTGGTTGCCGCGTGTCTGCGCATATCTGTCAGTGCTTGCATTAAGATTTTTGCCATTTTCCGTGTAAAGTTTCTACCTTTTACCAGCTTTAGACGTGTTTGCCAACTCTGCACTAATGCGCTGTGATATGCCTTGCAGCATTTTAATGGAATTTATGTGCCATCAACGTCACGTTCTGCATAAGCGAGCATTTCTGCAGTACATATCTCGTTTCGTTTTCGTTTCGTTTTCCTTTTTCCTTTGTAGTTTGTGTTAATTAGTTTAGTGGAAAACATAAAACGTTGTTTGCAAAGTGTTCACTGCTTGCTTTTAACGGCTGGTTTAACGGAAATTTGATTAAAATAGTTGGAAAGATTTATGCTTTGATTCCATTAAGGTAAGCGACAGCTAAAGCGACAGCGGTGGATTGGTTTGATTAGGATTAATTTTCCAGCTGCCATTAATTAGTGGGTGGGCTGCGTAGCTAATTGGAGCAAATGCGATGCAAGTGAATATTTCCTGCGTTGCGTACTTTTCGATTTCCAATTTTAAACCATAAGAACCGTAGAAATTTAATTGAAACTTCGACTGTGTATTTTTAGCTGGGTTTCGCATAACTCTTCTAACGTCTTATATACGGCAATTTTCATTATTACTTTAGTTTTTATAATGCTGAGTTTTTCATCAATAAAACTTTTCTTTAATGATGCCTTTTCTAACTTTCTGATATCTCACTTAGTCCGAAGATTTAATGAAGTAAGGTAGTTTTTGGCACTTATTTACAATTTTTTAATTTTGCAATTCCTTTTAATTAAATTTTTGTATTTGTATTTTTTATAGGAATTTTAATCCAATTATAAGAAATCAATAAACAGTAATTGGAAATATATTTGGAAATATATTTTTTATATATTTTGTATATAATTTTCAGTTTTTATTTAAAAAAATTTTGGTAAACGAAGTGTAATAATAATTATTATATTTTGTATATAAATTTAAGTGTGCAACAAAGCTACAACAACAAACTACATAAACTTGTCATAAATCAAACGAAAACTACAGAAAATATTTTTTTTATATTTGTGTATAAAAATTACGATACAACATTGAAAGCTTTTATTAAAAGAGATTGCATGCTAAGTGCAGAACTTAATAAATAAATAAATACGAAAAAAACGAAATACAGGACAAGCCAGGAAATTAGAAAATAACAAAAGTCAAATTCGTATAATACCAAGCAAGGTGAAAAAAAATCGAAACCAAAATGGTTTGCAAACAAATAAAATGTATTTTATTTTGATGTATATTTGGTTTTGGCATATTTTGTATTTGTTAACAGAAAACATAAACAAACAAGTCTGGAAGTACACAACTCAATAGGCATATACAAAAAAAAAAAAAAAGAAGAAAAAAAGGAAAAGTAAAACACAACGAAAACGAAAGAAAATACGAAATGAACCAAAGAAATTGGATAAATAATTGAAAAAGTAAGGCAACCTTGTTGTGAGTACTGAATCTATGGTATCTCTACTTCCGGATTCCGCTGGCATCGATTTGCTAAAAAATAGCCTAGCAAGATTGTCTAACCTCGCGCTAACCAGTGGCGATTTCTCCGAGTGCTCGGAATGATCTGAGTTATCTTGCTCCGAACTGGCCGAGCGGTTGCTGTAAATAAAATTTTGTTTGTTTGTTTTTTTTTTTTTGTTTTTTTGATTCGTACACAAGTGAGAGAGAAAGAGAGTGAGTGTGGGTATGTGTAATTTTGGTGTTTAAGTGAAAACGAAAGTACCAACAAAAACCAAAATATAGTGTGAGAATAAAAAAAGAAAAGAAATAAGCGACAATATTTAGAAAGCAGTTTCAATATGATAAGAATTATTATTTGCTTGCAATGCTTTTGACACCAAAACTGTGCGTGCACAGTTGTGTGCAAAATGTTTGCAGTGTTATATAGTCAGAGAATTTTCTTTTAAATATTTGAAGTTGCATTATTGTTTTTTAATGCGGGTTTCTTGACTACTTACCTACTGTAGATTTGTCGCCGATTGGCTGCTGTCAGTGCTGAGACATCGAATTCGATGGCCGAGTTTGAACGTTTAAGTCCGTTTTGCTTGTGTAGCTTCTTCATTAAGTGTTTCACTTTCCTTTAGATGCGGCGCATTTCGTTGTTAATATGATTTTGCGATTTTAGTTAGGTTTGCAGTTTGGGAGATATGTATATGCACAATGGTTTGGTTTTAGAGTGTATATAGATCTAATTGTTTGCTGAAGTGTTGGAAAGTTTCTACAGTATTTTCTTCATATCAGTTTGCTATAGTTAAATTTTAATGCATCCTATTTGTATCTTTAACACAAAATAGTTGATTATTAAATTAGGTAAATTTCAGTTTGCCTTGTGACATTTTAGTGTTTACATATTTATGTGTTATGAAATTATTATAAAATCTGCAAACAAAATTTTATGTTTTCAGTGTATATAAGAATTAAAGCATTTGGTATATCAATGTGTTGGACAATTTCAAAAGCTAATTAGTAAAAAAAATAATATGAAATTCCTATTTTGTTATAACTGCTTCTCAATCACTTAGATAAAAATAAAATTTTCTTATATTTTTTTTCATTATAAATTTCATATGTGTAATTTCCAACACTTCAGCCTCCAACTAAGCACTCAAGGATTTTTTTAAAATTTTTTTTGCACAAACCCAACTCACTTTTCAGGCACCGGCGGTCTGACGAACGTATCATGTCCGGTCACCGCACTCGCACGATTGTCCATGCGTGCTTGCTGGGCGGCTTTGTTGAACTTAAACATGGTGAACGATTTCTTCGCGCTGGCAACCTCACAGACGCGCACAATGATCTTGCGGCTGCTCTTGAAGACCGTATTCAGAGTTTTGTAGACCAGAATCGAGACCGATTTCGGATGATGTGAATGTTGTTGGTGTGCGTCCGTTTGCGGGTGCAGGGGCGTGGGCAACGACTGTTGTTGCTTCAATTGGTGTAGCTTCGCATTTGACGGTGTATCCTGTATAACTTTCGATGATTGTGATCTTGTGATAATTTTTTGATTTTGTTCTTTGAATGGTAATGCTTGTGGTTGAGGCTGTTGTTGTTGTTGTTGTTGTAGTGGCTGTTGTTGGAGCTGTGGCTGCGGCTGCTGTTGTTGTTGATATTTTGATGCTGGTTGCTGTTGTTGTAATTGCTGTTGCTGTTGTTGCTGATGCTGCTGTTGCTGTAACTGCTGTTGCCGACAGCTGATGATGAGCTCATCAGTACGCTGCAGTACTGCAGGAGTTTCGTTTGTGATATCCTGTGCATGTCGCACGGTTGAATTGTTTTAAGATTGTGTGCGACGTTTTTTTTTTTTTTATAAGTTTTTGTGTAGTTTTTGGTGTTTTTATTATTGGTTGTTGTTGTTGTTGTTTAGTTTGAACAAAAGTTGAGTTAAAATGTAGAAAAATAGACGAAAAAAGTAATAATCAAACATTTAATATAATTTGGCTTGAAACGAAATGCATAAAAGAAATAAATTTTGCATTTGCTACAAAAGCGTTTATTTTTTCTAGTTTTTTTTTTGTTTTTATTTTTTTTTTTGTAATGGCTTTGCATTTTATGGTATACAACAGCGCATACAACTCGCGAAAACAATAAGGAAATGTTGAAAAACAATAAGAACTGCAAAATGCTGGGCAAGTTGCATTTTAAAGCGATTAACGCTGCAGGTGAATGACTTTGCTTGGCGGGTGATAAGCTCAGGGTTGGGTGTGTGTGTGCGTGTGTGTTTGGTTGCCTGTACTCGGTAAGTGGTCTTGGTAAGTGATTTGGTGGTTAGCCGCAAAGCATTTGGTGATTTCACTTGGATTTGCGCGGCGCACCAACGTTTTTCATTTTTTTTTTCTTTACTGTTAACTTTTTGAACTTTTTGTGAAAACGTGATTGTGTATGGTGGGTCTTTGCTTGCACATCAGTTGCACAAATCACAAAAGCTTTTACGCAATTTCAATGCAAAAAAAAGTTGGTAAAACAAATAAAAAAATTTTAAAATTTTATTCAAAACTATCATGCTAAAAATTAAATTAAAAAATGTTCAAAAATAAATTACAGCCAATAATTAACAATGAAAGCGTTAAAAAATTTTTATAATTAGTTTTGCTTATCAGCATAAATTAATTTCAAAACAAAATGGCTTTTCGCTTGCAGCCTAATGGAAAATGCATTAAATGTATTTAAATTATAATTTGATAAACACTTAAAATACGCCAATTTTATTGCTAATGCAATAATTAAATAAAATTCTTTAAAAAAATGCCAACTAAAGTGGTTTCGTTTTATATTTGCTTTGGTGATTTAAAAACGTTTGCAAATAAATTTTTTTTTTTTTTGGTTTTCTTATCTTGCTTAATTGCAGTTGTTATAATTGATATTTTACCTACCGATTTTTTAAATAAGATTTGCAAGAATCCAATGCAGGATACCTAAATCAGTAGTATGACACTGAAGTAATTTAAAAAAGTTTTTTTTTTTTTTTGCTTTTATTGAAGTTTTAATTTTAAATCTGTGGTGCTATTTTTGTGTTAAAAGTGTTTTAAATTTCAGGCTGAAGCGCCAAAAGGTTATGCGTGTTGGTGTTATTTCTTCTATAGTTTTTTTAAGTTTTTAGGAGTTGCTAACCACATAGCAAACGTACACCTTGCCGTCTGAGGTCCTAATAATAGAAAAAACTTGTATACATATTGTATTGTCTCATGGTTAAAAAACCCGCCGATCGGAGAATCGGATAAAAAATAAATTAAAATTATAACCAAGACGTACAATTTTTGTTGGCAAAACTTCGATTTCATTTCCATTGACCTACACATATCAAAAACAACCATGCAACGTATACTGAAGAATAAGCCATAAAAAAGTCTAATGATTTAAAAAAATCCAGGTTTCTTCCATAATCAAATTAGGTATAAGCGCGTTGGAAACGGTCTGAAGTCATTCTTCGTAAATGGAAGCATATTCTCTAGCGTTTTGAAAAGTTGCAGCTCAATTGAAACACTACAATGTATTGTTATTAGAACCTTTTACAGTTCGTTTAGTTATTATGTGTTCTAAGTAAATTAAGTTGAACTTTAGCCTTCATGTGGTCCTTCTTGTAGTTTCCTAGCAAGGCACGTGTGTGAGAGTTGCAGTGCAATGGCAAGTAGCGAAATAGCTTTTCTGGTTTTTCATTAGGCAACGCTAATGAACACGCTCCGTTTGCCATTTACTTGTTATTGCTTACGAAAAGGCTAAGGGCCACTTAGAAAAATAATAAATATGCACTTGACATGCCAACCGCTAGCAGGACTTTGTTGATCACCAAGCGACAGCCAAATAAGAAAACAACGCCATAGAAACAACTTTATTTAACAACAAACACTAATTAAAGCAATTATGAATTTTCGAATACGAACAAAATAGTAATTAATTTTTATTTTCCTCTGTGTGTTTAAGCACTGAAAAAACCAAAGGAAAAGTTTTTCTGTGGCGCACCAAGTGCGTTTTGTAAGTATTGCGAGTAGGTAAATGCGAATTACGAAGAGAGCGAAAAAATATTAAGTATACGCCTCATATATCAGGCTTAACGCATGGCAGGGCGTGTGTGGGAGTTGTGTATATGTGGGCGTGTTCTATTGATGGGCGTGTGTGTTTTTGCAATATTGGAGTGTATTCTGTATGTGTGTGGTTTGCAGCTCGAGGCACTGTAATAAATGTTATATTGTATATGAGTATATAGAAGTAAAAGTGTTTACTGGTTCCGCGTGTGAAAAGAAATAATCGATTTTGGTATGTGAGTCAGTCTGTCGTGGCTCAGGAACGACAGCTGCTCAGTATTTGGGTAATTGGGCAAAAAATTTACACTAAGCTTGCCTTTTTTGCTTACACTGACAATTTACTGGCATAAACAAATTCAAATTAAATGCGGCAGGTGTTTACAATACCAAATATTTTTGAATGGCTGGCACAGCTGGTTGCAGGCTGCTAGCTTAGAATTGCTATAGAGTTTAGTAAACTATAATTTTAGGACTGTGACTAAGTCGAATATAGTGCGACAAGTATTTCTCAATGCAAAGGACCATGTACGTGTATGTATTTGCTTAAATACTTTAATTTCAAAGCAGAAAGCACATATACACATCTACATACATAATTTTAATAAAAAAAATAAAAACGGTAGCTATAGCAATATGGCAATTAAATATATTTAAGAAGTAAATGATTCATAGGGTTACACATTTTGCGGAGCAAATTTATGCTAAATGAAATAATTTCGTACGAGTTTATGCACTTAAGTAGAAAAGGATACGAAGTAAAGTTCTTTCATATTCTATTGTACATATAAAGTTTTTCATAGTTGAGCCTTTTGCGTCAATGCTTTAGGTAAAAAGAGACTGCTCTACTGTGATTTATGCACATATGTAGGTAATACTGAAAGTCATGACTCAGATTAAAAAATTTGCTGCCATGTAGGGCTATTAAGTTTCCACATGGCTTATCTGTGGCGGAAAGTGAGTGTCACCTTCGCATTTTTGGCCTTCTGCCTGTTTTCAAAATCTCACGTGTGTCTACCTGCACTCACGCAGTACTCCCGTTTCTATATTATTTTATACTACTATAATTGATTTTATTTTCTGCTTTTCTCTCTTTTTAGCCATGAGCTTTTGTTTATTTTAAAATTTGTTATTTTGCTATTTCTATAAATGCCCGGATTAAAATGTATATCTACTTTACTGCTTTTCAATTGCTGCTAGGCAATTTTTATCTAATCATGCTTGGGGATTTAATTTCTGTGTTTGTATTTTATGTATTTATTTTATTCTTTGTTGATTTCAATTGATTTTTCTATGCGTAATTTCATTTCCGTTTATTTGTGTGTGCATCTGCCAGTTTATTTTTCTGTTTTGCTTGCAATGTTTGCGATTATTATTACTATTTACTGCCGTTGTAGTCTAAAGGCCTGCAAGTTCCCTTGATGTAAATTAATAATCAATTACGTAGACATACAAATCAATATTTGTGTAGCTGCCAATATGTTTAATCGGTCTGTGTATGGCAATAAATGTCTTACACGCCATTTCTCCATAGTTCCATGTGTGTGTGTGTGTGCATAGGATTGTATGGTCAGGGGCATGCGGCTGTAGATGTGCTTTCTGCGGTGTACGCATGCACATGCCAATGAATTCTTACAAGTGTCCGTATGAGCTGGTCGCTGTCTTTGCGGTTGAACGATTGTTTGCTTGCCCGTTATCGTAATATTCTCATATGTATTGCCATTATCTTGTCAATTTGCGATTTGATGTTGCAAATTAAATTGTCTTTAGTCATTTTAATGCGATCTAAATGAAATGTTAAATAACGGAAGTCATATGCAATGCTAAACGCATCGTCAAGAGGGACAACTTCCGCTTGCGGCTTGTAGTGAATTAGCTTGTCTGCCATTTATGTTACCTTGACATGAAGTAGGATAGTCATTGTCACTCATACTGACTTTTAGTAAGAGACCTTGATGAAGTCATTCATATCAGTATATATCAATCTAAACTGATGGAATTCGTGTAATGTTGTTGGGTGCACTTTGTTCACAAGCTTTTAGTATTTGGTTTAATCAGGATGTAATTATTTAAAATGTGTTTACATAATAGCAGCAGTCGTAATTTGACTTGTAATCTGCTTAGTCTGCAAATTCCTAAATGTCATTAAAATTAGTTCATATTTGGTTTATAATTTTTTTAACAACAGACGAGTAAAAACAGACAAGTATCGATACTTAGCAAATGATCGATGCCTGCGATTTGCAATGCGTAAAATAACGATTAATTATGTGTAAATTTATTTTTAGCCATAGTCTGTTTACACTCTGAGTTAGTCAAGACAAAAAGAACCTTGCCAAGCATATTCTTAATTTGTTGCTAACAGTCAGCAGTTTTTATCTTATGATGGAAACTTTAGATAACTAAGCTGATTTATGTTGCTAAATGAATTTTATAAATTTAAATAAAATACTTTTGTTATTTTGGTAGGGAATGCCAAGAATTGTACAGAGGCAACAATATATAAATATGAGGTTTAAAACTACAAAATTTAAGTTTTGTTAATGGCAGGGTTTATGTGTCCTATACGTTTTTCTCAAAAGTAGAAAACTATATAATGAAAATCGAATAGAAGCTTATCAAGAAGACTCTTAAAGCTCTCACTTTAGCTAAAGTTTTGTTTGTTAAAATATAAATACTTTACTCGTTTAATCTTGGTGAGCTGTTTTATGTCAGTAGTTATAGCATATAAGAAACTGTGGCCATACTAATACATAAGTGCAAAACTTTCATAATAATGTTTTGATGCTCGCATTTGTTTGCTATAGTTCTGCTTTCGATTGATGTAGCTTTGGCAAATTAATTGTACTTAAGCTTTTTAATTATTAAAGTTGTATTGATTTATTGCCTGCCAAATGTTATTTGCTCAGGGTAACTTGGGGTAAGCCATATCTAATTGCGACACTTTCCTTGATATTCCCATTGAGAATTTTTAACGCATATTATTTGATTGAGGCTTCAAGTGCTAATTTGAGAAAAAGAGTAATGAAACTGATGGAGTTTGATTATATACACAAAAGCTATTAATTATTAGCGTTGGCATGACACGTGTGGTTTGTATTGAAACGTGTTTGTCAATGCATAGTTTTGCATTGAGTGTGGTAAAGGAAATCGATACCAATCAAAACTTTTCTTTTAACAATAAATTACACATATGACGATTGACAACAATAAACCGAAATTGGCCCATAATATTTGGTTCATCAACAGAATTGTATTTACAAATTGCTGTTATAAAGTTTAGAAAGCATCGAGTTTTTGTCATTATGTTTATTTCGAAACTTATCTGAATTTATTTGGGATTAATAATGACTATATTTTGTGTAGGACTATTGAGGGTTGGAAAATTATTACAAATAATGCAAATGTACGTGTTTGGCTATAGTTCTAATTTCAATTGAGTAAGAGGGGTCATTGCACAAGGACGCATACAACTGTACAACACAGTAATGCTTAAAATAGAAGGTTTGAAGTTGTATTTACTCAGTTGAGAAAAGGTCCTATGGTAATTTGAAACTAATGTAAAAGGACAGTTAATGACGGTCTGGCTGCACTTGGTATGCGTGACTGAGGGTCAAAAGCAGTAAAGCCATGTCTTATGGAGGTCCTTGTTAAAATGTATTTTTACACCGGAACATACAGTTATTGGATATACTTAAGACATTAAAAGTAAATTTTGTAGCCTTAATTGAAATCGGGAAAAATGCATTACTTAGCGATGCCTACAAGGCGCCCTGTGCAACCATTTTTAATTATGTAAGCAATTAGTAATTCATTCTTTAATATAAGCGCGTTTAATACATCAAGCGTAAAGGAGTGAGAATAACAAAGGCATGATAATTAAATTTACTTATATTTTGTTTTGTTTGTTTCCAATACAGTTATAATTTGATTGGGTCAAGTTAATTTGCATAATAAGGCAATCATTTGGCTATTATTTGCAATGTTTTACGTGAATTATTTGCCATACGCGGCACGCGCTGTCTGTTGTATGCCATATAATTGTCATAAATATTTTATAGACAAATGTATGAGTAAGTGTAGGCAAACAAATTTTCAACTCATTTTTTTAATGAGTTGCGAGCGGTTCAAAAAGGCATATTAACCTGCTTGGGACGTCTACAGGCGGCGGCAGCTATTCGACAACGTTGCAACCAATTTAGGCGCTAGTTATACTTATATGCAAAATATAGTTTATTCTTAATGGTTGCAAACTGACTGCAACTTTATTTTGGCCAGTATTTCATTTTTGCTCTCCTATTTCTTTAATTTTATATTATTTTTTTTTTTTTAGTTTATTTTTGCTTTTACGCGGCAGTTGCAGCTGTTCATGTTTATTTATTTATTACTTTTTCTTTTATCTTATTTTTCAAACATTTTCACAGGCCACGCAAATCGCAATAAATTTTTAATAACTTTGATAACTTTCGTAGAACTTTTACCGCGCTGTTACAATACTCTAAAAGGCGTAACCGCGTATTTCATGCGCACTTTAAACGTTTCCGCGTTCGCGCTTTGCTCTTAACTAATTTTGTGAAAAATATTTTTGCGCTTAACAATGTCGCAAGGTCGTAGGGTCTTTGCGTGAACGTTGCTTGGCCGCCAGCCGCTGCTCGGCTTGACCACGGGGTAAAAACTTTTAATAATAGAAAAATCGAAAAGAATTTCCCGCAAAATGCCGATACGCAAGAAAACGCAGCCACGCCACAACTCGAGTCGACCGATAATGAAGGTGAATTTCGAAAATCGTGTCGGTTAAAGCGAAAAGTATGAAATTTTCTTAATTTTTTTTTTCCGTCATTTTTTCTTTCGTTTTCATGTCGCTGCCAACGTTGACGCTGCCGTCACTGTCGCAGTCACCAGCGCTGTCGTTATAATTGTTGTTGTTATTGTTATTGTTTTTTGTTTGTGGCTCATGCCATTCCAGCACGTTGGACACACTACAGTAGTGTAAGTTTATCGCTGTAGTCGGCTGTCTGTGTCATTCTGTCTGTCTGTCTGTCTGTCTGCCGCTGTTGTTTGCCTAGTGTGCGTGTGCTGAGTTGTTGCTATATAGTTTTGTTGTAGCGTTTATTAGCACATGGCTGTGTGTGGGGCTATGTCTTTGCCCCTCTAACGGGATTATAAAAATTGATTTTTAATTTTTATGACAATTTCCAACTGAGTCATGGTGAACACAGTTGGTGTTGTTGCTTTTGTTGTTGTTATGGATCTTGTTCTTTTTGTTGTTACGCTTGGCATTTATAAGTCGTGTTCTTTTTGCTGCTGGTGTTGTTGTTTTTGTTGTTCGTGTTATTTTGTTTAGCTTAGTTAAGCTGTGCCCATTTCGTGTTGCTCTTTGTTTGCTGTTGGTTTACTTGTTTGACTTTGATGCACAGTGGACAAAGATTAGAATATTCGAGGCTTTGACAATATAAATGTTAAGTATAAAAGTTAGATATGACGAGATTCTACATGTGTTTATATTATAGATATTGTTTTTGAATTAATGAGTAACTGATATATTGAAAGGAAATTGTAGTGATCAGTGTATTGAATAAGAAATAGGGTTTCTTTTTATATTAATCGTTTGAAATTTTTTTTTCATTTTCATTTCAAAGAGCGTTAGTGAATTATGCATAGTGGAAGGTAAATTGTGGAATTTAGAAGAAATGAACAAAGGAGAAGTCCAACGATGGTAAGGGAAGCTTAAAAGAAAGGAAAAGAAAGCAAACCTCGTCTAATTCGTGAATGCTTATTTCTTGTTTGCATATGATTTTCATGAGGATTATATTAAGCTTTTTAATATGTGACCTCGAAGATTGGGTCATAACAACTTTGTGAATAAGATAGGTAAGCTGACAATATGCCTAATTGCAATTACATTAAAAGAGAAAATATTGGTCTTTTTTTAGCACAACTGTTGGAATACTGAAGTTGCAACTTATGTGACAAACATTTGCATATATGCCAACAATTAATTTATATTACTAATCTAAATATTAAGTTGGGGTTCAAGTTAGCGGTTCACGGTCACTGCTAGTTTTTTAAAGGTCGCCAACGCATGACTTTCCTTTCTACATTTGCGTGTTTCAGATATAATTTTGTGTCAAACAAATTACGCAGGCACTTATGGTCGTGCCTCTGAGAAATAAACATATGAGTCTCAATCGTGTTGAACTTTGCACTGCTTACAGTAAAACCGATTTGTCAAAGCAATCTTAAAACGAAAAACGATTTATTAGGCATTCCAATTGTCTTCGATAACACAAAGCGCATTGCGCCAAAAACCTCACACAAAGACCGAGCACGCAGTCAGCATGTCAACTGCTAAGCAAAGTAAACATGTTTGACCCACTGTGCCAAACAGCAAACAAATAAACGCGTTGTACACTTCGTGTCACATTAATCATGACCCGCGCAACGGCGACCGACTGTTTGCTTGACAGGACTAAGTAAGCAGGAGTACACGCCAACCCAAACGCACACACACACAAACATGCCAGTGGGTCATGAATACATATGTAAGTTGGTTACTTTACATATACATACATACATATTTATAATATATGTATGCATGTGCATATGTTTATGTATGTATGTGCATACATATATGAGTATTTGCAGACATATGCATGCAAATATTATACATGCCTTTATTTCTGCGATAAAACATCAGCGGAAAACTTCATTTCGTTAAATAGAAAAATAGTTGGCAATTGTATGCCGCACGCCTTCACGCGTATAATGTTACATATAAGCAACACAACAACAATGCACAACAGTCACAGTAATGAAAACAGAAAAAAACAAAAAAAAAAAACCGCAACGAGAGCAAATAATGAAAAGTATTCGCAAATGTCACAAAGCAAACAAAATGACCATAAATATGCCGACATATATCGTGGCCAGTTGGTTGTTGTTGTTGTTGTTGCTTTTGGTGTTTTTAGCACGCTAATAGCAATGTCCTTTTGTGTTGTGTTTGCATTGTTGTTGCTACTGTCGTCGTTGTGTCCTTTAACACAATAAATATGTGCGCCGTTTTCAGTTAATTCCAACGACGCGACATTTCCATAATGCGAAGGCGTGAGTGCAAGTGGGCCAACATGGCTCCAGTGTATGACAAACTAAGTACAACAGCGCACAGCCCAGCACAGCACACAACACCACAGCAAGCACAGTGCAAGTGTGGGCTACCTTTGTGTGTGTGTGTGTGTGTGTGTGTGGCTGTGCCTTTCAAGTTCGCTGCTACCCAAGAGATAGCCAGCGCTGCATTGCTTTGCTGTGACGGCTGGCTTGGAGTAGGCAATAGGCTGGCTGAGAACAGAAGCAGCGCTTGATTTTTGCTTTTCCAGTGACCTTGTGTCATTAACTTAATTGCTTGTAACTTTTGCAGTCGGTTCAATTGACAATCTGAATTATTCATTTTGCTTGCTTTGCTTTTCTTGGCGTTTCAACTACTTTGACTGTGCCTAGAGCGCAGTTAGACTCGCAGCACCGTGGCAGTGGCATGAGTGGCTTGAGTTTTCGGTTTGCATATTTCCCCTTTTTTCTGCTTTTGTTGTTTTTCCATTTTGCTTAGTTTGCATATTGTTGTCTGCCACTGCCACGACTGGCGCCTGGCCATGCGTTGCACGTTTTTGCGCTGCCAGTGCGCTGAGATTGCACTTGAACTTATTTGGATGCCCGGGTTTGGGGCATGTTGGTAGATCAGGCAGGCGCCTGTCACTCATGGCTTGGCAATGTGTCGTCGTGCGTTGGTTGTGGTTTTCGGTTTTTTTCTTATTTTATTCTATTTTTGCATTTCCTTTGTATTTTTTCGTATTTAATGTTGTATGTGCGTATGTTGGTCGCTTGGCTTGCTTTTGCTTAGGTTTTAGCAACCAGTTCGTGGTCGTGTCGTGGCTCGTGTCGCCGTCGCTAGTCGTTGTTGCTGACATTGTTTGGTTTGTCTCGTTATTTTTGTTGTTGTTTTTTTTTTGTTTTTACCTTATTATAATTGTTGTTGTCATTGCTATTGTATATAGTTTGTGGTTTGGTTTGGCTGCTCATTTAGTCACGTGTAGCGTAGCTTAGCGCGTCGTCCAAATTTAAAATACATTTTAAATCTTAATATGCTTTTTTCAACTTTGTCTTCTGTTAGGCTTTTGTTTTTTTTTTTTTTTTGTTTTTTGCCTTTTTTCAGTTTATGTATTTATTCTTGGTTGAGTTGGCGGTGTGCAGTTGTAGTTTATTATTGTATATTTTTGTGCGTTGTACATGGTTTTCATTTTGAATGCGCATTTTTTCGCTGCTTGCACATTTTGCATGCATATCTGCGAGGCACATTTATTTATTTAGTTTTAATTTTGTATGAACTTTCTGTTTTGTGTGTTTGCGTATTGTGTATATGTTTGCTATAGGAAACCTCCGTAGTTATCAAACAAATAAACAAAAACTTAAAAAATAAAAATATTTTAAATTAGCCTTTAAGGCTAATCCAATAGCACTCGCACAAATGCATCTAATGCTCATATATTAATAAAGTTTTTCCAATAACTAGTTTGTGTAATTATTGAGGTTTTTTAGAAATACATACCTGCATCGTCGTATCCAATATGATAGAACAATGATGCTGCCTAATATTAAGCCGCCCAAGGCACACCAAAGAAACGTCTGAAATCAAACATTAAAAACATTAATAATTGAAATATACTTTTATATGTTTGATTACGAAATAAATGATTTGGTTGTGTTATTTGCCTACAATAATTAACGTTGATGGTAAAAAAAACCTTGCATATGTTTAGGGGCAAGTAATTGTATTTTTTTTTTTGCTGTTTACGCTTTATAATAATAACGGTAATTGCGGAACTCTGCTTAAACAACGACAAAGCCCAAAAAGAAAAAAAAATATATTTTGAATTGATGATTGTGTCAAACGTCGTAACCTAAGCTATTGAATTAAACACTTGCAGTTATAATCAAATGCTAGAGTTGGCAGATAAAAAAAACTAGCTAATACTCGCGACAAGACCACTGGTGCAAATTAAGTGATACCAGGCGAAATCAGTACTTACAAAAATTACTTCAACTGCAACTAAGCTTCATAAAAAAAAATTAAAATAAATCTTTGCATACTTTATGTAGTGAATTGCAGAAAATTATGTACATCTGCCAGCTAAGAAAGTCACTGTGCAACATGAATTTAATATTGAAAGGACTTTCACCACCGTTGGCTGCATTAATCTAATTTAAACATCATGTTTCTTTTATAATTTCTATATTCTTCATGTTTGTAAAAGTTTCACCTGCAAAGCACATGATTTGCTAGAAACTTTTTGAACTGATTTCCCAGTGCTGTCTCAACTAATTCAATTACGATTTTTCCATGCAAAGCTGCTGACTTGCAGTTAAGTCACCGCATAGCATAATTTATTACATTAATGGCACTAGAAATTTCAAAAGCCATTTTAAATAAAATCAACAGTTCAGAGTTGGCTTTCAAGCGAAAAGTTTGTGACTTGTGCTTGCACTTAAGTCAAGTAAAACTGATTCAACTCACGGACATTGCCTCTCATACGTACTCATAATTCATCAAGCATTCAAAAACATTTAGTCAACCAGCTAAGTACACACGTTCTTGCATACGTTGGCCTAATGAAGCTGCAAGCTAAGCACAGGCACCGACACCGGCATAACACGAAATGTCAATTGCAATGGAATTTCGGGTCGCTATGTGGCACAACGTTTGCACAGTTTTAAACCGTTCACAGACTAACTTTGAAGCGCACTTCGTGGCAGAGAAACACGTCAACGATTGGCAGCATGATGTGATGCGAAAATCTACGAAGTTGTCGTTTCACTTTTTGGGTAAACATGATTTATTGAATTGATATTTGAGCGTGCAACGGCATAGACAACACGAATGGCTAATAAATTATTCAACACTGAAAATGTGCCGGAAATGAGGAATGTCATGTTATATGCAGAAGGATTAATTAACATGACAAAAAGAAAAAACAAAACAAAAAATGGGAAAACTAAAATATTTGGTAAAGAAAGGCCGATATGCGCGCTGTGTGGCTTATATAAGGCACTTCATTTGCTTATGCATGCCTGTCATGCGACTATGCATGAACTTGTACGAAATTCGACTCAGTTGTAGACAGAATTTGATTAGCATGACAACAAATGCAAATATGTACCCGAAGTCAGCCGAGCGTCAGCAGCAGCAGCCAGGCAGTTGCGAAGTCACTTGTCAGAGCGACAGAGCGACAATAGTCAATTGCAGATTGCTTGTCATCATCGAGCACAAATTTTGGCTGCTGCGGCTGACAGCTTGCAACCTACTTGGCAGCGTCTTTGCCACCGACACTGTGCAACTGTCCAACTGTGGGTGTGGGGCTTGCTGAGGGGGTATAAAACGCGAAAGTAATTTCTCAGCAATTGTAAAGCCATAAAATTCTATCATCGCTACTATGACGAAACTTGCTGATGCTGCTGCTTGCGCACTTGGTTGACGCTGCTTTTCTCAGCTTCACAGGCGTAGCTTGGCATGCTGCCAAAAATGCAATTGAAACAATGTCTGCCAGCCCGCATACCCCGCAGACCGCACATTCACATAAGCCATCTAAATATTTATGCTGCCATACTGTGGTTAGATGCGTGACGAGACTTTAATGCATGCATCATATATGCAGCGTGGCAAGTTGTGCGTGCCTGAAAACTCGTTAGCATACCAAGGCAACCCATTAATTATCAGGAAAACTTGAATGTGAACCAAAGCAAGAAATCAAATAGAGAAACAAATCCATGCATGCTCTCAAATCAATGGAAATGCTAATTGCTGCAGATACTTACAATCCAATAGTGCGTTTCAATGTGTTTGCTTGGATTTAGTTGCATCGCACGTTGCTGTCATAAATGTCACACAGAAATTCTGTAATTAAAGTGCAAAGCAGAGAGGTTGGCATTAGTAAAACGCATAACATGTTGTCGTTTGCGTCAAGGCAACGTCTGTGAGTCTGAAAATAAAAAGGATTACATTATACGTGTATGATATATGTTTGGCTGCAGATAAAAAAAAAAACAAAAAACGTGTTAGTGATAGTTGAATACCTGCAACCGGCAAATATTTTCTTCTGAATAACAGTTCAGTCTGTTTGACATCAGACTCACGCACAAGGACGCTATTTGTGGCAGTGCAGTGCGTACGTTATGCTTATACAACATTAACTGTGACTATTCAATACACGTATGTGATATTTGTTTTTTTATTGCACAACCAAAAAAATAAAAAACTTCTGTTGAAGCATTTCTAGTCAGGGCCCGTGACGCATGCTGTCAGTCAAATGCAAACAAAGCCATCGAAACCAGATACTGATGCGCTGGTTGGATGGTGGGTGGTGGGAGGCTTCAACCTGTTGCTACTTAACTATACGCATAAGCGAAAGCAACTGATCTGCCTTGTATAATACAGCCAACGTGTAATGAGGTATAATCATGCATCATCTGCAGTTGTTTAAATTCTATTTTGGTTTTTGCTTTATTATGGTTTTATAGTGCTGATGTCTGGCGCTTAGTAGAATGCATAACTTGAGTCTGAGTAAAAACAACTTATTGCCAACTAAAACGATGAAGAAGCTATATACATATGTGTGTATATAAATAATGATTATTAATATTTTGTTTTTATAAATATGAATGGCAAGCAAGCTATTGTTGTTTTTGAACTGGCTGCTGTACTAAAAATTGTAATAGATGAGAAGTTTGCTACAAATGTTTTTCGTTATGACTTTTATAAAAAAGAAATGACTTAAATTTTTTATAGTAAAATAATAATTATGTGAGCTTAATTTTAAATAGGGCTGGTATGTTTTTTTAATTAAACAGAAAACCTATCCGCTAACATAATCAGTGCAATATGGAATCTCCATGCTTGCCTGCTACTAGAATCCACTGTGAGATCAGTTCAGTCCGTAATAGGTTAAGCCATTTCCAAATTATTATCATTTATAAAAAATTTAAATGCTAGAAGACACAAAAAGTAAGTCGATTTAACTCGTTGCCAATGTGACAACTTAAAAAATAGCTGAACTCCGCCTTAGACATTTTAATGAGATAAACGCGCCATGCTTTAACGAAATCCGACTGCGGAAAGCGGTCTGCCCAATGGATTTCATTAAGATTATACACCAGCAATATACCCTAGTAAATAAAATAATTTACAGCCGAAACAACGAATTAAGGTTTCATATTTCGGCGACTCTAGCCTCTTGTGGGCGCGCAAGGGGCAGACAATGAGACAACGGCAAGTGTTCTTGGCTTATGCGATTACACAATGTCACAATTTAATGCTGAGCAGCTACATACTTGCAGCATAATTTGGTTTTGTTTATTATTAAAATAATCATAGAATTATTACAAATATAAAATGTTGTGCCAAGCGGCATTATGGCTGCCTAGATTGCCTAGACTGCCACGAAAATGTATTTAAAGAAAATTTTCTGGGAAATTTGCTTTTGTTGAAATGTCTTTGCTAACTTTTGGCATTTTGGCAACGATGCTGTGAGCTGTGAGCGATACGCAAGACTGGCCGGGCATAAGGAGACGGTGGCCAGCGGAACGATGTGCTCGTGTGCCTAACTACATGGGAGGAGCTGCCACTGCGGCTGTGGGTACATGTGGGTACACTTGGGAAGCTGTGTTTAGCTGTGCGGCAAACTGTTGATTTAGACACGGATATGCCAGTCATGTGAACTGAAGTTGGCATCAACTGAGTGTGTTTACTTGAGTAGGTTTGTGTGTATGCGAGTGTGTGATTATGTGTGTAGGTTTTGCATGTTTTTGTGTGGGCATGTGTTGTGTTGTTTGTTGTTATTGCCAAAAAAATTTTTGCGCATGCATAGCGAAAAACAGGCGCACGAACTTTGAACTTTACACAGCAGCCGCAGTCATAGCACTGTCAGAGATGTGAACACGCTTCGCTTATGGCCTGAAAATTTCACGCATTCACTAATTCGCACATATGTATATACAGACATACATACATATATACATTTGTATATGGCATATGAACGCGTGCTTCTACGACTGCACACATTCTTGTGTATTTTCACTTGTGCCTAAGCTCTTCAGACACTTTTGCCTGCTGTTGGCAGCAATTCAACTTACGCAAAATTTTGGCGAAAGCATTTTAACGTTATGGTTTAACTAATTTCTTGCACAACGTCTTTGCCAAGTTGCCGTGCAGCGTTAGTGGCTTAGCAACCGCAGTCGTGTAGTTTTTGAGAAGGCAAGTGCTGCAGCCTAAGCCTTGGCATATGCAAATTTGGGCCACAGCGTTGAGGGAAAATAAATAAAACGGATTGCATTGCAAACGAAATGCAGGCAAAGCCTAATCGTGAAGTACACGCCCCGGCATTAGGCAGGCGGCTATTTATAAGCCGAAATGCAACTGTCTGACTTAACCTCGAGTCGTGTTTATGTACGCTATGCAAAGGCAAAGCTATGTAGGTGCGGCCGTTTCCGCCTTTGCATTTGCATAGAAATTGGGTGCATGCATCGATGTGAAAATTATGCAGAACTTTCGCCAGCACATGCCGGGCCGGGAACTAACTGCGTTAAAACTGTGGCAGCGCAAGTTAAGTGCTTGGCGGCATACTTTAATTCGAGCAAATACCGACATTTGGCCAATAACAACAAAAACCTACAACAAGGACATGTTTTTGTTTTGTGCTGCGCGCTTGCAATTCCATTTCAGCGCATAAGTCTTTTTTTGACAGTTGAGTTGCGGAAATGAACTGTCAAGTCGGTTTTTTTCTCCTTTTTTTATTCGGGGCTGTGAGTCTATAGTTTGAAGTAAGTTAATGCAAGCTAAAAAATTTCGGCCTTGATTGGCGTATATTTGGCATGCGTCGTTTTTGTTGGGCATCTGCATACATTCTAAATTTTCAAAAGGGTAGCGATGAATGTGCCAAATGTGGTTTTCAATGCCATTAAATTTTAATTGCGTACACTTGAATAAAATTCTAAATGAAAGGCAACGTTGCTAATACTACGTTTCCAAAAATAGCCACCGTAGTGAGCTATACGATAACAACGAGCAATGAAGGTCGCAGTGGTCGAATTTAAATGAGATACGCGTATATAAATCAAAATGCACATCAATGGCTGCTGCTTTTGTCCGGCTTAAAATGTCATTAAAATGCTGGGCTATACAAAAGTGTAATTAATTATGTCAAAAAAGAGAATCGAAATCAATTGTATTTATTTTTAGCCGGGTTTTGTGGCAGTTTGCAAACTGAAAGAGGCGTTGTGCCCACATTGCGTATACTTAATATGAGTACATTTTATATGTGTCGTATACTTAATATGCGCATCGTTTGCATGTCATCTTCGAATAATGACAAAAATTAATATATTTAAATTAATAACAAAAAGCTGAATATTCTTAGCTTTGTTGTAGGCGTACAAAAGTTTTGCTGGCAGGCATCCTACGCATATATGTACTGTATGGGCATGTACTTATTTTATCTTTGTTAGTTTTTTTTCTTTTGTATTTTCAATGTAGCAGCATAATGACACAACACTCACTAAAATTTTCTTATAAATTCGACCGTTAAAACTTAAAAAGCACAATTTCTCAGCATCAACACTTAATAAACTTCGCGCCAAGCCACGCCTGACATGCAACATGCGCTGTCATGGACACATCAGGCTGCTGTTTAAAAATTTATATTTAAAAGTTGTTTTTTATTTTCTTTAAAATTAAATTCATGTCAACTGCAGAAGCCATCCAAGCAACGCTACTGCCACTACATGGTTTTCATTACTCATACGTCCTCAGTTGGGGTTCGCTTTTAAAATTGACCGTTGTGGGCATTGGCAATATGTGTAACTGGCTTTCTCCCTTGTTGCCTGTTGTTTTTGTTGCTGTGCGTTATTGCTGTTATTTTTCAACATGCAAATATGTCAAATGCATAAATTCATTTTTTGTCATTTTTTCAGCCTCGATTGTCAAAATAAATTGAATAAAAAGGCATAACAAAAAAAATACAAAAATGAACAAAGACAGAAAAGGACGAAACTCAGTGAAAACTCAAAGAGTGAAAACTGCGCCCTTTTTTCAGTAACTTTTTTTTGGTTCTTTTTTTTTTCTTTATCACAAAAAATTATAAAAATGAAATGTAGAAAAATGAAATGTCGAAGTTTATTGATGATTTATGGCAATCGTGCGTTAAAAGAGCCTGGGCAAGGCAAAATTTCTCCTTGTTGGTTTTCTTTTAACATTTTAGAAAGTTTTCTGCTTTAATGTGTCTATAAGTGATTCTGTTGTAATTGATATTTTTATTGCTAAGCTGACCTTTGACGTTTGCTGCATAGCCTAGGGTCTGTCATATTTTGATTGCTTGTGTTATCACGCACGGGTCTGGCTCTGCTTTGATTCAAACTTCTTGTTTGTGTTAGCCAGCGTGGGTGTCACTTACATCTTGAGACTGTGTAGGCTGCATTGATTGCTTTATTCATACATGTCAAAATTTTGTGTTTAAAACGCTGCTTGGTGTGCGCCATGCCTGTTGATTTTTATGTATTCAATATGCGTTTAGGTTAACGTCTTGTTTACAGAAGCCTTATCGCTGTCTTGCATATGCTTAGCTTCGCTTGGTTTTAGCAATGTGGCAAAGATTGATTTGTTTTGTTTTTTATTTTGTAAGCGGCTGTAGTACACTTGCTTGCTTTAGTAAAGATAGTTGTGCGCAAGTTAAAATGCCCAAGTCAGGTTATAGCAGAAGCTTTTTGCATTACGGCAAACAAGGCCTTATAATATGTACTATATTAATAACATTAAAAACTTTTTAAATTTTTTAGTCTTCTCTGCATACGCAGCCATACATGTCCAACTCGAAAAGCTGTTACCAGAATATCGACTTTTACAGACTTGGATATTCAGAATTTAAATGTGAACATATCTAATGCCTGCAACTTCGAGGAAACTTTAATCACAAATTTCAAAGTAAGGCAGCCAAGTGTCTTTAACAGAATATTTTCAGGCAAATAGATACAATTTTATGAGGTTTTAAAAAAGAATAAAATAATTTTAAGTGTTAACAATATTTTTGTGGGCGATTTGATAAGGCTATTGTTTTTTATAAGTGTTTTTATTTTTTTTTTTAATTTTTGTTCCGTTTTGCTTATAAGCCATTTTATGAGTCATTGCTTGAATTCACAGCATGCTAAATAGAAAAGTTTATGCATTTACGCTCTGAAATAAACACAATAGCTGAAACAACAATACTCACTAAAATATTAATAAAAAATATTGCATGAAATTAAGTGATTGTATTTTTATGGCAATATGCTGTTGGTAAACACAACAAGCACATGCCCACACACTTGCACTCACGCACACACGCACACACGCACATGTGTATGTCATGTCGAATATTTGAAAAATGAATAGAATGTGTGGGCAGCCAGTTATGCATGTTGTTGTTTTTGACGTTGTTTATGAACTTTATGTATGACAGCTAATAAAACAGTCAACTTGAGAATTTTGACACTCGCACACAACTAAACATTCACACATACACACGCACACCTATGTGGGAGTATGTATATATATAGATGCTTAATGCTCGTATGCGATATAACATTGTTTATAAGCTCGTTTCTTGGTTCGTTGGCTCTTTGGTTCGTTTGCTTAAGCACATAAATTGCAGCATACTTTTATGCGCTGCTGGCTGATTTTGTGTGTTTGGTTTAAAAAATTTATGCGCGCATAAGATTCTCAACAGAGATTTATATTTGGCACTCGGCTAAGCTGCCAAAGTCTGGCGCTCGCAGTAACTTTGCCAGTCAGTGTGCTAATTTATCATGTAGTCAGTGCGTTTACTTTGATTTCACTGCTGGCAGACAGCGTCAAGTCACCCAAAATATATTATGAGCAACTGTGCTTAGACCTCGCGCAGGTCTTGTGGCTAATGACAGAATTGAGTCATCAGTTGCGGCAAGTTTCGCTTATAATGACATTGACAATCAAGAGCGATTACCGTGTTGGTGTCGCGGCTGTTTCTGCTCCTTTGTTTTAGTTTAAGTGCGGCAAAAAGTTTCTTTTATTTATTCACATAGTTACACGTTGCTCAATCAATTTTCTCTATTTTTTATACTTGTATCTAGTAGCTTTTTGTTGACTCTTCGTTTGACAGCAATTCGAAAGTCATGACGCGAAATTAAAAGTTGACAATATTAATTAAGCAATTATGTCTGTGCTCAATGTGAGGCAATTTGTTGCTATTTGTCGTGCGTCGGGTACTAATTGGCTAGCAAAGCATTTTATTCAAGTGTCACGCACATGATTGATATTATTGCGTTGTATTATAGTTTGGTTTGCATTCATCAAATTATAATTTTAAGTTTCAGGAAATTATTTTCACTGAAGCTTTTTACCTTTGGTTTTTGGTTATTTAATTCTACTTTTACACAAACGAAATATAGATTTTTTTTGTTTTGAAGGCTTCACTGCTTTAAATAAAAAAAAAAAAAATCAATGCGTAAGTATGCGGTTTAGCACAATTTTAAATAATCCAGGCCAGTCCTATTACGCATTTGTGTCGTTTATTGCAAAGTGAGTTTTGTCTGTGCCATTAAATAATAACGTTGAGAATTGTAAACATGGAAATCTTCTTTTTTGGAAATGAATTTTGAATGATATTTATTTTCCATGTTCAATTTGTAATTTTTAAGATGGTTTTCACGTTTTTGTCATGTTGGTCGTAGTCTACAACAATTGTTTAGTCTAAAATACGCGGCACCCTAAAATTATGCCACATTTTTTTCTTTATTATGCTGCGACTTAGAGCTCAAATTTTTCTTCGTGGTATTTAGAAAGTCTACTCAAAACCGATGAATATGTATACAGTCATATTAAATATCTGTATTTCTTAAATTCAACGCGCCAAATGGTATTCTGCAACAGAATTTCTGCGAACATTGTAAACGCAAGAATGTTAGGTGAATAATAAAGCCATTAACTTTCACCTTGCTTTTATTGATTATTTATAAATATGATGCTGTTAAAGATTTCGACACTTAATAATGACGCAAATCTTTACTTATACATAATTGAATTTTTTAAACATACAATCAAAATAGAAAAAAGTATGTAACAATCACAAAAATTTGCCACAATTTCTACTGCAGACTTTTTAATCTTTATTTCCTTAAAATATTAATATTGGTATATAAGGAAACGCGGTATTAAAATCGTGAATTTCTTACTAAATGTAATTACAAGTTACTTTGTGTCTTTTTCTAGTTCTAGTTGCCGAGTTCAGATCGATATCACAAATAAGACATTATTACTCACTATTTCTAGATGATTTACGTGCAATCAATTTGTGCCGTATGTTTTTGTAACTCAATTCCGACGTCCTGATACGCGCACACTAAAACGATTATGATTTGAGCAATATAATTTAATTGCGAAACTTCGACTTAATTGCCCAGAATCACGTAATATTATGACGCAAGTTGTTCCTTAATACATTTTGTTTCTATGCTTGAAGAACAGGCATTTCGCAAGCATTTTGTTAAAGGAAACATTAATTTTATGCAAAACCGATTAAACCATATGCTTAGAAGTTGGATACGATTATTCAAAGACTAAAGTGTATTAGAGAGCAGTTTAGTGTGAAAAGCACAGGATTAAGTTTTGTTCAATTATCAGTGACTGAGAGGACTTTTTAGTTCATATGAACTATGTTTAATATTGACTATTGTGCGGCGAATTTTAATAGGGAAAAAAAAATATAAATAGAATGTGTGTGCTGTTGTCTTCAGTTATCAAAGCATTGTTCATTGCAGGAAACGTTTCTACAAAAAACCAGAGCTGCTGCATGCAATAGATGCTGGTCAGCAAAGAATGGAAAGTCATGTTAAAAAAGAGCAAACAAATGAAATCCTAATCCAAGGCGTTATAACGACTTCTAAGCGCTGCCATCTTGACCTGTACACTCATTCGCTTAAACTCGCACGGCAGCATATTGAAAACTGTGTGTGTCATGCTTTCACAAAAGCTCTTCGCTTTGATTTGGAGCCACCTTGCCATAACAAAACATAATATGCAAAATGAAAAATGCACAACAAAGCATGCCATTGGCAGTGGCAGTGAAAAAAATCTAAAAAAAAATTTCAAATAAACAAACGCTTGGAGCACACATGGCTCAGTTCCGCCGCAGTCTGCATTGGCAATGGACGCCGGTTGTTTTTACAAAATCGTACGTAAACAAAATATTTATTAGTAGCTGCTCAAATCGCGTGCCATGTGCATATTAGTTAAAATATTTAATTATTACGAAGCGAAGTGGTAATTAAAACAAGCCAATTATAAACCGAAAATAAGTAATCGAAAATATGAAAATATTTTAAACCAGTTAAGCTCACTTTGTGGCTTGTTAACTTATTGAAGGGAAAAAAAATAAAATAAAATAAAAACCAGATAATCAAAAGGTTGTAGTGCAATAACGAAGTTTAATAATTCAATTGTAATTTGCCCCAATGGAGTTGTATTTTTTATGGTTTCATAAAATTCTGTGAGCACAGTAAAAAATTATTTCAACAATAAAATCAACAAGATTGGTTGGCAACTGCCAATCAACAAAATGGCGGTGACAAAAGCGGTCAAAAGAAAACAGCAAATATAATACAAGCCCACATGCACAGTGGTGCAAATAAATGAAAATTCAATCAATAAAATTGATTGCTGTAAGGTGAACAAAAAAGACCGAAAAAAATAGAGGAAATACAAAAAAAGAAAATGAAAGAAACGATTAAAAGCGTTTTTTGTTTTTTTTTTTTCAAAATGAAAAGCTCGCGCATGGTGAGTTCTGTGAAAGCACCTTAGCACAGATGAGCGCCCAGGTGTATAGTGCACGGCAGCTGATAGCTTGCGTTGCATAGCAAGAAAACAAAAACTAAACAAAAACTTCGAGAACAGACAGGCGAACTCATGCTGTGCTAAATATTTGGACTTTGGCTTTGCCTGGCCAGCGAAACTGTGCTGTGTGTGCAACAGTGAGATAAAAGAAGAAAAAGTGATTAGTTTTTTGTTTCGGGGTAAAATCATGGCAACAAAATATACAATGCCTAATGGATGGGGTTAAAAAGCTGTTCAGAACGCAGTGTTTTTCTTTTTTTTTTTTTTATATAGAGTGTCATAAATGGTTGCCCTTAGCTAGGTAAATTATATGACTTTAGCAGCTGTGTGGCAGAACTATGCTTAGCTACATTGCAGTCAGAAGCAATGAGACTTTACTCTTAATTATTAGCTGCTTACATAGAACTGCATGCTGTACTGACTTATGTCGGCTACTTAAAGTGCCTAATAAAATATTGTTTCAATTATATATAGAATTACCACTAAACTCACTTTGCTGCGGCTACTTACTTTACTTTGCTTTTAAATCTTACACTTTGCTGCTTAAATATTTGCAGCCAGCGCCTGCTCCGGGTGCACACAACATGTGCTTGTCTTTAACCTGCTAAAGGGCACCTTAAGAAATCAGGTCAACACGCCATCAACGGTTAAGAAGATGTGATGCTGGCAGCGTCATGGCTTTTGTATTAACTTCTGCAATCTGTGCCTGCAAGCACAAGGCAGCCGCAGAAGTAGCAAAGGCAACAGCAACAGCAGCTGCAGCAGTAGAAGCAGCAGCATTGGCAGCAAGTTGGCTGCGGCCATATTGGCAAGTCATCATGTCTTTTCATTTGGTACGTGCTGTGCAAAATGTTCACGTCGTTCGTTAATGTGCTAATAATGGGGCATGTGACAGGCAACAACTGTGCGCACATCACGGACGCAAACAGCTGACGGAAGTAATAAAAGCGCCCACTGACAAGCGCAAATGCACCGGAAGTAAGTTACGCCCCGACTGACACAATGACTCGTCGACCGTCCAAGTGTCGACGCTGTCTGTAGTTTTGCAAATTGTTCTCGATTTTCTATTTTTCCATTAGTGCTGTGCATGGCTTGCACTTGTCAACATTGCGATTTTGCAAAATAAATTTTTAGCACAACAATTCGTCGAAACTGAGAAGCGCGAATACGCATGCCAAGGCTATGCGCTGTGCTGCTGCCGGTCTATTTGGCTTTGTCATTAGTTTTAACGCTGCAACGATTGCATAACAGCGTGCCCTGCACTCTGCCGTTCTCCTACAAAAACAAAAACTTGTAGTCACCTGCCTGTCTATCTGTCTACCCACTCACCCACACAGCCACTCACCTACATGTCTGCGTGTCTAAATGCCAAGCGTTGCATTCTGTAAGTGTGCTTTGTGTTTGCATTTGCAATAATTGCGTACCTCGGGGTTCGCCGCAACTGGCTCGAAGGTATTAGAAACGACCATGGCGCTGCTGCCGTTCTACACTGGGATTACTTTCTCGACTCGCTTGCGCATCAGTTCTGCAATTCTGCCATTCTGCAATGCTGTGAACGTTGTTTGCTGTTGCCGTTACATTTGTTGTTGCTTGCTTGTTTGTTGTTGTTGGTTTTGTTATTGGTTTTGCTGTTGGCCTTTGCGTTTACCATTTGTGGTGTGCATAGTGTTTGGCTAACGCTTTAATGTCTTCGATTTCATTTTTAATTAAATTACAGGGCTATGTTGTTTAATGAATTGATTGAAGAGCTCCCAGCCACAAATGAATATTAAATATTTTGTTACATACAATGCAGGTTTCGAAGAGACAGCACAGAGTTAAGTCCCTATTTGATCTAATGAATACAATTTTACCTGTATTTAATGCACTTCATTTTGCAATATATGCAA
Source organism: Stegana nigrithorax (assembly GCA_037044495.1). Lineage (NCBI taxonomy): Eukaryota > Metazoa > Arthropoda > Insecta > Diptera > Drosophilidae > Stegana > Stegana nigrithorax. The sequence continues at coordinate 530,706 of JBAMBQ010001632.1, read as the reverse complement.
ATTTTTCAGTTTATAGAATAATCAAGCATAAACGTAAAAGACAGAAACTGAGAAATTTGTAACATGCTTTGCAAATTGTGGCACAATTCGGTTTTAACATAATATAATAATAAAACTAAATTGTGAAATAAGAATATGACAAGTTAAGTAAGCGAGTGTTGCCTTAAAGTATTTACATTAAAATATAGCTACAATAAATAGGACCTTAGTTTAGTCATATTTTAGTAATTTATTAAATGCATAACTAAATACACATGACACATGTGGTAAGTAATCATAACTAATGCAAACAACTTGAGTTGTTGCTTGAGTGTTCAGCAGAGTAGCACTCGCATGCACCACTCCGCAGCCATGTCTAATGGTAATGGTAACACTTACATACGTTTCATAGTCCGCCATACGATTAGCCTGTGTACCATATATTGTGTATGTAAGCTCGTATTTATGTGCTTGTTTATTTACCTGAAAATAAATAAGAAACGAAATCATGCATTAGGCGATTAATAAAGCCAACATATAAACATACATATATACACAATATACATGTGTATCTGGCAGCAGTTGGAACCTGGAAAATAACCTTGCAAGCCATAAACTGCACAACTACAAATAATAAAATCATATCGATAACTTAATGATCCGTGCAAAAAGGATTTTAAAAATATATATTGACACACCGAAAAACGGTCGTATAGTAAAAACAACAACAGCAAGCGCAACAGCCAAAGCAGCAACAAATTAAGGTTAAATGTGCTATAAAAGTAAAATGGCAGGCGACAAGCCAAACTTTGACAAACGACGCCAATAAATGGCGAAGCTGTAGAACATTTCTGTTACTAGGAATGTAAAGTTTTGCCATAAACATAAATTCAAACAATTCGATAAATTGTAATGAATTTTTAAAACTACACAATACAGCAAAACGTTATTTTTGTAAGGAAGTTCTGTGATTTTTCTCGAGAATATGCAAGCAAAAATTTAACATTTGAAATTCATAGAAATTGCATTTATAGAAATAATAAAACGAACAACTATAAAAGTGTTTAAACTGCATTACAAAAAACACCATAAGATGCTGAAAAATAAGAACGAAAAGGCAAAGGCAACCAATTCAACTGAGTTTTAAGATTATATTAACAAAATTCTCAATTTGACAGAAAACGATATTTTTGAATGTAAATTGGCTGAATGTTAAGTATGAAATTTAAATAAATGGAGATATGGTATAGTCCGGCATTTACGCAATTTCTTATTCTTTCTTCTCTTTTTTGAATCAGTTCACTTATTTGAGCGGTAATTGCATTTACCGTGCACAAATCCTGACAGTGTACGCCTCTGGTCCACAACTGACATGCGAAATAAAAATCAAACAATGCAAGTGAAGTGTTGTTCAAAATTATTTATTTTTATTTTATGAAAATGTGAGCCAAAGCAAATTGTAATAATAACAAAGACCACACATATAACAGCTACAGTAACAATCGCCCCTCGTAACTGTAGCATAAGAGTTTTTTTTCTGAAGGATTGGAATGGTTTCCTTTTCGTTTTGCATTTTATCTCTGTTGGCTTTGGCTCTGAATGTTTTTTGATGAAATGGAATTGCGCTGAACTGAAAACACTTTTTTATATTTAAGTGTTGTTTTCCTTTGTTGTTAGTGTTTGCTACACTGTAACGTTGTTTTTTTCTCGATATTTTTTGCTTTTTTTGACTTAGTATTTGCGAGCGTGCGAAAATAATCATATTTTATTTGTAAAAAAATTTTTATTTTGTAAAAATTGAAAACTTTGTATTTGGCGCCAAGTGACGTGCAGATATATTTTTTTGGTTTTTTTTATTTATTCGTTTGAATCATGATTGGCTATATGCTCGCACACTGCGCCACTTTGACTTGTTTAAGCTTGTGGCTTGAACTGGGGCTTCGTTTGTTTGTTTACACTCGAGTCATATGCCATATGGCTTTTGATGGAGTATGATTTGTGTGAAAGTCTTCATACACTTGATTTGATTCAACTTTTGAAAGAGTTTTTGTGAACAGCAGTGCTTGTGAAATAAATCAAATCAATAGCATAAAAGTTTATAATGAAATAACAAATCACAATAATGAAAATGGTAAAAATTATTCTACATAGTAAAGACAATAAATTAATGATATCAGAGTCGATAAAAAGAATTTCTTTATTTACAAAACTCTCAACAGGATGTGCAAAATCGAACAAAATATATCATAGATTGCCTCAAAAATACTTGGCACATCTTAAAGAAAGGCTTTTCTGTTGCTTACACAGCTCTTAGAAAACTTAAAAATACTCTATCGATTTAATTCACCTTAGCGCCTTCATGACAAAGGTTTTTTATCTTAAGCAGTTAAAATCAATTGATTTTCTTTACATGAAATTTTCTTTTAGAATGAAACCCATTTCAAACGCTTACTTAATAAATTTCGAACGATTGCAGACCTTTACCTTTGTCTAATCTACTACAGTCAACTCTTTTCAATAAGCACAACATAAGCACACACCTACACACATACGCACAGAACACGCATACACAGATGCAAAGCAGTTACGGAAGAAGCATACGCACAAGCGATTTAGCATGACTATGTAAGAAATATAAAAGATCTTAGCACACAGATGTATAAATAAACCATGAAAAAAAAAAAAAAAGAAAAAATACCAACATAAAAAAGAAGGATATAATAAAAAAGAACCATGCATGGTGTGGTGACACATGTAAAGGAAATTCCAGGAAGAATTCCATGCACGCAAGGAAAATTTAGATAAATGACACATCATTGTCTACAAGCAAATGTGTGTATCTGTGCGTGGCCGCCACCCACTGCCACGCAGCGCATTGAGAACAGAGTCGAGAAAAGTGTTAAATTGATTACAAAGACCACAAGCCAAAGGAGCTCTTTCAACAAATCAACCACAGGCGCAGTGGTCCATGCAGTGCATGCGGTGACATCAAGAGTCATTGCGACCACAACAAATCGACCGCAAGCGCCACACGCACAGCAAACAGACATTAATCATCGGCTGCATTCAAATGAAATGTAATGAAAGTGACATGATTTTTATGCGTCAGCCGCGCAGTCAAAGTTAATAGTTTGACTACGATTTAATTATAATATGAGGCCAAGGGTAATTAATGCGTGTGGTTGTGTATATGTGTGTGTATGTGTGTGTGCGTGCTAGCAGCATTTCATGCGAATTTCAGCACATGTTTACTTTGGCTTTTGTTTGCCTTTTGTCGCACTTTTTTCTTTCTTTCACTGTTTTCATTACTCTTTTGTGCAAATAGCCGTTAATGTCTCCTGCAAGCATGGCATGTAAGACAACGGCCAGCAGCATGACAACTGTCACGGGATATGAATGACAGTTCCAGATGATATTGCGACAGCCAGCGTTACAAAAGCAAATCCACCCACTCACACTGGGTATATAAATATTTGGCACGCTGTGCGTATGCTGTCGCCTCAAGTCTTCGACAACTGCTTATCAGCAGCATGTCCGTTCTGTGAGTTGTCCTTGTTGCTGCGCAGTTCGCGGCATGTTTTCTTTGTTTCCTACGCTGTCGCTGTCGCCGACTTCAACATCAGCTGCGCTGTCGCTCATAAGTCCTTTTGCCGCTTGTGCGCGTTAAATTGATTGACGTCAGCGACTCATTTAGAGCATTTTCGTGGTTTTGTTTTGACAGCGTTTCACTATGTTTCATTCCGTTTCATTCTGTTTTATTTCCGTTTCATTCTATGTACTGCATTTGCTAATGCAGAGCATAAATGTTTGAGCGGTTTTGCTAATTAACAGCGCGCGACAGGAAATGTGTTAACTGTCAAGCCGGAAATCGTAATTAATCACTTTACCGGCTTTCGCCTGGCAGACAGAGCGCATGAGCGCGTATGTGTTGGCTGTGTCAGCAGCATTTTTGACAGTGCTGCAAAATGTTGGTTTACGCCTGGTCGGGGAATTGTTGTCAGGGTTAGTTTATTAAGTGGCTGTGGCCTTGATTTCCTCTGATATATGTAAATCACAAACAAAACAGTCGAAACACCCGAAGCACTCGCAGCTGACAACGTGGCGCAGTAGTCCTGTATGGTAGGCGAAATCTACGTTTAATTAGACATAATTTATTACGGGGCATAACTGTGGCTTAACAGGGTTTTGCGTTTCCATTTCGTTTGTTGCTGCTCGGTACGGCAAGCGTGACTGCCTGTGTTTTGTTTGCCTCAACCGAATGGGCGCAGGCGAAAGGTGATTTTAATTTCACGTAATTAAGGTGAGATAAGTGGGAGAACATGAAGAAAGCTGGGATAATTATTTGTTGTTCGGATTGTTTAATTTTTGGTTTATGTTGTATGTCACGGGGTTTCATTGATTATACAGTTAATCATAAAGCACGAAACGCTTTGAGAATACATAATGAAGCACACCTCCTTTGGCTGCATAAAAAATAATCTTTTATTTATTTATTTGCATATTTTGGATAATGGTCATGACCCGCTTGCTAGAAACGTTTGCTATGGATTAAAGTTAAATTCATTTAATATGCTTCGTTTTCGATGTGCACTAAATTATTTGGTTATCTTTTTTCCAAATAAAGAAGAAATAAAAACCGATCATATGGACTTAAAGAGTATCTTAATGTCTTTGGTGGCGTTTACAAGCAATTCTTTGAACGGCAGTACATTAAGCAGGTCACCCGATACTCTTCAACTTGAACAGCGTTCATACCAAGAAAAAATTTTTTTTTAAATATACCTCTAACTAAATTACCCTATAACTAGAAAGGCAGGGCTATAGTCGGGCGTAACCGACTATAGAAAACCCTGTACCGAAGCCAAAACTTAATATATTTTTTTGTTGCTTTAATATTTTGTATTCATTATGTAAGGATATCTCAAGAAAAAATAATTTTTTTTTTGTAAAAGCCATTTTTCGGCCGATCGTTCCAATGGCATCTATATGTTATAGTGCACCGATATTTATCATATTTAGGAATATGATTTGAATTTACTTAGAATCAATAAATCCAAAATTTGGTAACGATATCTTAATAAACAAAAAAGTTTTTCTCAGTAAATGTTGTTTTTTAGCCGATCGTTCCTATGGCAGCTATATGATATAGTAAACCGATATACATAGTTTTTAGATATGTGATTGGGCATTAGGTAAAACAATTAAATCCCAAATTTGGTAAACATATCTTAAAAAATAAAGCGGTTTTTGTTACTAAATATGGCTTTTCGGCCGATCATTCCTATGGCAGCTATATGTTATAGATCGAATATCGAAAAAAAAAATAAACTCGTTATGCCTATGGATTGGCAGAGTCTTCGTGCCAAATTTGGTGGTTGTAGGTCTTACCGTTTCCGAGATCCGTGCGTTCATACGGACAGACGGACAGACGGACAGACGGTCAGACGGACAGACGGACAGACGGACAGACGGACATGGCTATATCGACTCGCCTTTCGATGCTGATCAAGAATATATATACTTTGTGGGGTCTGCCACGCCTCCTTCTGCCTGTTACATACATTTGCACAACTTTAATATACCCTTTACCATTTTTTGGTACAGGGTATAAAAATAATGAAAAAAACTATAGTGTATATCCAATTACAAAAGTATATATTTTTGATATTTTATCAATAATTAACTGCAACAATTAACACATAATAAACTGCAACTCGGAATTAATAATAAAGCAATTATATTTCAATAACTTTTTCAACTAACAAACCGTAAACTGCATCATTAGTTCAAAACAATGTCAAAAAAGTTCAAGCAAATGTCAGAACAAAGGCCATTATGAACTCATATAAGCACAATTAAAAATACATCAAAAACATTTTATATAGGGCAATAAAGAAAAAAGAAAAATAATAATAAAAACGAAATGAGTTCTGCAACTCCCAATTGGCGCACATAAATTCAAATTTGAATAAAGAGTTTAGAGCAATAAATGTGCATGGAGAAACTCATAAAAACGAACCGTGCAAAGCACACTTTTTTCTGTACTACTGAGTTGTGCATGCATGTTTGTGTTGTTGCATGTGCCATGTGAAGCAGCAGCAGCAATTGGGTGTAGCATACTTTTGGGGGCAACGCTCTCTGCATGGGAGGTTATCGCTTAAGTGGAAAACTATTACTTGATGGATTTATAATTATACGCAGTTATGTGTTGGCCAAATGGGCAGCGTCAGCTGCACGTTTATATAAGTGTACAAGTATGTATATGTATGCATGAGTTTGTCATGTATTCTATATGTTCAATTTCGTATGTGTGTCAGTCATGTTGCATTATCTATGCTTGTCGAGCGAACACTAGCAAATGCATACTGACAATTGAAATGTGCTTGTGGCAAGTGCACATCTAGTCCCACTGTACTCCCTCCACTAGACGCTGCACTCACATGTGAACACATGTGCTGTGCGCTTCATGTCGTCCTCTTCGCTTTTTTTTTGTACAGTTGCCCTGTTTCAGCTTGTGTATATATGCGTGCATGCACTCAGGTGCAGTCTTTCAGTTGCCATTTTACTCCGCTTGCGTTTTGTGGTTGCCAACGATTTCGGTTTCTATTTTGACCTAACATGCATTTACACTTTGTAAGCATTCTGCCTTAGTCCAACATATGTGAGTACTTCGTGTTTTGCGCCTTGCCTGCTATTTCTTTTGTATATTTTTAGGTTTTTTGATTTTTTAATTCACTTCTTTTCGACGTTTCGTGTGTTCATTATGTTTGCCTGCGGCATGTCCTCTGGCTGCTTTTCGTTGCCTGTAATCTTTTTGTACATTTTCAGGTTTTACATGCCATGCAATTCACTACAACGTCAATTCCTTGTTTTAGTTGTAGCCTGCGTCATGCGTCTTTTACTTACTTCACATACCTCTATGCCTTGAGGTCATGCTGCTTCTGTCGTTCTTTCTATTCACATTGAAGCCAGCTTGCATGTGTCGTATGCTATTATTAGAGTAACTGTTTCGGCATGTGATTCATTATAATAATTGTGGCCATTTCAATTAATTTACATAGCTAAAGTCAAAGTGTGCTGTGATTTGTTTGCTCTTTGCATTCCATCAATTATTAAATTCAATTACCAAATGAAAAGCTTAAATACCAAAGAATGAAGTTCAAATACGTTACCAAATTATGTAAATTTGTTTGACCTTTACACGTTAAAACAATTTTTAATACCAAGGGTAATTGAACTTGCATGACACTTGCGTGTTTTAATGCAATTTATTAAATCATTGAGTTTCGTCTTTTTTCTCTTTTTTTTTGTAATTTAACGTGTTTTTATATGTTTGTCATGGTTATGTCTCAATCAAAAATTATTTTAAATTTTGTTCATAAATCATAATTTGTAATATTAACAATTTTGATAATAATTAATACGAATACAATCTTAAATAGCGCCTGTGGGTATGCTGTTTTTTTTTTCAATTATTTAAAAAAAAAAACCATCTTAGTCGAAATTAATAGCAAAAATTACTAAATTTAGTCATTATGTCAATTACTATAAAGTTGAGGGGTAGAAACCAATGGCTTCAGTTCATTCCAGAAAGCATGTGGGGCATGAGAAGTAATTTCCCATTGCTGACTAAAAGCATTACTCATTAGTTACTAGTCTAGGCATAGACTGCAATCATGATAACATTCGCATTAGTTGATTTCATTGTAATAATACCGTTGCCGTGAATGAGCCCCTCAATAAGTAGTTTCATACACATGGCATGGGCGCATTTCTCTAACTAATTAATTGTCTATGGCAGGCTTATTAGACAATATCTTGGCATGAAATCTTCAATAGACGAAAAAAACAAATAAAAAAAAAATTAAAAATAAAAACGAGATAATGTAGAACATTTTGTAATCACGATATTTTTATAATTTTGCTTACTGAATTGACAACTCTCTCATATAAAAATACGTATAGAAATTATCTAAAATATAATGGCATAATGTAAATTTGCAACGTATCCGTTTATTTTATTGCAACATGAATTTTATTTCCTGTTTCGTTTCCGCACGCAGTAAAAACCTAATATGCTTATGATTTAATGTTCTCATATATGTATTTATGTTCGTATGTTTATCATAGGTACTATGTAAGTCACATACGTGTATGTATTCGTGTGTATAAATATGTGCGCTAGAGCAGAACACTGTCGGCATGTATGACCACATGTGCGAAGGCGACACGTGTGGCTAATTTAGCTTTGCAGTTTCCGCATTTACACGAGCACTTTTTTCGCGCTCTTCTATTTTCTATGCTTTTCGTAATGAAGTTCTCATTACTCATTACATAATTATGAAATTAAACATGGCGCGCATATTAAATGGACATTTCCGCTATGCAGCACGCATGCAGCGGGCTTATGGTTTGCCTGTGCCATATGCCTGACGGCGAATGTGCGACGGAGCAAAACGCAAAAACCAAAAACCAAAAGCAAAACTAAATAAAAGGGAAAACCAAAATATGGCAGCCAGTTTGCTTAGCAGCGCAGAAAAAAGGGCAACTAACTAAAACTTGTTAACTTATTAATAATATAACAACGCATGAATGCCAATCGCCGAAAGCAAAGTTTTGCGGCCAGGAAAGGCGCCATGTACGATGCACTAAATCAAACTAATAAAATGCCTGTAAATAATTTCGTGCCCTAATGCTGCCTAAGGTGTTGCGAAACATTATACCAAATGGCATAATTCACATGAATTATTTTATTATTATATTATTTTTGATTCGCCATTTCGTTAGTTAAAGTGGTTACAAAATGCTGACTGCTCGCTTGAACGGTGGTTGGCAGCATGCAGCAGTTGGCCAGAAATGCTGGCTGGCTCCGGTTCGTTTGTGCAGTTGGCAAAGCTTCGCACAATGCTTGGCAACACCTTTTAACGTTTCTATTTGCACTTCCGGTGTACTTGAGCTTGGCTTTGCGTCAGCAAGTTTGCCTTGCGCGCCTGCCTGCCGTGCAATGAAAAGTTAAATTTACAGTTGCCAACTTTTACACGTCGTCGTCGGTTGGCATTTAGTTGGGATTTTGTTTGGCTGGCCAGCATAATTAAAATGTGATTATGTGCTGCTACAATGAGTTGTTTAGCTTATGTAGTGCTTGCTTTTACTTTTCTCTGTTTTCAGGTGATTTTATTTTTGTTTTCGTGTTTCCTTTCATTATGCTGCATATTAGCGTTAGCACAGCATGTTGCGTTGAGTCAACGTTGCGTATACGTAATGTTGGTAAACGCTAGCCTTGAAAATTGAATTACGTTTGTGGCATGATTTCCCGTTGGCCTCAAATGTTGCTTCATTACTGCTCCAAAGGTATTAAGCTATATTTTGGCACAGAGTGCTGTGAACGTTACCTTAGGGTCAACAAGTTTTGCTTGGCTAATTTCGGTCAACTTTTGTAATTATATGAAACTGTGCAGGTGACTTAACATAGAATGTATACCTTTTATGTGCTCTTGGAAGCTATGGTTTTTCTTGAATCTCCTTTCATACACCTTTGCATGCATTCGAAATGAGCGGAAACTACACAAAACTGTGTTAGTTACTCTTATTAAATAACTCTAGGGTGCTCTCATTGTAATTGATAAATTTGCCTTGCATTGTCATCGTCCCTTTTTGGAAAAGATTTTCTTTTAACACACAACCGACAATTTTTAGAGAGTCTAAGTTACAATTTAATTGTTGTCTATTCATGTATATATGCAATATTTCTATGTACTCCTGTTAAGTTGCTTTAATAAGCAAAGTACTTCAATATATTATATGATTCTCAATTACTTTGGCCTTTGCGTTAATTTCCCGCTGTCATGACAGCTTTAGGTGAAGAAGACGCCGCCGTTTAAGTGGTGTGCTATATCATCTGTGGCAGTGTTAAAGGTTCAAATACATGGTTGAGTTCCGCTACCAAAACATTTTTTTTTTTTTTTTTATTTCCCAATTGCTTTGTATTTTCTATTTAATAAATTTGACAATTCATACATGTTTCTGTTTGAATTGACAGTAAATTGTATTCAATGTATTAATTAATTGCTTTAGTCTGCTTCCGCTACACGTTAAAGCATAACGATTTTGCTTTTTCTTGAATATTATCAGCATTTTAATGTTTGAGTTTTATTTTTCATAAGCATATAAGGTAAAATTTTATATTGATATGTCAATGTGCAATGCAATTTCTTGTTCAATCACAAATTGAAATCTTTTGTGTAGCAATATTAAATAAACAGAAAAGTTGAAATTCAATTTTGTACGTATTTGTTGTTGATTTTAAGTCGACTTAATTGCACTCAACTCAACTGGCTTTGAAGAGTTCTAAGAAATTGTTTTGCACTTCAACAAAGCCAATCAAACAGAGTTATAGAAATTCCAAGAATACTCTGCAATTAAATCAAAACATAATACGCATACGACGTGTATAATAATAAATTATTTAAATGTCAAATACTGAGAAGAATACATAAAGACTAATTAAACCGAATATATACGAAAAAGGAATAAAAACAAAAGACGAACAGACATGTTGTATGAACGCAGAAACTGCTTTAACTGATGAAAATAAAAACGGAAATTGTGAGATTTGATCTTCACTGCAAAATGCAAAGGAGTGCAAATAAAATGGCACAGCACTGTGCTGAGTGTAGTGCGGTTTAAGCCATGAAATCTGATTACTTGTTTGTTTTGTTGTTGGGACATCATTGTTGTGGCAGTGCTGTTGTTTTTGTTGTAGTGATTATTAGTGCTGCTGCTTTTGCTTGGTGCATAAAATTTTATTTAAACGGATTTGCATAGTTTTCCACATCGTTCGTCGTTTTCCGTTTACTGTTGGCTTGCTTCTACGTATTTATATAATTAATTATGACTGGGGTGAAACCGCTGTGTAACGTTGATTGTCGTCTTTAATAATTGAAATACCGAACGGCAAAATTTTATCGTAGGCTTTGAAAATCTGCTTGAATCAGGCTGAAACGAGGCCAAAGCGTATAAGAGGCTGTTGAGAGACATGTTGAGTGGATGTGTTTGTCGTGTGTTTGTGCGTGCATTTGTGTGTGTGCGTGTGTGTGTGTGTGTTTTTCTGCCTGTCGGCATAAATAAATGTGCATTAATTAATTTGCCATACGAAAATAAACACTGACTGCTGCTAAATCAAGTCGAATCGAATCGACTCAAACCGAGCTGAGTTATGTCATAGCGAGCAGGCAACAGGGCATGAGCGTAAGTGCCTGACGCTTGGCGAATGTGACCGTAAGCAAATTAAATATGCTGATATATATCACCGTCTAACGGTATATTACGTCAATCTGTTTACACAAAAATTAGCATACATATACGCTATGTAAGCGAAGTTTACTGATACAGGATATGACAGTATATGTCATGTAGGAGCAGTAGCAGAAGCAGCAGCAGAAGCATTGGCATGGACAGTGGCAGTGACAGCGGCAACAAGACGAGGTCATATTCATATATAAAAGGCTTTTCGAACAGAAGACAACAACAGCATTAGTGAGTGACGCCCATGCGATCAGCCTGCGTGGGCATGTGTGTGGGCGTGTGCGTATATTGGTTAGTGGGCGCTTGTGCCCTGTGAGACGTGTGTGTGTGTGTGCTGTGTGGCATGTGCAGCCTATGTTTCGATTTGTCCTTATCGATATTTTATGTTCCGCAAACATAACGTAAACATACGCGTTATAGCCGAGCTGGCTGGCATACGCTAACTCACTCACTTACTCACCCACTCACTTGGCTTAGTGGAAATCTTTTCGATTTCTGTTTCGCTACATTGTAACATTTTGCAAGGTATATCGCAGAAATATGCCAACACTTCCGCACGTGTCTGCTATTAGCAAGTGTCATGCCGTTGCCTGATTGCCCCACTGATCCACTGTTCCACTGCGTCACTGCTTCACTGCCACAATCGCGTTGTCGCGTTGTCGTGTTGTCGCATTCTCACGTCTGCCTCATGCGCGTTTTGGGCGTATTTTTGCTCATTTAATTTTGTTAGCATTCGTTATATTTTTTATTTTTATTTTTTTCTTTCTGTTTGCTTTCGCTATCGCATATTGCTTTAATTCGCGTGCTGATGCCGCCAATGTGTCGTGACGTCGCGCGCTGGTTGTTGTTGTTTTTCGTGTTGTGTTGTTGTAGTGAAATTTGATGCGCTCGATAAATGTTATTTAAGTTAATTTTATTGCGCGCATTTGTAAAATGTCACTTTGACGTACACATTCATTCATTCGTTCGTTTATTCATTCATTCGTTCAATCACTTTTGACATTGATAACGAAATATTTTCCTATTTGATTTCAATTTTCGCACCTGCATGGCGCCAACGCAGTTAAAAGGGCCTGGCTTCGGTTTGCTGACTTGTTTTAACTTTTTATTGATGAAGTGGTTGGCATTGTTGTGCAATTTGGTAAAAAATAATTGGATAATGCAAATAATCAGAGAGTTTGCGTGCGAAATTCCATTTGCCAAAACATGCCTGCAGTTATGTTAATGTTTTATTTAACAATAATAAATAAAAAATAGTTCACACTCTATATAGCATGGCTGGGATTGCTTTATTGACATGTTTACGCAGTTAACGTGGTATTTTAAAATTTTAAACTATTTGTTTTTTAGCACATGCAATCTTAGAAAAATGTTATTGTTCAATTAATTCAATGGGAAAATTTCGTTGTTTTTGCTTACAAAAATGTGAAAAATTTCATTGTTGATTTTAAATCAATAGCAATAAATATATTTGGTAAAATAATGTTTTGTTTCATTTTGTCATCGGATAGTCATTGAGAAGTGCAAGAATTACACAATTTGAAGAGTTGACTCGCATAAGAACTATTAAAAATAGTTTAACAAAAGAAAGTCAATGAAAAAAATATCGAAGGCGGATAAGGTGTAGATCTCTCATTGGAGCAAAGGGCTTCATTAATTTATTCCACGATTATCCGGATTCGTCGATTTCTTTTTGTAGTGTTCTTCTCCATGTGGACTTTAAGTGACTTCTCTTAATAAAAAATATACATACCTAAAACTCATTATCTCAACTCAGACAAGGAGTCTGCGTGCGCCTAAAAATTTGTAACAAATCAATGCAGCAACTGCTGACCTCTTAAAGTTGCCTACATTCTTTTGCCGCAACAAACTTAGTTCAAAGCGAAGTAAAAGCAGCTTTTTCAAAAAGTTTTAATGCAATGAATCTAAATATCAGAAAATTCAATCAACGCGTAGTAAATTAAAATCTAATTAAATTCTAGTCAAGTAATGAAGATCAAATGGGCAAGTTGGTCTTTGAGCCATACGCACAAGGACCAGCGTTAAGCAGCTTACATGAATTTTTTTAAGTATCTTAAGGACGGCATAAATTATATGCAAAATGCAAAGCGACCAATTAAAAAAGAAAAATGTTTTTCATTGTTGTAGCAGTTTCAATTTTAAAATTTTCAAATAAGTTGACTGACATGCAGGAGCATACCACAATTCGTAAGATGTGAATCTTTCAATTTAACTTTAGGTTAATAAATAGTACGGAATAAACTGCGCTTACAAGCGAATAGTCAAAGTTCATAAATTAAAAACTTTTTAACAAACTTTTCGTATAAGTTTCCTTAAAGCGCCTTTGAGGTACAACCCAAGCACAATCATTAAAAACTAAACCCGAAAATCAAATTTGATACTTCAGTGCGTGTGCAAAGAAAAAGTTTCAAAAAGAACAAAATAAATAACAAGAAAAAAAAAAATTAACAAGCAAAGTCAAAAGAAAATATTTTGAACTTTAGCCTTTTCTCTTGTCTGTGTCAAAAACAAACAAATAAACAAACGACAAACAAACAGACAACAACAAAAACAAACAAGAACCGTTAAAGACAAACAACGGCAGCAGGAAATCAAAACAAAAAATTGGCATGGCCAGCGCACAGGATTAACGCCTTCTTGTGCTTGAGTCAGGCATTGCTTTTAAGTAGCTGCAACTGTAGGCACATAAACATAAATAAATTGGCGCACGGCAGCAGCCAGGGCGAGTGCGAGTGCGAGCGAGATGGCACGACGGCAAGGCCGTGGCACACAAAAGACACATGAACTGGCAGGCGAGCGTGCTTAGCACGAACTAATTCCCCAAATAAAGGTTAAAATAACAGCTTTGGCCCTAGGTAAAAAGCAAAAGACATAAATAAAAGAAAAGGCTTTTAGGTTTGGCAGAGTTTTGGCGAGTACACATTACGCATACGCAGCGTAGGCAATGCTCGAGTCTGTGTGTCGTGCACTTTATTATGCTTGCTATGATTATTATTTCCATTATTATGTACAATACAAATATAAATAGGAAAAAAATGCATATTCAATTAGCAATAAAGCCGCACGCTGCGTACACTTGGTGCTGCCGAAGCTTATGCCTCAGCGCCATCGATCCAACTCCAACCCGGTGTAGCCAGCGAGGGACGCAGCATGTATGACACGCTGGCGAATGCGTTGTCGAAATTAACATGAAAATCAAATCAACAAATGTAACTCAAACAACAGACATACTCACTCGTGCGCCAAGGCGGAAGGGCTATGAAATCAAATCAAATGAAATAAAACTAAATGAAAATGTTTGCGTAAACATGACTGAAAGCAAGCAAGGAAAAGCAAAGAAAACGCACACATAAAAAGAAAAACGAAAAAAAAAAAAACAAGCGAAATCGAGTAAAGCCTATCGAAAAGGCAAAAGCAAAAGTAAGAGAAAAAGCAGCGACATCGACAGTTACTGGCGTGGAAACTCGCATTTCTACGCTTGCACAACGCATTCGTTTTTCCGCAAGTTACTTTGGCATTTTCCCTAATTTTTATTATTTTTTTTGGTTGTTGCTTCATTTTTGTTTGTTTTATTTTTCTTCATTTTTAATACGCATATTTCATTGGTGGCCTTTGGCTATTCGCGCGCTTTGGTTTTTCCTGCTTTTTGCGGTGATATTTGACAGCAAAGAAAATAACTCAAGGCCGAGCGAATGCCTTGCACGACTTGGCGTAGTATTTTGCAAAATGTTTAATAAATGAGTCACATTTTTTACAGGATTCAATTTTTTTCATTTATTTCCCTTCGATTGCGGTTCGTGTTTGCTTTCTGTTTTGTGTGTTGGCAATTTATAATGGCATCAAATAAAATATAGCAGCCACATACAAACCAGCAAACAAGAAAGAAATGTAATAAAATCCGTCTCTTGTATTTATGACTTTAAATCGACCAACAAACACAAACCAAGAAGCACATAAATGAAAAAGGTTTTCTAAGCTGCCAAGTCGAGCGTTTGTGTGCTTCAATTACTTTAATAACCGTAGTTAAGTGCAACGTGTTTGGCTACGAAGTTCACTTGGCTTAACTTTGTTCTACGCAATTTCCGAAATCACCTTCGGTGTCTGTGAGTGCCAATCAATCTGCACATTAGCACATTTATCACAAAAGGATTGACCTTAATCGTCATAGCTTAAAGTTTGCCATGTATTTAAGTTAACTCGAAAAAAAGAAGAAAAGTCGAATATAGTTTGATATGGGTTAGATGAGCATTTTCATTTGCACACTTTTTGATTGCGCGCTTATTTCTTTTTTGTTTCGTTTGCTTCCTAGTTAAAAATTATGCGCATCCTGCTAAAATTTGAACAAATGAAGTGACATTATCTTAAGACTCAATAATTAATTAGGGTCGTGTAATGCGTTTGACAGTGACGTATCTTACATAAGCAGGTTAAAGCGCAACGTTGAGCAGTTTTTGATAAAAAAGTATGTAACACTTTTAAATGAAAATTTATTATTTTCATCATCAACATTATGTTATTGTGTTTTTAATTCCAATGCATCCAGTCCAAATCTCATTAATGATACGTATTCAGCCCTTTTAAAACCCAATTAGCAATGAGCTAATGAGCCGAACATTATCACCCAATACCAGTCTAACTTTGGCCTTTTATTGTCAATCTAAGGACCTTCAGTTGAAGATCAAATCAAAACTAGAATAAACCCCAATGTCAAAATCTATATATGAAACCCGAAGTTTCTTGTTTAACAAAAGAATATATCTAGAAAAATATTGCTACATTTTGTTATTATATATTCCTTCCAACAACTGTAACATTTTCTCTATGCTGGCCGATTTTTGCCCCATAAAAAGGGCCATCTTCATTAATGTATTAGGTAAACTTCTGGAATGAAATACGTTTTACGGTGTAAGATGCACTCAATAAAATTTAAATAACTTTAAGCCATTATATACTAAGTTCCACGCTACTTTGCATGTATATGCCAGCAGTAACAGCAATAAGAAGCCACCCTTTTTTGGCAGTGCTGTCTATTCACACTCAATTTCCAAACAAAATCAGCAGCAAGGCCAAATTTCCATGGGCACACGGACACACACACACACACAAACCAGTTCGCCAGCAGCGGCGGATATTGAAAATAATTTTCCTGAAATAGTGAAGCGTAAAAATATTTAAATGTCATTAAAGTATTTCGCCTGCCATAGTGCGACTCAATAAGATTAAAGTCACCGTCGCGTTGTGCTGCGTGGCTTGGTGTGTCCTTGTGCTAAATAGTAAAAGCGTCAGATATACTTGGTTATCTGAGTGCGTGCGTATGTGTGTGTGTGTGTTTGCGTGTGCATAGCACGGTGCCAAAGCAAAACATTCAACGTATTTGAGGCACATTTATTCAAGCAGTTTACGGGACAGACACCAGCACCAGCGTCAGCACAGACACCAGCTCTGGCACTGGCTGTGGCTGTGGCGGTAGCAGAGGGGCGGAGTCAGCAAAATGACTAGCAGCAATGCAAGTAACGTAGCCACGAATGCCTTATGACGCTGCATGAGCGCGTGTGTAAGTTTTATGTCATTTCCAAGCGAAACTTTGAATAGATTTAAGCAGACGAAATAATTCCACTTTGCTTTTAATGTCGCTGCAACGTGCTCGACTTGGCCGAGCGGCACGTTGAAAGGGCTCATTAGTGTGTATGGCCTGGTGTGGCGGCAAAGTGAATTTCACTCACTTTTGCGCGAGTTCCGTGTCTTGTGGCTTGCCAGCAGTGCAATGCCTGCCAAATTGTCTGCAGTAACACTGCAACCATTTTCATTCTATTACTAAGCACTTATCTGCGAGAAGAAAAGCAGACCAAAGCAAAGCAAAGAAAATAAAAACAAAACTAAAAAACCGAAACTGCACTTGCTGCTGCTGCTGCTGCTGCTGCCTCGACTTTTGCTTAAGTTTTCCAACTGCTGTGTGTTGCTCACAATTTTCCTGTGTAGTCAACCACGCTGACGACAACGGCAAAGACGATGACGACGACAATGACGATGACGATGACGATGGCGATGATGATGTTGAATATTATGTTGACAATAACAGCAACAACAACAACTTCAATTGCCATAAAAAAGAAAAAAATGCTGCCAAAAGGACATTGAACGCTGTGTGTGGTGTGTTATGTGCTTTACAGTTTACTGTATGCCATTTGTATTGCTACTGTCTTCATCAATTAAATGTACACTTGTGTGTGTACTGACTGACTGCTTCACTGTGCGGATATTATAGACGACGCCAGAGCGTATGTGTGTGTGTGGGTGTGCGTCTGGCATGGAGTTGAAACAAAGCAACTAATTGGAATTGTTTGCTCCCACTGAAAATAGCGACCATTAAAATTATTGTCTTTTTTGACTTTTCGCCAGTCATGGAGCTGCACTCGGTAATGAAGTCATATAAATGCTACCCGGCGTATGAGTAATGCGGCGTATTGAATTAAAGCAAATGTGTGTTCGTGTGTGTGCCATTCAGCAAAGTGTGGCTTAGATTTACAAATGAAAAGTTGCTATGGCTATAAAGACTAGAAAGTCTGTTTGCTTTTCGCTGCAACGCTTTGCAGCTTTGACTTATGCTCATTATGTGTGTGCATGGCGTATACGCAATGTTTTTGCATGAGTTGCATTAAAGCAAGATCTTACATAGACAGCTGCATGGACTTTGTATTGGCTCAACGTATAACATTGCTTACAGTTAATGTGCAGCTTAGAGTAGTTCTGTGTTGCAGGCTGCTTTGAGGATGCATGTGTATCTGCTCCTTTCAGCAAAGCCAAGTGCGCTATGACTTCATTGTATGTGCTCAAACACTTTGCTCACACATGGTTACTGTGGTGTATTCCGCGTTGCTCTGTTAACTAATGACTCATCAGAAAAAAAGGAAGGAGAAAGATTAGAGTAGCGGAAAAACAGAGAAACAAAGAGATAATAAGGCATGGTTTATGCTAACAGTCGCAATAAAAACCACATCCACAGTCGCAAAACTCACGCACGAGTATTTTATTTTATTTTGCAAGAAATATACACAACTAAAGCACAAGCCCTGAAACAGTCATTAGACTGGCTGGCAGGATGTTGGTGTATTACATGAGTGGTCATGCCATACATAAATTTACACACTATTAGCGTAATCAAAATCTGCGACTGTCATGTTATCTGAACATGTGCTATGTGTCTTCAGCTTCAGCAGAAATACACTCTTTAAGCTTTCAATGGCTTCGTTCAATTTACTCGAGTGTTCTTCAAATTAGCTGTGCTACAAAATTAAATAAAACAAATACCCCAATTTAGCTGCCAATATACAAACAATCTGCAATTTTTATTTACATGATTTCAGGAGTTTAAGAGCGACCTTAAATAAACGATTTTTTTTTTCTTTGTTACTTTTGACTTTTTCCGAATCAAATTGATTTTTATTGAGTTAGTTAAATAACCGTTCGACTGAATGTTTGCTTTAGTACCTTTTTTCACTATCTAACCTTTTCACAGAGAGTGACAAGCAATGTGAGTGAATCCTTGAGACTGCGATATTTTAGATTACGCATTATAGAAACTGAAAGGCTGAGTGAAATCAAATAAATGCATACACTTAAATTATTTATTTATTCGAAACGACTTTAATTAACTTTTAGTGGCTTTATTGTTTGTTTAGCTTAGTTGAGGATCCGACGTTTATGACAGTGAATAGCAAAACAAAAGCTATATCACAGTTTCAAATTTACTGGAAATTATATCTGCAGTAGAAAAAAACCGTCAAATGTGAACAAGTGTTCAGCTGATAGCGATGATTAAAGAAAACATTTAGTTAGACGCAAATGCTTTCTCTTCCTATCTACCTATTAGTCAAAACAGTGAGCGGTTAGCTTTCCTCATGCATCATCCTTTCTACGTTATCTGCTTTGCTTACAACTTTTGCTATTATCCATTATTGCTCCTAGATTTTATAATGTAAGGTAGAATTTATTACTTCTTTAACTGCATTCCATTTTTTTTTCGTTTGTGTTTTATAATACAGTTGGGTTGATAGTTGATAGTTTCTCTAAATATAAGCAACGGAAAAATATCAACAAAAGTCTTTAATATATCTAAACAATGATGTATTGAGCAAATGGCAAGGAACTTTTTGAAACCATCGCTTTTCAATAAAACTTTAATTTGCAAACAAAAAGTAGCCATGTGAAACAGTTTTTCTTCAGCGGACGTGCCAAGTGATGATGTAAATAAAAAACACATTTAATTTTCACAAGCAACTGGGCAAAGTTGCTATTTGCTAGCCGAAGTTGTGAAGAAAATCGTACGGTGTAGAAAAATGTAATAAAAATCAGGAAAGTTTAAGTTTACGCTTGCGGCTGAGTTGTGGTAGAGCTTTCGTCCTTAATGAAAAATTTTCAAAAGAATGCTTGGTGAAGTGAACTTGCTTACAAAAATGTAATTACATTTAAGCTGTAACCGAGTACGTACTTAAGTAATCAAGTGGCGAAACGACTTATATGCCACAATCTGCTAAGAATGCAATCTCATCAAATGCGACTCACCTGCAACTAAACGCCATTCAGTAGTTCCTTCTATTGTTGTTGTTGTTGTAACGAAAGTATTCGATTTCAATAAAACTCTTGCGTACTCTTGCTTGCATGCGCATCAAGCAAATGCTTGAACATTTTTCAATAACTCAGCATCGTTTATATATATATAAATATAAGTACTTTTTTTTATATTGACTGTGGCTGCACAAAGAGAATATACGTGAGTAAAAAAGTAAAATAAAAAAAAAATTGGTGCTTTCGCCACGCTGCCTGACAAATTGTTGAAGAGCCCCAGCCGTATTTTTTTTGTTCTTTTTTTTTACTACTCGGCATATGCACATACGTTCCTTGAAACGCCGCCAGCTGTGTTCGTTGTATGCTTGCTGACTAAAGTCTGTCGTTTGCTTACTGCCCGCGGCCAGCAGCCTGACCATGTTGTATGGTTTTGTTGTGCTATTGCTCGGCCGCTGGCTGGAGAAAAGTTTCAAAACAATTTCTGTTGATTTTCTTTTCAATACGGCAACAGCAACGGCAACGGCAACGGCAATGAGGCAGCATGCAAACAAACAAACGAACGAACAAACAAACGGACAGCAAAGAAACAAATGACAAGCAAACAAACAAAGGACAGACAGACAGACAGAAGAATACGTGTACGGGTCCATAGGCGGCATTGTGGCGTACGCTTTTGCGTAAGTTTCATAAAACGAAATGAATTCTTTAAATAATTTATTGCATTTTAAATATGATTTGCTTTGCTTTCGCTTCGACGCGCAAGCAAACAAAAAATATTAACTAAATCGAAAATATGTGCATGTGCGGGAAATTTTATTTATAAAGTAAAATAATTTAAACAAAATTCAAGTTCATCGTTTGCAAAAAATTTGACAAATAATAAAAAAAAAAGAACAAATCATAAAGTCAAAATAAATGATTTTTTTGTTTTTTATTTTTATTTTATTCTGCGAATATTTAATTTGTCGCTTGCTTGGGCTTTTATTACACTAAGCACACTAGTGTATCGTTAACTGACTGTCACCGAGAACTGTTACTGAAACTGTTTTATTTTATTATTTTTTTTCTTCTCTTTATTTTTATTTATTTATTTTATTTTTTGGCTAGAACCGCTCGAGAACGTCCGCTCCGTTTCGTGACTTCAACTTGATTGAAAAAATATGCTGCTCGCGTACAATATTTTCTTCTCAAGTTTTTCTCAAGCATCGGTATTTGTTGTTACTGTTACAGTTGTTTTTGCTTTTGTTGTTGTTGTTATTATCGTTGTTGTAGTTTGGTTGTTTCAGTTTATTCTATTTTTTTTTTTGTTCTTGCTGTTGGTACATTCGTTTTTAAGCAATCCGTGAGTGTATCTATAAAGTTTATATTTCCATTGACACCCTTTCCCTTTTCGGCAGTTTACCATAACTGTGCTGTGTGTAACGTTTCGGCTTTTCATATGCCTGCTCTTGGCTTTCTCACGCTATTTCTCTCTTTCGCTTTGCTGTTTCTCTCTGTCTTTTACTTACTAGCGGTCTCTTGCATATTCCAGCAAATTCTTGTAATAAGCTTTTTCCTTGTTGTTTTTGTACAACTTTTGCCTTAACTCTCAATTAAGCTCAACTCAGCTGATTTTATTTGTGCCAATATGTTGTTGTTAGGCACGTAGTAGTTTTCGTTGTGGTTGTTGTTGTTATTATGGTAGTCCTTTTTGGTTCGTGTAGTGCATGCAACAGTAAGTGTGCCGTTTATCATTTTGATGACGTCGCTCTTGGCGTCATGCTTCCGTTTTATACCGTAAATAGTTCATACGGTGTTCATGTGCATGAGGACGTGTTAAGATAATTCTTGTTAGCACATTTTTCAATGACATATTCATGGAATTTAAAATAACTGAACTTTCTTTATATTCTTTTCCTTTCCTATTTATTGGTAATTATAATACTTATATCAGGACCATAACTTATTTGTATATGATTATTATAACAATATGATGGTTTGTTTTATTTTTCTTAATTTAATCTTAATAAATAAATTCAGCGACTTTTCGCATCGACCTATCAATTGCCGTAAACCAAGTCACATTCGTAATATCCCACGGTAAAAGTGAAGAGTACTCACAAAAGCCAAACAAACAAAAATATAAGCAATCCCAAAAAGAGTAATGAAACTTCCAGTCAAAAACTTTACGCTCACAACACATACCATTGCGCTCTCTCGTAAGCACATGTTCGTGCCAACAAGAACAACAACGAAAGCTGTCTCCAGCCGCACGTTGCTTTTACTCGTACTCATCACGAGGAGCACAAACACACGCAACGCACGAGTATAGCATTGAATCCGTTGCCTTTGTTCGTTTCATTGATGCCTAAATATAGGTCAACAACGTGCTCCGGGACGGAATCATCAGTGTCAGTATGCGAATAGGCAGCAACAGCAGCAGCAGCAGAAATAGTAGCAGCAACAACAAGAAGAAAAAAACAAAACAACAACAATAACTGTGCGACGCTAAAGCAATGCAATGTGAAAGTGATGCCGAAATGACTTCTCTGAGAAGTCGGCTTACCTCGTAAATTGAAGAAACGGCAAGTGCAGAAAAGTCGTTCTCGTTGCTTTTTTGTTTGTGTTCTTATGTTTATGCAATTCCTCTTTGCGTTGCCTATACCCCTCGCGTACTCGCAGCATAGCGCACATTTATTATTTGTTTGTTATCAAGTGCAAAATTTATTAGTAAACCGACACGGAATGAAAATGAAACGCAAACAAAACGGAAAATGTGTGAAATTTTATCCAACGTCATCGTACTGGCACAATTCTTCTTGCATGCGATATTTTTCGACTCGCTCACTGGGCCATGCAGGAAGCAAATATGCATAGCTTAGCGTGTGATAATTGAATTTTACACTTTGACAGTTGCAACTGCCACGCGCGCTTGCGCTTCTTCCCAATGCTTTTGTCAACTCGAAAGCCTTTGTTATTTTAATTTATGACACGTAATACGCGACGAGTGGCATGGCTTCGTTTTTTTTTTACTCAACGCCATAAGCCAGCAAGCAGTGGCCATGCGGTGTCTTGTTGCTTTTTCAGCTTAGTGCGATGAAAGTGGGTCAAAAGTGAGACTAGTTGCGATGAGTTTCGCTGGCCT
Source organism: Stegana nigrithorax (assembly GCA_037044495.1). Lineage (NCBI taxonomy): Eukaryota > Metazoa > Arthropoda > Insecta > Diptera > Drosophilidae > Stegana > Stegana nigrithorax. Next base: position 507,713 of record JBAMBQ010001632.1, on the reverse strand, counting down.
GGCCGGGTACATTACGCTGCGTTATGTTATGATCTCAGCTGCCGCAACTTCACTATCTCCTGTTGCTTGTTGGTTTTAGTTACTTTGGCTAAATACGTTTTCAGGATAAGCCTAATTGTGCTTTTAATTTACCGTAGACGAGCAAGTATTGCAGCCGCACTCTGTCTGCAGTAGAGCGCGTGTGTAGGTGTATGTGTGGCAGTGAGCGCGGGTGCTTGTGCCATTATTGCAGCGTGGCATGCCATTTCATTCCCAATTGGCCAATTTCCAACAAACCGACAAAGGCAAAAAGTCACACAATGCAAATGCTTTGCCAGCTGCTCACATTTTACATTGCATTGCATTGCGTTGGGTCTGCGTCACCGCCACATTCTACATCTTCATCTTCGGTTTAATTTCCGTTTTCTCTTTTTTTTATTTTCTGCTTTATATAAAAAACAAAATAGAGTAAAAAGCAAACTTTATGCGTCTGTTGAGGTCAATGTATTTTGCCAAGGATACTTCGCTGAAGGATAAAGTTAATGCTGGCAGTCTTTGTGTTTGTAGTTGTTGCTTGTGGTAGCTTCTGCTTAGGCGCTGCTGCTGTGCTTGCTGTTAGCATGTTAGCACTCACATGTTGTTCATCTGTTTTTGTTTTATGGCAAGGTTTCAACTTCACACAAGTGCAACATACTTTGCATATTGCTATGAAATTTATCGAAATTTTTTCATAAACGAAAATGCGGAAAAAATAAATGTTATAAAATAGAAGAGTTTTGTGCTTGCGTTTGTATTTCAAATGCACACTTTATGTTATGCCATGGCCCATGAGTAGTTGATTTGCCAAAGTGGATAAAATATTATGCTAGCTGTGTAGAAATGCGCATCGATAACGCATAAAAACCATTTTTACATTGCTTATAACAAGTTTATTTTGGTTCGAGTAGGACAGCAGCTGCCGTTACATCGTTCATGCTGCAAACCAAATTGAGTTATAAAAGTAGCGCAGATAAATGGATTATGCCATGCACTTTTCTCTTCAAAACTTGTGATGAAGCTGTTTTTCAGTTTTTCGCTTTGCGCTTACTACAAACTCTGGCATATAGTACGATGGCACCAGGAGGGCTTTAAAACATTTGATATCAATTTTTTGCATTTAGCAAAATTTAATGTAGAGATGCATTATATATATAACATGGGGATCTCTCTGCGACTATTCGTATGTGCATGGCTAAAAATTAGAGGAACCTTCTGCTTTACTTGGACTCCATACGAGAGGTTTTTTTGTTTTGTTGTTTGCAATTCAAAAAGTTACTGAACCGATCTCACATATATCTACATGTATGTATTGCTCTGGCGAGCATTTAATGTCATTTATTCAAAGACATGAAAACTCAATATATCATAAATAATTTACAACATTTTAGTCGTCCTTACAGTTTTCGTTAAATTTTTGCTTCTAAGTGTTAAGGATCACCAATATGTAATATGTAAATTTGTATTAATTAAGCAAGTTTTGTAATTAAGCTTCGTATGGGAGCAGTGGTTTATTCGTAATATGCAGCTCAAGCATATGCCCAAATAAACAAGAGCTCATGCACCTAATTTGAGTTTATTGTGTATCTTTTGCTATGGGCATAAACTGTTTTGGTAATGTTTGTTGCCATTGACGAGAGGTACACACATAAACAGATAAATGTGTAAGCATTGCTAACATTGCTATGCTTAACAAAATATTTACATAGGCAACAAAAAGGAACAACGTTGACAATGACCAAAGTAAACTTTCCCATCAATCACAAATGGATTATGTTCAATTGTTCGATATTCAAAACGACACAAAATCGTAGCCAAATGACGTCAAAGTAATGCCGAAAAAGCCGGCAAGCAGCAATCAACCGAGTCGGCATAAGCATAAGCTTCAAGTGCTCATTTCTCTTTCTCTCACACAGTCTCTGCCTCTGTCCGCCTGTCTGTGGTTGTATTGCTCTTTAGTAAACATAACAGACAAATAGACGAACAGACAGATGGCGCACACATTTCGGTGCTCTTCCACACACGTCTGTCAATGCCCGGAGACTCACTTTAAACATGGCTTGCGCGCAATCTACGAAATCCTTGCGGAGGCATACCCCACACACAGCCTTAAGTTTATTTGGGTTTTGTTTGTATATTACGGTAGCTAAGCATTTATATATGCATGTGTATGCTGCACACACGTATGTATACTACATATGGCATGTGTTTTGTGTATCTGTGCTTAACAGTTGATTCATGAACGACGTCATTGATTTTTTTTTGTTTTTTTATTTTTTATTTTCTTTTACGCTAAGTTGAAAGTAAAATATGCTAAAAAGCACTGCTGAGTCCTAGCGAATATACTATATGTATGTATGTATATATTCACAAGGATATGCGATATATATAGGATACAGTGTTATTTTGTTGCCGTCGTGTTTTGCCAAAAATAAAAGTGTAGCCTACAACAGCAGCAGCCACAATCGGAATGTCCAAGTTCATTTTGCTCTGCGTTGCTTTAGCATTTTTATTGATTTGCGGCGTCCCATTGGCGCAGATACTCACTCGATTGTGCCCACGTAACAGACGTCAACATTACCATTAGGCTTTTGCATGTGCTCCCTCCAACTGGCAGGCAACAAATTGTTGACGATAACAAAGTTTGAAGTGTTCCCTCAATTGCTTTTCATTTTAAGGCACCAGAAAAATGTTTCAGAAAAAGCATTTCAAATTTTGACATTTAAAGTGTTTAATTTTTAATGCGGTTGTTGATAAACGTTCGATAACTAGGAAAGTTGAACAATATATTTTTTATCTAAGTTTTAAATGCCCAATATGCTGTTTATTGCTAAACCCAACGTCAGTTTTTTTATAACTAGTATATGTATATATGTATGTTTATCTGAATTACTCATTATTGCCAATCTAAACACAATGCTAGGAGTCATTGGAACTTCCTATAATAATACAATTAGTATTGTATAAGCAAACTTAATATATAATTTTACATTAAAAATTTCAAATGTAACATATGAATCGAATTTATTTCATAAAGTTAAACAATAAGATGACCGATATATTTATAACCATGGCTGTTGAGTTATACTGAGTGTGAAAAAAGTGATGTCTAATTTTATATTAGATTTGCCATATGGTTTTATGAGTATGTATGTCGTGAAAATATTTACTTCATTAAGAATATAAACGATTTACGTAAAAATTAGCTCATCATATTGAATATTTTATAAGCATTTACTCAACGCACTTTGCTGGAACTGGAATTTCCAAGTAGGCGGCTTTCGCCCTTATAACACTTCAATTGTTTCTATGATATTCTTATTAAAATTTTATCTGTAGCCATATCAGATATTTTCCAATGCACTCAACTTACATATAAATATTGCTGTCTTACAATCGGTCACTCATCTTTAGGTATGAGTATTTATCTATCTAGGTATCTCTTTGTCTCTTTTTATTTTTCTTTTATACATAAGTGGCGCACTTGGGCAATAGGTTTTCAAATCTATTTTTTTATTGTTTAGCCTGTCAATCAACAGCAGTTGATAATTAGTATGAAACAATAACTTTAACAATAAAAGCAGAAATGTCATTGCGGAAGAACCTTATCCGTCTTCTAGATATCATCTAAGAGTAGGTGCTAACCACAATCATTGACGCCCCTTTGGCCATCAGGCCAGCGCATTGTGTTTACCAATCTCTTAGACCAAAAGCGTAAAGAAAAAGCACAAGCAGCACAACATCGTTTTTCTTTTGTATTTATATCTGACTTACTTTCATAGATTTTTTTCTTTTGCTGTTAAGTTCATTGGCAAAAGTTCAATCAATAAATATTTGTCTAAGTTGTTATGGTAAGTAAAGTTTGTGCAGCGACTCTTATATTTATTTAAAATATTATATATTATTTTATCAAAATAATGTGCTTCAAAGTATTTATTTAGCAATCATTAACGTTATTATTGTAATAGCGTACAAAGGTTTATTTTACTTTACCTTGAATAAGTTCAAGACTGACAGCAAATGGCTTTTCTATCGCGCTTTTTAACTAAACAATTTCATTATTTTTATTATTTCTCCTATAATTCGAAATATACAGTAAACGCATGTGAAAGCTAATGTATTGTCTAAATACTCGCAATGACTTTGACAAATGAGAACTGCTTAATTATCGTATGGCAATAAAAATGACGCATCACACTTCAATTAAAATGTAGAAAACTGTTGAACTTTGTCGTCTGTGAGTGTGGACAGACACACCACCTCAGTGGGCTGTACTTGCACAAGTATTTCACAAGTTAAATGCTTGCAGTCATATAGCAAATTGTCGCGGCATATTTAAATTGTTGTTGTCATTGTTGTACATCGAAGCCGTTTCTTCAACTTACTTCATGAGTCATTGCCATGGTCAGTTCTAAACGAGTGAGGCGCATGAACTCATACTCACTAAGTATCTTAAAGAGACGCGCAATAAACCAAGCGATAAAGTCGCGTGCGCATATTAGTTGCGCCTTTTATTTATATACATAGTCGTGTTGTATGAAAACAAACACGTCAAATTTATAGGTGCTGATATCCATCTAGCAGGCTTAGACAAATTTTCTCTAAATGTACAACTGCAATAAATTTGATTTAGAATGAATAAAAATATATTTTAAAAAATGTCTGTAGTATGACATCAAGGTAATAAATGCTCACATATATGTATCAGTAACTCCGGTAAAATATATCCGAAATGAAAGTTAACTGTATCTAACAAATTACTGTGTGACTTTCCTTGAATACAAAGTTAAAATAATGTATTACTTAAAATCAAAATTCTCCGTATTGATAACTCTTCTTCGTCTGAATACTGTACCATTTTTACTTATTGATCGAAATTATATACACAATTTCTCGCCTCATAGTGCGCTAGCAAGTAGACTGTGTGGCGTCTTCACTAATTTACACTTGATTATTCGAGAGAATAATTGTTGTTAGCAAATGTTTGCTCCGACTCAAACTCCGTAGAAAGTAACCTTATTATATTAGCTTCTAAGTAATGAAAGAAAAAGAAAATAAATAAATAAAAGAGAATAAGTGGCAATAAAAGCTGAAAACACTTGTCAAACATGTCTAAGCAAGATAAAGCACTCATAACTTAAAATATGTTAAGCACATTTAAAATGAAAATGAATGATGACAGCGTTACTAAAAATATTTATGCTATTGCAGCCATAGAGTTTAGTTCAACAAATTGTTATAAACGAAACGCGATGTCGCACCCTGTATATAGTTAAGATTAAAGTTAAGCACAGTTAAGAGAGAGTATCTGGGTATTCAAGAGCGTAGATGACATAACGCAAATAGTCGGCATTTTCAATATCATTATCAATAAACGATAAGAAAATAAATGACAACAACAACAAAAACAAAGAATATTAACAACTGCGGTTACGATTTGCGGTTGAACACTGAAAAAAGTATACCTTTGCGAATTTCAGTTAAAAGTAAATGAGACGCGTTTGAGGCAACAAGCTACGATCGGAACGGCAAGAACTGTGCAAGCGAATCGAGAATAAAAAAAATAATAATTGTGTATAAACGAAGAAAAAGTGCTTAAACAAGAAGAAGAAGAAATACAAAAAATATACACATTTTATTATATTTGTACGCGTATAAAACTGCTGCGAAAACGCGCAAGTTGCGAGCGCCAGGCATAAAAAAATAAATATTTAAGTAGTGAAAAGAAGTAAAAAAAAAAAGAAAAAATAAATAAATAGAAAAAAATATAAAAAAAAAACACCACATACAAATATTTAATTGCGTGTTATGTATATGTGTACAGCCTAAGTAAATGTGCAAAAAAAAAGCAACAACATCACTTATATGTAAATAATAACTAATTAAGTTTAGTGTAAAAATAGTAATATAAAACAATGACGGATTTGTCAAAAGAGCATGTAAGCAAAACAAAATACTTAAAAATAAACATTGAGTAATAATCAAACTAAGCACATAGTACATAAATATATAAAAAAGATATTTTTTTTTTAATTAAAAAAAGATTATTAAGTCATGATGTGGCTCGAAATTCTTTTCATATTGCGTGTCTGTTATGATAATTAAATTTTGGCTGTTGATTTGAATTTATGCACCTCAAGCTATGCTTATCGAAAATCACAGACTGACTAAAAATGCTTATCAGAAATGTTTCTGCTGGTATTTGTTTTTGTTTTTTCGTTTGCTCGCCTAGCAGTTTGTTTGTGCTGCTTGATTGCCCCTGTTGTGTGCCATGTAAATTGCCAAAGGAATTTTTTAATTTGAAAGCCCAATAACACATCATGTCGCGTTTTATCTAAGCATAACGTAACATTAATTGCACGCTGTAGGCGCAGTGAAATATATGCGAAGTTGTCACTCGAATTTCATTTATATTTCTGCGGTTTCCATTTTTTTATGCGTCAACACAAGATAACCGCAAATGAGACATTTTTGAAGTTACAACATACTATGGGCATGCCACAATACCTGAGCTACAAAGTTGTGGCGGGCGGCAACTATAACCTTGACACATTACATTGTTGTAATATTACGATGGAAGATTTTTTGATTATTTTTTAATAATGTTTAGTTATGCTGAATAATATAGGAAATCATAAAGCGTTCACAATAGCACTTGGCTTTCTCAAAAAGTGGCATAGAAGCCACATCATAAGGTAGCAAGCAAATACTGAAGACTAAGTTCGTTTGAAAGAGTATGTAAAAATGCGGGGATTTTTAAGAGCAACTGCTGTTACACATGCAAATTCAATATAAAAAACATTATTCGAAAATTTATTACTAATCAAAATATTAGAAGTGTATGTACTGTATATTAAAAAAATTAAAAAAAATTAAAACACATGATTTAGTTAACACCTGTATGTTTATTTTTATGTCAATAATTCCAAATAAGCTAATCAGCACTTAATAAACAATCGAAATAACCTAAACGTGATTTTGCAGACAGAAGAAAGTCACATGCAGCAAAAAAAAATAGTAAAAATTAAAAGAAAATTATTAATAATAAAATGAAAAAATAACCAGGTGATTTGGCAACATAAATTGCTGATGTCGCCATTAACTTAAAAAATAAAATAAAATACGAATAAACGCACTGTCATTTATAGAGAAGTCTAGACTATGATTGTGAAAATTACATTGGCTGCGCTTACGAATTTTCTTCAGTGTAAATTAAAACGTGTCGCATATCGAATCTTATCTGACCCTAAGCTGACAGCTTACATGCGTTTGCATGCAAGTCGGCATATTAATAAAACACATAAAATACGTGAATGTAATTAAGCTGTTGGGTTTTATTAATTTAAATAAATAAATTTTTTTTATAAATTACTCGGGTATGTTCTGCAACACACGGGCATGTCTCAAATATGTTAACACCTGCTTTCGTTAACTAAAAACTCTTTTCAAATTTTATTCAATATGATAACAATAAATTCGAGTATCGGAATTTTTATTTCCATCGATAAGATATTGCGCTCATATGCTTAAAGGCTGCCATATGCGATTTATTTAAATCAGCTGCGATAAAAGAAATATTTATTTACCTTTCTGTTTTTTGCCTATTTTTGTTCTTTTGGTTTTTACTGCTGACTGCCGATATTAGTATTGAGTCATTAGTTATCGCACTTAAATGAAAATACCGGCAAAGTGGCATCAGTTGAGAAATTTTGCGTTTATTGCTTCTAATAAAAAAAAATTCTTGGGTTATATAAACAATTAACACTTAAACACTGAGTTGAGTTTTACATAGATTCTAGTTGATTATTAAAAAATTAAAGAAACGATTTTATAACAATTGTATTTATAGCAACAAAAATTTGCTCCAACTTAAATGACGCAATTGTTTACTCTTTGTATTTTTTGTTTGCTAGATAGTCAATTACAGAATAGTTAGTAGAACCAGAAACTTCAAACTACATTTTTAAGATTTGTAAAACTCATGCATAGTAGATGTGACAAGAAAATATTTGTGCAAAAAAAAAAAAATCTAAGAGTTATTTAATTATCTAATAATAACCAAAATAAAAAAATACCAGACAATAATTCTTGTGACACTGTAAGCATTGCTTGTTTATTTTCGTGACTAATTATCATGAAATCCGAGTAACGCAAGTTCAGAAATAATTAATGAAATATATTATGAAGTTTTTCTCTATGCACTCAAGTTGATTTGAAGTTTCGTTCAATGTTGATTTTAAAAGCTATGTCCGGAATTCATAAAAGCTGGCATCTGTTGCGATCGCAGTCACTTCCCTCCATATATTATTTAGATTAGTAATCAATTCTTTCCAAACTTTGCACTAGAAAATCAATATCAATTGCAATAGCTAAAATTTATCAACAAATTACATGACTTCTTATAATAAATTTCATTTATCTAAATAAATAATTTTGCCCTATAAAGTGTAATAACTGTTTATGAGTCGACAGACTTAATTACGACAAATCACTTGTGTAGTATCTTACCTAATAAAAAAATAAAACGTTATAAATTTTTGAGTGACTTTAAAGGGGAAAGGCAATGCTTATAAAAATTGATTCTATTTGGTTATCGGGACAGGTGTATTTGCAAGAAATTACCTGCAAAGCCGTTTGAGGGAACACGCGCCACAATTGCGATAAGAAAAGTGCTAAACGATAAAAAAAAATACATTTCAATTACAGGGCGAATATGTGTGGGTCAAGCCGCAGAAAAACAACAGCGAATTCGCGGTACCCTTTGGTGCCAGAATTGTGCGCACCGAGAAGAAGCAGACATACATCTGCGATGACAACAATAAACAGTATTGGGTGCCTTCGGTGGATATCGTTAAGGCGATGCATGCGAGTTCACGCTGTGATGTGGCCGACATGATCACTTTGGGTGATCTGCAGGAGTACACAATCTTGAGGAATCTGCAACTGCGCTATGATAAAAAACACATTTATGTGAGTAGCCCATACTCGACATTATTTTAGATTGATTTTTATTTATATAATTAATTTTACAGACATATACGGGCTCAATGCTGATCGCTATAAATCCCTATCAAGTATTGCCAATATATACAAACCGAGAGATAACGCTCTATCGAAATAAAAAGCTTAATGAACTTCCGCCGCATATATTCGCGATCAGTGATAATGCATTTCAGCAGTTGCAGCGCAACAAAGAGAACCAGTGCATTGTGATAAGTGGGGAGTCGGGTGCTGGCAAGACGGAGAGCACCAAACTGATTCTACAATACCTGGCGGCGATCAGTGGCAAGCATTCATGGATCGAACAACAGATCATTGAGGCCAATCCGATAATGGAGGCCTTTGGTAATGCAAAGACGGTGCGCAATGATAACTCATCGCGATTTGGTAAATATATCGATATACGCTTCACCGAGGCGGGTAGCATACAGGGTGCCAAGATTGAGCAATATCTGCTAGAGAAATCCCGCATAGTGTCACAGAGTCGCGATGAGCGCAATTATCATATCTTCTACTGCATGCTGGCGGGGCTCAGCAAGACTGAACTGCAGCGTCTCGATCTGCAAGAGCAGTCACCGAGCAAGTATTACTATCTGACACAAGGCGATTGCTTTACGCTGGAGGGCAAGAATGATGCGAAGAATTTCGCTGACATACGCTCGGCTATGAAGGTGTTGTCTTTTAAGCCGGATGAAGTTTGGACCATATTCACGCTGCTTGGTGCCATACTACACTTTGGCAATATGCGCTTTAAGGCAACGGAAGTGCAGAACATGGAGGCGGCAGAGGTGGCCGATGCGGAGAATCTTGAACGTGTAGCCAGATTGTTGAGCATTAATCAGCAATCTTTGTTGGTGGCACTCACACAAAAGACCATCTTTGTGCATGGCGAACATGTGGTCATCAGTTTATCCAAAGAGGCGGCCATCGAGGGTCGCGATGCTTTTGTGAAGTCGCTGTACGATGGCATCTTTGTGCGCATTGTGCGTCGCATCAACGAGGCAATCAACAAGGATCCAGGCAAAGTGAAATTTAATACAATTGGCGTATTAGACATTTTCGGATTCGAGAATTTCGATAGCAATAGCTTTGAGCAGCTGTGCATTAACTATGCGAATGAGAATCTGCAGCAGTTCTTTGTGCGGCATATTTTTAAGGTAGGTTCTCAAACTTTAATTATTTTGAATAATTTATTAAATGAAAGCCACTTAACAGATGGAGCAAGCCGAGTATCAGAATGAAAGCATCAACTGGCAACATATTGACTTCCAGGACAATCAAGAAATACTCGATTTGATTGGCATGAAGCCGGTTAACATAATGTCACTCATCGATGAGGAGTCAAAGTTTCCCAAAGGTAAACAACTTAGGTTTATAAAAACAAAAAGCAGTTTACTATTTAACAACTTCCGCACACAGGCACCGACTTTACGCTGCTGGAGAAATTGCACATGCAGCATGGCAATCGCTCGATCTACGTCAAGGAGAAGTCCAAGCAGACTTCGCTGTTTGGCATACGTCATTATGCCGGCGTGGTCATGTACAACCCAATCGGTTTTCTCGAGAAGAATCGTGATTCCTTCAGCACCGATCTGCGCAGCGTCATACAGCGTTCCAGCAATAAATATCTGGTGGACATCTTTCCACATGAGCTGCCCATGGATACGGCCAAGAAGCAGCCGACTTTGTCCATCAAATTTCGCAATTCTTTGGATGCATTGATGCGTACGCTATCCGCTGCACATCCCTACTTCATACGTTGCATAAAGCCCAACGAGTTCAAGGAGCCGAATGTAAGTCGCAACTTATACAAACTCCCATTCCAACTGACATGACACTCTTTGCTTCCTCCCAATGCAGCACTTCGACAATGAGCTTTGCGTGCGTCAGCTGCGCTACTCCGGCATGATGGAGACCGCACGCATACGCCGTGCTGGCTACCCGATACGCCACACCTACAAGGAGTTCGTGTCGCGTTACCGCTTGCTGCTGCCGCGCGTTGGTCCCGCCGACAAGATCGACTGTCGCCTGGTCACCAAGCAAATTTGCAAAACGATTTTACCCAGTACCGCAGACAATCAATTCGGCCGCACCAAAGTCTTCTTAAAGGATGTCGACGATGCCTACTTGGAGTCAGAGCGTTCTCGCATCCTACTCAAATCGATTGTGACGCTGCAACGAGGTCTGCGGCGTCTGCTCTTCCGACGCCACATGCGAAAATACCGCGAGGCGGTAATCACTGTGCAGAAGCACTGGCGAGGACGCCGCCAGCGCCGACAGTTCCTAATCATGCAACAAGGTTTCCATCGTTTGGCTGCTTGCATTGTGGCGCAAAGATTGACACGAGAGTTCGCCTTGGTCCGCAGTCGCATCATGCGTCTGCAAGCCAGATGTCGTGGCCACTTGGCGCGCAAAGAGTTCAAAACGAAGCTGGCGGCACGACGACTCAAACAGAGAGAAGAGCAGGAGCAGCGACGTAAACAGAAGGCGGCAGAAGAGCAGCGACGTGCATTGCTGCTACTGGAACAGCAACGTCTGCAGGCCGAACAGCAGCAGCGCGAGGAGAACAAGCGACGGTCGCTGTTGCTGCTCGAGCAGCAACGCCTCAAGGAGCAGCAAATACGCGAAGAAGAGAAGCAACGTTCGCTGCTGCTGCTCGAGGAACAACAACGCATAGCGGCCGAGCTGAATGCACGCAATATGGCCGCCGCAAGTCAACCCACGCGCACGAGATCCATGCAACAACAAAATGGCTACAAACCGGAGGTGCCACAACGGAAACAGGTGCACTCGGAAGAGCTGCCAGCCGCCAGCAAACTGAGTGCCAACAGCTACATCGACTTCGAGTCGTCGAATCAAATGGTCGACGACGTATTCGGATTTCTGGATGAAGCCGATGTGAGTGGTCCATCGGGTCCGAACGTCAAGGAGAAATCTTTGATGTTCGAACGCGAGTTACGCATGCGCAAAGATGTGCCCACGAAACTGCTCTCACGGCCCGTTAACTATTACGAAGCGGCGCCTAGAAAGATCATTAATCAAACGCGTTTATAGTTTCCAATTAGGCAGGATCGGAAGTAATGTATTTATATGCAAACAAGCATCTACGCTCTCTAGAACAAACTATGCCATGATTTTTGATTTAGTGTTTGCTTGATATTATTTTTGTGTCGGTTGTGGTTAGACCAAAAAGCAAACAGAAAAAAAAAAACTAAATACTTGTGTGCCGCTCGTAGTTTTGTGATTTATCGGCCTAAGAAAAGTGGCCACTAGTTGCACGGTTCAATGTTGACTGTTCCTAAATGTGCTGCCATGAAGCAAAGAATTAAACTTATAAAAAAATATACGGGAAAAAAAATAGCTTCTTAATTTATTTGCTTATGTTTTTTTTTTTTTTTATTTTCTGTACATATTTTTGTATGCCTTTTGTTTTTGTGTGTTTGTGTTCGTTTTGAAAATGATTTTGTAAATAAAACCTTAAAAACCTAAGTTATATTTAAACAAAAAGAAAATACATTTTTGCTTTTCATTTGACAATTTTCATTTTGGTGCTGGCCCTTGTTTGGGGGTTCTTTGATAGTCGCTTGTGTCACTTTGTTGCCTAAATTGCCTTTAATGTTCATTCGTCAAAATGCTTTCGTATTATGTGTTTAGTGTTCTCTGTGATAATGCTGCAGATACGAGTATGTCAAGAATTTTTTTGTGATAACAGATTTGTTTATATGCATATTCGTATGCTTTATTGCACATAATAGAACAACAATTTCCGTGGCGGTAATGTTATATAAGAATGTCAACTATGAGTACTAGACATGAATAAATTTTGGGATTTTCTACCCAGATTTAGTTACGTCAAGTCTCTTTTCAGACTTACTTGATTATTAACCAACCGAACAGGGTATCTTATCGTTGGATGTTATATTTAATGACCCTAGTATTCTTTTGGTCGTACTAAACCATTCTCTATTCAAAGATAGGGTGTGTTTTTATTAAAATTGTACCATTTAGAAGTTGATTTGCGAGATCGTGAAAAGGTTCGCATTATTACTTACCAGAACTTTGATAACATCACGTTGACCGATACTTTTCACCATAAATGTTTAGTGACAATAATACAATAAACTTTATGATTTTTTATTTTAAAAGAAAAATTTCTCGCCAATGCAATAACAAAAACTAAATATTTAAAACAAAACAAAAAGTCGAAACGTATTTCACTGGGCAATTCCAATCGATATCTGGCCTCAGAATTAATTAACTCGGAATAAATTTAAAAAACAAATGTAATTTGAGTGTGAGCTAACGGTTTATTTTTATTCAGTTTCTGAATCATAGGTGAGCAAAACATTCGTCATAACAGTCAACGATTTAAAGAATATTCCATCATATGCGGTATTAAATAAATCTCTTTACCGGTGGTTTTCAAAATTAAAATGGTGCCTACACTTTGCTCTACATTTAGAATTTATTTATATTGACCTTCTCTTCTTCCATGTACTAGGGGCTTCAACCCTAAAACTACCAAAGTATTCAAACATTAAGCAGAGGAGGCACGACTTTTTCAATTATTTTGCTAATCATTGTGTATTGAGCAGTTTAAAACTTAACAGTGTTAAAAAACGCAATTTCGATGATATACTCTTTCCCTTTGCTTTAAGGCTTTTTCGCTTCGTCTTATTACTCAATCGTTTTTACATGTTTCTGTAAGATAAGCCAATCATGTACTCTATTCTTTTGGCTTTTATCAAATTTGTAGCTTCTGAAAATAGTAATATGATATCTTATTGTTAGCTTTTGTTGAATATTCTTCTAATTAATTTTGGCATATAGTGCACATATGTATATGTACCTCTTTTGATTAAATTTTGTTGGTTATTATAAATTAAGAATATATTACATAAACTCGTTGCCACCATGTTTTTGTGAATACTAATGCATATGAAATATAGCAGAATTCAGCGCTTTAAGCCAAATTTTTTGGTAATTTAAAAGAACAAGCTAAATTCTTCAATCAACGAATATTATTTTCGGTAAAAAGCACAAAGATATTCTTTAGATTTTCCAGTCAATACCCATGACGATAAGTTTCCCATATCATTCCTATATTCATAATGATTTCGTTTACATTAAATTTTGAGATGAGTAAAATTAATATGAAACTTGATGCACAAAACTGTACATAAAAAAATGAAAACAATATCTTAACATCATACTATAAAAATGTTACTTCTCTGTTTAACCTCCAAAGTTCATAACCATTAAATTTTCTTACAAATTAGGATATACTTTTAGCGTCCATTTTAATTTATACTTTAATATTAGCTTTGAGTCATCAGACTTTTTATTTCGTCATGCGAGTGAAACGTTAACAATTATATTATTCTACCGAACGATTTCTAATCCCCTGATTCATCAATATTAAAATAAATATCCTCTTGACTTTTGTTCTATTGGTACGATTATATCTCTTTTGAAATAGAAACAATATGCTATAATACTTAGGCAAACTGGAATTTTTCAAACAATTCTTTTAATCCAAAATTTGCCTATAGTGTGTTTGATGTTGAAGCACAATATAACTACATAAGTAAAAAAAATAAAAAATAAAATAAAAAAAGTAAAAGACAGGAATTAAGCTAAATTTATTTTATATCACAGCAGGAAAATAATTAATTTTAGTACTTTACACCTCGAACCGCAAGCAGCAACTAAATTTCATTAAAACTACGAAGCACACATTGCCCTGAGCATTAAACAGCTTATCAGCGTCTCGCCTAGCGTGAGCATTCTTGATAAATGAAATTAAAACAAAGAAAATAATTAAATGAACAAAAAGGAATAAAACTTGTTCAAAATAGTAGAAGTATTTACAATCGCGTCAGTCCAATCGACTTATCTCACAACTTATAAGCTTACTACTTGCCTACGCTGGCCGCTGATAAGTATCGCTTGAGATAATTAATGTCACAATATTCATTATAAATTCATATTGATCATGCCGGCTTGCGCAGTCTTATGGATTTAACAGCGCGATAAAAAAAAAAACTAACGGCACATCAACACACATGTTATCAGATACTCGGCAAAGTCCCAGTGGAAATTGACGAAATTTTATTTGTAGGTACGTACGCAAGCCAAACACGCAGCCCTTGGCGCCGGTGGCACAATACGCATGCCTAAGGCGCCCGCCAATGTTCTCGACACCCGGGATTATAGTTTCGCCAAATATGCAGCAACGTATTTCAATGCAAATGCAACAGCCGTGTACAGCCAGAAGCCGCTGAAGAAGGCATTGCTAGAGCATGGCACGCACATGGACGATGTTGCCGCGCAGGTGCGTGTTAAAAGAGTGAATAAAACAGCAAATACTTTTTAACTTAAACGATTTACCATTGCAGGCAATTTCAATAATGATAATGCGCTTTATGGGTGACTTGCCCGAAACGTCGGAGCTGACAGCGGCAGTAAACACTTCAGGCGAGCCAAGTGTTATGCAAAGTTTAACGCAGACCTTAAGTCGGCAAACCTCGTTGAGTGAGGAGTTTCAGGAGTCTTGGTTGGAGCCGAAGCAGCATCGTCTGGTGCGGCACACGTTAAAGCGCAAAACGAAACTACCCGAACTGCTGCGTGAGGCGGTGATGCGCAATGAGTACGATGTGCAGTTCTATCAGGACATGTTGAGTCGCATTAGCAGTAACCTGGATAAACTGCACTTCATTATCGGGCATGGCCTGTTAAGACCAAGTCTAAGGTAATGCGGTTCTTTGTTGTTTCACTTTGCATGCTTGCTCATGAGACTTACACTCACTTAATAGAGACGAAATACTCGCGCAGATATGCAAGCAACTGTCGAACAACAACAATCGCACCTCGCACACCCGCGGTTGGCTACTCCTGCTGCATTGCGTGGGCTGCTTTGCGCCGAGTGAAACTTTCGAGCTTTACTTTCGTTGTTTTCTGCGCGCTGGACCCGCACTGATGGCAAACTACGCCGAACAACGTTTGGAGCGCACGCTGAAGGTAAGTTACGTTTACCATTTAGATATTTACTTTGCTTATCAATTGACATAACATTCTTTTTAAAAATCTTATGAACATTCTTTCTCTACTTATGTCAATTCTTAACTCTGGATAAGAATAAAGTTTTCATCATCTGTAATATATGTACTATGTACTCTGTAACCTAACTACGAACTTCCTCCACAGAATGGTCCACGCTCCCAACCACCCACTTGCCTGGAAATACAGGCGCTTCGAAACAAGTCACTAATTAAAATCGATGTTCATTTAATGGACGGCGTAGCTAAAAAGCTGCAGGTAGATTCTGCCAGCACAGCACAAGAGGCTGTGCAACATTTGGTGGAGCACTTGGGCCTGTGTGATCCGTTTGGCTTTGGCTTAACGATCACACTTTACGATAAGGTCATGACCTTAGGCAGCGGACGTCAGCATATAATGGATGTTATTTCCAGCTGTGAGCAATATGCCAAAGAGTGTGGACAGCACGAGCAGACGCCTGTACCTTGGCGCCTTTGTCTGCGCAAGGAGTTGTTCACCGCTTGGTATGCGCCAGCAGAGGATTTCAAAGCAACACAGCTCATCTACAAACAGGTAAAGTAATTCAACTTCCAACTGTTTCTGCTATTATAACTTATAATTTCTTCTACAATCTACGTGCAAAGATCATGCATGGCTTGCATAGCGGCGAATATCGCTGTCGCAGCGAACGTGACATTGCCATGATATGTGCGTTGTCCTACTACGCGGAACACGGTTCGATTTTGCAAGAGTCTCAGCTGCAGCGGTTCATAGAGACGAGCGTGCCAAAGGAGACGCTTACCCTGGGCGAAACAGCCACGCGAAATTGGTACAAACTAATTGCAGATGTATTCCCAGGCATTGACTATGTGCGCACACGTGCGCCAGCGCAACAGGCGCGGGAGGATATTTGCCTTTTTGCGCATTTCAATTGGCCCATGAACTTTTCGCGCTTCTTTGAGGCGCTGCGCATTACAGGGCCCAAACTTTTGAATGATGATCTCGTGTTGGCTGTTAATGCCAATGGTGTTTACTGCATCGATGAGACGGAGCAGGTCTTAGTGGCCTGCACTTTTGCGGAACTGTGGCAGGTCTACTACAGAAAGGACGAACAGTCTAACAAACATGAACTGCATATGGAGACTATTCAGCAGGAAAACTTTGTGTTTAAGTGCTTTGAAGCGCAGGATGCGGTGGAGTTAATAAATTTCATGCTGGAGAATCTTAAGAAACGCACAAAATATGCCATAGCCATAAAGGATTTTGCCGCAGATGATTCTCAGCTAGTGTTAACCAAAGGCGACTTGGTGGAATTTGAAGCCGGTGTGTCTGTGGATGGTTTTATGCGTGGTAAATGTAATGGTCAAACTGGTGAATTTCCAGCAGATGCCATTTACGTTTTGGCTCTACTAGAGAAACCCAGTGCAAAAATAGCACAAATCTACAGAGACTCTGAACTACTGCAGGTGGATGTCAGTTCTCTGAAATCTGACATCAGCACCATGCAACGAAAGCGACAGCACACTCTGCAACGATTTTCCGAACTTTATTTCCACAAAGCAGTAGAGTAAGTTTCCATCGCAACTTTTAACCATCAACCTTTTAATAATAAGAATTTATTTTTTCTTTTCTCTAGTAATATTACATGCCTGACTGACTTACGCGAAGCCAAATCCACTGAGCGTAAAGAACTCTGGCAACATTCACGCTTAATGCTAAAAGCCCCACTGTTGAAGCAATTGCAATTGCAGCATGAGCTGTTTCTGCAGTCTTTGGTTATCTTTCATCATATACTGAAGGTAAGTCTTTGCGAAGGTTAAAAAATACCATATACCATATATTATATATGCTTTAAACAAACACTCACAGTACATGGGCGATTTACCACGTGGCAAACTGCCCGTCAACACCGACATCATTTTTCAACTGCCTCTCGATAACGAGTTGCTCTGCGATGAGTTCTATTGTCAGCTAATGAAACAGCTGACGGACAATAATCAACCACAAAGCGAAGAACGGGGCTGGGATCTAATGTTTCTGGCCACGGGCATTATGACACCATCTACCGTGATTATGCGAGAGTTGACTATATTTCTGCGTACGAGAACCCATTCTTTGGCGACTGAGTGTTCCAAGCGTTTGAAACGGTGCTTAGCTTCAGGCAAGCGAAAACATGCGCCGCATCTCATTGAAGTCGAAGGCATACAGCAACGTTGCATGCACATCTATCACAAGGTGAGCGCATAGCCAGAAATAGAAAATCATTTATATAACAATTTCCCACAGGTTTATTTCCCCGACGATACGGTGGAGACATACGAAATTGAATCTTTTACGCGTGACTTTGATCTCATTGGCGCCATTGTTAAGCGTTTAGAACTCAAGTCAAGCTTGGGTTTTAGCCTTTTCCTCAAAGTTGGTGAAAGAATCTTTGCAATACCCGAGGCCGAATTCATATTTGATTACATTACTGAGCTAATGCATTGGCTGCGTCAGACCATGCACAAACGCCAAATGACCGAATCGCATTTAAGTGGTCAGTATCAGCTGCACTTCATGAAGAAATTGTGGCTGAATGTACGTCCAGGCGACGACACCAATGCTGATGTGATATTCCACTATCCACAGGAGTTGCCCAAATATCTGAAGGGGTATTATGCCATTGACTATGATATAGCTAAGGAGTTGGCAGCTCTCATCTATATTGCAGAGTACGGAAATACGTTAATGCCCCTGCAGAGAATACACGAAATACTGACGCTACTCGTGCCAGAGGATTTTGTGCCACAATTAAAAGTCCTCGACTGGAAGAACCTTATATTGA
Source organism: Stegana nigrithorax (assembly GCA_037044495.1). Classification (NCBI taxonomy): domain Eukaryota; kingdom Metazoa; phylum Arthropoda; class Insecta; order Diptera; family Drosophilidae; genus Stegana; species Stegana nigrithorax. The sequence continues at coordinate 488,836 of JBAMBQ010001632.1, read as the reverse complement.
ATCAGCTTAAAACCTTAAATTATGAGACTTTTGGCATTGCAGAGGCAAAGCAGGCATTCCTTATCAAACTCTCGGCGCAGCAATTCTACGGCTCGACGTTTTTTGCGGCGAAGCAAACGCATGACGATTCATTGCCCGAGGCTATTCTCATCGCAATAAATTCAAATGGCTTCCATATAATCGATCCACACACCAAACATCAGCTGCGTGCCTATGCATATCCGGATGTGAGTTACTGGAGCTCGGGTAAATCGCATTTCCACATTAGCTTCGGCAATATGATTGGTGCCTCGAAGCTGCTCTGCAATACAACGCAAGGTTACAAAATCGACGATCTGATGACATCGTACACAAAATACTTAAATCAAAAGCAGTAAAACTTATGCACATAATTTGTATTATTTGATAGATCAATAATTATTTAAATATAATTTAACTCCTTGGCCTTAGCCACCAAAGCAATCATGCCGGCCATTAGTTCCTCGCTGTTTGGCACGATTTGTACCGGCGGCAAAAGCACACCCCAACGACCTGTGTCGCGAAATTCAATGGTAAAGGTCAATTTGAAGTTCAGTTCGTCGAACATCCAGTCTGCAGAAGAACCCGTGGCCTCATCTGCAGATAGAAAAGCGTAAAACTATCTCATATACAATTGAACGTATTCTTCTTGAAACTTACAAATCACTGTAGCAGTCGTACCGGCCAAGAATTCTGTACCATAGGGTAAGCTCTTAACCGCATCTGCATAGGCCGTGCCGATGGCCAATAAGTCTGGGTAATTCTCTGGATATGCATCTTTGTCGTGTCCGTAGGGTGTGAGTAGCATTTGTCGAAAAGAATGGAAGGATATATAAATATGTAATTTGTCCCGAATGCTTCGCACATAATCCACCAAAGCTGTGGCCTCTGGTTCGGAAAAAGGCGCCGGTCCGTGGAAGTTAAGTGAACATGGATCATTGGATGAGCCTACACTTTGATTCCAATGAATATCAAAGTTCCGATTGAGATCAACGCCAATGCAAGGTGAGATGTTGTGAGGCTGACGGGTCTTACGCCACATACGATCCTGAAAATAAAACGAAAGTGTCAAGTAATTGCTGACGGCACTAGTTTGAAACTTACCGTTTTATGAGAATAATCAAATCCATCAACATTTAGAACGGGAATTATGTACCAGTCATAATTGTCTGCCAAATTTCTCACTTCTGGTTCTTTTGAGCTTAATAATTGATTAATAAACCACGTCGCAGTTGCTGAGGCAACCCATTCACGAGCATGAATATTCGATTCAATAAAGATGCCAGGATTGCCTGCTTTATGAGAGATTTTAATGCCACGTATAGTTCGATTTTCATAGGATTTTCCAACTACGAAGCCTTCAGTCACTTCTGGATATGTTTTCAGTATATCATCCAACCAAGCTTCGATTTGTTCCAAATTATAGTACCGTGTCCAACCAAATGACGCCGTATCGCTCGTAGCTGTTTGTTGTTCGTCGATAACACTACAAGCAAATTCATTTTGATTTGGTTTTCAAAATAGATCTAAGCTCACTACCTAAAACTAACAGCATAGATCATTGGCTAATTATGCTAAGCGAACATTTACCTTTGCAAGTCTTCGATGGTAACTTCATGCTTAAAGTTATATTGTTTCAAAATAATTTGGAAATAATTCAATTTTGAAGGATGCACCATGATAACTAAATCCTTTGAGCGTACATCGTAATTTCTCCAGATGACGAACTGCATATTACAACTTCGAATACTTAAGAAACTATTGATTTGCACAAAACTCCAAGACTATCCTACCTTATGTGTGGCATCCTCTAAACGATTTATGGCACTCAATTGTGTCTTGTTATTGATAAATAATTTAAAAACTTTATATCCGTCATAGCGCACTTTGCCTTCAGCTGAACTTGACACGTTTATTGTGACTGCACCAAACACAACCAGCAGCGTGAGAAACATCCACTCCAGACGCATGTTCAACTTGAAATAAGCCAGTCCGGTCAGCACACTGAGAGCAATGTAGGGACAACATTTTATTCTGAACCAGTGTGTTTGAATTAGGATAAGATAACGTCTGCTGGTGCACATTACGATGATTATACATATATAAACTGCGGACTGATTGACAACCAGTAAGAAATACTCAGCTACCAATACTATCTGCTCATAGATAAGATGTTTAACCTTAATCAAATGGCTTAGTTTTATGTTGATAATTTACAATTGATACACAAAAATAAACAAGTAACAGAGAATCGAATGCTAATAAAACCAATTACAATATGATCATGACAGCATAAACTTCCGACTCGTTTGTACCTAGAAAATTAACAAATCGAAAACTGTTTGCTCTTCTTCGATAAGTCAATAAGACGATAATAAATTTCGTTGATACTGTCAAGATAGATAGGGTATGTCTCCATGCTATGCTATGCTTTCCTTGAGATACTCGCATTAGAAAAGACCAAAAAAATATCACTTCTGTTTGTTTTCTATTTTTCGATAAGCTATGATTATAGCTTTTGAAAACCTGTCAATATGGACAGTTTTATAATGCAATTAAAAGTATTTCTTGTTTATTTTTCAAACTATTTGCAGTCAGTGGTTTGGTTTAGCCAACATATATGTCCGCTACACACCCATTCGGGGTCAATGACTAAATAAAAACATAAATTGATCACTATCTTACACGGCTGATAGTAGAAACTACAAGGTGAAGTTCATTATCACATATATACAAACAAACCTGCATTAGTTCAAAATGCTTTAACCGCCTCTCTAATAAACGTAATGACAATCAATATAAACAGCTAACTGGCACCCAGAGAACAAGAACTGATTAAACCTCTTAATTGTATGCAATTTGAAAACCTTTGCCCTTTGATTTTGTAGATAAATTTACTTGATTATTCTCATGTTCTCTTATAATATGATTGGTATTTAACTTCAAGGTAACCCAAGTTATTAGCCATTTTAGTCAAGGCCAAGATGCCAATCAAAGTCTCCTCACTGTTTGGTATGATGTGCACTGGTGGCAATATGAAGCCATAATGGCCCGTATCCCGCAATTCGATGGTGTAGGACAACTTTATGTTTTGCTCATTATAAGCCCAATCTTTGGTAGAACCTGTCACAGGATCTGTTAATGAGAAACGTTCATTAGAGTAGACAGTCGACCAGCCATACTTTGTTGTATCATTAGTTACAGGATATTTGCGCTGAGGAACCATAGGTATACTCCGTGCCATAAGGCATCCGGCGCACGGCGTCCGCATAAGCCTTCGCTACGCTCATCAGATCTTCATAATTTGGCGGAAGTTCTTCAGTCGTGTGCCCATAGGGCGATAATACCAGTTGACTGTATGAGTGAAGGGCCAAAAAGATGTTTAGTTTATCCTTAATGCTCGCAATGTACTCCGACAATGCCTTGACTTCCGGTTCCGAAGCTGCATGTGGCCCGGCATAGTCCTGAGCGCATGGATCTGCCGACGAACCGCCAACCACTTCACCCCAATGCGAATCAAAGTTGCGATTCGCATCGACACCTACACAACTCGACATAGGCAATGGCTGTCGCGTCTTTCGCCACAGTCGATCCTTTTCGTGCGTATAGACAAACCCATCGACATTCAACACCGGTACGATGTACCATTCATGCGACTCGGCCAACTCACGAATATCATAATCAGTCGAGGTGAGCAGCTCATTAATAAGCCATGTAGCGGTCGCCGATGTTATCCACTCTCTTGCGTGTATATTAGACTCAATAAAGATGCCGGGATTTCCCGTTTTGTAAGAGATCTTAATGCCACGAATATCGCGGCCTTCATAAGATTGGCCAACAATAAATTGCTCAGTGACGTCGGCATGTGCGGTAAGTATGCCGTCAAGCCACTTGTACATATCGGAAAGAGTGTAATAACGCTTCCAGCCAAACTTCCCAGTATCGACTGCACGGTGCTCTCCGTCAATGAGACTATAAATAAGCAGCAGATTAGGCGCGATTCACAGTTCGTATCAATATGCGACAGAGAAAGAAAAGTAACTGAGTGTCAGACTCTTTTTTATCACATACGTCTGCAAATTGGGTATAAATAATTCCGCCTCAATGCCTGCCAGTTTTGTTAAATTAGAAAATCTTTGTGTTTCCTCTGAACTGACCATCAAAGTCACCTCTTGTGGCATTTCCTGCCACAAGTTATACTGTGCCGAATTTTAATTAAAAACCCTTTAAAATTTCTTTCATTTCGCTCTTGCGTGAACGTTACTCACATGTTCGTGGTCCTCCAATAGATTTTTAACCATGTCACGTTGTATCACACTTTCGTACTTCAGCTTATATACGGAAAATTTGTCGTAGCGCCTCTTAACGTGGCCATCACCGTTTGCGCTGTATGGTGCCATGGCCAAAGCGAACAAAGTTAATAGTAAACGAAGTTTCATGTTGCAGGTTTGCCTCACACTGTGCAACTGAATTGCTATTGAACTATTTTCATACAATTTATGGTAAACTACATTCTTATCTTTATCTAAGTCGACTGTAAGTTAACTGGTCAAGTTTATCAGCAATACATGTTGCGAATATAGGCATTATGAACCATAACAGCTGGTATAACTTTAGAGAATTAGACAATTTATAACCATGTTATAAAGCATGAGCTTAATTAGTTTTTAGCATTTACAACTGCTTGATAAGAAATTAAAATTCCATTAGAAAATTTTAGTTAAAAAACATTTTTCAATTTTGAACCAAAACAGGAGAAGAAACTTGATTGTTAAGCAAGTCGCGATAGGAGGTGTATGTGTTCTCTTGTGAGAGTGTGGAAAAAGTAGTATGAATAGAAATGAATAGATGATTTTTTAGGTCTTCTGGCTTTGTACTCTTTAATAAAACAGCCTTTTAACTTTATGTTAAACGATTCAAAAATGTATGCAGAAAGCATGAATAATTATGTTTACTTAATAAAAACAAAAATTTATCAGTTGTTCATTGACTTAGTCAATTGACTTTTTTTTTTATTATCAATTAAAATTGCAGTTCACAGAAAAATAAAAAAAAATTATTTAATCCAACTTATGTATCTAAAAATAATTTTTCATTGAGAACATATGTTTGTTTGCAAACAAATTGTTTTTATTTTTATTGAATGCCTTATTAATAATTGCAATGCAAGTCATTAAACCCTGTTCGATATGCTAGATGTATTGCAGAAGTAACCGTAAATTTTGTAATTTTGCACGTTAAATTAATTCGATCCATTTAATTTATTCTTTAACGTTGGGCGGCTAAACGGGCGAATTATTTCTACATTGTCAGCCATGTTGGATGTTTAATCTGTTAGCAAATATCAAAAAGATTACTTGTGCTTAAATTGTTGAGGTGCATATTTTTTATTATACAAAAATAACACATATGTACAATAACGTGTCAACAAGCTACTTAAAATAAATTAAATAATTTTTTGTTGAACCAATTTACGTTGATTCTTCAATGTTAAATACAATAGCTTCAAGTAACAGTTGTAAAAATGAATGTGTTTTTAATATTGCTTACATTTTCCTTGATGACTACGTCTACCCAGATGCGTTATGATAATTATGCGGTTTATAAAGTAAAGATCGAAAACGAAGCACAAAGAAAAGTTTTGCGGGTCTTGCAGGATACTGGTATAAATGTAAATATATCTAAATAAACAAAAAACATTATTTTAAAGCATTACAACTATCAAATAGTTCGACTTTTGGCTGCATGGCAGAGAAAAAGCTGAGATTATGGTGCAGCCTAAAGATATTCGCTTTTTTAAGAAGCTCATGAGAAAAAACGGTATCAAAATAAAATTGAAGATAGCTGATGTGCAAAAGTAAGTACTTAATTAACATATGCAATTGGCAATAAGTATCGTTTCATATTAACCGAATTTTTTATAGGCATCTAAACGTGTCGATGGTCAAGTAATAGACGGGACTTTTCAAATACTTTTTTTTAAAAAAGATTTCAATATTTTATTTTATTTAAATTTTTTTTTTTTTTGTTAATAAAATTCAGGCATTTTTTTAAACATATTCCAATTCCTTGGCCTTTGCCACCAAAGCGGTTATGCCCGCCAAGAGTTCCTCACAGTTTGGCAAAATTTGCACGGGTGGCAACACAAAACCCCAGCGGCCCTTGTCTCGAAATTCAATGGTATATCCCAAACCAAAATTGAGTTCGTTAAACATCCAGTCAACTGAGGTACCCGAGGCAACATCTGTTGGAGTGTGAAACACAAATACATATGATGAAATTCTACAAATCTTCAAATCAATTCATTTAAAACCTACAAAGCACTGAACCAGTCGAACCATGCACATACTGCGTGCCATAGGCTAAGTTCTTAACCGCGTTTGTAAAGGCTTCGCCAACTGATAGTAAATCTGCATAGTTGCTTGGAAATTCAGTTTCCGAGTGTCCATAAGGTGACAACAGCCATTGTCCGTATGAGTGGAACGATATGTAAATATTTAATTTATCTTTGATGCTACGCACATAGTACGCTAATGCTTTAGACTCCGGTTCTGACCAAGGTGCCACACCCGCAAACGATTCCGAGCATGGATTATCAGATGCGCCATTATTCTCCAGCCAATGAGAGTCAAAATTACGATTTGCATCGACGCCTATGCAAGATGAAGTAGCATGGGGCTGACGTGTCTTTCGCCACATCCGATCCTATAAATATTTTATCAAGTTATAATTATTTAACATCTGATTGGCTATTACGTAAGGGCTTACTTTATTATGTGAGTAAGCGAAACCATCGACATTGAACACAGGTATTATATACCAGTCATAGTTCTCAGCCAAATTTCGCACTTCCGAATTTTCAGAAGTCAACAGCTGATTGATAAACCATGTTGCAGAAGCTGAAGTAATCCATTCGCGCGCGTGTATATTTGATTCAATAAAGATGCCGGGATTGCCCGTCTTATATGAGATCTTTATGCCGCGTATATTGCGATTCTCGTAGGATTTTCCTATATCAAAACCTTCAGTCACATCGGGGTATGTTTTAAGAATCTCATCCAACCAGGCTTCGATTTGTGGTAAATCATAGTAACGTTTCCAACCAAATGACTCTGTATCACTAGCAACAGTTTGCTCTTCATCGATAAGCCTATAATGGGTTATGTATGTCAATAGCTATAATAATTAATGGTTCTTTAATCAGACATAATAAAGTGTTGACTAATCATAAAGTTGAAAATTTTTACAGTAGGATTAATTTTTAGGTTTTAATAGCTAAAAAAGTTAAAGTTTTTACTTCTTTACTTCTACAGACATTCAATTCGAAAGCATATTAAAACTAGGTGAATTTGGCTCATATAGTCCTGTTTCCGCGTTTAATAAACATTATCTAGGATATAACGAAACTAAGATTGCTGTCACTTACCGCTGAACATTTTCGATCGCAAGTTCACGTTTAAAGTTATGAATATCCAAAATTCGTGTAAAATTACCCAATTCACTTGGATTCACCATGATATGTACTTCCTTTGAGAACTCATCGTATTCCTTCCAGATGTTGTACTACAAAGTATAACAGTTTTCATAACAACTTAATAGAATTCCTATAAGCAAATTTACCTTCTGAGTTAGCTGCTGTAAATGATTTATGACACTCAACTGCAGCTTGTTCCTGATATGCAATTTGTACACTTTAAAATCATCATAGCGCACTTTGCCTTCGGATAAGGACGGATCCCTTATTGTTCCTGCACTAACCACAACCACAAGTGTGGCGAATAACCAAAGTAAACGCATGTCGGATATCTACTAACTTAGCCGACTAACCCATGCTGACACGAAACCCAAATCAATGACACTACATTAGGTTATCATAATCTTAGTCCGTTTATTTCCATTCTGATAAGATAAACCGAATTCTTTACCTTACTAGTCTACCGAATTCCAATTGGGCAACATGTATGTCAATTGGCATTTATAGTATGAAGTGTTTTGATATTAGGCACTTCGGGTGTATTAAAGTAATAGTCTGGTTATTATATTTCTTAAAGATTTATTTATCGATTAACTGCAAATAAAAAGATGTCTCAAATATGTGCAAAAAGTAAACTTATAGAGCACTCTGTGGCTGCCAGCTTAGGATGCATCTTTCTTGCAAGCAGGGCCACAATCGTCGCCTTGGCAAATATCGCACAATGAAGATTTCACTTCGTAGTAGTCGTCGGCCCTACGTTCTGTATCATAATAATCATAGATGGACACGGGAGCAGGCTTTTGCTTGGCAACAGCGTGTGTCTTTGCAGCTTCAATGGGTATGCACTTCACATCGCCTGGGGTTAAACTATCGAAATAGACAATAACCGTTGAGTCGGAGTTCTTGGTTTCAACTCGCTTGACACGATCGACAGCTTCAATTTTTCCAAAGCTCTCGGCATCACTGGTATAGCCTGATGGTAGCGCCACTTCCATGACTGCCATGTTGGAGTCCTTCTTTTGATCAGCCGACTCCAAAGGCACATACTCAGCGCAGACTTCGACGAACAGTTGTTGTGGTGGTGTGTCGTCCTTTACTTTTGTATTGACCTTGAAACTGGGTTTCTTGTCCTTATCTGCAAGGTTGTAACGATACGAGAGCTGCAGCATAGATGAACCTTTACCCTTGGCCGTATACTCAACTTGGCGAGTGCTCTTCGGCAGCACATGCGTCTGCAACACCAAAGCATTATCGGGGTTCACCTTGATTGTGCCCTTGTTTTCTGCTCCGCCGGTGGATACAAAGTCAATCTCCATGTTGCCAGCACCCGAACCGGTTTTCTCTGCGAACTTTGTCAATGCTTGCAAGCCGATAACGGTGTCCTGTGTCGATGAGAAGCCACCATTGCTGTTGCGCTGCGCGATTAACCATTTGATAATTGGCAAAGCCACTTCAGCAGGCTCCTTCTCAAGCAATGCCAACAAAATGTATGAAGTAACTTCAACGTCATTACTGCGTGGCCGCCAGTAGAAACGACCGGTCTCTTCGGGTTTCTTTTCTTCCTTTGACCACCATTTGCGATCACCATCGGTCTTAGCGACACCCTCCAGCTTAGCTAAAACCTTTTCGGCATGAGGATGCTTGGCGAGCTGCAATGCAACAGCCGCAATTGAGAGCGCATATTGGTCGTCGGTTTTATCAACCTCTTCGGCAACATATTTTAGGCCCTTTTCAATTTGGCTTTGATATTTTGGCACATGTTCCTGCAAAACAATAAAGAATACATAAGAGTCTCGATGCATTTTCCTACTACTTTGGTGTACCTACCCAGTTTTCAAGGAATGCTAGCAGCACGGAGGCTGTTAAACCCAAAGCGTTTTGATGTGAACTGTCAAACAATTTGCCCAATTCAGGGAATTCGCCATTATCTTTTTGCTTAGAAGCCAAGAAGTTCAAACCTTCGACAATTACTTTCGGATCAATATCCGTGTAATTCGCCGCTTGATGGAATGAACGCACAACGTATGCCGTCAACCAAGTGCTTCCAGCGGGGTCCGACTTACCGAAGGCACTGTATGAGCCATCGTCATGTTTATAGGTCAATTCACGTTGATAACCAATTTCAAGGAACTTCTTAGCTTTCTCAACCACCGAAGGTAGCTGCTGATTTGTTGCCTCCAAGTATCTAATGACCAAAATGTTCGGCACAAAGTTGACCATGTTCTGTTCACCGCAGCCGTATGGCATGCGCACCAGGTTGTCTAAATTCTTAATAGTCGGTCCCAGAAGATCGCCCACAACCGAGAATTCAATGTATTCCGAATCAGGCACAGCATCACCGGGTACATTCACATCCAGTTTATCCTTAACCTCCCCTTGCTCCTTCAAGTTAATAAATACGGCGCGATTCTGGAACTTTGTTACACCCTCGGGCTCCACCTTTAACTTCTGATGTATGGTGTCACCAGCCAAGGGAGACGTGGCTGTAATTTTCAGCGTGGTTGTGCCCACATTTTTGGGACGTATCATAAACGAAACGCTCTTGCCGGTGTTTGAGGGTATAGTTACGCGCTTGACGCGCTTCACTTCATCAATAGATTTTTCCTCAACCTCGTTGGTAGCCTCGGTGAACTCGTACTCTTTATCGCTGTTGTCCATAACAACCTCAGTATCGAGTGCCTTGTCCATGTAATTGAATATAACGACGGGTATAGCAATGACCTCACCTGGATCGATAGCAAAATCATATTAACAAAAACAAAAAATGATTACAATGCAGCAAAACACTTACCGCGCTTCACGGAGTAAGGCAAATTGGTCGAGACGAAGAAAGGCTGGAACACCTGTATTTTGGTTGGATTCTCAGTCAGCGCTATGCCCGTCTTCGGGTTCAATGAGAAACCTGTGATTACCCATGAAGTTATTGTATCAGGTATCTTCTTGGCCAAGGTGAATCCATCGCCCTCAGTGCTAAATTTTTGATGAAGGGTTTAGAAAAACATACCATTAGAAAATATAATACTTAATTATCACAAACATTAAACAAATTCGAACACAAAAAGCAGTATAGAGTGTGTAATGTGATTGGTGCGGATTATTTGCGTTAAGTGTAGTGGTAACCATGCAAAGTGTTTTTAAATTCCCATTTGTGTATTCCAATAGAAAACTTTGAATAAACTATAATATTAAACTAAAAATTATTAATTCACCTATCACCACATAGAATGCATAAAATTAATAAACAATTAAAAGTTATATATTGCCCAAAGACCCATTTTGATACACCTCCGCAATAGTTTTTATAAAGGAGCTTTACTTTGCTGTTGTATGATTCGACCATATCCAAATTTCCACAAAATTTTGTCGGACAATGTGCACAGTACTAGTCAGATTCGAATTAATCGATAAATCTGGCTCTTCTTCTACGGCCGATACGTGCAAATGTGTTGTGCTTGATAATGGTCTTTGGAACCTTTTTCTAAACTTTAATAAGTGATGTTCTGCATAATGATAGGTACAATATATTAAATGTTAGACATAGCAAATCCAATTGCGGTATAGGGTAAACAATTTATACGCTAAAAATAAACTTTCGAGTATCACATGATTGTGTTGAAAAGTGTCTCATAAAGATACTTGATTAACGGTTTCTGATTTTGGAAAGTTTTCATTATAACTACATTTAGCATTTACCTCATATATAGATAGATATTTAATGACGTGTCAGTCGTTGCCATTTGTTTTGATGCCATTAATGAGACATAATTATAAATAAATCGGAATGCCAATAATCGAAATAGAACACCATCGACATTTTACTGCGGATTAATATCTCATGCAAAAATAGAGAATAGCACTTCGATTGAAAAATAAGAGGATTGAAAATTATTTTATACTATGTCGCTATTAACTTTGAAAACAGAATTTTAAAATCCGTCAACTGTGTTTTCGAGTACTCATCGAGGATATATAATAGAACAGATAAATTTTATAATGATGTCTCTCACTTTATAAGAGAATTTTATCGTGTTTAACATGTGATTCTCTCCTTTTTGAGATTTCCAATTTATGAAAATGTTAGACATATTAAATCCCATTTGCTTTTCGGGATGATTGTGCTCATTAATGTCTTACTATGTGTTGTTGAGATTATTTGAAAGTTTACAACTGATAAATAAGGAGTTACTTGTTTAAGTTATGGAATAGCCACTGTTCAGCAAAGTCTTCACGAATTTGTCTCGGAGATTGAGGTCTAAGGTCAACATTAAAATAATCAAGTTTTTCACTACTGGACTCCGTGCTACTATCCTCTACTGATTCTGAATCCCCGAACTCTTCATCATCATAGTAGAACGATCGAGGTTGCAAATTATAGTCGTACTGACCCCAAATATATTCTGGTAATATACATTAATAAAAAAATGCGTTAAGTAAAATAAAAGTCAAATAACATGTAATTATTTACTATTTAAACGCAATAAATATATTCGGGAGACTGGCTAAGACTTATTTATCGCAACGTTTTAGCTATTCTTATTATTATTCTTTACGTATCTTGGGTTTAGCTGGGAATGCTGGTCGGCCCTCTTGAGCCAGACATGTATTACACATTATTTTCCATTTGCAGATTCACTGAAGCCCAAAGTTATATAGAAAATTCTTAAGAAAATGTCTTTGATGTGTAATCATTTTCCAAATTACCATTTTTTTTTTAAATACTAGACCCAAAAATATGGGAAAATATAATATTAAATTACACTCCAAACAAAATTTCTGCGGACTTACGCCTATTTGTCACTCTGTAATATTCCTGTTTTAAAATCTATGGATAATTTGATTATTCGTTATGAAAATGTTTATGGTTCTATGCAAAAGATTCGGGGACGTGCTCACAAGTTGACAAGCAAATGCAAAATAAAAGTATTATGTACTTTTCGATGTTGTAAAAAATCCAATTCTCTAAGAATTCTTTTCGTATCTGTGGCGTTGACAACGTTCGCAACACTGGTCGTCCAATTGGCAAGGACGAGCTAGCGTGAAAAAAGGCACCTGGAGTTTTTGAACCGGGATAATATTGAATGCCTTGGCGAAACATTAACACTCTATTCTCAACTTGGGCACCCAACGAAGTCCACAAAACGGGTCTAAATACTTAAGATATAAGAAATTTGTGGAATTTACCACGTTAATGATGTTTAGTAATTTTTTAACAATTGAATAATAAACATAAAATATTTTAGATACAAGCAGTCTAACCACAAGTGTGTTAGATTTATGTTTGTGAATATGTTTCGATATGATGTTCCGGCTTGCGTCTGAGCAGTTTAAGTTGATTACGTTCATTTAAATTCTCAAGAGTGTTATAAGGCTAGGTGTGTTTATAACATGCGCTCATTTTTTTCTTTTTAGTTTATTCGCAGTTTGAAAAATTACTTATTAGAATCGTAGAAAATCCAATTTTCAGAGAAGTCACTACGTATCTTCATTGGATTACTTGAAAAACTGTCATCGAGATTGTTGGCAAGATATTCTTCTGCAGAAGATTGTGTCGTCCATTGCACAGAATCATCTAAATCATCACTAATCCGAAATTGTATCCAACCAATTTCTTCATTTATCTCATCTAAATTGTAAGTTATTCAGAATATAAATTGAACAGCTTGCAAAACTTTTACGTATTATTTACACAGGTTAGTATATGAAGTGATTTTCAATCAAATCAAGTTAATAGAATAGCAATAAAATTTATAATACAATAAGAAGAGGCTCCTATTTCCCTCTTGAAGTGGTTCCAAACAGAGGGTAAGAGAAACATATTTAAGAAGCCTTTGAAAATGTTCTTTTTCTTATATTACAAAATATTTAAGTATCACATGATTATTGACAAAAATTGTGTCTTTTCTTATCAACGTTTTTAAGAGCATTTCGGTTTTATCCATTAATAAGCTCATAACAACATATATGGCATAATTGAATGGTTTCCCACAGTCTGCTAAGCTTGCTTAATAATGAATGTCACAATGTTTTGCCACTGTCTAAGCGTAAAGTAAGTATTATGTGGAGATTGCAGCTAATGTTTGTATACTCCGTTTAAATCTCTTCACACATTCCTTTTGTTGCCGGTGATTTACTTTAGTTACGCATAAAATGCTAGCTATGACTTATGTATTATAATTTTTTTTAAAAAAAGAGTTTTGTTAATCATTATGTAAATGTTTTATCAGTTATAAATTGGCGATCTTATTTTCGTCTCAGTAAAAGCTGAAACTCTCAATTCTTAATTGCGCAAAAATATATTATTAATTGGGCTTACATTTGATTATCACATACACTTAATCTAGTTTTAATTAATGTGTATAATTCTCAGTTTGTAGAATTACTTTTTTGAATCGCAGAAAATCCAGTTTTCAGAGAAATCGCTACGTATCTCTATTGGATCAACTGGTATATCTGCCTTAGATATTATATCCATTCGAAAACGGGGTGGGAAATTATAGGTTCTGTCAACCCAAATATAATCTTCGTCTCCGGTTATGTGGTAGACAATTTCTGGTCTAGAATCTTATTAAAGTTATAAGAAATTTTTAAATATTGCATTTAAGTTCCTCAATATAATGAAAAAGGGACATTTGATTTTTCTGCTATTAATAATTTCAATAAAGAACTGTACGATTTTTTGCATAGTAGTATTAGTATAGAACTTCTGACAACCAGTAGGCGACATAGAGTTAAAATTCAATGTAATTTTAATTTAAAGTGCAACCTTTCTGATACAAAACAACTAAATAAAAAATAATAAAAGTTTACAGATTAAGAGGATAATTAGAAAATTATCTCTACACATCAGGTTAAGGTATTGCAAGGTTTGGTTAGTTGAATATGATTGCGCAAATTCTAGTTGAAAGTCTTTCAAAAATATTTTATCAATAACTATGTAGTTCCCATAAAACCATGAGAAATATTTGATTGTGCTTGATTTCAAACAGTTTGCTTAAAATGCAATTCAATTAAATTAATAGAAAATATTTTAATTTTTTTTTTTCTTTTGTTAATTAAAGAAATTTACATTTGCCTATCGTAGAATATCCAGTTTTCAGAGAAATCTTCTCGTATTTTTGGGGATTCCTGCGTACTTCCCGAAAAACGGTTTACGAAAGGCATTGAAGATGTTATACCAAACGTTGTAAGTGTGGACGCAAATGTTGTTGAATAAAATAAAAGTTCCGCTAAAACAATTGCAAGCAGTTTGTATATTATATTAGTAAAAATAAAGTGACTTTAAATGCATTTTCGATTCCTAAGATAGCAAGAAAACCTATGTAGAATTTTAGCTTTTATTATTATTATTGTATTACAAAAAACCCAACAAAATAAACAAAAAATAAATAAATAGTAATAGTAATAAAAAGCACACATATTCTGCTAAATATATATAAATACTTTTAAATTTGTGTTGCTGTTTTTTCTATATGCATACGTTCTGCTGTAGAATAACTTAAATTTTGCTCTGAGTCTCGTAAACTTGTTAAAAATGTACACATAAAAACAAAAGTAGAGAATTTTTGTGTGGCTAAATCATGTTCGCTTGTGTTGTGTATTACAAAACCATTAACCAAGTGTAGAACATTGACTAACTTAATATTAAAAACAGGAAGCTAAAAAAAAATAAAATAAAAAAATTACTTTGCTTGATCAAAGAAAATCCAATTTTCAGGAAATTCTTTACGTATTTTTGGCGGGTCTACTGATGCTATTGGATTAGGTGCCATTGGCAGCATTTGAGGCACAGCAGGACGAGCTGCCAACGCCTGAATCTCTATTCCTGCACCGAACAACGGCCGAAAGATTGGTCTATAGGGTATGTCTTACATAAAAAAAAAAAATGTTAGTAAGCTTTTACAAAAAAAATGATTAAACTAATTGGGGAATAGTCTACAATATCTCAACTGATTAATCATAATAATAACTTTCAATTTAAAACCAACGAAGGAAGAAGGGAGCATGGCTTGATGGGAAAACATTAGTACAAAGCAAGCAAAGTACAATAACCCAATATAAAGAACAGTACATTAATATATGTATGTATGCCAATTAAAGTTTACTTTTCATCACTCTCAAAGATCCAGGATTCGGGAAATTCTTTGCGCACTTGTATTGATGCTGGCGCTGCTTGTTCCATTGCTGAACCTGACGAAGCAGCGAAGGCTACTGGGTTTCGTACGCCGCTAAATGCCATGGGCATAATTATACGATCGTCAATGTCATATGGGTATGGAAAAAATTCTAATCAAATGTATTCCAATGGTTAAATTTATTATCAAATATTATATTCAATTTTAATGGCAAATAATAAATCATAAAAGTAATGTAATCGATTTTTGAAGTTGCCGATGTAAATAGGGCCTTTGAATAAATTCAATAAAGTATTACTATCCATAATTGTCATATCAATTAAAATTTTAGCCTATATAACCAATTATTTACTTCACCATATAAAAAAATCTATGCCTATTACAAATATTAGTTCAGCACACAAATGAAAGAACAAATGGATTGTTTCCCCACTCGATGGCTCAAATATGTTCTTTAAAAGAAGATCATGCCCTTTATCGTTATTCGGTTAAAGTGATTTTCATAAGTGTCGTGTCTATGCCAGAAAAACCGAATACATTTTTTTTTTTTTTGTAAATAATGAAGAAAACTATACATTCAATTCATAAAGAAACGGTATTTGTGACATTTTCTACGTTTTTCCCTTAATAAAGCTTAAGAAACTCGAATTGGTGGACCCAATATAAGATTAATAGATACAGTCTGTAACGTATTAATATAATGTATTAAAAGTTAAATTTCCAATATAAAAAAATAAAATCCCAAGGTCCAAAAGCAAGCTATCCGAATGAACAATACTGACATTAACATTTTTAAAAATAATAATAGAAATAAAAATTTGCTTATTTTGAGACCTTTTAAGAATAAACTAATATAAATACTATACAGGAGTTAAAACAAGTTATATGCAAAGTTTTAAGATGATTGCGATGACGTATCATTTGTTAAAATAAAAAGTTAAACAAAAAACTTCAATGTACTTCGAAACAATGAAAAAAATCCAGTTCTCTATAAATTCTTTGCGTATAATTGGCAATTCTGGTTTCAACGGGGCCTGTGCTGATCTTGGGCTTTCTGACAATTCTAGTGTTGATGTTTTTCGCGCACGGTTTGTTGATATGCTGATACGCTTACGTGGAAATCCCTTTCGTTTCTTAACTAAGGACAGTAAGAAGTTTAAAAACAAAAAATGAAAAATTTACAAATGCAGATGACAGTTTTAGTTATAGATCTAGGTCTAGATCATATGAAGAGTACTATTCTACACTAGAATACTACACAAAAATAGAAATTATTAAAATAATAACACCCACTGAGTAGAATTCATAAGCAACGATGATAAACAAATATTTGTTTCACATAACACCAAAAACCATTTAGAGATTTATCTAAGTAAACCAATGTATTAAACACTTTACTTCTCATTATTTAAAAAGATCCAATTCTCTGGAAATTCTTTGCGTATTTGCGGTGCTACAGAAATTTGTTCATCACGAGTTAATAGATAAACTGGTCTCGCAACGTCTGATTCAAGTTGAATGCTGTAAAGGGGTTGTATGTCTAACCAAAAAGAAAGAACAATTTTGTATAAATTTTGCTAATAAATGTATCTAAAAGTTATAAAACACGATGTCCGAAGAAGTCGACTAATAAAGTATGAACGTTTTAGAAGAAGAATAGAAGAGACTTGTGTTCTTGCTAAGCTTTTCTGTTAGTTGAACTTCAGTTGTTAGTTTTTAAGCTGGATTTTTTTTTTTTTTCTTATTGCTTTATTTCGCAGAAACGAAATAGGTGTAATTCTCAGCTAACTTGCGGTGCTACAGAACTTTGTTGATCACGGGTTAATACATAGGTTAGTTTCGAAACACTTGAAGGAAGTTGTATGCTGAAAAGGGGTGGAATGTTTTACACACAAAAAATTTTAGTATAAATGTTGCTAATAAATTTAGCTGAAAGTTATAGAATACTAAGCTGAAAGAGGTCGACTTAATAGAAAATAATATGAACGTTTCCCAGTAAAAGAGACTTGTGTTCTTGCAAAGCTTTTCTGTTAGTGGAAATTTTGTTATTAAGTTTACAGCTCGATTTTTTTATTAAATGAGTTACTTCTTAAAATCGAAGTAGATCCAATTCTCAGGAAAATCTTTGCGTATCATTTCCGGAAAATTTTCAACAGGTTCAGTTTTTTCAATCGCTTCACCTTCGCCGAATTCATTTATTAGCACGGGTTCATCATTTTGATAATCGTCAGCAACTGCCTCGTAAAACACAAAATCATCTAACGTGAGAAGAACATAATAAACCTTTAGTTTGACTATTTTAGACTTTGCTTGCAAGATGCACCCTCAATGCATAAAGATAGCTAATACTTTGCTAAGGATATGCTGAACGAACTGTGCGGGTATTAGTTGTGCACCCAGATGTGTGCAAGGAATGTTAGGAGCAATCGTCCACTTTGTGTTTGTTTTTTGTGTTCGCATTTAGGAATTGTTTTTTTTTTTTTTGAACTAACATGTTGTTCATTTGAAATATCCATGCTTCGTCAAAATTTTCACGTATTTGCGCTGGGGTTTCATCGCTAGGCACTTCGAAAGCAGCAAAATTGAAACCGGATGCAGATTGGAAATTTCTAAACAGCGGATTGCCACTGCGTGCAGTTTTGAAGTATCGTACATCTATATAAAAGGTTATTTTCGTACAAGTTAGCATTATAAGTAAAAATTAATTATCATGCGCTTGGCTGGCACCATAGAGGCAATAAAGATCCAAAGTTATTTATACATTGTATATACAGAGTCGCCGTGGCTAGGTACGAGTATGTGAAGTTGCGCACAAACCTATCGCTTAATTGTTGCCAGATCCAAATCTCAGAAAAGTCTGAACGTATGCTAGCGCTTTGTATTGGTTGCTCGTCGTCAACCGTTTCGGCAGTATCACTATCAAACCGATCTATTGAATCTGTTTCGTCAAAGCTTCCACTTTCTACAACTCCATACTCATCATCGCCCAGAAAACCGTGGGGACTATCTGCAAGGCAACTCATAATATGGTAAAGTAAAATAGAAGCCTAATGCAAATACGTTTAACGTCATTGCGATTCCCAAAAGAGCAGCTTATTTGGCGAATGTTTTAATCGAAAAAAAAAAATAAAAGTAATATGCCATATAGCTTCAGTTAACTTACCATTGTTGTAGTTATAGTTAGCATTAGTGAGTGTTACCACGCCGGCTGTTTGACCCGGATAGCGGCCGTAACCACGTTGCCATGGCGTGCTCGTCTCATACTTGGTCAAACTGTCGAAGATCTGATCACGGCTCAAATCGTTGCCGGATTTGAGCAACAGCACACTCTGATCGACGCCAAGTAAGCCGACTAACGACTCTGGGTCGGTTTTGATCTGCAATTTAACCTCCTCACTAGGCTTGGCTTGTATTGGTGCGCTTATTTCCAGCTGATTGGTAGAGATTTTTTTTTTGATTAAGAAAATTATAGCTGACACATAAGTTCAACGGTTTACCGTGTTCTCAAAGTCCTTTTGGAAATCGATGGTCTTCTCATCGAAACGCAAATCGTTGTCAAACACGTAATGCACGTAGATGGTTGCTTTGGGCACCATCTCGAAAGTAGGCGTGAACTTGATCGTGTGCGTTTTGCGTCCGGCGGGCACTTCGACATGCTCAGATTTGACAATATTTCCACGCGCAACTATCGTGTAAACAAAGTAGGGAATCTGCTCACTCGATGTGATGTCTACTGAGACATCTTTTCCCAAGCGTGGTCTAAAATTTACAAATTTTTAAAATGCTCTTTTTAAGCTGCTAACTTTTACTTACTTTTCAGTGTTAACTTCGATTTTGAGCAATTCTTGTGTATGCACTTTGGGCTCGAATTTGGATATCGAGGACAGAAAGCTGCTGGAATCAAGGAAGCTCGCCTTCACGGAATAATAATTACGCTCTTGCTCGGGCACTGACGCGGTGAATGTAGCTATGCCATGCTCATCTAAATTAGCCTCCAATTCCAGTTCGAAACCTTCCTTCTTTTTCGGCGGCTCTGCAGTTGCACCGTCCGCCAATGGCAAGGGCACTGGCTCCGGGAAGTAGAAGCTATTACGTGGCGCTTCAATTCTCAGTTTAACCTTATTTTTTGCATCTTGCACGGGTGAACCATCCAAGTTCTTGACGAGCACCTTAAAGGCGAACGGCTTGTCAGGATGATAGTGTTTTGGTGCTTCGATGGACTCCAAGCGATAACGTTGATTGTGCAAATTCACTTGAGCGCTAGCGTTTTGCTTATTACCCGTAAGGTCTTCCTCAACTACGGCAAATAGTTTAAGAGGCGGCGTGTAATGTTGACCGGAGCTTTTTGGCAACTCAAACTCAACGTGGCCCTTGCCGTCGACATCGATCGTTTTCTCCTGATCAGTGCTGCTATCAGAACTAAAGTAAGTTGGTTGCGACAACTTCACGGTTGCCTTGCCCTTCACCGGCTTGCCGTATGTGTACTTGGCACGCACAGTGGCCTTAACAACACCATCAGCACTGGCAATATCCTTTGCAGTGTCAATTGTGACTTCGTATTTGGGCAGCACATATTTGGCCACTTCGAATGACTTGGAATCGGAGAGATCACCGCCCTCGGCACTAACTTCGATGTTCCAATTGCCCAACACTGGTTGCTCAGACAACTGCAGCTCACCCGTGTACACGCCCTTGGTCAGTTTGACATCCTTCAGCTGCTTAATGCGATTCTGAGCGCCATCACTAACCGCAATGGTAATGGGCTGCTCAATATTGGCTGGACGTGTGTTCTCATCCAAGAAGAGCACACGGAATTTCACGGTATCCGATGGTTTGTAAGTCGCCTTATCCGTTTGGATCAGTATTGTTGGCTTATAATCGGCATGGTTCAGCCGTGTCGAATTCTCAAAGGTAACGCCCGACGTGCCCACAGCCGTGAGATTATAATCTCCACTAGCCAGCTTCGGCACATCGAACTCGACATTCTGTGTGCTCATGGGTGCCACTTCCACCTCTTTGGTCTCATTGTACGATGGGCCCGTTATGCTAACCTTTATCTTGCTTGGACCATCCGCTTTGTGCACCGACACGGCGACGTTATACTTGAAATTTGAACGTATAGTGCCAGGCCCAATCACGGAATAGAGTCTAAGTGGGCGACAAACAAAAGATTGCGAAAATTATTTAATGCTGATTGCTGCCAATTGACACATATTGACTTTATTGACCCAAGCTAAGCTCAATGATTGTTTAAATTTTGCTATATTTAGTCACTTATCTGCGTTTTTGCTGTAGTAGCTAAGCAAACAGAACGATAACCCAAAAGAAAGTTCGAAATTTATGCAAACTAATGTTCAGCCAGCGACTGATGTGGTAGCCGAGTTCCAGTCGGCTTTCAGGCTAAAAGTTCTGCCACGTCTCAGCGCAATAAATTGTATTCTTACATAATACAAATGCATCCAGCAGCTCGTCAGTCAGCAACTTTCTTTCATTTGCAAATTGTAAAATTTGTTTGAATATTTAATTAGTCAATAGACACACCGCCAATAGACACACCGCTTGTGTGCGACTATATGGGCTAATGAATGCAACAACTGTGAAATGCTAATGAAATAATACAGTATTGTAGCTCGGAACGTATTTGAACACACGACAGTTATTTCAACATTATACACTCTTATTTGCTTAATTTACTTAATTAATTTATTTGTTAGTTTGTATTAACTAAGAAAATTTTATTTACTTATTTACTTTTTACATATCAAGTTGTTTGAATAATTATTGGGAATTAAGCTGTGCGTCAAGAGTTAAAAAATAATGGACAATCATTTAAAAATATTGTGTTGTACTTGAATATGTGTAGTTTTTTATTTTATTAATTTGTTTGAAATTTAAAAAACAAGTTCTGTACTTCTTAGAATTCTGACATGCTTATCAATTATTCTTAGAGCCTTAGACGTCAGACAATTCACACAATGTCACACTTAAATCTTTTTTTCGAGGCCAAATAAAAAATATACACAATATTCTTCTAACGCTATCCTATGTTTTGTGTTGTTAGCCTTGTTTTTTTTTTTTTTTTTTTTTTGTGTGTTAACGTCTGTATTATCGTCGCCGTAGTCATAAGATAGAAAATACCTTAGACTTACAAGATAAGATTCTCCTCTAGATTATTATGCTACTCACCAAAATGGTTAATACTTTTAATATCATTGGGAAAATATATATAACGCTTAAACTCCTGACGACCGTTAGATTGTGATAAAGCCATCTAATTACCATTTCTTTTAATTAATCTAGTATTTAATTTAATATAGAAATGTGCTATGTATAGAAATCAAACAAACAACATAATTGTATTTAGATTAAAAGAGACGTCGAACTTGAGACATTCGAGTTTACCGAAATTTGTTTATTTTTATTTATAAAAACAAATCCTCTGCATACTGAACATTTTTCAAAATAAACAAAAATATAAATAAATAAACATACTCCGCTACTAAGCAATAAAAAACTTTTGCTGACCGCAATTGATTGGAATATAAAAACACACATCAAGCATTGATAAAACAACAATTCAAATATGTATGTGCATAAATTGTATAAAGAACAAATGCTCTCGAATATGTGTCACGATTTGATAATGCGACAAGCAAATCTAATGTTTAATTTAAAATAAATTTTTATTTGTCAATATCCCTCAGTACATTTTTTAGAAAACGTATGCCATTCAACGAATAAAAATGCAAATTGAACTTTCTTAAAACTAATTTCTCATAAACCAAAAACGTTCACAAATAAGCTAAGAAATTGGTCAGCATTTGTAAATACATGTATTCAAATAAGGGATTGCAGTAAAAATAGTCTTATTTTTGTTCATATTCATATAGTAAGTAGTGTCTACTGAATATTTACATCTGCAATAGAAACTATTGCATTCTGGATACATAGTATATTTTACAGCTCTCGTTGGCTTAGTTTTAAACACTAATCTTTAATAAATTTAATTTTTAGAGTAATCAAAAAGCGATTACGCATTTATCGAACAGATACAGATGTTGCAGATTCAAATTTAATTTTAACAGCAAACTGCACATTCGTTCAATTATATGTATATGAATAAATTTATCTATACATCAATTTAATGATGTCAACTAATTATTGTCACTGTTTAGAATGCCTAAGCTTCAATAAATTCATTCCAGCTTTCTAAGTTCATGGCATTCTGCAAAATGTGCAAGGGATTTCGATTTCGTAGTTTAATAGTCACATGCTGAGTGATGTAATTTCATACTATATTTTTTAATTATTTTCCTTTCTACTTGTTTTCTTTTTTTATTATCATTATTTTTTTATTATTCATTTATACATTTCTATTTGCTTTTCTATTTTTTTTTCTTTTATTTTTTTAAATGATTTCGAAACGCAAAAATCTTACTCAGCAAGTTTTTTATTATATTCTTTTTTTTATATTTTGTTTTTAGTTTTTAAGGTAAATTCTAGATAAATATCGCAAGGAATATAGTCATTATATATGTTAAGTCAGTTCTTTTAATTAACATTTATTTTCACCTTAACGATTTAATTATTCATTTAAAATTTTTTTTTAATGCAATTAAAAATTCAAGAAGACAGAAATCGTGAGTTAACTGCATTGAATTTACACATAGCCAGCCTTGTGGTTAAATTTCACATCAAGCGAATAGCTATAATTTTTTCAAAATTAATACATTATATATTTAAAAGCACAATGGGCCTAATTGAATTATCAGTTCTGTTCAAATAGCAACACCAACAAAGTTACTTGTTGCTAATGATTAAATATATATGTATTTATTATTAACTATAGTTCATAATAATATAATTATATCATTATTGTTTTAAAAATTTCACAACTGCACAATGTGACTTTGAGTACCATCTCGTTTTTATTTTTTTATTTTTTTTAATATTAGGGTTCCTGGTTTTTATTTAACGCAATACTGTTTTGCATTTTAAATCAAAATAAAAGCAAAAATATAATATCTTCAACAGCTGCTTGAGATCGCACAATGATGACAAAGGCGTTTCATGTTAACCGCACCAATTATATATCATACATATATATGATATGATTTTTTAGCATTTTTAAAACGCGGCAAAACGATGTTCAAAACGTTTTTGTTTTTTTAATTTAATGGGAAAAACCAGATTTACACGATTTATTCAGCGATTATGTGTCATTTTACAATTTGTGGAAATATTTAAAATACTAACCCAGTCGCATGCACCAGGAGCGACACTTGCAGCACACAAAATGCGAAAATCAAAATTCGCGACATTCTGTTAACCTCGCAATGAATAACGATTTAAATATTTAACCTTTTATATATAAAGTCGCGTACATATGTCAATACGATTTGAACAAAAAACACCAAAGGCGAGCAATAAAGTTATATAATTGAAAAACAGTTCAGCAGATCGGAAATGAGCGCGAAGTGAACACTGCGCCAGGCAAGCCGCGTTTGAGCTGTGCTTGGACGCAACATGGCTTTTTGACTGCGCCGACAACGCTGAGTAGCAGCAGCGACGCTGAGCAGCACAGAGATAAAGCGCAGACAGATACACACACATACGCCACATAATTCAAGATTCACTCAATTGTTGCTTTTGCTTTTCTATGTATTTCTCAGAATCGCCGGCTGCGATAATTAGCGTCTTCGTTATTGTTGTTGCTGTTGTTTTGTTATTACTTATTTGTTTTTGTTTTTTTTTACTTTTTTTGTTTTTTTTTTTTGTTTAATGCTGCTAGCAGCGGCAGTGCAAGCGTAAGTGTGGCTTTTAGTGCTTTACAAGCCGGTTTTCTGTTTACAAAGAGACGTCACTGATGACGTGTTACGTTGCTTTGTTTTGTTTTTATTTTTAGTTTCAGTTTAGCTTCTTTTTATTCGTTTTTTTTTTTAAATTTGTTTCCATTGTATTTTCGTTTTTTAAATGCTTGTGCTTATCAGTATTATTGGGTTATTTTGCTTTTGTCTAAAATCAAACTTATGTTCGATTTTTTTTTTTTTTTTTTTGTTTAAAATTCAGAGGGACTTTTCTGTCTGCTTATCAGGCACCCATAGTTAACCGAGGCTCGTGTTAGGCAATAAACTTGTTGATTCAAATTTTTCTAGCTGATTTGTGATGAAACCTGCTTTTAAACACGAACACTTGCATAATTTATTGTCTTGGGAACCACAAAGTAGAACACTTAGCTGCATTTCAGTAGGTGGAGGCACGTTTTGTAGATATTTTCTAGAAAGTAATTCACAAGACATTCAACTCATCATCGTGCTATTCATCACACAACAGACTTAACTTTGTTTGGCTTTGTCGATATTTACACAGAACTTCATGTTTAAGTTTGTCTTTTTTATTTAAACAAGATTTTTGCAATATTCTTTGTTTGCGGTATTATTTAGCTTCATTGCCATGCGGATTCTCAGTTACAGTGGTCTCAGTGCATTTAACCGCAGGCAACAAGCTTCTTTCTGTTTTTCTCTTTAATGATAATAAAATTTTGGCTTCTTTTTACACAAGTTCAGAAGACACCATGCGTAGTCAGACATGCATTACTAAAAATCAAAACCAACAAGTCTGAGAGTTAAACCAATATTGTATATTTTAACTTTTAAGATTGAAAACAAATGCGCTAGACTTCAGCTCTAGGAATCACCTGACCAAGGCAATGTAAATGCAGAAACTTGTTGCGTGTGACTGCAGTATATGAATAAAATAAAACAGAATTGCACTGAAGTTCAAATGTTATTTTCGACCCTCCTCAAACCTTTGCCTTGAACAAGTGTTGCACCGATGGCTGCTTCTATTCATAGACACACGCATATATATGAATAATATACTCGTATAGTCATGCTACATATGAAGCAGTTATCTACATTTATAAATTACATATAGAAGAACCAGAATATTATATATGCATATATTTGTGTATTCAAAATAAACTTTCGTTAACAAAATGTTAGCAAACTAGCAAATTTTGCATTTAAAATCCTACTCCAACTGCGAGTTGGCAATAGGCAAGTCCTTTGGACCACACTGCGCTTGGCATTCGGTTGGCTCACAGATTTCGCAGAGCGTATTGTACACACTGTAGCTTGCGATGCCGGCATGGCTGCGTTGGTGCAACTCATAGACGTGCACCTGTGCATCCTTTTGTGCTGCCACCAAGCGAATATTCTGCACTTTGACGCTTAGACATTTCAATTCTCCTACTGCCAGCTTCGCCAGTTGCATAATAATGGTCCCATCGGATATTCTCATATGAACATTTTTAATCCAAGCATGCGTTTTAGGCAACTCCGCATATGTGTCCTCTGGCACAAATCCTGTGGGCAATCCGAACTCCATAACTGGTGGACCATGCTGACGCTGAAGCTCATCATCTGGCGGCGTATAAGCCACGCAAATCTTCACCCGCACTTCATTTGACTGTGTCGACAGCTCGACAGTTGGCAGCAGCTTAAACCATGGACGGAACACATTATGCTTGACGTAATAACGACTTGTGAGCTGCAGGCAGACGTGCCCTGTGCCATGTGCGCTGAAGCTGACGCTTTCCGCGTTTCTTGGTATCAAGAGTCTCTGCTTAATCATGGCATTATTTGCAGAGACGTGAAGACTGCCGTGCATTTCCCTTCTGCCATATGCCATAACATTGATGTACATTTCCCTCTTGCCACTATAATTATCCATTCTGTTTGCGAACTTGGATAGCGCCTCCAGTCCAATGGCCGTCGCCTGTGGCGTTGCGTAGCCACCAAGATCATCTCGCTGTGCACACAACCACTGCACAATTGGCAGCATATCCTCCAGCTCGCGTCCGACCTCAAGATATATCATGAGCACAGTTGCAGTGATTTGAACCTTATTACTAGGCCGCCAAATGTGTAGCAGATTGGGCTGTGTGTCCACCTGCCTGTCATTATCCCACCAAAGCCAACCGTTCTCCTCTTTAGCTACTTGTTCGATCTGCTTCACCATGGCGGTTCTTTGTCCAGCCAATCGCAGCACATAAGTGCCTAACACGAGTGTATACAGGTCACTGGTGCGCTGCAGTTCCTGATAGACATAATCCAGGGCAATCGCGATTAAACCTTGGTATTGGATTTTATAGAACTATGAGAGCATTAATATTAGTGAATCGCAGAATTCTGTATTAACACACTTTTATGCACATACCTTGACATGCATAAAACTTAGCAGCACCATGGAGGTTAGCACCACATCGTTGCGATTGCTGTCATCGAAGATTTTACCTTTTGCCAGAAACCGTCCATTCGCCGCCTGCATTGTGGCCAGAAACTTCAATCCCGCCAGTATATCAGCATGATTTACCTTCACATGCGTCGCAGCCCGCTGATAGGAGCGCACCACGTGCGCTGTTAACCACGTGCTGCCATATTTATCGGTTTTCATCGCGCTATACGAGCCATCCTCTCGTTTGAGCTTCAGGAGGCGTTGGTAACCCAATTTAATGAAAGTGAGGCCTTTCTCTTTTGTCAAGTGCGTCAGTTTTCCGGTTGTTTGCAAATACTCATACACGTCAATCAACTGCATTAAGCTGGCCAAGATCTGCTCAGCGTCGCCCCTGGGCTCGTGCATTTTCTCGTCCAAACGATTAATTGGCGGTCCAAGAAAATCTCCCACCACGCTGAACTCCATATGCATGGACTTTTGTGTTATTGCAATGGGCATTTTAACATCGAATTCGTCATTATAGAAATTGTTCTTTCCCAGATCAATACATCTGGTCATGCGTCTTTGCTGCTCAATGCCCTCCGGTATGACAGTAAGCACGGTTTCAATCATCTCTTTCGAAAAACTCGTGCTCACTCGTATTGTTATCGTTATAAGGCCAACCTCCAGTGGGCGAAAAGTAAAGTTTAAGAAACTGTATGAGTTGCGCTGCACGCTGATGATTTTACGCGTGTGTTCTTTGAAACCATCCGAAATCCATTGAATTTCGTTATTCCTATTGTACAATGTCACGCTTGCCTTAAAATCGCTATTATATTTATTCGAGAAATAGACTGGCAATCGTACGATTTCACCTAAAATAACATATATTGACTGGGCTTACATAAACTGAAAGACCAAATTTGTGGCAATATAACTCACCATACTTCACCGGATACGGGAAGTAAGCTGATAAGAAAAAATTTCGCTCTGCTTTTAGAAGTTGTGGTACCTCCACTACGGCAATGCCCGTCTCCGGATTAATTGAGAATCCTATAAAGGCCCATGTTGTTTGCAGTTCAGGTAACGTTATCATTAGACGCATTCTTCTCATTAAGGTGCTGCAATTTACAAAGCGTATAACACTTATCATTAAGAGGAAGACCAATGTTGTAAAAACCCTGGGTTACAATAATATTAATAGGCTGATCATGACGGATCAACTAAATAATAGCTGCAACAGTAACTTACTCTCTTCTGAAAAACCAAAGCCAAGTACCATCCTGTGTATGTGAGCTCAAGGCCTCAGTCGCTGATATTCGCACATCGGGAGAGTTCTGTCGCTGTAGAATACCTTCAAATGTTTCCGGTGAAGTCTCTTCACGTTGCTTATCAGAGGCAGGAGCTGCTTACATGTCAAGATTAAAAGAAATAAGCTACAACAAGAAAGAATGAACCGCTTCAACATTCTCACATTTCTCGAACACGTAATGTGCATTAGTAAGTGTTACTATGCCCGACTTTTGCCCCGGATAGTGGCCATGGCCATTGCCAACGGCTGTGCGTGTCCTAAACATGGCCAACTTATCGAATATGTATGCCATGCTGAATGTCTGCTGCGAGTTCACAGCTAATGTGTTATAATTGACAGCAAACAAACCGAGAGCCGAGTTGGGTGACGTCTCAACTTTAATATGTATATTCTCGCCAGGCTTTGCCATTTCCGGTACCTCGATGTTTAACTGTCAGAGGTTTCGTTTAATTCCAACATATATTTAATTAAATATTAATTTTATGCGAAGCTTACGTAATTCGCAAACTGCTGCTTAATGTTGATGACAATCTCTTCGTATTGCAGTTGACCCTCTGCAACGTAATGCACATACACGGCCATGCTGGGCAGCATGCTGAAGCTTATCACGAGTTGTATGACATGTGAATGTCTATTGATGTTCTTAACTATGCGCGTTTGCAAAATAGATCCACGCGCAACGACAACATAAACCAGATAGGACATGATGCTTCTTGAAGTCACCAACAATTCCAGAAGCTGGCCAATGCGTGGACTTTAAATAAATAATAAAAAAAACAATAAGAGACTTAACGCAATTATACAACCTACTTTGGCGTATTGACCGTAATCTGCAAACGCTTAGCCACTTGCTCATGGTTCTCAAGGCGCTTCGCTAGCGTAATGGCTGAGAGTTCTAAGGCCACATCCTTGTATTCCACGCTCACGCGCAAATGCTCTTGTGTGCTGTCTTTTATTACCACAAAAAACGTGGCAATGCCTGCCTCATCCAAATACGATGTTAGCACAAGGGGTTTGAACTGTGGCCGCTTATAAGTTTGCTCCAACAATTTGTTGACTTTTTTTATCGGATGCCTAATGGTAAGCTTCACAAGATCACTGCTGCCGAATACCGGAGTATCGTTGGCATAGCGCACACCCAATTTATACATAAGCGGCAAATCACGATGGAAGCGCGTGGGTACTATGATGCGTTCAAACTGATACCTTTGCTTGTGTAGCTTAAGGGACACGGCAGCTGTTTGCTTGGCATGCGACACATGCTCCTCGATGACAGCTAACAATTGCACTGGGAGCACAAGTGCCGAGCTCCAGGCAAGTTTTCTTATATCGAATTCCAGAGTTTTCTTGCCAAGTATGTCAGCTGTTTTGGTTATTTCCCGAAAGCTGTTATCCTGCAATCCATCGCCTCTTGCGGAGAGTGTCACCGTCGCCTTGCCATGCAATGCCACACCTGAGTGATAGGCGGCACTTATGGTGGCATTGATCCAACCATCCTGCAAGGCAACGATTTTTTGCGTGTCTACGCTAACTATAAACTTGGGCAAAAGTCGCGAAGCCACTTCGATTTCTTTGTGCACAGTGTGCACGCCTTCGATATGCACGGTGATCAACCATTTGCCCAGCACCGGATGCGTCGTTATCTGAAACTGGCCATCGTAGACGCCCTTGTCGAGTTGAAGTTGCTGCTCATGGAACACAACATTGCCTCCGCCATCCGTTATGATAATCTGCGTGCGCCATCTGAGTACAAAAGGTTGTGTAGTTTCATTAAGCATCAGTACCCAGTAGCGTATCAAATCTCCAGGCACAAACGTATCCTTATTGGTTTCTATTAACACCAAGGGGCTGTACTCCTCCGTTATTAATTGTGTATGATTTTTGATCATTAAGCCACTGAGACCGGTGATGCTTAAACGGAATTTGCCAACTAATTTCGGCATGTCGAATTCCAACAATTTCAAGTCATATGGTTTCACTTTGACAGACAGACTGTCATTGTACGTGAGCCCAAATATGCCCACATGAAATACACAACTTTGTGGTGCCTCATGCAATATAATGGCCACATTGTACTTGCTGTAGGAACGTATGGTGCCCGGCGCGATAACTGAATAAAAACTGTAATGAATAATAAAATTTATTTGTAAGAAAGTAAATTATGTGCGAGAATCAAATTGTAGGTCGTTCTATAGTTGCGAAGTAGAGTTATTCATAAAATAACAAACTTCTCGCCAATAAGGAATCCTTTTTTCTTCACATAATCACTTTTATATCAATCATATTATTTTAATCACATAATCACTACGCTTCGCGCTGAATGACCCGAGACAAGAATTCAGAGAAGCAAACTATCAATGAACTACAATTGGTATGAGAACACAAGTGTTTCTAATGACAAAAAAGAAAAAAAAAATTACATCATATGCATAAAATTGTATTTTCCCTGTCCCCAGACAATTAGACACACTGTTCCATATCGCATTATAATACGCCGATACCATATACTACAAGTGAGAAGACTAAAACACTTATTGATGTTATGAAACTTAGACTTAGGCATTGACGTTGACAGCGCGTAAAATTTTTTGTTTAACATCTTAGATGTTTTTACACAATTTTTATGTTATATATTATCATTAATTGATATTTGTTCACATTTTTTTTTTAAATAAATTAATATTTTCAATAAAATCCCATATAAAATGGATCTATATTTACACAATTTAAAGCTCTACAAACGCGATGATGTTGTTTAGGTTATATTGTTATATATTATATAACGAATTACCGTCTTCACAAAAAATGTAGCAACACAAACATACCCAGTACCAAAAACATTCCCAAAAGTAAACAGCATACATAGCAGATTGAAAATTGGCTGCATCATCATTAAAAGTTTAAATTAATATTATAGTTTGTATGACTTGTTTTTTCTTTGTTTTTGTTTAAATATATAAATTCTAATATCACGTT
Organism: Stegana nigrithorax; assembly: GCA_037044495.1. Classification (NCBI taxonomy): domain Eukaryota; kingdom Metazoa; phylum Arthropoda; class Insecta; order Diptera; family Drosophilidae; genus Stegana; species Stegana nigrithorax. The sequence goes on along the minus strand of JBAMBQ010001632.1, from coordinate 457,707 downwards.
ATCAAAGACGAAGTATTACTGAACACTCTTGAGGTAAAACTTTTACTAACAGTTTTCCGCAAATTAGAAGCGGTGCTGGCCTAATGCAGAACCATTTTCAGATAATAGGCATGTAAGGCAAAAGTAACCGTTGGCAATGACTTTGCTATGCGCTAATTTGACTCAGTTGACTATTATTTAAAATTAACTAAAATCCTCATGAATCCTAAAACAAAAACCGATTCTATCGGCTGTGACCAGACACTGTTTGCCATATTTTTAGGTATTTGACCATTTTTAATTGACACATCCTTTATAGGAATAAAATGAACACCTTAGGCTCTCAAAAATTTGGAGTTGAAATTGAAATTTTATCTTATTAAAAATATTTCAGTTTATTTTTTTTTATTTTTTTGTTATATTTTTTTTTTATTTTTTTTTTTTTTTTTTTTTTGAATCACAATAGCAATTTTAAAAATCAGCAAAAAAAATTTACAAATCAATTGGGTTTTCATTTAAATTGTTTTCACTGCAGTATTCGAACAACAGGATGAACTAACTAAATGCTCTTATATTTTTTTTTGCTTTCTTTCTTTAGTAACATTTCTTTCTTTCCAATTAATTTTTGTTGCCAACAAACATAACAAAAAAATTAAATGCACGCTCAAACATTTTTCGATTTTAAAAACTCAATTTCTTGCTTTTACTCAATTAGCCAAAAAAAAAATCACAGACAAGCACCAGCAAAGCCCGCAAAGCTTTTGTGAGCCAAAACAAAAGCTAACGCTAAGCCGCAACGCAAAAACATGAAAAAGTTGCCATAAGCTTAGCGTCATTAAGATGCGAAATAAGTTCGCAAGTTGAGACACTTGAGACTGGCTACAATGATTTCAGTTGAAAACTCGACTTAAAACGAACAACAAGCGGCTGCCGCAGACAGGTGGAAGCGAAAGTAAAAACAAACGAGGCGCGCCGAAACGAAGTGATTTCGGCTAAAAACAAACAACACAAAAACAAAAACAAAATTAAATAAAACCAAACATAGAAACAAAACGAGCAAACGCGCAACAACAAACGTATACGAATATTTTAACAAGTGAAGCAATAAAAAATTGCATGGCGAGCGAGTGACTTAGTGAACGAGCACAGCAAATAAAGTGCGCGCGCGGCAAGAGGCCGACTAACTGCTGCCCACACCAAACAACAATCGCACAGCAGCCGCTCGAAAAAAAAAACACACACACAAAACCACAAAAAATACAACAACAACCAAAGTGAATAATAAAATAAAACAACAACATACACAACAGTGAAAATAAAATAAAAAAATAAAAATAAGCAACGACAACTTGTTAGCAAAATTGCTGCGCATCTCTCGCAGCATTGTCTTAGGCTAAGCTGCAAACTGTCCGAAATTTTATTTGATTTGTTATTGTCTTTTATATATCTTAACTATTAGCGCGCAGCTGCAAGTCAAACAAGCAAAACGCTTAAAAATGTGCATTGTATAAATTTCGTTAGTTAATAAAAGTAAACTAAAGTTATAAATATTTATTGTTATATTTATATAATATATACAGAAAAATCAGTTTAATTTATGTGCATAAGCAACAAGGCAAGCAAAATGTTGCGTTTAGTTTTAAGCATTTGTCTGTTGCAATTGGTGCCAAGAAGTGTGGCGCAGGGGTGAGTACACGTCTTTTGGTATGCTTCGCTAGCAAATCAAAACAAAATCCATAAAACTAATTAAATAATATCGAAACGGTGCACAATATGTAACAGCTGTTGCAGGCGTTGTACTGTAATTATTATTTTTTTTTCTTAGCTTGCATGTGACTCACTCGTTGCTTGTTTATTTTTTTGTATTTTTTTTTTTTTAAGCATAGGCGTTAAATAAAAATATTATTACATCGAGCAAATATTTGACAACAATCTTTATGACTTGAGTCATACAAGAATATATGCAAAAAAAAAAAAAAATGACTGACTTAATTTCTGCTTTTATTTACTTCAGTTTTTTTGAGTATTATTTGTTTTGCAGCATGAAATAATTTGTACCATGAATGACATCACTGCATGTGAAAAAGTCGCATGAAAAACAAAAGACTTAAGCAACGAACGCGCTGTGACTTGTTGCGTGTTTTCATATCAAATTATTTACAAATTAACACTAAGCTATCATTAAGTAATGTTCAGTCTGTCCATGTAGCATGTGCAGAAATTCACTTTGACATACAACTGCACACACATATACATATACATATATGTATCTAACATATGTATGAGAATCTGCGGCGCATCTACAGACATGTTACTTAGCTTGTTGTATAGCTTTGTAATTGGCTCATTAACAGCCACAGACATGACAACAGACAGCGAACTATTTTTGCCGCGTAATATGTCAGACACTTGCTTCTTAACTTGTTTCATGCTTACGCTGCGCAGCTAATGTCATTGACGCAATCAACAACAGCCACAGGCAAGCACTTGGCCACGTTTCTATCGTAGCATCTCCGATTGCTTAGCAAAAAGACATGTTAGAAATGTCTTTGAAGCTGAAATTAAAGCGCTTGTGCCAAGATTATGACAAATACCCAATATGAGTAAAACGTAAAATGTTTAATGAAAAACATCAGCAACCTCCTAGGGCTGCCATAAATTGTATTTGACATGTTGGCGCAAGCAAAAGTTCCAGTACCAGTTTCTCTTAGCATATTCCATACAATGGCTACTTGCCAGGCAATTTCAGCAACCTACTCATGCGCGTTGTTGCGCTGTTTCTTTAAATATACTCGCACTCAACTCGGAGCAACTGCTTCCGTCGCCTCACCTTGACTCGCATTCGTTCTTGCCTTGTTTGTTTTGTATGCGATACATTTTCTCGCATTGTCTTTGCCATCGCTGTGTGGTTGGCTGCCTCATGCTTCAATTTTGCCAACTGTCCGAGGGCGAACGACTTTTTCGCGATTGATTCGCTTGTCAGTTACTCGTATGTGCGATTGCCGTGTGCGATTAAGTGCTTCTGAATTGAAGTTGTTGCTGCGGTATGAGTACACGCATTTACGTTTACGGAAATTCAAGTGCAAAATCTTTGCCTTTTACGTGAAATTGTGACAGTCAGTACAATTGTAAACGAATCAGACTTGTAGCTTTTGTTGATAAAGCGAAATTAATCGACAAGACGACGTGAGTGGGTTTGGGTCAACAGCCATGCAAAGTAATGAAGGAAAACTAGAAAATAATTAAATGTTTACATTGCCGCTTGGCAAATATGTCACAGTGACAGACATGACAGAAGCGATGTAGATAAACAGTTGCGAAAAAAAAAACACAAACTTATAAAAGAAATGCCGGCATATAAAAAAAAAATTAATTACAGTTTAGGTGACACACATAAATATATGCTTAACAGCTTAAACTTTTTGAGATTTGCTATCCGTACTACGAAATATGCAGCCACTCTTTTGTTCGGTTATGGCAAAAAGTCAAAATTAATTTTTTTACAAGAAGAGAAAACTTGCCAAATTAAACCGGCAGCATGGTTCAAATGTTAATCAACAAAAGAGCGGTAATAATAATTATTGAACATCATCAACAATTAGCACCGCAACTGTGAATGAACTTTAGCTTCACCAAAACAGTTTTTTATTTTATTTTTTTTTTATTTTATTTTTTTTTTTTTTCTTTAAACAAACGGCTCCGGGGCAAAGGTGCTCTATCTAAAAATGTCTAGACTCTGCTAAGCATATGCTGCAGCCCCGAGCAATTATTCAACAATAACAAACTTTACGTTTTTAATTAAGGAAGAGTTCAAATGAATTTGCAGAAATGCAATAGTCTTCTTATACTAATCAACTTTTTTATCATTGATATCAGCGTAAGCTCGATATACCGAATCTAGTGCTGCAGCCTTGTGCGTTATATCGATTATTCAGTATAATTAGCGGCTTTTCTATTCATTGCCTTGAAAATCCCAAAATCAAAGAAAGTATACATTTGCAAGGACAGCCCAAATGTTTTTAAAACATACTCAAGAGTTTTCAGTTACTTTTTCGTTATATCGTTATATAAGCCGAACTGACATATAGTCTGAAGTTAGTAATACATAATATAATAAACATAAAAATAAATAAAATTAAAAAATAAACAAATTAAAATAAAATAAAAATTATTAAATATTCGTTATATTGAGCGCTGTTTATATCGATCTAATACTGTAGTTAAAACAATAATTTATTTATAATAATATTTGTTCACGTTTGTCAAACTTTATGTCTTGAGCACTTATGGCAACATCTTGAGTTTATGTAGTATTCATTCAAGAGTTGAATGAAACTTAAGCAAACGGCATAAAAAAAAAAAAAAAGAAAAACGCCCACAATGGGCTTTGTCACACTCAAAAACATATACAACATAATACAACAAATAATAAAATCCAGAAATCTGACAAATTGCAAAAATGGCAATGATGCCTAAATAAAATTATATAAACATATGCCTGCACTTATAGAGATGAGCCAAAATGACATAACAACATTTCCGCCACTAAATATTTCAACTTGTAAAATATTTATTAAGCCGGGCCTAAGCTTCAGTGTCACATGTAGACAACTAAATCTACTTTGAGTCATTGTCAGACACTTTGCATTTCACACTTGCTGTGCTAATCGCATTTGAGGTGTGTGCGCCAACTCATACGCAGAATTGTGAGAAAATCATGATAACTTTTATTGCAACTGACTGCGCCAACCGGCATACAAAGTTAATCAAGCAAAACGCCATAGCCGGCGAAGTACGAGTATACGTCACAATTTGCTAAGCGTTTACGTTGACTTTGCGCTTTGGCGTTGATAACATGAAAACGAAATTAAACTTAAACTGTTTGTCCGAGTTAAATGTCTTGTATGTGTTTTTTCGGTTATGTCGCCGTTTTAATTTTCAACAGAACCTGTTTTAGGCCATGAAACTCATAAAGTCTTGTGTGCGCTCGCAAAAAGTGACAGCAAATACATATAAATGAAAGAAAAAAAAATAAAAAAAAAAAAGCCTGGGAACAGGTTCCACAAACGCACAGTCGGGCGAACCGACAGACGGACAGACCTGCACATTTAATGGCAATTGAAAATAGAACAAACTGTGAATTACGCCGTAAGGCAAGTGAGTGTCCGACTACCAAACGTTGACTGTGCAGACACAGTTAGACCGTACATAAATTTTGGTAAGACCATTGACTGAACGATTTAATGAGTAGCATGGGTAATAAATTGTGCACATATGAAAAAGTAAGTCAGTCGCACAAACGTTGTGTCGTGGCCAGGAAAGTTTGCCTGACTGGCTGGCTGCCTTGTGTAACTTATTTTGTGTGTGAGCCAACGTTAATTGCCATTTAAGCGAAATCTTGGTCAAGCGCTGCACTTATTCACTTGTGTTCATGCTCAAATAGAAAATTCCAAATGAAAAGTTTGAAAAACAAAAATGTACAAAATTTTGAAATGCGTAAAAACATTTTGTTAGAAATTTAATTTTATTTTATGCTTTTTTTCAGGTATTTGCACATTAATTAAAAGCAATTAAAGCAACTTTCATTTTCCGTGAGAAAAATCGTTTTGCCGTTAATTATATTGCTGCGTTTACTTAATCGTTTTTTATTTTTTTTTTTTTTTTCTTTTTTCACAATGCTTGAAGCCATTAACAAAATAAATATTTATTTTAAAAAATATGCGCATGTTGAGTAATGCCAAAAAAATGCATTAGTTTTAAACAATTTATTAGGTTTTGTTGCACGACTCATGCCCGGCACTAGGCTGCTTGTGTAAGTTGTGCTTTCCGCTGCCAGTTGCTTGGGTAGTTGCCATGTGCCAAAGCCTTTCGAAAAACGGCCACCAGGCATTGGTACTTTTGTAAGGTGCGGCCTTAAATGCAAGCAATTAAAGCGAGACCTGTTGGTTATCGATTTAAGATTTCAATTGAAAACCAAGCATTTATATCAAAGAGTTCATAAGAGTTATTTTGTGCCCATAGCTTAGTCAACTACTTGCTGTGCACACTTACAGTAGCCAATGGTGGGCACAGCAAGCGCGACAGTAACATAAAGCTAGACACAGCCACTCCCTCTACGCAGTGTTATTGCCATCATTTTATATTGCCAGCAGTGATAAACAACATAAGCCAAGCTGAACGCACAGAATCAGTTCAATTATGATCAGACTTACATGATACAATATCCACACCATTATAGCTTGCATGATGACAGACTCAAAGCTATAATCATATATGGCAAGGAAATTATTAACCTATACCAATGTGCACATTGATTTACAATTGCTTTCTTAAAGCTTATCCAACTGAGAAGTGATTTTTGCCACTTAATTACTTAAAATACTGTGAATATGCAGCAAAAGAAAACTGAACATACTTACAAAAGTGTAAAATCGAATAAGAATGCACGGCCAAACCCATAAACGAACTTAGCTATTAATCAACGGCTACACATGTCTGTAATATCGATCTGCTGTTTTTACATAGACCATTTTCAAAAACCGTTTTGCTAATGTCTACCAAAGCTAATGACAATAAAACACTGCCGCTACTTTAAACTTTTACATTAATCCCTAATACATATGACATACTAATTTACATACGTAATTTGTATATGTGTGTGTATACACACACATGTTTTGTATATTTTCTATATCCAATACGAGTACAAGCAGCATAGGGCTACCGGTTATAAAAAATCGCATCACAAAAAAAACAAAAAAAAAAAGAAAGAAACATGCAACCAAAGTGATAAAAAATTAGAAACAAAGAAAAAATTTAAATTAAACGTCGTTTGACTGTTATCTAAGAATGAATGAGCAATCAGTCATGTTTGGAACTAGTCAAGCCACTCGCACCGAAATCAAGATAATTGCCATACAAGATAAATAATAACCTTCGAAGCCAAATGCTGAGCCAAGTTAAATGGAAATCAGCAGGTTATGTGCTTTTAACTTGAAACTCAGTTAATCAATTTCGATAATCATTTGCAATGTTTATTAACTGAAAAAGTCGAATTAATGATGCTTTTAGAGCACATAAACACTGAGTAGACTATATTCCTATGGTATTTCTACAGCTACAGCAAAAGCAATTGTTTCCCAAGCCAATAGGTGTGCCATGAAATCATTATGGCATAAGAACGGGAACGATATTGCGGAATCAATGCTTAAGATCAAAGACATGAACAAAGACTGTTCAGCCACTGTATTTAAAGTTAAATATTATAATAGCATATTTTGGTTTAATTTACCGTTGCTCCCATGAGAAACATACAATCTTACTTTAGAGTAGATACTTGACACATAGAAACTTTCAATAGAACCAGAAAATATATGCAAACTTTTTTTTAATTAAATATATATAATGTAATATAATAATAAATATATAATAAATATATATATATATAATTATATATAATATAAACGTCCACTATATGACCTACCAAATTGTTACGTAATAGGAAATTTTCGTCCCTTAGCCTTAAGTTCAGCCATCGACATTCCTGAAGCTTATGCAAGTAAGGCACTTAAGTACTATTTACCGCTAAGAGCTAAGTTCCTTTACATGTTTCCACATTATGGCGACATGGTCTTTTTAACGGCTTACAACTAATTTGGCTAACTTGTTGCAAATTGCAAAGAGCAGAGCCGCCGACAAAAAGGTTTCGCATAAGATAGCAGCATTTTAATTTATGTATGCGCTACAAATCTTAGCAACCACTACGACAACAACAACAATAGATAACTTCCGCTAAAACAACAAAATACACACTAAACAAAACATAAAAATATTGCGGAAAAAGACAACAACAACAACAATAACAACGACAATAGAGCATAGCGTGTTAAATTAAATACAAAGATGCTGCAAATAACCACAAGCGAGACGAATAAGGTACGTTACCCTCTTGTGACATGGATTGGTTAAAGAGCTCCACACATTTGAAACACTCTTCCCGACTAACGGTTTCAAATAGCCACAATGACGACGATGACGATGACGATGGCGATGGCAGCAGCAACACCAAAAGCAGCCACAGCCATAGCAGCAGCAACAGCAGCAACAACAAAAAAACTTTAAATGATAGCAAAAACTGCAAAAAAAAAAAAAAAAACAGATAACGTTTATTTTTAACTATGAGCTTGTCTTTTCTAAACTATTTTTGAGTTGTTGCTGTTGTTTTTTTCTTTTATGCTGCCTTTTTGGTTTTGTATTTAACACCAGAACTACGTTTCACCTATAAAGCATAAGCATAGCGCGTCCAGTTGCGATAATTAACTTGGCTTAGCGATTCTCAAGCAAGAGAAGCTTGCAGCAGCCGCTTAGAGTCGAGACAGCAAACCACCCACAGCACAGCTTAGAAAACAAAAAGCACATATACAAAATGAAAAATAAAAGCCCCAACAACAACATACAACAACTGACCCAGCAAGCGAACATTTGTACGTACAACTGAAACGAATCTGTAGGAAACCAAACAGAACCGAACCATGCCGTGCCACAATGGCAACAACACAAAAACGCGCGTAAACCGTTTACAACAAAGCTTCATTCACTTTTTGGCGCGCTTTAAGCTGCAGTTGGAGTTTTTCTTTAGTTTCCTTTTCCGCCTACCCTCCCCCTGCTGATATCGTGAGCTACAGCTATACACGCAACTATGCTACGAGATGAGTCTGCAAGTTTTGTTTTTGTTTTTTTGTATCTTTTTTGTTTACTCATATATATTTTGTTTTTGTTTTTATTGTTTGTGTTTGGCTTGCGGAAACAAGTGTGGGAACTTGTCGAGTGCAATTGCTTTACTAATGTTGCCTTTACACTTTCAGTTTGTATTCGATAATTGCGCCCAACACGCTGCGCCCGAATTCGCAGTATCATGTTGCCATGAGTGTGCACCAATCGCCCGAGCCGGCGCGCGTTAAGTTGGGCATAATCAGCACAACCTATACGGATTTTAAAACGGTCGAGGTCAAGCCTTACTCCACGGAATTGGTGCATTTTGAGGTAAGCGTTGCAAACTGTACGATATACATACATATACATAATATTTCCATACTTTTAACGGCCTTAACCGTTTTACATTTAAATAATAACAAAATATTTGCTATTAATTGTGTTAATCAAAAAAAAAAAAGGAAAAACAAAAACAAAAAAACAAACATGTTTAGACCGCTTTGTTACATGGGACTTTAAGCCAGCAGGCAGCTTTAAGTCGCTAAACGCTTAATTCAAAATATCAATGTTGTGTGGCATGTGGAAAAAGTAAGTCCTCTATTTTAAATAGATTTTCAAAGCCTTAAAATTATTTCGCTGTGAGATCACGACAATATACCCACAAATTTCTTCAAGAGATAATTTGAAAAATGCTCAGCTGACTAATTTTCTTCTTAAATAGTTGAAACTCTCCTGTCGACAACCTGTTCTCTTTGTGAGATTTGCTTGAGTTCCCTGCCACCTCCGGGACTACAATGCCTGTAGCAAATATTTAAATTTGTCCTCACAAATACAGCTGCAATTGCTTTTCCCAAAATATTTAATCAAATTATACGTTTTGTAAAGCATTCTCATTCCCATTTAATTGTAACTCAGTTATTCATAACAATGTGCTCAGTAACTAATCTTCACCGCATGCTCATGCCAACAGATACCTGCATTGAAAGCCGATCGCTATCGCCTCACAGCGGAAGGCATTTCGGGAATAATCTTCACGAACGAAACACAACTGCACTTCGATGCGAAACAGCATACGGTGCTCGTGCAGACGGATAAGGCGATCTACAAGCCCGGCGACCTGGTGCACTATCGTGTGCTGGTGCTTGATGAGAATCTGAAGCCATCGCGTAATTATGGCAGCGTAAATATCGAGATCAGAGATTCTGGCGAGAATCTAATAAGGAGCTACAAGGGTGTGAGTCTCACCAATGCAGTCTACTCAAATCAGCTGCAGTTGGCTGAGTATCCGCGTTTCGGTGCTTGGTCCATCAGCGTCGATGTCATGGAGCAGAAACATGTCACCACATTCGAGGTCATCGAGTATATACTGCCCAAGTTTGTGGTGGACATTGATACGCCTAAGCATGCCATCTACAAGGATGGCAAAATTTCCGCAACCGTAAAGGCGCAGTACGTATGAGATAATGCTTCCCAAGCTCTCCCTCTTTTTAGCCATGGTTTTTTTTTTTTTTTTTTTTATTTTTAGATATGCCTTTGGCAAGCCAATTGTGGGCGAAGCCACACTGTCCATCTATCCCACATTCTTCGGCTCGTTGCAGCCATTCGTGAACGATCTGATCACACGGAAGGTGGTGCCCATCGATGGGAATGCGTACTTTGAGTTCGACATTGAGAATGAGTTGAGGCTGAAGCAGGACTACGAGCGTGAGTATTTGTTGGATGCGCTCGTCGAGGAGAAGTCAACGGGTTCGGTGCAGAATTTCTCAACTGTGATAACGGTGCATTTGAATGACTACCGCGTGGAAACGCTTATGGTGCCCAGCTACTATATACCCGGAGTGCCATTCGAGGCAACTGTGAGTGTGCCTTGGCAGTGATCAAGTGTAACTAAGCTAATATTCACGAACACATCACAGGCACGCATTGCACGAAACAATGGCGAACCACTTAAGGACTTCACACTCGAGCTGACCGCCTATCTGACGAATGTCTACGGCAGCAGCGAGATGTACAACAAGACCAGCTACAGCCTGGATTCGCGCGGCGAGGTCAAGATGAAGTTCACTGTGCCCGTGGGCGATCACGATGAGTATCACTCGATTATTGTTGACTACATGGGCGTCATCACGGAGGTGGGCAAGGTGCCGCACAAGCATTTGCATAGTCCGAATTATATAACCGCCAAGGTGCTCAACGACAAGTAAGTGCAACTAGGCCAGAACAGCAAGGCATATCAGCTTATTTGAATACCTCACATATTGCAGAGCCGTCGTCAACCATGAGATCTCCGTCGCAGTGCGCGCCAATGCACCCATGAGGTATTTTATCTACCAGATCGTCGGACGTGGCGACATAATTATCTCAAACGCTGTTGAGGTCGCCGATAGCACTTATCACACCTTCAAGTTCCTGGCCACGTTCGCGATGATGCCACGCGCCAAGCTGCTCATCTATATGATCGTCGATGGTGAGTTCGTCTACGACGAGCAGATCATCGAGTTCGAACAGAATCTGCTGAATGCGGTGCAGATTGATGCACCATTACGCGCCCCACCCGGCCAGGACATTGACATCACCATCAGCACAAAGCCATATTCATACGTCGGCCTCATGGTAGTCGATCAGAACGCATTGCATATACGCGAGGGTAAGCTGCGTCACAATGCATTTAACTTAAGATCATCACCTAATGCCAAGCTTTCACGAACAGGCAATGACCTGACGCAGGCTGGACTCATGGCCGCTTTGAATGCTTACGAGCTGAGTGATGTCAATACGCCCATGGGCTCACCCGGCAAGGAATCCGGCGTGGTGACAATGTCCAATGCAAATGTCATCGTCGAGAAAGGTTTGTTGAGTTTGTTCGTTGTAGGAAAGTTTACCATGTGCAGTACTTGGCAACTATTTACAGAACCCGAAGCCACGCCAGTTTATGGCCACGATTCCAGCGAAGCCGATGATGATGATGGCGCCATCATACGCAAGACCGACATTGGACCCGCGCATAAGATCGAAGTGAACACCCTGCCGCCGGGTAAGGGACGCTTTGCCTTCTCCTACACGCCGAAGCCATTCTGGCATAATCCACGTGTGCATGTCATGCACCAGCCGGCGGATACGTGGCTCTTCATGAACGTCTCGGCAGGTGCCGACGGACGCACTACGCTGCACAGACGCATACCCAGCGAAATGACTTCCTGGGTATTGACCGCCTTCGCATTGGACCCGGTGACGGGCTTGGGTCTGACACGACCCACACGCATGTTGGAATCCTACAGAGAGTTCTACATTACCACCGAGCTGCCGTACTCCATTCGAAAAGGTATGCATGCTAACCGATGAGAAAACGAAGAAATGTCTAATGTCATTGTTGCCCGCTCGCTTGCAGATGAGGTCATCGCGCTGCCATTCGTCGTGCACAATCAGCGTGACAGTGATCTGAACGTGGATATTACCTTCTACAATACGGCGCTGGACTTTGATTTTCCACAAATCGACATCAAGAACGCCACGAAGCCCAGTGCGTATGCCACGTGCACAGCATTACATGAACTCCTACTAATTCTACACTTCCACAGAGGTCGAACACCATCGTGGGCGCTCGCTGCAAGTGCCCGCCAAGTCGTCGCGCTCCGTAGCCTTCATCGTGACGCCACGACGCGCCGGTGCGCTCACTGTCAAGGCCAGCGCGACCACCGCCACTGCGGGTGACACCGTGGAACGCACGCTGCTCGTCGAGCATGCTGGCGCCACAGAGGTGGTCAACCATGGCTTCCTCTTCGACATGAACTCCAGTGCGCAGCGCAAGCACAATGTCAGCATCAGGGTGCCGCGCAATGCCATACCGGACTCCACACGCATCGAAATCTCCGCCGTGGGTGATGTCGTCGGCAGCATACTTGGCAATCTGGAGCATCTCATACGTCTGCCCACGGGCTGCGGCGAGCAGAGCATGGTGGAGTTCATGCCAAACGTGCTCGTCCTGCGCCACTTGGAGCGCCTGCGCCAGCTGACACCTGCCTTGCAGCAGCGTGCCACAAGAAACCTCGCCTTGGGCTACCAACATCTGCTCTACTATCGGCACGAGAATGGCGCCTTCAGCGCATTTGGTCTGACGCCTGCACGCAGCTCCACCTGGTTGACTGCCTACGCGGCTTATGCGCTGCGACAGGCCGCCGCCTATACGCAGATCGATGAGCACGTCATTGAGACGGCACTGGCCTATCTTGCGGGCGTGCAGAACGACAATGGCGGCTTCGAGGAGCATGGCGATGTCTTTGAACAAATCGATAACGATGGCCTGAGCCTGACGTCGTTTGTGACGCTGGCTTTCATGGAGAATTCGGTAGGTGGTGTCTTGCTAATTGTTTTGTCAGTCTCTAAGTCATTTTGCTTATACGCCTGCAGCAACTCTATCCGGTGTACAAGAACAACGTCAACAAAGCCGTGGACTTTATTACGCGTCATCTGGACAGCACCGATGAACTGCATGGCATGGCCATTGGCACTTATGTGCTCTCACGTGCCAATCACAATGCAAAGTCCGCATTCTTGCAGCGGCTCGACTCGCTGGCCATAAATGAAGGTAAGCAACTCAGCACAAGTTCACTTAGCCTGTGTTTCAATGCTGTCACCTGTTGCATGCACAGACGACCAGAAATGGTGGAATAAAACTGCGCCCGCGGCCGAAGCACAGTCGCCCTGGTATAATCGCACACGCACCGTCAACATTGAGATCTCTTCTTATGCGGCGCTGGCTCTGCTCGAGAATAATCTTATCGGTGATGCGCTGCCAGTGCTGCGTTGGCTAATGCAGCAGCGCAATGAGTTCGGTGGCTTTGCCTCATCTCAGGATACCGTTGTCGGACTGCAGGCACTGACAGCTTTCGCCGAGCGTTTCTCCAATGAGGCGAATAGTGTGCAGCTCGGCTTCCACTATGGCGAAGGCGCCGAGACCATTCTAAAAGTAAATGCGACCAATTCGTTGGTGCTGCAGAGCGTTGAGGTAAGCCGTCCTTATAATTTACTCTCCTGCTGTTGTTCTAATCGTAGACACCATGATGCATTTATAGCTGCCCAGCACGCTGAAGAACATCAGCGTGTCGGCAACTGGCCGCGGCATGGCGCTGGCACAGGTCACTTACAAATACAACACAAACGTGACCAGCGCTTGGCCACGCTTTGTGCTCGATCCAACGGTGAATCGCAACTCGCACTCGGATTACCTGCATCTTTCGGCATGTGCCAGGTATGTTTGTCATCTTGTTGCGTGAAATTTAAACGTTCTAATGTTGCCATACTATGCAGCTTCGTTTCGATTGCGGGCAGCACAAATCGCTCCAACATGGCCGTCATGGAGATTTATTTGCCCAGCGGTTTTGTTGTCGACACCGATACGCTGCCCTCGCTCGAGTCTAGCGATCGCATCAAAAAGGTTGAGACAATCAAACGCAATACGGTGGTGATCATCTACTTCGACTATCTGGATCGCCGCGAGGTGTGCCCCACGCTGCATGCTTACAAGACCGTCAAGGTGACGAAGCATCGTCCAGTGCCCGTGATCATGTATGACTACTACGATAATGGTGAGTCTCTGCTAATACTATATAACAATGCTAGGTTGCTTTCACTAAGCATTTCTATACACAGTGCGTCGTGCACGTCAGTTCTATCGCGCGCCCAAGTCGAATATCTGCGACGTCTGCGAGCATGCAAATTGTGGCGACATCTGCGAGAAGGCGGAGAAGCGCGATGGTCGACGTTTGGACGATTACACCGCAAGTATTGCAGGTCGCAGCACAGCGTCAGCATTGTGCAATAGCAAAGCCATTTGGCTGTTGCTGCTCTTCTTCGCCGCTGTTAAAGCAATTACAAGCCATAATTAAATAATTCATTAAATAATTATATACAAACAAAAAAACAAAAAAAAAAACTTAAGTAGCAACGTAACTGCAAAAGAAAGCTTTAACAAATAACACAAATGCAGATGGCTCAGCCTGCAACGACACTCGATTAGCAACTTGTAAATAACTCAAATGGAAGTACACTAAACGCTGGCAATGTATAATTTACAAAACCCTTAATTAATCTATATAAAAAATGTATAATAATTATTATAAATATGTAAAAATTAATTTAGAGCTTATTAAGTTAACTCTATGTGAGTTTAAAACACAAAAATAATATGCCAAGAATAAAGCAAAAACCTAACCACTAAGATGCACACTTTTCAGCGGCACTGTGTGCATCATGTAAATTGGCATGTTTTTCATGGCAGCAGGAGCATAGGAGACAAGAATAACGGCACATTAAGCTTTTCGCTTGGGCTTCTTGCTCTCCATGAGACACATGATAGTCTTGCGCATCTCCTCAGTTTCTTTAATTTCCATTTCAAGACTCACGACTTGCTCCTTTTTCTCTTGCAACTGCGTTTCCAATACGCTCACAAGATCTTCAGATTTCTTGCGCGCCTCCTTTTGTTCCTCAAGTGACTTATGCGTTTTGCTTAACTCACGTTCACGCTCATCTAGCATTCGCAGTTTCTCCTTGATATCGTGTTCATAGGCGCCGATAGACTTCTTTAGTTTCTCTACGCGCATTGCCTGCAAACATGTTAACACAAGCTTAATTACAGCAACTATGAGGAAACAGGTAAGAAATAGTATTTACATTTTCCTTATTGGCAGCTTCGCTTTTCTTTAGGTCATCACACTTGGACTCCAGTTTTGTGCGCAGCTCATTGCAATCTTTTTGCAGCGCTGATACGGTTAAACAGAATAAGCATTGGTTTATTTACACTCTGACACCGGCAACAGTAAAATACTTACTCATAATTTCTGCCATCTTCACGGATAAACGCTTCTCGTTAACCTGCAGCATCTCCAACTGTTCGGCAAGTTGCTTCATCAGACCATTCACAGAGCATTTGAGATTGTCATTTTGTTGTTTGAGATCCTTACATTTGGTTTGCAAGCTGCATTGGAATGAAAGTAAGTTAGTATATGATTAGTATCGAAAATCTAGAGTACCCCATATGACCCATACGCACCGTTCCTGATTGATGTGCAGTTCAAAGTTCATTGTACGATATTTCTCCAACTCAGCATTCTGCACGTTGTTACGCTGCGTATAGTTCGTCAGCTCCTGGCTAGCATTCTCCAGCCGCTGCTGCATGCTGCGTTCCGAGCTATTAAAAATCTCAATCCGATAGTTATACAATTCGATGATCTGCGAGGTGGGCACATGCTGCAATTGATTATTACGCTGCGCAGTTGAAATCACGTCAATAAGCGCATTAAGACGCTCTTCGATCTCTTTGTCGACAAAAGTCCGATGATTTCTTATTATAGCATTCAAATTTCGCCACTGATCGTCAATATTAGATACCTGCACCGGCTGCGTAACTCTCTGCGTAGAACTACAGATGAACGCAATGTGCTGAAAATAAAACAAACAAAATGTTCAGAAGCTAAACGCGTTGTAAGTTTAATCAGCTAAAGTACCTTTGCTACTGCAGCTAGGGGAAAGTGTTCAAACTGAGATATCTGAAAGACTGCAGCACAGACGCATTCGTCGCTGCCGAGCATGGCGCGCGCGAGTGCATACTGCAGCTGTTCCGTCTCCAGCAGAGTGCAGCACTTTTCAAAGTATGCCTTTTTCGCAATGCTGGCAAAATTAATGATCAATAGCAGACAGAAAATGCCCTTCTCGACTTCACTTTGTGGCAGCGCATGTTTGTCCGCCAGTGTCCACTTGAGAGTGAGCAGGGGCGCGAGTAATTTATCGAAGTAGGATTCTGTGATCTTGGAGAGTATCAACTTTTCGGTTTTCGATTGGCGCAACAGCGTCAAGAGTAACTGTAGAATGGCCGTTGTGTGCTGCGGCTTTGTGTCTGCCTTCTCCGTGGTAGACAGCAGCTGAGTGATTATCGAAGGATCGCGTGCGATACGTGGCGTAATGGTTTCTCGCTTCGCCACACGCAACAAGGAATCGAGCAAGCGTACAGCATCAACGCCACAGTACTCCGATTCCAGCCAATTACAAAGTAATTCGAAGATTCGCGGTACATTCGAGTCGAGGCTGATGATGTTTTCACTGCCGTCAATCTCGGGCACTGCGCTCAGTTCGAGTATATAGTTGATCAGCTGAAAGAAAAGACCCATGCAGATTTGTTGTTGCTTGCGTACATCTTCACTGGACTCGTCCATGCTGCAGCGTGCCTCCAGATGCTAAAAGAAAAAGTTGTTAGCGCCTAAAGTTACTTCCAGCAGCACGAACTCACGTCAAGCAACCGCTCAATATCCTCACAGTAGTGCGCATAGGTGAGCATCGCGCGTTGTAAGCCAGCATGTCGCTTCGAATCTACCAAAAAGTCCACGATATGCCGCATTTGTGGCACATTCCAGTACTTGATGCATTCGTCCACCGAAGCAAAAGCAGATCGCAGGAAGACATGCAGATCTCGTTGTTCGAAAGCATGTATATCCTCCGACAGTATGATAAGCATTTTGTTTGCGAGCATGCCGAAATTC
The DNA here is from genome assembly GCA_037044495.1 of Stegana nigrithorax. Classification (NCBI taxonomy): domain Eukaryota; kingdom Metazoa; phylum Arthropoda; class Insecta; order Diptera; family Drosophilidae; genus Stegana; species Stegana nigrithorax. The sequence goes on along the minus strand of JBAMBQ010001632.1, from coordinate 440,485 downwards.
TGTATGCGTCGACTGAAGCTGGAAATGTTCACCGAGCGCATGAACAAGAAGAGCACGACAAAATTCCTATAGCAGAGATTCACGATAATGGAGAGCGCGAGCAGCGCTTGTGACTGCTCGGTCTCATTAGACTCCGTGTGTATAATGTGCACCAACTGCTCGAGCAGCACCACCAAGTAAGGCTCTTCCCAGCTGATGCGGATGCCGTAAGTTAAGTCTTGCAACAGTAAAAGCAATTTTTCCACGCGTTCATGTTTCTCCGTGCGTTTCAATATGAAACTCAGCAGCGACACGAAACGATACTCATCAACAATTGCCTGACGAGCCTCCAAGTTACGGCTGCAATGTTGCAGCAGCGCCACGCAGGACCACAAAGTGTCCGACTCTACATCGAGCGCACCCATAAGTGCGTGCAGATCGATAAAAAATTTGGGGATCTCAATTTGTGTGGGCGCGAAATGTTGTGGCTGCACTGTTGAACTCAGCAGCGAAGTGCTGCGATTTAGGAGCACCAAGGACTCTTCGGATCTTTGCTTTTGAAAAGATGCAACTTGCGCGCTAAATTCGCGAACATAACTAATCGCATGTTGCAGTGCTGCATCCTGTTGCGTTTCGTTGTTACTACTGTTGGAATAATTAGTGCCTTTACGTGTATTCATTTTCTTTCCTTTTTTGCACGAATAACACGAAAATAATAAATTAAGAAACAAACCAAATTCAACTACTAATTCAAAATAGAACTGCCGACGATGCCGGTGTTATCAGAAGAGAGCAGCACTATGAGAGAGTGAGAGCGAACGGTTTCGTGCTCTGCAAACTCTGTTCCAGTGAAATAGTGGTGAACAACATATTTTGTTATGGTTCCCGAGATAATTCAAATTTTGGCGCGCTTGTCTAATTTTTTGATGCTATTTAGCACTGTGTTACCAATACTTTTTTTTGCAACTCATGCCTGGAACATTTTATGCGAACACATGATCACTGATGACAACGCATTCAGACCAATTACAGACCACAATGGTCTGGAACACGCAACTACGCTGACACGCGACAATTTCTTTTGATATATATAAATAGCGGTTTGATTGGTTTCGATTGAAATGACATCGACCATACAGCTTTCCGAAATGGAAAGATATTGTTAAAACGTATTGAAACAACATCTTGAAAACTGTTGAGAATATCAATTATGTTTGTAGACGATGTCTCGGTGGAATCAAGCAATACCACAAAAAATCGACATTTCTGACAGCAAGAAAACGTTAAAAGAAAATTAAAAATGGAGCAACAAAATTGAAAAATGTGTACTTTAGAACCACAAATAATAATTTAAACATATTTACTATTATATACAACAGGAACGCATAGTGGGCACTCTATAAACATTATAAGTAGCAACGCTTAAATTATGGAAAAAAATAACAAATTAAATTTAAACATTAAATTCACAGTTAAAGCCGATGTTACTACGTAATGCGTTATTACAAATTAAAATTGTAGAAATAACTCTTGGTGGCGACTCCAAGTTTACGCAGCTGCAGATTTCTGCTTCAGCGTGCAAGCAAGCCATATTTTGTTAAAACTGGGAAACAGTATTATTATTTGAAGTTGGTAAAAACTTCTGACCATTTTTTAACGGTTTTTTATATACTACTTACGTTAACAGTTTCTCAGAGAAGTCTGTCAAATTGAAGAATTACAATTCTGTTATGAAATCGAATTCAGATTAATTTGTTTAATTGTATGAATTAATAAGATTTGTGTTGCATTTCACGTAGTCAAAGCGGGCTGAGAACCAGTTGGATTTTAGCATGAAGAAGCATAAGCAAAAACGCATAAACCGGGATGCTCATCGTGGCAAGTGGGCCTCAAAGACCGAATTTTTCCTATCCTTAATAGGTTACGCAGTTGGCATTACCAATGTTTGGCGTTTCCCATATCTATGCTACCGCAGTGGGGGAGGTAAGTGCAATGGATAGTATGCTGAACTCGAATAAATGCTAGAAATGAGATAGTTCGCAAAATTACGAGTGTGCCATCAATGAAAGCAGCAGTTAAACTACTGCCACAGTCAGCATAAATAATGGATGGACGATGAGCACTTAAGCCCATGGTAGTTCCATTGTTTTGCTCATTTGCATGCAAGCAACAGCGTGCGCTCTTTAACTGCTTGCCCATTCCAGCTACGTCTGTGAGTACGTACTCTTGATAGACTTGACAACATGTCCGGCCCGCAACAACACTCACTTTCGCTCGCTGAGCAAGTCGTTGGTCCGAAAATAGTGCGCAGCGTCATCGTGCATGACGTAATGCATTTGTTTGGCTGCAACAAGCGCTGAGTTTTCAATTATTTTTAGCTTTCAACTTAGCTTTCGCATTGTTCGCATGCGGGCGTACTTTAACGAAAGCACCCAAAAAGCTGTGCGTTTCATATTGGCATTTTGGCTACGGCCGGCTATCGCCTTCGATAGCTCAGTTGGTAGAGCGGTGGACTGTAGAGTTTCAGTTGTTTAATAGACTGCGGGCGGCGGCAGGACTCTAGCCCAAAGCAACAATCCCTGGGCTATGATAGCGCTTGCACTCGTACCATCTAATGCAATATTGATATGTTGAAATCCATAGGTCGCTGGTTCAAATCCGGCTCGAAGGAATAGTCTTTTTGTTGTTGGATGTGTTCTCTTCAAATTTTTTTGTTTTCATTTTTAACTTTATTTTTTGTACCACTAACGTCATCCTCAATCATTTTGGCTACGGTTTATTTATGTACGATACTCTGATTACTTTCGCGTAGGTGCATTTCTAATTCCCTACATACTGATGATGATTCTTTGTGGCATTCCCTTATTCTACATGGAAGTACTGATTGGACAATTTTCAGGCACTGGCTGCACTGGCATGTTTAGAATGGCTCCTATATTAAGTGGTAAGCAAATAGGCGCACATACTCATAGGTATACACTGTATGTGTATCATCTTTCCTTTATTCACGCAACTTTACTATCTGTCATCTCTTTAAGGAGTGGGCATTGCCATGGTCGTTGTAAATACGTACTGCGTTTGCTATTATTCCGTGATTATATCATATCCAATACGAATGATAGTGCACACCTTTGTGAAGAAACTGCCGTGGGAAGATTGCAATAATCCCTGGAATACGCCGAACTGCACAGAGGTGTCCCAGGTAACTTGAGGCATTTATTAATGCATATCATTGTGAATATTCAAAGCTGTAATCATGCTGCATTCATAGTTAAGCACACGAAACTCAACCAGCGAAAGTGATCGTTTCGTGACGGCGGCCGATGAGTTTTTTCAGTAAGTTTAAATAGTAGATTTAAAATATTGTATTTATTGAACTTTATACTTGTTTTACAGCTTAGAGATACTACGCATATCGAGCGGCATTGCTAATTTGGGTGGCATTGTTTGGCCACAATTTGGAAGTTTGTTCGCTACCTGGGTCATCATCTATGCTTGTGTAGTTAAGGGCATAAAGACGGTGGGTTGTACCTCTCGCTATAACACAGACAGTTCCAATATATTTGAACTTGTTGTAGATCGGCAAAGTGGTTTACTTCACGGCTGTGTTTCCATACGTGCTGTTGTTTATACTCTTTGTACGTGGCGTGACTTTACCCGGAGCTGGCTTGGGCATTAAGTTCTATTTATACCCGGAGTGGTATCGTTTAGGTGATATGAAGGTCTGGGCGGATGCGGCCGTGCAAATATTCTTCTCAATGGGACCCGGCTGGGGTGGCATCGTGAACATGGCAAGTTTTAATAATTTTCGCAACAACGCCAAATTCGATTCAATCGCAATACCAATCATTAACTGCAGCACGGGTATTTTTGCGGGGTTTGTGGTCTTCTCAGTATTGGGATTCTTATCGGGTGAGTTAAAATCAAAACTGTTCTTTGAACACCTTCTCGTTTTATTTAAATTGTTTGCTTTGCGGCAGAGAAATCCGGGATACCTGTTGCTTCGGTGGCAACTTCGGGTCCAGGCTTAGCCTTCGTCATATATCCCGAAGCCATTGCAATGATGCCAGTACCGCAGCTTTGGGCAGTTCTCTTTTTCATCATGCTATTTCTGCTCGGCCTTGACAGTGTGGTGTGTATTGTAATATTAATCGTGGACTATTAACTATTTATTTGTTTATAATATTTCTTTGAAGTTTGTGCAGTTGGAGGCCGTTGTTTCCTCAATTCTTGATGAGTTCTCGGGCACGCGTAGACATAAGGGAAAAGTGATGTTGTTGGCCTGCATTATCTTCTTCTTGATGTCAGCCATAATGACTACAAATGTAAGTAGGCCCCCAATAGGGGATTTTTTTTTTAACCCATTAGCATAGCTAATTTGCTCCTCCCATAGGGCGGCATGTATGTGCTACAACTTTTCGACTGGTACTCAGCCGCATTGGCGGTAATAATTGTTTGTATTGCGGAGGTGATAATGGTTTCCTATATTTATGGCATTGATAATTTTCTAACCGATGTCGAGTTCATGCTTGGCTCAAGGCCAAATATTGTGTGGCGAATTCTGTGGCAGTTTGTGACGCCAATTATTTTAATAGTAAGAACAGCGATTTATAATATGGACTTGAGTTCACCAAATAACTAATGTGTACCGCCTGTTGTCACCTTTGCAGTGTATTTTTTTTACAAGTGCCATCTTTATGCGACGCATAACGTATAACACTGTGGAGTATCCAGATTGGGCCATAATCTTAGGCTGGCTCAGTTTTGTTAGTTCAGTCATGTGGATTCCGACCTACATTATTTATATAATTATACGGAAGCGTAGAAATGTGGCTGCGAGCCTTAGGAGACGCATGCGTGCGTTAGATTGGACACCCGCGGACCCTGATGACAGATTGGCGTATGAAGAATTTCGCAAGCAGCGTAAAATACCACGTTATATGTCAGAGACAACAATGGAAACGGATTTCACAGTTGGTGGCAAAAAATAAATAATTCGTGTGTGCACTGCATCATAAAACTGACCAAAGTCTACTTGTTTTTGCTAAATGACTCAGCATAGTAACTGACTACCAATTGTAGCAGGCCAATGAGTAGGAGGATTAGTCACCATGTGACTAGCTTTAGGCTCTGCTAGGTAACACTTACAGAGTTTAAAAGTAGAAATTATTTATTCGGCTAAAAAATTTGTAATAAACTTAACGTATGTACACATGAGAGTATTCCAAAAGATCTTTGACTATTAAAAAAACACCATCGAGTATTAAACATTCGGAGTGACCAGCACAGGCTGCGTCAAATGGTATCCTCGGTGACTTCGCGTAGCTGATGTGTCAAGTCCGCATTGCCCATTGCTTCCTCATACTGTTGGCGATGGTGCGAGTCATGTGGATACCAATCTGTGGGCCGACAGGCACGTTTGAACCGCATGCCCAGACTGCCTGTATTCTGAAACATAAGGAATACACCATAGCCTGGTATGCAGAGCAGCGGCATTATGACAATGAGCACGGCCATAACTTGTATTAGCATTGAGGATGTTAAATGCTCATGAAAACTAATAGCAAGCGTCGCCAATAAAGTGATTATTAGACAGAAGGGCACCACAAAACGCAGCATATTCACTTTCCAAGTGGCAAACGGTTGACCCAGCATGAACTCAATGTCACGTTGAAACCGCACACGCCCGTAGATCCACAATACGACGAGCAGCAGCAGCAGAAGCAGAGCGGTTTGTACGAAAAGAGAATCCGTTGCTATGGCCGTGAAGTAGAGTATACCGTGCTGTGTTTGAAGAATTTAATTAGGCTATATAAAATTAGTTTTTTAGTCATGCATATATACGCACATTTGAACAGAAGTATAGTGAAATTAAAGCCAGCATTCCAATGAATCCAAATGTGACCTTCTGCTTATGCCCACGCAATAGCTCAAACTCATCGAAGAGACTCTTAAGTATTGTAAAGATCTGCGTCGCCATTACAATGAGCGCCGCCATTATCATCATGCTGTAGTAGATGATCGACCAAAGATTTGCCCATCTGAGCTCCGCAAGTGCACTGGCACTCGATACATACAAGATCCAATGTGTCTCCACGTATGAAGCAAAGTCTAGACCGATAAGCGCTGTAATAATATTAAAACGGGTAAGCATAAAGAACATGTTGCATAGCAAGCTACTCACAGTCAAAATGTGCCTCCAGCATATAAGAGACTAGACCAAAAATCAAGAAGACAAACATTTGCGCCAAGCAAATAATCCAGCTGTAGCTCATGATGTTCGTTTTAAACTTGTTAAAACTGGCCAACGCCACAATGGAGCCCCAACCGCCGCCAAACGATTGCAGTGTATAAATTGGTATTATAAACATACCTTCCAGGAAGTCATTGAGTGTTGGCGCGAAAAACGATTTGAACCCATTAAAAGCGCCAGGCAGAAACAGAAAACGCACCAAACAGATGATCAGCAAAACCAATGTGGAGCAAATGGCGTAACGCAGCAGCTTTCCGAACTGTAAAAGTGAGAATGGCTTAAAAAGTTACGAACAAAATTAAACTTATATGCATCTGCGCACCTTCGCAGTATCTGAGTATTTGTGAAAGATAAACGCGATGATTGTCCATGCTAAAAGCGTACAAGCGACGATCGGCCATGAGATTTCATATGCATGCTCGCCGTAATGATAGAAGTTCATGTTGTGGAAGTGATGCCTAAAGATTGAAAAAAAATACAATTATTTCTTTTTTACTTTCTCAAGTAGGGCAGATAAGGACTGCAGTTCAAAGAGAATTTCCATATTTAGAAAAGGTATGCAAGAACTGTTAAATACAGAAAGCATTTAATTTCATCTATTTAAAATTTTAACTACTATGTATATAAATAAGAATTGAAATTTTTTCTCTATTTCCTTTTTTATCCACATGATTTTAGTGAAATTTTCTGCAAGAAAAATAAAAAAGGCATACTTAAAGAACAGCACAGATGGAACATGATAATTTTCCCATCGATGATCGTATTCAGTTGAGTTGTCGTCGAAATCTGCTACTTCAGTTACATTGCAAATCTTTAGTTAGAGGAAATAGCAAAAGATTGTTAGGCATAACCATATTTAAATCGCCACAATACGTACATGCAATCTGTCGCTCTCATTTAAACTTTGACTCCATTCAGGCCAACCCTCACAACTCCAGGGCAATGTCGGCCGAAATGAGTTGAACAGAAAAAACATTGGCACAGCCACAAAGATGTTGTAGTATATAAGTAATGCAATGTTTAATGCAAGGCTGACATAGCCCATTCCTATAAAATATATATGAAATAGTAATAAAAATATAATATGTAGACATTGTCAGAAAGAAGGTACCTTTGAAGAATGGCGACAGGCGGAATGCGGATATGAAGCCACTACTCGAAAACTGACCCATAAACGATTGTATGACCATCAGGGGCACCAGATAAAGTGCCATGCAGAACAGACTTGGTATCACGGCTGAAACTTAATTTTACACAAAAAAAAATCATCAAACTACTTAAATATTTAAAATGAACATACATGGTTAAAATAACTTTAAAGAATATAGGAATCCTCAGCTGAAGAGAACATAGTGTCATCATTTTATTTTCACAGTAGAATTTTTTTAGCTACCTCGGCAAGATAATTTACTTTGGGCTGCATTGAGACCCGATTTTTTATGAGTTATTTTAAGTCAGTGGCTTCTTTCTTCTGTTTATAAGAAGCAAATTTAAGTTAGCTTCGACACCTAAGAAAAATTTTGAAAGCTTTGGCTATTCATTCTGAAGAATATTTTCAGCAAGAGATATTATTCAATTAAAAAACCAAAAAGGCTAATCAAAAAAATAACAGATTATTATTCAACTTATAGATGTGAAAGACCGTGCAAATAAATGGAGGCAGTTAAGCGAATTCTACTGTATGAGGGTGTTGACATAACAATTAAAAGAAAATTAGCATATTGTGTATATTAGAATAAAAATAAAATAATTATTTAATTTTATTTCGCTCATTTTCTATGTAAATATTATTAATTAATTTATTTTCACAAGTAATGGATTTTGCTATATAAATAACAATTCTGCTTCTGGAAAAAGCCCAAGATAAGAATTGCATGCAGTTTAAGTGCAACAAAATGTTTGACATTCATTAACTCGGGTGCTGGTTTTTTCTGCCAATGATAAGAAAATGATGACACAAAGTTAAACATTTTCTTTGTTTCTGTTTGCCTCAGCGATTACATACTTAAATGCAAAGTCAATTGTATATGTAATTGAATGAATGGTAGGATGATATTGAAGCTCAACACAAATTCACATGCCATGAGCTTCAGACATCGTCGCCTCTGTTCCAGCAAACAGAATCGAATTCCCAATTTAATTGAAACTAAGATACTCAGACCGGTACATAAAGAGAGTATAATAATATGGTAAAGTATAGCCTCTTTCAAAATATCATGGCTTAATCAGGTGCAAAATAAAATATTGTTTAACCGCTTAGAGCTTATTGCTAAAGCTGCACCTACTTGCCACACCCACACAATATCATACAATATTCATACAATATCATAAAAAACGCTTTAATAAAAAGGAAGACATTTTTAGAATAATGCAAGTAACTGAATTATATTCTAACATCACTAATATTGTGTTTATAACAGCCATAATGAACCCTAATGTATGTTTGATGGTTTATTGAATTAATCATAGCCTTCGTAATCACGTGTTCTGAAGCTGAACATTTGACGTAATTATTTATTATTTCTGTTATTTTGTAAGATGTGTTCTAAAGTTACTCAAAAGTGCACTCATATAGGAATGAAACAAAAAAAAATCAGATAACCTATAAATACAAACACACCAATGAAATTGTAAGCTCGTATTCAATTGCTGATGTCTATGGTTATAATTTATGCTAATATTTGCAAATCAATTTTGATAAGCACTGCTGATTACTAATGAATCCAAACGTAAAAAAGACAGTCAACCAGCCGATAGTGTTTCTAAGAACTGTTTTTGTGGGCCACACCAGAGAGTAAGTCATATTTATAAGTATATTCTGTAAATTTTCTGATCAGGCACGATTATGTATATAAATTTTAAATTCTAATAATAGAAAGTTTGCATAGTTTGTTGATTCTCTGTGTAAGCCTATTGGGGCTTCACAGTAAATTTATCGCATTTATTTAATCTATTGTCCTTGCACCTTGTTAAACAAATGCAAACAGTTAGTTCATTCCCTACTGTTAGTTAAAATTAAAAATTTGCTATCTGCGCTTGAAATCTGTTTGTTTGTTTATTATTCTTTATTATTTTGTAAATTATAATGATTTCTGTCTGCTGCTGATGTGGCAATCTAATGCTAAGTATTCTTTAATTAATTCTTCTCGCCTACACAGGCGACTGACAAATTAAAAAGTTCTTAATATAATCATCATTGTGAATAGTTCGGTTAAGTAATTGTCTGCTTAAAAATTATTATGCTACAGTAAACATATTGCAAAATATGTGTAAATAGATTGAGGAAAGAAGGGAAGCTGTTGCATATCGATACTCAACTGCTGAAAAATAAATTTATTTGCAAAGGTCACTTATTTTGAATAATCTCGTTTACAGTATTATGTTAATATTATTGGTTCAACCAGAGACAACTCAAATAAAGATAGAGAAGCAGAGCTCTGCTGTTATGAGCACTATTAAGTTAGCATATCAGTCTGTTAAGCTATCGCAAAATTTGTTCAAATGTGAGTGATTAATTTCCGCGTCAGATGGGCGTTAATTAAACAACTTAATCAAAACAAAGAAAATTTTAGCTTGCTACTTACTGCCCATTTCATAGAAATACCAAATCGAAATGGTAAATACATCCAATTTGAAAGCCAGACCCACGCAGGCGTAGACAAAGTCCGCAGGATCCGCCCATTTGCCACGTTGCAGATCCGGACGAAAGGGCTTTTGTCCACACTCGTATGAAGATTCGTAAACCATTTTCGAAATTCAACGCAAACAAATGATTATTATGAATAATAAATAAAGAAAATATCACTTTAATGCTACTGTTGCTGTTGTCGTTGGTTTGGCTGCTCTTGACATTTGCTTTAGATTAAAAATATTTTAATGACAGCACAACAACAAATGCAATGCACTTTAATGTCTAGTATTTAAGTGTTGTTTTTGGTTTCATTGGTATTTTGCCATGCGAATTGATGACAATATCAAATTTTATAATAATAATTGTGTCGTTTTCAGTTAATTATTATACACTGAACTAAAGAAACACGTGCGCAATTGTTTTAAATTTTTTTTTTTATTTGCATTAAGAAATTTATTTTGGTATATTTAAATTATTTAGACGAGTCAACATCTTCCGACCGTTAGCCTCAAAGGCTCACAATACATTAAGTGCTCAGAATGCAACAACTCAAACGGGCATCTCATGCCCGCCGATGTGCTGAGCCAAAAATCAGTTGAATTGAGTTGAGTCGTGTTGATCATCAACAAGTTGAGCTTAATTGCATGTTTTGAGGGCATTTGTTTTGAGCGCTTTTCGAAAACCGGCAAAGCAAAACAAATCGGTATCAGTGCTTACTACTACTACAATCACAACAACAGCAACAATAACAAATGAACATGGTGTGTGCATTTTTGAAAATGTGCGAGGAAAACACAATACTTATGACATGCACTTGGGATTGCCGCCGTTTATGAGATATATCTTCTCAGAGAGATATGAATGAAATAGGTTTGCGGTTATTTAAGCTTTTTTTGTTGTATGCACACAGACAACAGGCACGCACACCCACACACCAGAAATACTCGCCAAAATATACATGCATTCATATATGCATGCACATCATGGATGCCGCGAGCAATGTCAAGTTTAGTGTACGTGAGCAAAGCATTTGTTTTCGTCTGTTAATTATTGTTTTCCTTTAACTACATAGCGACATAAACAAAGAGCACAACAAATTGGCAGACATACTACACGGCTATTGTGGGTTTGTATTTTTAATTTTTTGTTTTTATTGCTGTTATTAAAATTTTAATACGTCAAGCGTATTTAATAAATACAATATATGTAAATATGTACACATATATGTATATGTTTTTTTTTAAAGTAAACACTTAATTGTTATCATATTTCGTGTTAATATTAACTGATGAATAAAGGATTACGAAAAAGGCAAATTCCCAAGCAATTAGCTTGGAAAAAAATGTTTTATCGCATAATAGGAATTTTCTTGGGAAATGTTTTTGTTATAAAGAAAATTGTTGCTTTTATAGTATAGAATAGAAGCAAATAGCAGATGAACTGTGATGTCAATAAATTAAATAATAATTTGTTGATATTTTTTGATTCATTGTTTTTATTTAATGTTAGTGTTAAAGTTATCAAACAAACAAACAAAGGTTATCAGTTTCAAAGACGATTTATACATGGCTTATCGTCTCTTTGACAGTTTTAAGCATGCAAATCTTAGTTTACTGTTCGGCGAATTCAAGAAGCGAAATCAGAGGCTGTTCTTCCATATTCATCCGGCTGCTAAATTCCTCTGTGCTTGGCTTTTCTAAATTCTCCAAACTTTGCATAATAAATGAAAAATTAATATCAAAAGTTATGTTAAATATTTGTATATCACCGCTTTATTATTTGTTATACATTAATATATTTTCAGCGTTTTTTTTTTTTTTTTTTTTTTTGTTTTCCCTAAATAAATTGTTCCAAGTACTTTGCAAAAAAGCCAAGTCTAAAATTTGATTATAGTTAAACATACGAGAAAGTATGTATTCGTACTTATTCGTGGCTATAATAACTACAAAACCTAAAGCTTAAACTAAAAAACTTAAGCCCTAAATTAAATACACATTTTGTTGGTTAGTATAAATTTAAATTTAAAAAATAATAAAACAAAACGCTTAGGCACTAATAAATTCAATTCGATACGCTGAACTATGCTTCTTGGCCTTAAGCATAATTAGCACTATCGATGACTAACATTTCGGAGGTGCCCATGACCTCCTCGTAGAAACGGCGATTGTCCGAATCCACCGGATGCCAGTCAAGCGGCGCAAAGCATTGTTTCAGTCGGTTGCGCAGTGTGCCCGTTGTCTGGCAGAGTTTGTGTATCACATAGGCGAACGCGATCACATAGACGATGCACTGGCTAAGCCAAACCAGCACTGGCGGTGAGTCAGCGTTCTCTATCAGGAAGAGCACTTGCAACTAAGTAAGTAAGAAGAAATAATGTTAATAGAGTTGATTAATCAACTGGCTTTCGCACTTACAATGCTTATAAGCAGAAAGATGGGAGTCGCGAAGCGCATGAGAAAGATTTTTCCATTTGAGATCGTTTTGCCGAGCATAAATTGCAAATCACATTGGAAACGTTCGCGTCCATAAATCCAAGTGGCCATCAGCAGGAGCACAAGTGAGATGACGATGTGTGTGAATAATGCTATGGTTGGCAGTATATCGAGATGATCGAAACCTTGCTGTGTGCAAAAGTAAATGGAGACCAACATAAGGCCGCTGCACAGATACACCGTGATGCGTGTTTTTATGCAGCGCAGTTGCTCGTATTCATCGAAAAGCGCCGTGAGCACGGTGAGCATTTGTATGACCTGTAAGCAAAGAATAATATTGTATAATGCATGAATAATATAGAGAAAACGAGGAAATACGCTACCATTGCGCTGAGCTCAGCCAGAAAGAGCATGCCAAAGAAGAGGAAACACCAGAAGTTCGGTAGACTAGTAAAGCTGCCAAAGAGATAGGCGAAGCAGAGATACAAGAACTGCATGAAGTGCTCCTCTTCGACATGCATGTGAAAGAGTCCCACATGATCTGGAAGAACAGAACTGTCTTAGTGCATCCATTTTCTTATTATAGCCCTATTGCACGAACCTTCAAAATTATCCAAAGCTATGCGTCCACAAATGATGGCCATCAGCATGAGCACGATATGCGTGCCGCTGACCCAATAGGAAAGACGTTCGCTGTCACTGCGAAAGCTATTGTAACTGCCCAATGTGAGCACACTGCCCCAGCCGGGTCCAAAGAGCCAAGTGGCAATGAAAATACCCGAACGCGCTCCGGCGTGTATTGCCCTCCAGCTAAAGTTCAGTCGGGGCACAAAATACTCGTAGACCGCAGACCAACTGACCTCTGTATAGAGCAGCAAATGCACGAAGATCGAGAGAAACATCACGAACATGAGTAGGCATGCACAGCGCAGGCATTTTCCAATCTGAAAAAGGAGACCATATTTAAGTAACAGTAATAGCTAGTTTAACTTGGGTTCACTCACGAACGACACGCGCTTAAGCAGCACACACAGTGTCAACAGCCAAACGCTTAGTACTCCTATAATGATTGGCCAGGAGAATGAAAACGGCGTTGCACCGATGTGTGTTGAACGTATTATGGAGCTAAAACAAATGCAACATTTTAGTTTGAAAAGTTTACTGTAAGTAATGTAGGCTGGCCTACCGAAAAAATTCAACAGTCGCATGCGTGTATTCATATTCATCAGACTCAACGTCGTAGTAGTCGTGCGTGGAGCAGTTGGCCGTGTTCCAGGCATTATCACAGCTCATCCAGGGTATCACAGTGCGCAGCGAGTTGGCAGCATAGATTAGTGGCACAGCGGCAATGACGCTGTAGTAGGCCAGAGAACACAAGTTCAGCAGCAGTATGGAATAGCCAATGCCTAAAAGTATGCATGGGAAAAAAAAAACTCACATCAGCCGACCAGAAGCGTTACAAAATGCTTACCTTTGAATATGGGCGCAACACGAAATGCTGATATCGCGCCCGACGTGGAGAATTGTCCGAGAAAAGTCTGTATGAGAAATATTGGCACACCATAGAGCAGCATCGATATGAAGTAAACGGGCAGAAAGTAAGCTAGAAAACAAATAAATGGGGAAGTTAAGAAGACGTTTTCGAGCCATGAAATTTGATTGGCTCAGTCCAGATGAAAAAAGTCAAGAAAACTCTTCTTTTTTTCAACATTCCGCACGGTTAAATATTGTTAGTCGTTAATTTATAAGTTTGTTAACAAACTAAACACATTGCCGAGAATCAGCAGCAAGTTAATATACAGAGTAGGTTAATTAATTATTTAAATTAAAAAAGATTACGTATAAAACGCAATTGAAGCCAAGAACGTACATTTCTATGAAATCGCATATGTATTTGTATGTGCGTACTCAATCACTTGATAACCTTATTAATTGAATTTTTAAATTGATAATGCAAACGGGGAATTCTGAATGTGTGGAATGAAGAAAAAATATCATTGCATGAGACAAACAAGCATCTAAAAAAAAAAAAAACTCATAAAAAAAATATAGATAACGGGTGTTGTTGCGTCTATCAAATGATTTGCTTCATTAATCACAACCTCAGCTTAAAAATAAAAAAAAAAAAATTCAATAAATAAGCTCATTAGTCAGCAGCGTGTGCAACACATCAAAGCTTAACTCAACTGAGTTCAGCTTAGTTCAGTTTGCCTTATAATTACTTTCTTTCGTAATTTTTTTTTTTTTTTTTTTTTTTTTCGCAGACGTTGTGGTAGCGCACTACCAAGCAAGAGGACTTACGAAACCAGACCTAGTGTCTGTTCCACAGCTACGACCGATAATGGTCAACAGCTGCTTTATCTACTTAGCAAATTTTATTAGTACTAAAAGATTACAAAAACTAATTAATAAAATTAAAGAACTAAATTAAAATTAATACATACATTAAAGTAAACATTAAAATAAGATAAAAATTCTATCTAATTTCTAATTTCATTAAATCTACGAGTAAGAAGAGATTTCAAAGTATAAGAAGAGGCTATGTTAGAAAATAAATGATAGTTAGAGTTATAAGCCAAACACACAACATAAAAGGGATCATGCAGTAAGAAAGATGATCGTGCAATGTTTAGTCTAATAGGTAAATAGTATCTGGTTGTACGAGAGGGCACGTTAAAATTAATTTTCGCAAGCAGAAGAGGAGAATAAACGTTACCGTTTATAAGGTTATGAAGAAAAAGAATTCCCAAAACGGACCTCCGACTAGCTAATGTAGGAAGATTAATCAATTTGAGGCGGCAAAGGTATGAGGGAAGACGAATTGCCGAATTCCAGTTTAAACCTCGCAATGCAAAGAGCAAAAATTGTTTTTGAACCGATTCAATACGGTCAGAATATGTTATGAGTTGGGGATTCCAAATACATGAAGCATATTCTAGAATCGGACGAACTAAAGAAGTGAAAAGCTGCTTGGTGGTATAAGGATCATTAAACTCTTTAGCCCATCTCTTAATAAAGCCAAGAACACCAGTAGCTTTATTAGTAATCATGAGAATGTGAGAACTAAAGTTAAGTCTCGGGCTCATTAAAACACCTAAGTCATTAAACTCGTAAACACGTGTTAAAGAAGAACCGTTTACAGAGTAGGTATATAACAAGGGTTTGCTACGATTAAAAGACATAACTTTACATTTTCCACAATTTAGGAAAAGAAAATTATCATTGCACCATTTAGAAAGCTGATCGAGGTCTTCTTGAAGCAGACTCTGATGATGAAAAGAATCAAGAGTAAAACATAGTTTTACATCATCGGCAAACATAAGCACATGAGAATGCTTAATAACTGATGGAAGATCATCTATGAAAATGTTGAAGAGCAAAGGACCTAAATGGCTACCTTGAGGAACACCAGAGTGAACAAAAATATTTTTTGAGACACAGCCATTAAACTTAACTTTTTGATTTTGATTTGATTTTGGTTTTCTTCTTTTTTTGCTTTTATGCCCCCCACACATACATTGTAATACAGCGTAATCCGCCCCGCCTACTTACCGCCACCGAACATTACTGCATAGACAGGCAATTCGGAGAAGACGATCGAACCGAAAGCGTGACTCGTGCATGCGAAATAGAAATCGGCGGACGTTGACCAGCGTCCACGTTGTTTGTCATATCTGAAGGGCCTTTGCAACGTATCGTAGGCACTTGTTATTGTTGTTGTTGTTGTTGTTGCTGCTGCTGCCGCTGCTGCTGCGGCTGTTGCTGTCAATGCGGAAGCTGACGTTGGCGTTGTGTTTGCGAAGTGTCGTCTACTATTCGTGTTGTTGTTGTTGTTGTAATTGTTGTGATTGCTGCTGCTACTGCTGCAGTTACTGCTGTTGTTGTTGTCGCTATACTGCTGATTTACGCAATTTAAGCCCACCAAGGTGGGCGAGGCATCTTCACTGTCGCTATGCAGCATGCAATTGCTTAGCTGCTGCTTTGCCTCGCTGTAGATCGTTTTCATATCCGTAACTGCTCAATTGCAATTTGTATTGTATGCAATGCGTTTGTTGTACTTGTTGTTGTCGCTGTGCTCGTTGTTGTACTGCTGACAGTCGCGTGTCAATCATTCGACATTTCTGTGCTATTGCAAATGACGAGACAATTGTAAGACGAACGTGACTTTAATTAGAAAAAAAAAACCACAGTCTACTAGACACTTCACATGCATTCATGCAGGCAGGCAGCCGGCCAAGCAGCCACTCATGCAAACGAAATTAAACACCTTGCGGCATTTATTAAGGTCTTTCAACTTATTTGTTATACATATATATGTATTTATATTTATGTTTTTCTTTTTTTTTATTTTCCACTTTAATTATGTTATCACTTTTTGTTTTCACTATTTTATTTTTAACGTTATTTAATTTGTTTGCAGTTTTGACAATTACTCGCCACCTTTGACATGCGGTTTAATAATTTGTTTATTTTAATGTGTTGTTGATTTTTTTTAATTAAAGCAGAATTGCGCGCTAACCTTATGTTTCTTTGGCGTTAAGTTCAAGTATTTAATGATTAAATCTTTATAATAAAATTCAGAAACTTGCCGTTGTATTGATTTTAATTACTGATTGGTCACCATAAAGTTCGACATTGGCAATATTGGACATTTTTAATAAATTTCCATCCATATATTACCTACAACACTAACAAACCGAGACAGTACAAACGCAATGAATGAACTTTAAAAATTCTAAAATCCAGTCTATATTAAATTTGATTTAAATTATATCTATATATATTCAGCTTTACACTTGACTAGCACTGCTAACCAGCAGCGACTGGCAATACAAACAAAATGCGATTACTAGGCGTATGATGATCATATATGTAGCCTTTTCAATAAATAAAATGCATCCCCTACTGCTTTTAATGAATACACTTAGCCTCAAATCATTGGCTAATGTAATCTATCTGCCTTCGCCTTCGCTTGCAACACAATTTATTTATTTATTTTTTAATTATACAGAGTAAGAGCCATGCACTCGAAATACTCATGATAGTCGCAGTCATAGCATGCAAAAACAAGGAACTGACTTTGTCTGATGAGTGTTTGGTTACTCAATTACAAAATACTTGACAACCGAAAGAGGTCATGCCAAAACAAAAACATTTGCTTTGCAATTTCACACGCAGTCAGCGCACCTCGTTTTATGCCAAAACAAAATCATTTACTTTTCACAAAACCATAAGACAAATAAAAAAATCTTTATTTAAGACGTCAGACCACACTGACCCAATTAAGCACGGCGTGGAGCTGCGTTGCAATACAGCCGCTGGGTCAGTGTCATTTGTTACGATTTGAGCACAGCACAAAACAGCACAGCTAGAAATTTATTTTATTTGATTTATGGCAAATTCTGTTAAATCTCATTTCCAATAAATATGTCACGGAATCACGAACGTCTTAATATTTATAAGCAAGTTTTTAATTGCAATAATTTATGCATAAATATTTAATTGCACATGTATGAACTTTGTAATTTTTTTCGCGCAACTTTCGTCACTTATGTATTTAAATCGTTTGACAAATGATGAGCAATGTTTATGTGATGTGACAACGCTTGACGATTTCCAGCTAAAGACTAAAAAAAATGTTTAAAATTAATTAAATGCTACAATGTGCTGCGCGACGCCGACTAAGCTTACGATGAGCAGCAACTGCGGATAGCTCAGGCGGTAGACACTACTTTACACTGTCTCGCGCGTTAAATGAAAATATATAAATTTAAGTTTATACAGTTAGAGCGTTATTATTCTTAACTGATAACTAGCAAGTTAAATTGTGCAAATAAGACATTAAAAAATAATTTATGTCACATGACTTAAAAAAAAAGAAAACATAAAATATATTATGTTGTTCAATTTGCGTCACTAACAGAACTCTTGCAAACCACTGTGCATTAAACATTTACGTATATTTGTCGTTGTCGCAAATCGGCTTCTTTATTTAGTAAAATTAATTGTTTTGTTGTTTTCATTATTGTTGTTTTCGACAACTGATGAAAAAGTTACAAATACATTAGCAACATAAAGAAAATCAACGGAACCAAGTTATATTTAATTAAAGTTGAAAATAAGCAAACAAAGCCTTAAAATAAAAAACAAAACATAATGAAGAGCAAGCAAATAGTATGTACATACTCTTGGAGCCAATGTACTCATTAAACAAATGCACTCATTGAGTTTGCTAGACGTGAGCAAGAGTGAGAGCTTGCGCGTGTTTTTGGCACACTTGACATTGGCTTTCATGCGCACTTATTGTGTGTAAAAGCTCTCCCTGAGAGGCAGTCGACTATTTTCGGCAAAAAACAAACAAAAATTATTATAAAACACTAACAACAAAAGTGTTATAAATAAAATAACAACATGCGCATGCTACTGTTTTTGTTGCCTTCGATTTGTTGTAGGCAAAGTGCAAGTGAGCGCACAATAACACAGTCAGCTGTTTTTTGTTTTGAATTTTTACCTATTATTATTACACGTTTTGAGTTTTTCTTTTCAGTTTGTCAATGTACTGCTTTGTTTGTTTGCTTTTGTGGTTTGTTTAATGATTTTCCTTGTAGATAAAATGCAAATCGTAAATAAACTAGATTAATTCTATGAATTTAAATGTGACAACTTGACATGGGTAATTTGTGCAGCTTATTTATAGCGATTTGTTTTTAGAAGATTTGCTTATGCTTTCTTTATTAATAAAAGAAACCAAGGAAATTGCTAAATCATGTTCTGCACATTTTATAGTTTGTTATGTTTTAATTAGTTGCTTAAATGAATTACTCAGATAAAAAATAGTTTAACTGTTGCTAGGAGATGCGCAGTTAAGTCATAATTGGTGTCATTAAACTTAGCAGTTTTTAATCTTTTGACATTAAGATAACAATAATATTTATTTAGATATAACTCAGCCAAAGATCAACTTGTGTTTTTACTTCTACATGCGTTATAATCTTTATCTATATGTCAAAGGTTGAAGTGTGGCTTGTTCCAAATTTATGGCAAAGTCCTATGATGTCAAGTTGGATTAGTTATTAAACATATTGCCATGCCATCAATTCAATATGGTAATAAAAGCTAAGCCACATTGTTTGGAACTGCTGCCTAACCTTAGACAATATTTAGATTGGATACTTTCACTTAATTTTTCCTTCTGAAATCTTAAAATCCTACGTACCACTATTTATAAAGTATAGCCTAACGAAGGTTTAAAAAGAAATCATGAGTAAAGATATATTGGGGTTATGCATTGAAAATTACTAAAGGAATATGCAAGATATAATAAGAACTCATGAAAGTTTGATTTTATGTAGTTTTTATTACAGCTCTGGAAAAGAGTTTACAATAGAATATTTCGGCTGCGGAGATATGGTAATATTAAAAGAAATATATGATCTCATTAATCCACAATGCCCGTATTGCTTGCAACATAAACTGAAAATATCCAGCATTTTTTTTGGCAGATATCCAATTTATGGTAGAATACATTGAAGATAAGTTTTGCACTGAACAAGAAGAAAAGTTTCACAGATCAAATGGGTTGGTAATGGTTGGTTGGTTTAGTAGAATTTGTTACTAGAATTTATACGATGAATTGCAAATAAATATGAAAATACATCCATTTACTAAAGTATCAAAAAATTAAGCAGATATACATAAGCTTATCAAAATATCTTTGTTAGCATTTCAAACAACTGTGGCCTAAGCATTTCTTGCATATGTAGTATTCTCTGTGATAGCCTACTTAGACATGAATGCAGTGGCAGTTGTCAATTAAAAAGTCATAAAAAGTTATATCATAGTATATACATATATATATTTGCAGACGATTTAATAAAGTTCATGAAAAATGGAATAAAATAATTTGCCATATGACGCATGATGAGGTTTGGTTTTGAGATAAAAAAAAATAAATTAAAATTAATAAAATATTACTTGTATCTTTTGTGCAAATTTAATGGCGCATTTGCCTAATGTACATAAGGAATATATGCATATATGTAAATATTTTCAAATGTACGTCTAAGTATCAAATACGCGCGAATAAACAAATAACATTCCATTGCATGTACGTGCTTTGTTCTTCAGACAAGACTACGCATGCAGATATGAATATAGTATATAATTTATTTTGGTTTTTTTTTTTTCATTTTTTTATTTTTATATTTCTGCATATATTTTTAATTTTATTATATACACACTTGCCACACACAGTTCACAAATTATAATAAAGCACAATGACCATAATGAAATTTTTATTATTTATTTGCATTGGCTTTGTGTGGCCAAGAAAAAGAAGCAAAGCAAAACAAAAAGAAAAACCTACTAACTTGGCGTAGAAGCAGTGACGCTATAAACGTCTGCAACAACAAAAGTAGAAGTAATAACAACAACGTTAGCAATCGCAACAATACAAAGCAACAACGGCGCCACCTAGCGCTGCATTAAGCAAAACAAATAACAATTTCTTCTACTTGGCACAAGCCAACACGCACCCCCACGTCCGCTCACGTCACAGCACAAAAAACTACGCCTTCTAAGCGTTTTTACTGCTTATCAAGGTAAACTTTATGTTTTTTTTTTTGTTATACTCTTTTGCCACAACCTCCTTGGTTTAGTACTTGCAGCGTTGTAAGTGTTCTTTTTTGTTTGTTTATTGGGTTGTTTTGTTTATAATTAATTTGATTTGCTGCTTTGTTTAATCAACACAAACGCTGCATTGCTTTTAACACGGTACACAGCACACGAAACCGCAAAACAGCAAACTTCGTCGTAGCGCACTCAAAAAGGGGAGTTAGAAAAAATGTGGAGACAAAGAAAAACAAAAACAACGCGCAAACATGACAAACCCGACACGAATTTCTTCGAATGCGCTTATACGTCTATCTCGCGCCAATCGCCCAAATCGATTGCCATTCAATTCATTGAACGTGAGTTGTTCACCGGGAGCTTCATTCACACAAATAAAAATGCTTTCGTTGTGCCTGAAAAACAAAAACAAAGCCAACAAAAGAAAACACAACTCTCGTCTCCACTTTTCTTTGTGAGAGAGAGTGCTCTGGCGCATGTGCTTTTTGTTGCTGTGTTTGTTTCTGTCTTTGCCTTTGCTTTTGCACTTAGTTGTGACTGAGAAAGCTAGAGAAAGGCAGTGCAAGTGCGAAGATTGCATGCGCTACAGCTAAATTGTTAAGGTTAATAAGTTTTGTGGCACTTAAAAGAATGGCTATCTGTTAAAAATATTTTTTGTTGATTGCATGCTTTAATAGCGCATAATTGACTTTGCAACAACCATAATACATTTCTCCTTTTGTTTTTGTTTACTTTTGCCTGCCTTTTGTCGTTGCTTGCTGTGGCAGCTGGTATGCGCAAAATGCCCATTTTGGCGAACTCACATTCAACAGCTGCATATGGTAATAAAGTTTACAAGCATGTCAGCTAATCAATGACTATGTGAAATTTTCTGCAACCTTATACACCGCAAGCTATATTTGTCACTTGTTGTGTTGGCCTATTGCCAGCATGTAAGTTGAAACCAGTACGCTTTTGCGAAAACGCATGTACGTAAATCAAACGATTGACTTTAGCAAATATCACACGGCGCAAATATCAGCAGCAGCCACAGCAACAACAATAACGACAACTACAGCAATCGAAGTCATGTTATGCCCAAGGCGCTGCTGTAAATGGATCTTTAATCGGCGAATACTCGTACATAGCGGTATGTATTTAGATGCTTGTTGTTGCTGTGGTTTTTAACACTCGCTCAACTGACACTCACGCTCTGTGTGACGGTTAGCTTCAAAAGCAGTCGGACGCACACAAACGCTTGACGCCTGCGCTCATTCAGTCATGCAGTTCGTACATGAACTTTGTCGCTCACCTGAACGTAATGAACGATAGACGTTAACAAAATGTTTCACAGTATTACGAGATTTGTGGCTACTGTAAAACCTGTCAAGTTGTTAATATTATTAATAAGTAAGTTAAGAATTTATCACAGTTGCGCATATAATGCGAAAAACAATAACATTTATTTAACCAAATCAGAATCCATGATCGTTCCTTAACTCTCTCGATTGGCTAAAATGATTGTTACCAACGTATTTGAATTAGAAAGGTTCCACTGTAAATGCGAAATTTGTTAGAACGATTTAAAAATTTTTTTCAAGTTTTTTTTAATGAGTCTAAAAATTGTTGATTAATTTGTATTTAATTGTCACGCGCTAAAAACACATAGAACAAACAAGTTTAAGTTCAAGGTTTGCCATGTCACACAGCTGAGCTTAATTATCCAAAGGCTTTAATGCAACCTTGAGAACACTTTTATATTGAATTGTTAGTCTATAATCTCGTTTATAAGCACAACGGCTAATATGAAATTTAAGGAAATTTGAAAATGCAAAATGAAAATTTTCTTAATGATTAAAGAATAAGAAAAATATTTTTCCGTTGGTATCGTTCTGGGGTAAATAAGAAATAGTTTTTTTTTTTTTGTTTAACATTTATTTCACTTTTAAAAGTACATGCATGAGTATTTACAGTAGGTATAGAAAAGGAATCATCGCAAAAAGGATTTTAGGATGTTGGAAAGAAAACCATAAGGTATTAGTTTTTGTTTAGCAAACTGCCTAAAAAACGACTATGAATAAATAGAACAAAAGCAGTTGTTGGTGCTTAGCAATAATTTTGAGTGTACCCTGTATGCGAAATGAACAAAGAAAATGCTGTTGCAATGGGACGCAAAGCATTGGCAGTGTCGTGATAGTCCTGGGAATGTCCGTGTAAGAAAGTAGCAGAGTAACGATGTTAAGCCAAAGTCAATGCTTAGATGGTGCCTGGGGCTGGAGCCGCATTGATCGAAGCCACCGATTGAATATGTCCAGCCAATGGTGCGGTGTGCACAGCGCCACGAGTCTGAGCAGTGTAGACACCCTCATGAGCGACAGGCGCAACAACGACCGATGGAGCATGAGCGGAAACAACAGCGGGAGCATGTGCGGCCACAATAGCGGGCGCATGCACTGCTGGTGGCCAAGCACCAACGGTTATGGCAGCAGGTGCGTGAGCCCAGGGTGCAGCAATGACAGCTGGGTTTGAGACTGCAGTCCAGGACAGACCATGACCAGCGATCTGGGAGATCAATGGAATCACAGACGACTGTACGCCCATGGCGAGGGCCAAGGTGAAGACGACGGCAATGGCGAACTGCAAAGCGACAAGGAATTAGAAGAATATGTTTTCTGTCTGTCTATTATCCTTTGACTTACTTTCATGTTGCTGATTTTTGTTGTTGGTAGTTGGTGGTTTATAATTTGACTAAACGCTTTGCTATGTGCAATGCTTGAACTCTTGTTCTGAACTGATTTTATTAGCATTCTGCTAGCATTTTTATAGCAAACAAAACCAAAGCCAGACAAAGCGACGTTCCACCGCTGGCATATGCTTATTGTAGGCGAGAAATTTTTACATGAAAGTAAGAGTTCAAACTCAGATCACTCATTGTGGTTCAGATCGATACGAGCAAGCGTAAAAAATGCATAATTATTATACACATCTACACGTACGTACGTTTGTATGGACATATATAACTCGTAAATAATAATATGCAATACATCTACATAAGCCAATAATAACAACAACAAGAAAAAACTGTAACAGCGCCAACAACAAAACATGGCTAAATGTTTATAAAGATCACAACAACAACAACTGTTGTAAGTGATTGTTGTTGTTGTTTTTATTATTGCTAGACTTGAACTCTCTCAAATGGCTTTTATGACTTTGTTATAGCCATGTTAATGCTTACTTTAAGAAAAAAAAAATTTATAAAACAAAACGCTTGCAAAAGAAATAAAAAAAAAATTGTGTAAATCTAACCGCGACATTTTCGCACTGCAGTTGGTACACATATTGAAATGCCGCCCATGTGCAGCCAGCACCAACCCGACCCAACCCAACCGAGCCCATTTTTGTATGCAGTTCCGGTAAGTTAGTTTTCTCCAATTGTTGTTGTTGTTGCTGTTGGTGCTGCTATTATGGTTGTTGCAATTGCTTTGCATAATTTAAATAATTTAATTACTTAATCACTTTCGCATTGCATACATTCATAAGTTTGACTTACGTCAAACGTTTTAATAGCTTTTGAGTCTTGGCTAATTGTGAGCGACGGACATGGGCATGTGTCCTGCCTCACTAGTCTGTCTTGAAGGGCAATGGGCGTGTAGATTTCGTATTTTTTATTATTATATTTGATTAATGGCAAATTATTTCTGCAGCTGTACAAATTATGACAAGATATGTAAGAAAATAATAAATAATCGACATTTCTCCACAAGTGTCATATATCTAAGCCAAACGAATTCTGTACTAATACTATTGGTGATTGTATTGTGTGATTGATCCGTTGTCTTGTATCCTTAAGTTAAGATATTGACCGCCTAAGGAATACAATTTAACACTTTTATACATGCATACATATGTCAAGAGGCAACAGATAATTTTTGGTTGCAGTGCGTAGGGGCACGCTGGTCCTTACAACCCTCTCAATTATTTACTTAATTACATATGTCTATTATGGTATCTTTAAAAAATTATGCAAGCAGAAAGTCTTCTATTCACTCGTTGGATTCAATAAAAAAATAAATCCAAAACAGTTCAGATAGTTTGTTCAATGTAACTGCTACAGTGATGGTTATAGAATAGGTTGACAATGCTTTCAATCTCCCTTCGCACACCATTACAATATTAATCAGAAGAAAAGCATTCCAACAAAAAGTGAATTAGTTGATGAGCTAAATAAAAGGATTCAAGAAGGGTGGCTGACATACGATGGAAATGGCCGCTCTTCAAAGCTACAGAAAGACGTAGCTAATTTATAATGTCTGCTTGCACAAAGGAAATCACAATTGAATATGGAATATGATTCAGCCTCCAAGCAACATATCTATCGATGTCGATATTAAAAAAAAACTTAAATACTCAAATGCTTAATATGGCATTAACGCAGTTTGACAAGGTTAAGGTAATCTTTAGCAATTCTCACAAGTCACTAACAATTAGTTCATTTTGGAAAACACATTATTCAAAGAAGGAAACAGTATTTTTTTTAAGTTTTTAGTCCTTCACGTTTCACATGTAAACTTCTTTTTAAATTCATTTAAATGTAATTAATTGCTGTAACAACCTTCACCAATGGCTTTTAATTACTTTCTTATAATGCTTTCAACTTTTTGCTACAGTTTACAGAATACATTTGCACCCACAATGGTGGACTTTGAGACAACCCGGAAAAGGATAAGCAATGAAGCATGAGCAAAATTAAAACTGTCGACGTTTGTTTGGCCAATAAAAGTCATTAAAATACAATCTGCTAAGCAATTCAAATGAACGCAATTCAAGTCACTTGCGTTGGCTTACATAATGCCACTTACGTTGTCAGACAATGCCGCATAAGGCTTCAATTAGCGCGCGTAGGTGTCAAAGTGATTTAATTAATCTTGCACCCACAAACAAAACCAGAAATAACGAAAACTGCAATAATAAGAGCAAACAGCAACAAACAACAACAATAGCAACAAAAGAGACAAAGTGCAACAATTAAAGCACGAAACAGTTTCGCACTCAAATCAGACGACAATTCAATTATGTAAAACACAAAAATCAAATCAAAAACTTGAAATGCAAATTAAACCAAAAAATAAAAACAAAAAACGGTACACAACAATCATGGAAATAAGATTTCCCTGCAAGCCGCAACATGCAAGCAGAAATGAGTAAACAACTTTGCCCGAAAAGTCAACCGCCATCAGGTGTGTTTGCGCACAGTTTAATAAATGACCAGAACACTAATGGATCAAGTCGATCGATCGCATTGTGCTGATAAGCAATTGAACAATGCCGTTAAAATTGTCACATTCTTCCGTTATTATCGCCAAACAGTGGCTATTTTTATTTAAATCGACAAAAGCACTCGACCTTCCTCGGTCGATTTTATTTGCTGACCATTAAGCGCTTGGGTCCATTAACTGTTGTTTATAACTGAATAAGTCTGCACATGCGGAATTCTTGTGGCAAGCCATAATTAAACATAATTAACGTGTGGAATTAATTTAATTTATTTTAATTCTTTTTATACCATTTACTTCAGCTGTGCAGGCGCGGGTGGGTGGGTAGAGTAGGTAGGGTGTAATTACACATATACTTAGTACACTGTGTGTAATAAGCATACGCCCTGTGGTCTCGTTTTAAAACCTTTCAGGCTTGCTTATCGCTTATATCTCATATGGCATAAGTGCATTTGTCTATCATTTAACAATTATTTTACGCCACCGTGAGTTGACTGGTTAATATTGGCAAGACAACAATTAACAACAAATTAACATTGCGCTGAGCTTTGCCGTTGTTGCTGCTGCTGCTGCTGCTGTTGTTGCTGCTTAGCAACTAAAAGTGCGGCGGCTAATTGCTGTAATCTCTGTGGAACTGCAGTAAACTGACAAAAATGTTAAAATATAAAATTAAACTAAATGCTGCGTTCAGTTCATTTGGCAACGCCTATTAAATTCTCCCTCTCTATTTTTGCATTATAATTCATTGCATATACAAACCAATTTAATCTTTTTCTCCTTCATTCGTTGCAGTTTGCTGCATTACCCACAATAGAAACCAACTGTAAAACATAAAAAATTTATTGTTCTAAGTCAAGATTTTTAGTTTTAGTTACATTATAAGTTTAATACAACGAATTCAGTGTCCAGGTTACATAGAAAAACTCCTTATAGTACATCGCCTTTTTTAATTTTAATTTATATTATTTTTAGTATATTTGCAACTGTTATTTAAGTAAATTTATCGTTTAAAAGCTACGATTAAATAAATATATATTCATTTAGGATCAACTCTATAATATGACTAAAAGAAGCCCAAAAAAAATATAAACATTTTCTTAGATGGAGCACAGAATTTGAAAAAAGCTTACAATATTGAATAATTTCAGCAGTTTTTTATAATGAACTCGAATACGAAGTCGAATCGGATCTATCTTAGACTTTACTTAGAAACGGAACAATGATTAATTATCTGTTATTACCAAGCTATGCAACTATATATACAGATATAACTATAAAATGAAGTCTTGATTGATCAAAAATTTTCCAAACCGTAGTTGCAGGTTTTCTTTATTAATCCACAACCTGTCAAAAGAACACAAATATGGACAAGCATACATAAATGCATACCTCACTGGTAAAACGGTAATCTGGCTAGATTTCTCTTCTATCATATAAGCAAAGTCGCTGTTTTTACAGTGAGCTGTTTTAAATTTTTGGTAAGAAAATAAGTTGATACTTTTATTAGGTTCATACTTACATAAAATACACTTTCTTGTTTTCTTCAATTTTTTATCTAAGCGTTAATTATTAATACGTTATTTTCATTTTCCAACACGGTTTGATTGACTTGCATTCAGTATAGTGTAGCGAATACATAGTGATCTGGCCACACTGATTATGTGACAAATGCATTTTTTGAAATATTGTTATTGGCAAGCTTAGTAGACTGGATTGAGGAATTAATCTTCAACAAGTGTTTTAACAGTATGAGTGAGCGGGATTTGCACAGACTGTGGTCACAATTAATCACATATAAGCCCAATGCTAGGAATTGGTCTTGCGAGAAGTCGCAACTGGAGTTTGACAAATTAAAAGGAAGCCTAAGAGGTGGGCGCGTACAAGTTTCGCAACCGTTGCAGGTAACTGACCCTACGATGTTTATGTAAAAGAATATTGTTAATAAAATGCTTTTATGTTTGCCGATGCAAATACCTTTAAATCAACTAAAACAAAAAAAGCTGACAGCGTGCGATGTTGCACCATTGATAAATAATCCTAATTTGGATACGGATACGGAAACGGAAACAGAGACAACATCAACGTTAGAAGCACTAAAGATGCCTTGCCCGGTATCGTCCAGTACGCCTCAACGAGCATTGAAATGCAAAAAACGAAGACTGCCAGTAACATTAAGTTCAGCCAGTGAAGGCGAAGACAGCAAAGATTCAACGTGTTCTCGTACACGGCATCCTAAGAAGCCACGCCGCCTAAGTAAGATGTCGACAAATTCCACAGTTTCACGACGTAGCCACACATCGGATGGTGAGCATTCTGAGGAGGCACAAGATTTGCGCGCAATAGTTGTCAAACGACGCGGCAGACCGCCTAAGAAGAAAAGTTTAAGCATGTCAACCACAGCGACACCATCTAATAATGGTCTCAAGCGATTTCGTTTTGTAGTGGAGACAGTATATAATGATGCAATTATTATACTGCCGCAGATCGAAAACAAATTTAAAGCGCACCAAGGGCCCTTGCCCATTGATTTAACAATTAAAAAAAAACAGCAACAGAAAAGTAATGTAAGAGTGGAGCAGCCGGAGGAACTGACTGGCATCGATTTAACTTCTGCCAAGCAAGTAAATAGAAATGCGATAGTGAATGACTCCCAAATGCCGGCATTTAACATGATTGCTAATAATGCACACAATACAAGTTTTATTACTGAGAATGATGCTACTGATTTATTGAATCAAGTGGCCATTTACGGTACCCAGCCACTATTGGATGATATTTTTGAGCCAAGGCTTTTAGATAATGACAACAATGAGGCAATAAGTGAAACTCTTGACACCGGAGATACTTTTGATGGAGTCGAACACCTTTTTGATGATTCAAATTATATGTCTGCATTCGATAACTGTCAAGAAGACATTGTACAAGTGCAGAAAAGCGGACTTTTAGGTGAAGATTACAATAACGACACGACTATTGTCACCACATGTCCTACAGTAGAAAATGCAACAGTTCCATGCGTAGCTGCAGCAGTTGCTGTTGACAACAATGTTGAATATGCAGAGAGTGACGTCGCTACATTTTCAAACGCAAACATCATAAATGATGCCACTCAAATAGAAGATGCAGTTGAGGAAACACATTTATCGCATTCCAAGAAAATGCTTGATACAAGCCTTTTCTCTATCTCTTCCTTTTCCGTGTCAACGGATAGCGTTAGTGAAATCGATAACAGCGAAACGACAGCGATTGATGAAACTGCCACTGGAAATAATACGAATGTGGTTGGGGAATGTTTATCGGAAAAGGACAACACAACAGAGGATGGCACTGGCAAAGAAGCGAGCAAGTTTGAAATGTGTGCAGCAGTTTCTAACGTTAAGACGGCAAACGCTACCATTGAATTAAACAACAAGGAAACACCAAATATAGAACCAAACAATCGGCAATCAGAGATTGTCATACAACATAATTCTCCAGATTTTTTTATAGCTGAGCCAATTTTTACAGACGTTAGCGAAAGTGATACCGATGAAACTACAGCGATAAATACAACCAACAATAGCAACATCACTCAAAATGAAACAAAAGCCATATCCGAAGTGCATACCACAAAGCAGGACAACGGAAAAAACGCGAAGAAGGGGTGTGCCAGTCCAACGTTTGCAAACTTAGATGAGGCAATCTCTACCTTTGAATTGGAAAATCAAATAGAAAATACGATTACAAATAATATGCCAGAATTGTTCGTATCTGAGCCCATTGCTATAGAGCGCAGTTCAGAAATGAGCTCAGCGGAAGTTACAGAAACAGTTTCCAATATGGCTGACCAGTTATCTAAGCTTAATGATAATTATGATAGTGAGCACAGCCAATGCGATAGACAAGTGCCATATTCTAAAGAAGCTCAGACTTTTTTCCCAAGTCTATCCTTTTCCTCCTTATCAACATCATCGGACTCCCTTAGTGACAGCGATAACAATGTCACGAAACTTAATAGAGAAGAGTTCGCCGAAGAGCCAATTACTAAAGAGCAAGATAACGGCAATGAGCCAAGGAAAGAAATTGAAGTTGCGGCATTTTTAAATGCAGATAGTGCTATCGTTGACTTTAAATGTGGAACGGAGAATGAAAAACATACAGAACCTTACAATCCGCCATCGGAAATCGAATTTACATATAACACTCCAAATCCGATTGCTGCAGATCTTAGTTTAGAATCAAGTTCAGAAGATGACGAAGAAATAGCTCCCAATTTAGCTGAAGAGTTTGTTAAGAATGCTGATAATCTTATATCCGATAGTGAACATAGCCAAAGAAATATACAAGACACGGAAGATTTTTTTTTAAACCTTTCCACTTCCTGCTCCACCCTATCATTGGTGAGTATGAATGAAATTGAGGATAACGAATGGACAGCGAAGGATGAGACTGCTACTAGAGATAACATGCAAGATGATAGAGACGTTATTAACAATAACGACAACAATGCACAGAAAGTTGTGTATGCAGACAACGCCACAGCCGCCATGTATGAAAATATGGAGACGGAAATTCCAAAAGATTCGCAGGTAGAAAAGAGTTCATTAGTTTCATCACCTCCCATTCCTAATATTTCTAGTGGAGTACAGAGCTTTAATGCAGAAAACATATCTGAACCCAAGTCGGCAGATTATTCAAAAGAAAAAGAAATAGTGGAAAACCTTCCGGATTTCAATAACGACGAACTTGACTTCGACCGAAAAGAGGACGATATTGATATGGATATTATATCGGTTACTACTTCTTGGAATGGTTCCGAATCTGAAATTACAGCTGTGGAGAATGATGAATTAAAAGAAACTGAATCACAAGCTGCAAATCTTAAGACAAATGAAAACTGCTTAGACGTGTCTCAGCCAAAATGCAAAATGATCAGTACAATTAGCCAATCAATAGCTCCCAAATTGCTGCCATCATCGCCGAAGCCAACCATCGATATCACCATAATTGGAAAGGAAATAACGAAAGCAAACAAAAAAAAAAGTCCAATTAAAATTTCTAAGATAGTGGAAAAGTCTGTTGATAAGATGCTGAGTGATGTATCTTCAAATTTACCCTCTCTAAATCAATTGGCTGTGGCAACGAAGGATTATAAGCCAAAAGTTGCTTCTATGCTTACGAAAGGTGATGCTTGCCAACAGCGGCTCAACCAACAGATACTGATCAAAAGGCGAGCAAAGGCTCGACTTGGCTGCGTTGACACCATAACTCGACAAACGTCAACACAACCAAAGAATACGGATCAACTTCATATTTCAGCCGATTCCGAGACATCGGCGCTACAAGAAAACAAAAACTACTCTTCAACTAATGCCAAAGAGCAGTTGCGAGAATCTTTACCGAAAAAAAAACACACCTCCATCTACCAACTGCATACTTTAACTGCGGCACCTATTAGGAGACAGCAAACGTCCAAAATGGATTTGTACTTAGACATTATCGGTATCAATTGTTTGAATCACTTAGATGGCTGCTGTCCTGACCAATTCGACTGTAAGAAATCGCACAAGTTCCACGGCCTTGGCATGGTGCAAAACCAACTCTTCCGCCTGCAAACAAAAGAACTTTTGCTTGTTTACCGCTTTATGTGCCGCAGCAAGTTGGTTTTTCAGCATTTCTGTGTGGTTTACGCGAATGTGTATGCCACGAGAAAGCAGACGTCGGAACTGCTGCAGCTGATAACCGATTGCACACACTATCCAGCTACGTGCGCGCAGTTCCTAAAAGTGTTTTACGATTTGTTGCAGGAATGTAGCTTAAGTGCAAAATATGTCTGCCATGAGATCGCTACATGTCTGCTTCAGCCAATAGCTTGGATTCGAAAATGGCCAAAACTTTTGGATGCTCTCGTTGTGATAATATTGGCTTCCGGTTGGGAATGCTCGTTGCAGATCGTAGAGAGGATTTGTGGCATAGAAAACTACAAGTTTGTGCCGAAGGCACTCAACATCATTTTAACTGATGTGCTCTACAAGGAT
Organism: Stegana nigrithorax; assembly: GCA_037044495.1. Lineage (NCBI taxonomy): Eukaryota > Metazoa > Arthropoda > Insecta > Diptera > Drosophilidae > Stegana > Stegana nigrithorax. The sequence goes on along the minus strand of JBAMBQ010001632.1, from coordinate 408,290 downwards.
AACTACAATCTAAGTACACGCATTGCAAAAATGCTAAGAACAATGCGCAAGGATAATTATGTTGAGAACACAGCACAAGTTATGCAGCTGATGCAAAAGCTTTCCAAGGATTAAAGCTGACGTAACATGTCCTCCGCAATACTTATCAAAGATTTTAATCCTGTCACTTCCAGTGCTTTTTTTTTCGTTAACCTCTTCTCAAATGTACAAATCTGCAAACGAATTCCAAACATGTTTCAATTCAAGAAAGATCTGTTAAAGTAATTTTATCTCAAATTTAAAACATTTTGTAAATATTTTTTTTTTTTTGTATAAATAAAAACGTCATTTTTATTTATATCGATTTCATCAATCTTACAATTGTTGCAAATTACTAGAATATACAGAGAATAGTTGTGTGTTTTTCGCTTTTGTTTTGATTTATACACAGTGTTATAGCAAGAGAAAGGTAACATTTAAAATACAAATTTAAATTTACATTTTGCTCAGTGTATGTAACACTTAGAACGAGAAATACACAGAGGATAGTGATAGAAAGTGATAGAAGAGTTGTGAAAAAGAGAATTCAAGATGGAAAAAAAAGTTCTCAAAGTGTTGAATTAGAAATGAACATGCTGTTCTATGTTGTAATTCCACTTGTTGTTCTAAAAATACATTGTTGTTGTTTGTTGTTGTTGTTGCTGTTGGACTTATTTAACTGAACACAGGACTTACTCGAGAGTGTGCAAGAGTCTTCTTTGTGTCGTTTTTTTTTTTAGATAAGTGTGCGTGTGTGCGTTGGGCATGGACATAGACGAACCAAGCCCGAAAAGAAACATTTCAGGATAAAGAGGTCACTTTTGAAAATGGTAAAAGAAAGTGAAGTACTTATGAAAATATATAAAACAGTTTATAGAGTATCCGAGTAGAAGTCGAAATCGGTTGATAGAAGCAGAAGACAGACGAATATATAGACAAACAAACAACATTTTGGTGGGTTCTAAATTGTTGCTGTTGTTGTTGTTGTTGTTGTTGTTGCTGGTTGCTGATGGTCATCCTTCTACTTCCACTTCCATTTTGGCATCGATGGCAGCATTGTATGTTTGTAAATTGTTGCACAGCTTACAAAGTGCCTGGTGCTGGCGCCAGATTCAATGACGTGGCCGAGTTAATGTGTCCAGCCAAAGGTGCGGTATGCACAGCGCCACGTGTCTTGGCCACGTAAACACCTGAGTGAGCGGAATGAGCCAAAGGTGCAGCAATGGCAGCAGCATGACCAGGACCCTGAGCCAAGGAGATGCCGGGAATACCGCCATGAGCTGGACCAGTCAGTCCCCAAGGTGCAGCATGCACAGCAACGGCAGCAGGAGCGCCCCATGCGCCAGCGCCCCAGTGTCCGGCACCAGCACCCCAGTGTCCGGCACCAGCACCCCATTGGCCAGCACCCCATGGGCCAGCGTTCCATGGATTACCAGCCCACAGACCAGCTGGATGGGCAACGGAGCTCACATACGAGACTCCAGGTGCCACATGAGCAGCCAACAGCGACGACTGGACACCGGCAACGGCGCAGATCAACATGACTACGGCAACAACGAACTGTAAAATAATTTGAAAGAAATTTGTTTTTTTCTTTTAATTAGCTGCTTGCTCCTTGCTGATATGCTGTATGCAGTTTGATCAGTTTGATTACCTTCATGTTGTTTGAGTTTTGTTTGGAGTAGTTGAGTAGAAGAAGAAGGAAAAGGCTGACTGTGCAGTGTTCAACGAACGACTTGATTCTGATTTCGACAACGAAATTATGGCAACTTTTATACTAAAAAGTTACACGCGGCCGCTGTGCGCCACAAACTAGTCTCGAATTGTATCGAAAAAAACACAGCGAACATACCGCAGCGTAAACAAAAACAACACCCATAACAAAAACTCCAACCAAAACAAAAATAATCGAAATCGCGTCCAAACTGTAAAGCGCTCAAAAAAACATAAAAAAAAAACAAAAAAAAAAAATCAACGAAGTTCCTAACACGCGCCAACAACGTCGCACCGTCACAAAGACGCACACAGCCACACACACACACACACCACCACACACCACTTCGTCTTGTTGGTGTCTGTGTTAACCTTTCACTGCCGCAGTGCATAGCCCAGTTGGCATCGCCGCTGCTGCCGCTAGTGCCGCCGCCCACCATGCGAGCACCCCCAGCGCAACATAACTCAAATAGACTGCAATCGGCCAAGTGAGATCTTGGCCAAAAGTGCTGAATGACTGCATGGTGGCATGCATTTGGCGCATTTGGATCAACACTCGGCATCGTCCATGTTATTGTTGTTGGTGTTATTGTTGTTTAGTATTTGGTGTTTTTGTCGCTTGTTGGGGCGTCGGTTCGGTTCAGTTCAATTCAGTTCAGTTCAGTTTAGTTCGGCTCAGTTCGATTCGTTTCGTTTCGATGCTTTGAGCATGCGCCATTGTGCATTGCGCAAATTGCACATGGCAAGAATTTAGCATAGCGCCAAAGGAGAAATAATATTTATAAAGACACATGGCGCACGGGTGGACAGGTGGACGGGCGCAGGGGCAACGGGAGACAGACAATCAAACATATTGTATGCTTGTAGTTAAGGCTGTTCTATCAGTAAACTAAATCGCAACTGAAAATTGCAGCAACACGAAATTAAATTGATATCGCTGAAATATATGTACATACATACGCATATGTATGTGAAGAAAAACTAAAAGAAAAATAACACTAACAACAATCAAAATCAAATAAGTTAAATGCAAAATCATATTTGCGATCAAAGAAATCTTTTAACTACAACAATTATAATAACAATTGCAGTAACAATAAAAACAATAATTACAATGTTTATTGCATTGCCATAAAAAAGCACGCGAGGCAGTTAAATGCATTTAGAAAGAACAATTTTCAGTTAATTCTTCATTGGCATATACACCATGTAGTTGGGTTTCTTTTTATTTGTTGTCGCGTGCTGACACATTAACACATTATATGCCATTAGCATTAGGAGCTTATACCCGGCATTGTTCGCCTAAGAACTTTTAAGCGAGTAAGTAGTTACTTACGATTGCGTTAATGGTGTATTTTTATCTGTACTTTGTTTGAAATTTGTAAAATTTATTAATGCATAGTTAAATATATAAATATTTCTCTTTCCTAAATATTTCTGGAGTATTCTGCAATATACGATAAAATTTGCAGTATTTGTGCACAATTATGTCTGCAGACCACCTATAATGATATTATATAGTTTCCATCCTGGATATATTTTATTCCTGAATGCCGTTGTGCACATGAGAAAACAAAATTTGTCTGTGGCAGTTATCAGCATAATAATGAGTTCATCTTACAGCTATGCTGCTTTAAAACCTATTTTCAATTAAAGCATTAAAGCAAATATTTGAAAGCTTTTTATAAAATAAACTAATTAATTGGCATTGAGCAACTATCAATTAAACGTGTAATGTTAACAAATCAATAAAACAAGCAAAACGCTTAATTATGTCAAAAAAAAAAAAAAAATAAACACAAATTTAAATGAACAAACATGAAATGATTATAATAGTATCAAAGCCACTCTTCAAAAAAAAAAAAAAAAAAGCAAAAACTAAGACACGTTGCCAATGGCAACTTTAATCATGTAGGCGCATGCGCAGCCGCAAGTCAAACCAAACCAAAGGCAGAAAAAACGAACACGGCTTGCCGAGCGCAATGCAAATGCATTTAAAATAATAAGAAAAATACTACAAAAAACTAGAGCCAAAAGCCTAAACTTTATGTTCGGCGCTTAACACTGCAATTGTCAGCAACAACAACAGCAACAAAAACACACAAGCATCGTAGATACTCGTACACTCGCAAGTGGTATGCGCGCAGTCACTGCTTATCGCGCCTAATCGCATCGCATAGCTTTGACCGTAATTAGAGCAAACACCTCAAGGTGTACCAATTTTGGCCCGGCTAGAGCTATGAATGTCTGCTGTAAATGGGGAAATCATACACTGCAAAATCTTAGAAAAATTATGCATACTAAAACAAAACAGAAAACAAAATCAAAAATGTAAGGAAAATCAACTGCAAATTCGATTTTAAATTCTTATCGTTGATGACTTTTCTTTTCTTTTTTGTTGCTGCTCTGCACTATTTTCTTTTACAATAATTATCGTTGTATTTTGCTGATGAAATATACTGTAATTGTTTTGAAATAGTTTTCAAGTTTTTTATTCTTGTACGTTTTATGTGAGCTTGTGCACACATTGTTCAATAAAATTGCAAATGAATGTTACACACACACATATACATACATGTGAGTGGGCGGCGGGTGTAGAGGCACGTTTCAATACAGCTTGCATTATTGTTATTGTTGTTTTTCTTTATTTTGTGTTTTTTTTTTTTTTGCCAAATTAAATTCAAGTCAAGTTAAATAGCAAAAAAAAAAAATGCAAAACCAGCCGACGCCCAAGATTTTGGACGATAATTTATCTAGAGTAAAACTGCATTTTGCAACGTTTACCAATCAAAATCAGTTGTTGTTATTGTTGTTGCTTTTTTCCTCTAGCTCCTTCTTTGCATAAGGTATTGGCTGTGGCTAGTTTTCATGTTTTTTTTTTTTTGGTTTTTATTATTTTTGGCTTGTTCTTTGTTTTGTTACAGGTGGGTGGAGATTTTGTACATTAGCCAAAATAATTTATGACGTTTGATTAAGGCTTGTACTTAGATAATCATTTAGTAATTTTTTGGCTATTCATTTCTACCGACATTTGAAATTAGTATTGCGAATTGATTCGTTACTTCGTCCAATCCATGTGCTCCTAATATGTTTTGTTAAAAGAAAAAAATGAAAAGAGAACAAATTACAGAGTTGAAATTTTGGCGCATGAACCCGTTAAGATTCAGTTCAAAAATGTAATGATTGAACACTGTAGAAAAATTTCTTCTACACTTAATAATTACTTTACTCCAAATTTTTCCGGATTAGTCCTTTTGAAGCATTCACAAGCGTACGGTTATAGATATAAACTGTGTTGATGTACCTTTGTAACTAGACCAGTTAAATTTCCGCCTCTATCCACAACAAGTTTCGAAATAATTAATCAAAATATATGTTCAAAACCAATAGCTAAACAAATAGCAATACAAGTATGATAAGGAATTCAAGGAAGTGCTCGAACACCTGCTCCAAGAAAAAGTTATATATATGCGTATCTAATTAAAATGTTACTTCAAATGAATTCATTTAGTCATATATCTTAATGTGAAAATGTTGAAGCCGCTGATGAAGTTATTGACCCTTTTAATGTCGGTATATTATACACTACAAAGAGCCAAACAAGCAATAAATTTATAAAAAACATTTCAAGTTTAGGAGAATATAGGTGTACATAGCATACAATTTCAAACAAAAGCTCAATCAGACATTTTACGATCAAAATCAATCGCTGCTGACTCAGGAAGTTGGGCGTAATACAAAAACAAAATCAAAAAACGTTCTTTACTTTGATGTTGGCTTCATGGCAAGTGTTCAGTGCACAATTGATTCTCGAGATATATTGTTCGCAGACAATACCGCAGACCAATTGCGACATGGCTGTAGCATATCAGTGCGAGGGCAACATTTGGCGCAATATGCCTTATGAGCTATATATGCCCTTCACATTCACTTCATCGCATCTGCGAGTACCTAACAGCAACACAGGCTTACGACGGCTGTGTAATAGCAGTTCTGCATTGTTTTCAAAGCTCCGCAGTCTGTAAAAAGTAAAAGATTTAAAAACATTAAGTGTAGTCCACAATTAATTAGCTGCTAGACAATAGACGCATACTGGCGACCATTTAAGCAATCAACATGCTGCAAACATTTCCTAAATCGTCTCGAAGGCCACCCACTCGAATTCCACAACATCGACAATGGTTTATTTCAATTACAAGCCAGTAAAGCCAAGCCAAGTCAAGTTAAACTATAAAACACACATGCGCGCAAACACGCAACGCCCGCCACAGACGGCGGCTGCGAGAAATCGCGGCTGCGTCAAACGCCATCACCTCCACCATGCCCACTCGGAGTAGGTGCAACATTTAGCAACCGAATTTAAATCAATTCGATTATTGCAATCAAACAACATAGCCACAGCAGCAGTCAAGCAGGCAATTGCCAAAAAGAAGAAAACCCATACAAGCATGACCGGCATTGATTATATTTTATTTAATTTTTTTTTTTGCTGCGCTTGTTTGCATTCAGTAGCCACGACTGCGCAGAATTTAAGCACCATAATTAGTTAATTTTTTGGCCATGTATTTTTAATATAAAAATGCGCATTTAGCCTGCAGTTAGTTGGAGCATAGCAATAGCGCAGCGCCAAAGTGGGCGTCACCGCATGTTGTAGCTGAAAATTTGATAAGGACTTTTCTTTTGGCGCATGCGCATGTTGCAATCACGAACATACTTTATGCGAGCCAAGCAGGCAGGCGGGCAGACAGACAGTAAGGCAGAAAGGCAGCTCATTCGCTCTTTTGCTTAGTTGCTGGCTTAGTTTGCCTGTTGCCTGGTCAGTCTCTAGTGCCAACTGGGTGGCTTTTATGTTATTAAAATGCCATAAAAATTAGGCCAAATGGTAAATGTGCAGCATGGAATTTATAAATTATTTTTTTGAATGGCTTTTGTTTGCTGGCTCTGTTGCTGCTGGCAGTGCGGCTGTCAGGAAAAACATTTTTCGATCGTTCGCGCAATTGTTATGTAACAATAATATCATGTCAATCTGATTTATGTCACTTGCTCAACCTCAGCTTCGACTTCGCCGCCGTCCAACGGGTTTCGCATGTTGCATACGACTCTAAACACAACTGACCGCGCGAAATGCTGTTGGCTCACGCCTGAACGCCCCAATGGCCAAAACGCCTGCGCAGTCCGCTGGCTGCCATGTCGTTTGTCACGTCGTCGCCACTTGTGCAGCTGAAGTCAGCTGCTATGCAGTGCCAGTGTGCTGCGCAGCGTGTTGCGTTCGCTTCGGTGTCCAAGATCAATGCCAACTGGATTTGCATTTAAGCCAATTCCAACATGTTCAATTGACCAGTTGGTGCCGCTGTCGCTGACCACTTTCCGCTTTCCGCTTGCCGCTGCTGTAGCCGCTGCAAACGATTTGAACCCACTTAAGTTTATACTATAGCTCATTTGGCTCTGTTAAGGAATTTCAAAAATGATCGTTGCAGCATTATGCTGCCAAGGTGTGTCGACAGTATCGCCTTTATTTTAATATTTTATGTTGTACTCATGCATACTACGCCTTAGCTTTGCATTACGTTGCATTCATTCATTGTGCAATATGCACGACTGCAACCCCATTACAATAACACGTGCTGGCTGTGCCAGAGCACGTAATAATTAAATGGCTTTATAAATAACCATGCATAATCTAATTCATTTTTAATCAGCACCAAGGACCATACTACAAATTACTTTGCTTAAGAATATAATAAAGTGTACACAGCTCAGCTCAGTAATCTGCCAAGGCCTGTACTAAAGTTTTTAAATGCCTTTTGAGTACGACTTAACTAACAAAAATAAAAATAAAAAAAAGTAAAAAAAAATGCGACTCGTTCTAAGAAATTCAAAGGTATTTCTCCTAATGCCAATAAAAAAGGAAATGACATTCATTTAATTTAGCCCGGTTTTTATTCCACTTTTATTTATGGATTGCTATCAGACTATAATTATTCTAATTATTTAAGGGCTGGTTCGCACCTGCATGCCCTTCAATTATTTAAATAAAATAACAATAATTATGTTTAATCAATTGCTAATGAAAGGCAACTAAATGGATTAATTAACTAACACAAGAGATAATTTGTATAAGAGTGTCTAATAGCCACAACTCCAACAGCCATAACTAACAGCAGCCAATGGTTCATAAATGTCACAACTTACGCTAAGTTTATTTTACGTTAAACATTTTTTCGCCATAAACATTTTAAATATTTATGACAGTAATAAGCCAAGTTAGAGCCAGGCCAAGCTAAGTGCAGGCACACACAAGCAACTTTATACTTGTATAATATGAAGCCTAGACTCGGCTGGCCTGGCACATTGTAGGCAATATAGTGAAAATGAAACCAATTTCGTGTTTGCTTTGTGGTTTTCCATTAAATTGGCAGCATTGGCACAAAACTCAAACTTTAACTGCAGCCCAGAAAACGAAATTGAAATCGAATTTGTGTATTAGCCAGTTTTTGCATGCGGCACAAAAAGTTTGCATTTTTTTTTTTTTTTTTTTGGTAATTTTTTGTTTTTATTATTATCATAGTTTAGGTTTCGAGTCTGACATGCCATGCATTATGATTTTGTCCGCTGGTTTTTAAGCCGGTTTTTCCTTTTTTTTTCTTTTTTGTTGTTATTTGTTGTTTATGGTTAATTTGTGTAGTTTATTTTTGCATTATATGCAGGCTTTTCTTTTTGTCTAAAGTGTTTTTGTTGAAAAATTATTTTATTTTAATTATTTCATTTATTATTTAAGTTTCAACATGCTTTGCGGTAAGAAATGTGCAACAATTATCGTCAAACACGTTCAATTATCATGTGGTAATTAATCAAAACCACTTTTGCCACACACCCGCGCGCTGGCGCGTACCAACCCATTCATTCACTCACTCACTCAGTCTTTTTTAGTATAGCATAGTATAGTATCTATAGTATGGTATAGTATAGTAGTGTAAGTTGCTCTCTGGCTGCAGGGCGTTGACAATGGCACAGCTGAGGCTGCTGAGTGGCAACACATGCGCTGCCAACTGTGCGCATAACTGGAGCAACGGCGGTTTGCCTTGATCACCATAATAATTATTAGAAAAAGTTGTACGCTGCATTACAAGCCAAGCGGTAGACATTTTTTCTCCTTAGCGTGCGAGTATCAGTTGCGAAGGAAAAGTCAAGAGGAAAAAAAATAAAAAACATTGTATGCAAATCGTAGCCCACCTGAGATCCGCCTCAACACCTACAGTGCACTACTTTTAATTACAGTTATTTCGCATGTACAATTCTCGTTGCTGCTGCAATTGTTGTGATTGTTGTTGTGTTGCTTGGTGTGGCAGTTGTCGTCGATTTGATTCGCTTTCGTCAGAAATCAATTTGCAACGCAGGCAATTGCATGTTACTGTGTCTTTAATGCGCAATTAATGAATTTTATCCATAATTGAGGTAATTCCTATTAGTTGAAGTGCATTCATTAGGTAGATTTTTATCGTGCTAGTTCGACTCAATCAGGTTAATGCTTTTACACTGACATGGGGACCAACATAAACTGTCAGTAGCCATTAAAGTGAACGTCCGGTTAGGCCGCTATAATAAGCATAGAGCTGTAATGGATCTGAACAGATTTTTTATGGAAAGCATATTTTTGAAGACGAACATATTAAATTATTTTTTTAAATAATTTAATCGCAGGCTTTATTATCATAAGTAATAATTTTAAGATAATAGAAAGGTGGCTGTTCAGAATTGTTTTTTTTTTTCTTTATTGTGATTTGGTATGTTCGAATCTGAATTAAGTTTTCGAAATATCCTTTTTTACGCTGAACTCTTTCCTTTTTGTAGTTTCTGATTTGTATAAGAAATGCGCGTTGACATTTAGTACATATGAACTGACAAGTTTTAATAAAGTCTTAACTTCCTTTTAATGTGTTCGAACCCAGCACAATAAATCACTTAACATGTCAAGAAAACGCCGCCAGAGACAATTAAACGCGAATCAACGGTTTAGGTGTGGTACCTTAATGTCGTAATAATTTGAATTCTACTTAACTAAACTGCATTTAGGGCGTTGATTATGGAATTGTTTTCTTTAAATTTTTCTTTTATATTGTTATTATTTTAAACTTAATTGCAAAGTAATGTGAGATTTGCAATATTGACCCCGACACCGCACACAATTGAATACCAGTAGAGAACGTTGAACGTTGGTCGGTCGTCAATCGTCAATCGTCGGACGTCAATTGCAATCAAGGTATTAGCAAACATGATAAGCGGAAAACTAAAACTGAAAGAGACACAAAAACAAACCGCAATAAAAGTGTCAAACTGAGTGGAACGTGTGTTGGCTGCCAATAATTGAATACCAATATAGCCAACTGCATAAACTTAACCGACGCCGCCGACAACGTAAACAAGAGCAAAGCAAGCACATGAGCAAAAAAATAAGCACAAGAAAAAAACAAAGTGAATCAAGTAGACATGCAACATACAAGCTAGCAAGCGTTGACGTCGATAACAAGACACAGAGACGGGCAGACAGACAAGCGAACAGCCAGGCTGACGGACAGACAGACAAGCGAACAGCAACTGATATGCGGCAAATCAGCGTGCAAACGAAACGAAACGAAACGAAACAACCGGCAGCCGTTTTGTGTTGGCAGCCAAGCCCAAGACTCGCAGCAATTGGTCATAAATCTTGATAGCCAAGTCAAGTAACTTGGCCACTTGTGCACTTAACGTTTGTGCGCACGCGCCTTCCATTCACTTTTTTTTTGTATTCTTTTTTTTCTTTTTGTTTTTGTTTTCTTTGTAGTAAATTGCGCATGCTGCGTAAACGCAATGGCAATAGCAGCAGCCACAACGCCGTCAGACGTCATACTGCACAGACGCATGCAATGCGGACGACCTTTGCTTGCCATTGCTTGCGTGCAAGTTCAAGTTTACGCATGCGCGTAAAATTCCGTTTGCCAACCGCTTTTCCTGTTCACCTGCAAAAAGTTCATTGCACGCAATTTGTCATTTAACTTGCTGCGCAGTAAGTGAGTTCAAGTTGTTGGCCAACAACATCACGCATGGCAATAAAAGACCACAAAAAAATCATACCAAAATAAAATCAAAATAAAAAAATTCAACTTGCAGTGTCTTGCGGCCTTTGGCCAACTTACGCATGACTTGTCTGCCGCTTTTTGCTGCACTCAGCTAGTTTGGCAGCATTATGCAATTTTTGCACTTAACTGTGTCATTGCGTGCATTGACGCTGGTTTATTTTCCGTTTTTGTTTTTAATGTTTTTTTTTTTTTATTCAAATAAAATTTCGTTCGTTTGAAACTGGTTTAGTGGCACTTTTGTGCCTTGTTATGACTTTGACTGGGTTTGCATTTGATTTCAGTTACTTAGACTGAAAGTTGTTTGGATTTGCTTCCTTAAACAATTCGATTCGCATACGCCCCATTATCCCACGCGTTTTAATGTTCCAAAGTGCGGCGGTTGGCTTTTTCTTTTTCAATTAAACTTAACTTGCGCGTTTTATTGCGTATTACAACTGTCAACCACTTATCAACCTTTCATGAAGTTATGCTCAAATGAATTAATCAGAAAGCAGCATGTGTAAAAGTTTACTTCTACAAAGTCTGACTATTCATGAAGTTATAGAGTAAAAACTTCAATAGTAGTTAAGCGCTTTATTATGTATACTGAGACTTTGTGAGGCGACCAACTCAGCAGGAAGAATTCTTGACATTCTGACAAAACTCAACCAGACTAGGTGACCCATTTCTTAAAGTAATGTAATGTGTATGTTAAGAAAAAGTAGAAGTAGAAAATAACATGGAGCAAAATTGAAAATAATGAATTGTCAGAAGTAGAATCGATAATACTTAAAAAAAACAAAGTCAAGTTAAAGGCAAGGAAATATACGAAAGGAAGAAAAAGAAACATTGAAAAATGGAGTCAGGCCAAACGACTCAAATCAGATTGCCAGCCGGACTCCATTACTTAATTCTACAATATGATTTTAAAGTTCAGTAGCCGAACATGCTTTAATAAGTTAAAATTATTATCTCATCTTTAAAAATTTAATTCAAACTGTAGTTTGCAGTTTTCATAATCTCCGTCTAAGATCTTCACACCATCTGTCATGTTGTGCTTTGAGCGGTTATTTTAGTTTTTGAATCCTGGATTCAATAAAAAGTTCTGTTTTGTAACTTACAAATAATTTTTTCGCCACATATTTCACTAAGTCATTTAGATTTGTGCTGCCTTATATTCAAGTAAACCGATTTTAACACCATAAAGAAAAGATACATGCAATTTGTTCAAAAATGAATGCATTTATTTTAATTTTAAAATATTTTCCATTGACAACAGAGAGAACGTGCCTACCCCTTTTTTTCAATTTGTTTAATATAAGTAAACTTAAGAGCAAAATAAAATTAGATAGTAGTGACAGAAGAGAATAGAAGATAGTAGGATGGAAGATAATATGGCAAAATTCTTTTCAGCAAAAAAAGTGACTTAGATTGGAAATTAAAATATCACAAAGGAAGGGCCAAAAGTGGGCAGTGGAAAATTTTTTAAAAGTAAAATTTAACTTAATGAGCGAAAAAAAGTTTTCTTTGCAGCTTTTATGAACTTAATTGTAAACTATTTAAATCGTCGAAACAAATCGTGTCCAAGTTAACAAATTGCAGGTCACGGTACGCGTCATTTCATATTCAATGCGATTGGGTAAATTTACAAAGTGCCTGGTGCGGGTTCCAAATTCACCGAAGAGGCAGACTGCACATGGCCGGGCAGTGGCGCAACGTGCACAGCACCGCGTGTCTGTGCGACATAAGAGGCAGGAGGAGCCGCTACGACGACAGCTGGCGCATGAGCAGCAACAACATGTGGAGTCACCAGCGACGGCCAGACCGCAGGACCTGAGATTATCTGCACTGGACCGGCAGGGGCAACAGCAACAGCAGCAGGCACTGCCGAAGCCTGTATGGCAACGGAGCCGGCTGGTGCGGGCGCAGAAATTATGGTGGCACCATGCGAAGTGGTCAACAGTGGCACAACGGAGGCGTGTGCACCCAAAGCCAAAGCGAACAAGACTACGACAACGGCGAACTGCAAAAGAAAAGAATGCAAACGCAAATATGGAGTTTAGCTTCTGCCCGGTAAAATTTCACAATCACTGCCAAGGCACTTATGCACAAACACTGTATACAAATTCCATATCCTTTGGCATGGACATAACTTGCACCGTTTTCTCCTTTTTTTTTTTTATTTTTATCTTTCTCTCACCTTCATGTTTGCTTATTGATTGCTGTGATTTTGTTTTAACTGTACGGTTTGCTTGACGTATGAAACGTTACTACTGACATCTGCCCTCGCGACACAATCTTTTATACGGCAATCAGTCGCGTTAGATTATAATTTCCAGAATACTTCGTTTCATTATTAGAGTTATTATTGAACTATTCTTGGCTTGGATACACGTTTCCATTACACAAATGGTCACATTAATGCGGAAACAGCCACACAACACAACAACCGACTGCGGCCGCGTCTATTCCGATAACAAAACAAGCTTCGACCCTGCACTCTACTTGACCTACCCCGCAGCAATGGCCGGCAATGGCTACCAGCTTAAGCGTTAGCGACATGGCTTCGCCTTAAGCCAATAGCCATGGCGAATCGCACTACATTCTATATGACATATGTGCGACAATTAGCTGCTGCCGCTTGAACAAGTCAACTATGCGCTACAATTGTTTGGCTCAGGCCATTTGATACGCTTTGCTTAGCTTAGCTTGTTTGCTCACTTGTTTGGGTGTTTGCCTGCATAGAAAATAAAAAAAAATAAAAGTGATCACGGCTTATAGTCGTAATTATGAATGCTTTGTAGTTTTAAATAATTACTCAAAATGGTCAGCTGAGTGTTTCGCCCAACATTCTTTGCTGTTGCCAATTGCTGTTTTCAGCTACTGCATTAATTTCATCAGCATTTTTAGTTGATTTTAATTAAACCGTTTCGCTTTTTATTTGCACTGCCCCTGACCCCTTGACTGACTGGTTTCGTATCAACGCTTTCGCCGCCTGTAGAATTTGCATACACCACAAATGCACTCAATTAAAAAAATTAAATACTGAGATTAGGTTATATGCGAGCACAGTGTTGGAGGCTATGATAATGGCTGCACTCAAATGAATATACTTAATGTTAAATATGAGTCGGTTAAAATATAATTAATTAAGAGGCATTTACAGAAGTTTGCCATATCATACATAAATATATGGACCACTTAATATTGTATCATAGAACATTTATTCAGTCCAGATGTATTTTAATTGGTTAAAAAATGTGCCTGATAAAAGTGAACTTTAGATATACATTAAAGCAAACCAATTTCTAAATAACATAAAGCTTGATCACGATGCTAAAGGTTATAATTTATTTAAACAAATATATGTATTAGACCCAATTATTTACATAGAGAAATGTAATCAATAAGCTTAGCAGATTTTCTTACTTCTAAATGCAGACATGGCAAAGCCAGCTTAAAGAAATCTTATGAATTGAAAGTACTTCTGTCAATCGTCAGGACTCTCTGCTTAGGTAGCAGCAAAAATTAAATAACTTCATCTGCGAAGATTTTATTTAAATGGATAAAAAATCGAACTTATTTTATACATATATCCATTGAATTTTCCAACATAATGCAGTGTAATCCTATGACCCAAATCCTTAACTAATTCGTAATGTAACAAAGTTTTAGTTTCTTAAAAGAAAACCAGTCTTTTTAAAGCAATATTTCAAATGCAGATAATCTCTTCTATAAATTCTATATTCCACCAACTGGATCCGCCATTCCGCAAAAATTAAACTCAGCTAATTAAATGTCCGTTCTAGTTTATCTCCTTCTTCACGTTTCACGTTTTCACGTTTCAACTTCCATTGTAAAAACTCCTTTGTAAATTTAATGTAGTAATATATAAATTAAGTGTTAAATGTAAGTCAGTTTAAGTGTTTAAGTGTTATGTTTAAGTCTAATAGTAAGAAAATTCTGATTATAGTTCCTAAGGAACTAATTGCAAATAAAATCTTATTAAAAAAAAAGAAATAAATAAATTCTAAATATAGGATATTTTTTTTTTTTGTATTTCTAAGCAAGCTTTGAATTTTTTGGCTAGTCACTTAATAATTTTTTACGCATGAAGTGTTTATTTAAGTAAATAATTTTTTTTCTCATATAAGCATATTCTTTTTTTGTTATTTCAAATTTCATGTGTTACATATTTGTTGATCTTATTTTGTAGACATCATTGTACAATTTTTTAAAACAAATAATTTTTCATCTTTGCAAATAGATAAGTCTATTTATAATAAATAAGTATCCACATTTTCGAGGGTTATTTTATTGAAAAAATTTAAAAGCCATGGCACGTCTTGTGTTTGCTGACAAAAACGAAAATGCCTACGATCCCAAGAAATACAAGGTAAGCCAAATCCAATAACCAAACGTGCCTCTACCTGATGCCATTCACACGGTCATAGGTTAAGCGCAAGAATCACTGGCGCCAGGTTAGTCTGCTGTTGCAGCCGTCCATTAAGAAATGGTGGGAGGATCCCGACGTCGTTGTCGCGTGAGTAGAAGCAATTTTCACATACATTAGCATACGTGGCACGTTACGGTTTTATTGTTTATTTTATTTTGCAATTTGTGGTTTGAATATTCGAATAGTTTTACTATGTGCCATTTATTTATATGCCTACCTGCCTGTTGGCCATGTGGTGCTGCGATGTAACTTATTGGCCGGATTATGTGCGTTATGGTCATTGTTGGCATTGCTCAGCGGCACGTAGGATAGAGTGCTATGGCGCCAATTCTGCGATTAAAATTCTTTGCAATCATAAAATTTTATTGCAAACAACGGTTTGTCAAGTCATGCCAGGAAATATGATAGCCACACCTTTAAATTCATATGCGGCAGCGGTTACGCTAATTTAGTTTTTATGCAATATTTTTTATTGAATTTTTTTTTTAACGATAATTAAACATTAAAACGAGTTATGCGCCTTTTCGCATTTTATATGCAAGTTTCTGCAAAATTGCATCATTTACAATTAAACAAAAGGAATGCAAAATTCCATTCACATTTATGTTGTGGTTTTGTTAGTAATTTTGAAATAGTAAAAATTGATTTTGTAGTTTTAAAACATTTAGTAGGGAAGTTTGCAGACATTTTCTTCAAATCCCAACTACATAAATCTAAGTGATCCTGTTTCGCTCCTATTAAAATATTTAGAAAAAAGCATTCTGTCGTATCATGACTAATTGCTTTGATTTATTTATATTACCTCATCACGAAGAAGTTTTTACAATAATTTTCGTATATACATTCGTGTCTAGATTGTTTGGACTCATTATTTGAGGGTCTGTTTAGATGAGGCAGTGTGGTCCTGATTAATATCATCCATTGTTTTCTATAAAAATCATTGTTTTTAACCAACTTAGACCTCGTTATTAAAATCTTGCTATTCTCGAGCATGAAAATGAAATGCAGCAATTCTTACTGCATTCTTGTGTGTTTCTGCCAATATAGATATCAAAGTTTTTCCTACACCTCAAAAATTTCTCTGAGATCAACAGGTATTTTATATGATCCTGTTATGTCTTAGTGCAAACCGAAATAGCTAAAAGTTTTCAAGGCAAGCCTGCAATTAAAAGCTAAGCCATTTCATTTATAGAAATGTAAATATTTTTTCAATTATGGCAAAATTGCCATATATATCGCCATTAAGCCAACCACAAGCTAAAGTGTCACGCTTAAAAATATTCGTATTGCGCCAATCAACCTTGAACCAAAACTTTTCTTCACACTTTCAAACTTGTGGCAGTGAGCCGCAAATTGCTGATTTTATTCTAATGAAATGTCTACTTAGTAAAAACTTAAATAAACAAACAAAATAATAAACCAATGTCTCTGTGTGTCTCGCAGTCAAGTTAGCAGCAAAATATGGGTGGCTTTGCCAACCATCCACAGCGCATAGCAGTTGCACGGCAGTTTAGCATTAAACACTTTGCGTGTTGTGCCAAGAACAATAAAGAATAAAAGCAAGAAAAAAAAAAGCAGTAAAAGTAAGTCAAAAAATATCAACGGCATATCAATGTGAAAATGGTGTCAGAAAGTCTAACAATGAAAGTACTTAAACGGCGCGTCAGTCAATCAGAATGATATTATTTTTAATGGCGTAAAATTGAACTACCCGCGAGGCGATGATACCAAAAAATATATACAGCTAACAATACCAATAGCAACAACAACAACACCAACAAGAACAACACTTGTAAGTCAAAGCTTAAACGCGGCAAAGCACATCGATGCCGCCGCACGCAACGTACACAATGCAAAAGTTGACGGCAGCGGTGTGAGCCACAGCAGCAGCAGCAGCAGAGCAGCAACATAAAAATGTCAGCACTCAGCTCGATCGGAAGCGTGCGGCATGCGGAGTGTGGCATGCGGGCGAATTGCCACGGCTACGACCACGAGCACGTCTACGTCGATGTGTATGACTGCTATGTGGCAGCGTGGGGTATTCGCATGTGCATAGCACGGCTTCAAATCGAATTTCACCGTCAGGCATGTTGGCAGTCCTTTGAGAGTAGCACGCGAAGCGGTCACACGAGTGCATGAAGTCAAAGTATAAGTGAAAGTGGCGCGCGAAAAACTTCGCAACGTACATTTGAAGTTTTAAAATTCAAAAACAAAACAAAAAAAAGGCAGAAAAAAAAATGCAAATAATAGAAAAACAAAAACCATTCAGGCAAACTTAATTACATTTCAATTTTCAAAATCAGGCGTTGCTGGCTTATTCACACGCGCGAACTTTTGCCTGCGCGTTCGTTCCAGATATACCATATACGTAGCATATGGGCGCCCACCTTTGAGATTGGCTCATTCACACGTTGTTGGCTCCGGCCGCTTGCACCGCGGAAAACAACAAAAATATTGCACATGTCACTCACAGCTGGCGCTGGGGGGCGCTCCGACTCACAGGACTCAATGCCACCGCCAACGGGCGCCAAGTGCGCCACGGTTACCATGATGCTAGCGGATCGTATTGCACGCAGCGAATGGTCAGTCGACGATGAGCTCTTCTTCGAGGCGAACACGATGAACGTGTGGCAGACGCTCGAGTATTTGTCCGGTGTAAGTCTGCGTAAGCGCTACAACTACGAGGGCTACGCGGATCCGCACAATGTCTTACGCACGCTAACGCCCTCCTGGCGCCGTGATGCCAATGAGCACGCAAGTCCTAATGACGCTATGCGCTCCGGTGGCGGTGGCGGCAGCGGCGGCGCCGGTAACAGCAGCATAATCGGCACCACTGTACGCGCGGCTAGTGGCGTTGTTCGCGCCAGCAGCGTTAATGTGCAACGTGCGAGTCCACCAGTTATGCATGGCAACGATCCATTTGCTGAGCAATTTGAGTTCCCGTATATAAAGGGACCGCAGTCGGGTGGTCAACGCCGCAGACGCGGTCGTCGTAAAAAGGGTAATGTGCCCGATTTGGATCCGGAATATGCATTGTCGCCTTCAGATTTGCAGGATCTAGTCAAATGCACGTAAGCAAGTGTTTTATTTCATGTGAATGCATTCTAAAGTGTCGCAGCAGATTTTCCTCGTAAAAGCCACAAAAATGCTGATAAGTGAAATTGTGTAACTCATATGTGAAATATTTCGATATATTTGCTATACTTCCTAACAATTTATTTGAAGATTATAGCCAAATTCCAAGTAGATACAGTGATATTATGGTTAGTCAATGTTTGGGATTTAACTTGTAATTGTGTCTCCAACATGCACGAGTTTTTAATACGTTGGGAGTTTAAGCGCAACTTTATTAAATATTTACTTAAGGTCCTGCATGAGAACCTGTTGATTTAAAAGATTTTTTTATGCCTTTATTTCATAAAACCAAGCTAACAGCAATTCTTTAAAATATACTGGGGAAGTAAGATAAGAAGTTATTTTGGCCAGCACCACGTTTTTATTTTCTGTTATTATATTACTGAATTATAATGATGCATTTATGATTTTTGTGTTTTAGTCTTTAATATGCCAATTAATTAGTTAATTCATCACAAACAATAATTATTATGTATTATTATTAATTATTTTATATTTGCATATTTAAACTATTTTTCTCACTTTGCATAAAACTAAATTTCCAGTGTAAAAAGCTCACAAAGCTTTGTCACACTACTTCAGACATGAACCGGCAGTCAAATTGACGCTTTATTGACGTTAGACAGTAAAAAAGCTTAAGCAGAAAAAATTTTAAAAATAGAAAAATAACATATAATATATTGAAACAAATATTTGTATATAGTTAAAAAGGAAGAGCCAATTGAAACTCTCGCACTCAGAACAGAATAAATATATTGTGTACTATCCTTTTGACATTTCATTTTTGATGGTCTGCCTCTGATTACTTGGTTTTACCCAACAGCTGCAGTTGGACTTTCCAAAGCAACCAAAGAGCTTATCGCAATTAGGTGATTCATAGTCTCCTCCTCTTCGCAGCATTACCTGCAATTATTTGTGGTTGATTTTCTAATTTTGTTTAGCATGTAGTTATCAAACAGTTAATAACACATTCAAGGCAAAGGCTAAATGACGAGAGTTAACTTTATAACGTAGGTCTTCCCACAGAGGGAAAAGTAAATTATGAAATAAAAAAAACTAACAATTTTCACAAACCAGAGAAAAACTCTGAATCAAGATTATACAATAGCTAAAAGCAGTAACAATTATTCAACAAATCATCGTTATATGTAATTAAAAGCTTTAATTAAAAGTTCAAAAAATAAGTATGATTCTTGATACTTTGTTTAATTTTAATGCGATTATTATGTTTTATTATGTAAACTGAATCATCGGCATTTTTAGGAAACGCATATTCACAATTTTATACATGTATATACACAATGCCAAACAATCGCAGAAAATAGTAAATTTTCATAAGAAAATACAATTTACCAGAAGTGCAAAGTTCAAAATGAAAAATTGCATTTATATTTAGATACAAATCTCAGGTTACAATGCACGTGTACGTTTAGGATTGCAGTTGCAAATGGAGTAACCTGTAAAATGCAAAATGTGTTTATGAGCAAATTGCAATAGACAGACAACTACAAAACAAATGCAGAATAAAAATAACAAATGGCAGCAAATATGCAATGCAAATAGATAAACAATTTTCCCCAATATAGAACTCGGCAGCCAACTCTTTTCTATTGTCAATATTATGCGCACAATAATAAAAAGGACAACAAAAGCAACGCATGCTGTGGCACGAAGGCACGTTAACTGACTGACAGCACAAAAGCATAAAAAGTGCATTCAACCTACAGACAGCAGCCATGACGATAGTGGAAGTTGATGTTGATGCTGCTGCTATTGCGAAATTTTTGTCGTTCTTTTTTTTCCTTCCTTCTTAAGTTGCTTTCAATCAGTCGTCATGCCAGCGAAGACGCCTTCAAAGTTGACGCCAGCTGCAACTTAATACATGGCACTTACAAGAATGCACGTGAAATGGCTCGCAACTGTAAAGACTTCACAAGCTTACTTTGTGGCGCTTCATAAAAATAAACCTAAGCTGGGTCACATAGTCTGTCATTGAACAGCGTGGCGCCAGCGGCAATAAGTTTATAAAAGAAATCAAACTTAGTTTAACAAAACGCAAGCGAACAATAAAAGCCATTTGTCAAGTTGTCAACACACTTCACGCGCAGACGCCCGCAAGTATGCAACGATTTCAGTGCAAACTGCCACCAACAGACAATGCAGCAATTCCTAAGCCATTTTGACTGCTTGCAGTTGCATTGCGTGTGCTTTTGCCATTGCTGCGACTCTGGCTGGCAAAATCGTTGATGCACAGGCAACACTGCAATTAAAGGACATACCGTGTGTGCAATTGGCGCGCAAGGTGTCGCCTTTATAGGCGCTACTTTTAACACGCCAACTTTCAAGTATCAAGTCATTTGCATAATTTCACAACTGCACTCGAGGTAAGCATGGAAGTATACTTGGCAGCGCGATTACTAAACGCCAACTGACAATTGCATTGGCAAAACGATCAAATGTCGCGCTTAGCTGCTGTCTATTAAGGAAAATTATTTCCAGCTAACATGTTACTTGGCCATAAAGCTTAATGTGGGACAGCTGTAAAAGACTGCAGTGCAAGGTGCAGATATGTTTCTGAGAAGTGGGAGACTAACAGTAGCATTAACATTGAAATAGACACCAACAATTGTCGAGCTCTCTAAGCAATCGGGCAAAGTTTAGTAGAGAAGCGACACTGAACAAAATTCTGTTTTAAGCATATAAAAAAACAATCAACCGAAAATTACGGAAGAGGATACATTAAGACATATTTAATGGAAGCAGCTATTCTGGGCCTATTACCGATTTCATCCAAAATTAATTCTTAGTTTCGCTTAAACGCCAAGTTGCTAAATACCATAATTTAATCGTTGAAGGTGCCCATTCACAAAGTGCCATTTTTACTGACAAGCAAAAGTACACATAAATACTTCAAAGTGTATGCAAACAAAGCCAGCATAATCCAAAACCAAACTCTGCGCGCAATTCGATGATAACGCATAAAATTATATGAAAACTCTTTACTTTCTGCCCCCCAAGTGCGCAAACTGAGAATTGGGTAACATGTTTCGCTGTGTATTTGCGTTATGTTACGTATTGGCGTTGGTGCTTTGGTGCGCTGGCGTTTTGTTGGTGTCATGTCATTACGATTAACGTTAAATGCTTTTGCCGTGCGCATACGGATGACAACGACAGCGACATGCGATGAAATGCTATTCGCAGTAAATCCTATCTAAAGTAGTCAAACCATTCCAATTGGCAGCCGTAGCAACTTGTGGGCCGACTTAGCATGTTGAAACACGACACCGTGCGACATTAAAATGAATCGCAAAAAATTCTAAATTGCGCGACTCATGTGACACACACCCTGTACTCGTACCACCCACATGTGTTTAACCAAAAGCAGAAACATACAAAAAAGAAAAAAAACGAAACGAAAAAACAAAAACACAAGCAAAGCCGAAATGAAACGAAACAAAACAAGGATACTCTATGCTAAGGACACATACATACAAACAGTCGCGCCTCGACCGCATTTGCACAAGAACAGACTAAAACGTTACGCGCAACAAAAGTTTTCATAAGTCTTATAAGTTAACTTCGACGGTTATTTACTCAGGATATGTGCAGCGTGTCGATTGCTTATAGGCAAAGTTCGCCTGGCAATGCCAAATACACGTTACTATTCAAACAAGTTGAATACTTTTAACAATCGTCAGCATAGCGATAAACATAAGAAAGGCAAAAAGCGTTGCTCATTAGCTGCAATGCAGGAGCAGGCGGAGAACGCAGACGAAGATGCATTTCTGTTGGATTTTGTGCAGTGCACAATCGAACCGGAACAAAGGTAAACGTAAATGTGTGCAATTGTCTGTGGGTGTGTGTGTGTAGAGTTATTAAAAAATTCCTTCAAAAATTTTAATAACCGCAAAATGCCGACTATAGTTCAAAATTAAGTTGCGTTAAATTGCATGCGTTGGCATATGAATTATAATTAACCGTTCTTAAGTTATTTAAATTTATTTACTATTTTTTTTTTCGTTTTTTGCTTTTTGTTTTTATACAAGTCACAGGACACGAAAATCGCATAAAAGTCAAGTTTCTTTGCAATTTATGCGTTGCGCATATTAATTACTGTTGCATACTTGCAGGCGTCGCTAACATAACGCACATGGTATGGCATGGCAAGCACGACAGCATCGTCAACAGTTTTTATAGCGTGAATTCAATTAGTTTCGCCTTCGCTTATGTAAACTGATATTGTGAATAGACCCTCTTCTTGGTTTTTTTTATATATATATATATTTTGCCTCTAGTTGAGCATTTTATGCGCCGTTAAATTAAATTAATTCATTAAATATGAGAAAGTACTTAATTAGTAGTCGTCTTTTTTATAGTACATCACTGTGTCGATGGGCTGATTAGGTTAACAGTTTACTTTTTAATATATGATGCTTTCAAACAGTCGAAATATGTGTTTCATAATAGTTACCTCCCATACATATTAATTTTATACAATGTTGCTCAAAAAAGTCTATAGGTACACTTATAAACACAAGCCATATTAACAAAATCTTTTAGCGAAAAAAATTTACTCCTTCGCAGTCCAAATACAAGTTTTATCGGAATATACTTATAAATCTCAACTTACATCTAACATTTACCTTAAAACTGATTCGCATTCAGAAAGAACGAAAAAACTGAGCGGTTTTGGATATATTTATTTTAAAAATTACTCCGTGCTATTATAAGGGGCCTAGTTTGACCCAAGTGTACTTTTCTTATTGAAAGCAGTAACCCCAAACATACAAAATATCTATTATCGATTGTTATTAGTATCACCTCGTCGATACAATGTACCTATATTGTCTTACACTCTTTGAAATAAATAATATGATACAAGGTGACCCAAAATATTTAATTAAAGGTGGAGAATTATCAGCACAAAAAAAGTAAAAAAATCACCCACCGCAAAGGTCATTACGCAGCGGCCAGCACACAATTAAAAAGACTTTAAAAGTTTAAGCCATGGTCATACATTCAGTGAACTTCTCTCACTTATTTAAATTCTTGGCAAATTAGACGCCACACAAAAACGTTCGTTAAATGAAGCACAAAAACAAAGTCTTCCTGAATTTATTTAAGGCTTTGCATACAAATTCCCATTCGCAGGCAATGACAATAAAAATTTATGCAAAATCATATGCCACACAACGTGCATTAACATTTTAAAAATGTGTTTTTAGGCAACTAACGACAAAAGCAATCAGCCCGTGTCGGCATTGTAGCCAGTCTCCCCGAGCGTTGTTTTGACTTTGATGCCTGACACGCCTAGCGGCGTTCGCACGTAACACCACGTGTATTGTGTTTCTGAAAGCCAGCCAGCATAGCAGCGTAGCACAATTCAATCAAATTTCATATCAAAGGTTAGCATTGACATTGATAATGAAAATTCTAATGGCATACACCCACCGCGGATACAAATGAAAGCCTCGGCAAAAGCGATTATTTTGAACAATTTAAGGCACATGCAGACAAATCCGTTTGAGGAGTTGTGTGCAGTGTAGCTTTGATTGGCCATGACTTACGTGTCTATATGCATACGTTATTTATTGCCCATGTGCCAACCAGCGCGCCGCCGCTTCCCTGTGCTTTGGCTTTATTCCACTTGCTCTGCATAAAAAGAAAATAAACAATGCGCACCGGAACCGTTAACATGACAAATCGCATAAGGAAAATATTTCATGCAATTTCCGCAATTATTGAAAAAGAAAAACGCATAATATCAATACAATGCCTAGCCTCAGTTTTTCTTTATTTCTAATAAAGCCGCAAAAGTGCAGACATAACTTTCATACTCTGACAGTTATGCATTTCGCCCGAAGGTTCACCCACATGCCACGAACCCTTGCAATTGTTCGTGCTATATGATCCTTGCAATTAAAAACTTCCGTTTGTTCTTTGACTTATGTTTGTGCTGGCACATAACTGTGCAAAGTGATGTAGGTCGAGATTTATGTGTTCGGTATCCGATTGCGGTTTGCACGTTGCCCACATGACAACATTTCTACCCCACCAAGCACGTCTTTTTAACATATCACATATCGTATTTGCGTTTAATGTTTAAATTCATGTTACAATATAAAATCGTAAAGAACACATGCAACGCAGAAAACACCTGGGATTAATGACCCTAATTTGCAGTAATTGTTGTTTAATGTTAATATGATTATCTTTAGAATTCTGAACTACTAACCCATTAGTTTTGTAGTTACACATGTAAAGTTTAATAATGGCATACAGGGTGTTTGAAGAGAGTTTTAGAATTTTGAGAAATCTCAACTAACACAAACTGTAGCACTGCTTTATTTTGTAAAAAAATTGTTTTAGAAACTAATCAAATTTTTGTTTTTAAATTCGTATTTTTTTAACGCTAAAATTTTCAACACTTGTTTAGAAATTTTCTTTGTTCTCTTAAAAATGAAGCCTAATAGATCACCCTGTAATAATTGCCACAATAATTACGTTTGCACACACAAATTATTTATTATGCCTGTGTCTTATGTGCCAACCAACCAACCGACAGACGACTTACCTGCTCGAGACAGTCACAAAAAATTTGCCTAAATTTGCAATGCTTAGCAGAACTAATGCCAAAGAAATGACAGGTGAGACGACGGCCCAAACTTCCAACGACGACTTTGGCCTACGAGACACCAAAACAGTTTATAACCCGCGCACACGATGGCTGTGTGTGTTCCATCATTTAAATAATTTAGTGTCAGTTTCGCAACGCTCTTCTTTCGTTGTTGTTGTTGTTGGCATAAGAATTGTTGCTATTTTGACTTTTCGTGCAACCAAATATGCCAGTCAGGATATAAACAAGCCGAGTCAACGTCTACGCGACAGAATTGGCTCAGCTAAAACATGATAAACCAAACTGGCGGTGGTGAAGTTAATGCCCCTCTTGGGTATTTTGACAAGAAAATTATACAGCGCTTGGCAAATACCAGCGTAATGCTTTTCCTTTTTGGTTTTCACTTGTACCAAAATAGGCCAAGGCGGGAGTTTTTTTAATTTTCATTTAAAACTGTTCAAAAGTGGAGAACAACGTATTGGCCATTCCGTTTATGCTGCCTAGCTAAACTTAATTTTTGGGAACCGCTGCCTTTTAGTGGCAAAACACAAATAAGAAAAAAAAATTCCCACAAACTATCATGTCTGCGTTTCGGCGTTTATTGCATGTGGCAAGAAAATATTACAATAGAAAGCTCAAAATTCAGCAACAACAACAATAAAAAAAAATAGAAAAAAAGAAACAGAGCACATATGGCAGGCAAGAAATATGACAACTAATAAAGCCAAAAAAAAAATTATAAACGTAGCAGGCAGGCTGGCAGGCAACAGCGACTTGTCATGCTTTTGCATTTAGCCTGACTTCGCTTTGTTTGGCAGCTAGGAAAAAAAAGAGGTACACATTTCAGCCTTCAGGGGGCAAAATTGGTCATATATATATGCCTTATTAAATCTCGAATTTTAAATCGCTCAGTCCTGTTTTTGAAACGATCGACATACAGTTTTAAAAATCCACATTCAGGCAACCATTCTTTAAACTACTGTTATTGGATGTAAAAAAAAAGTATATTCTTAAAAATAATAAGCGAAGCTGCTATGAGTCCTTAATTTTTTTTAAATATTTAATTGCTTTATTATTTTAAATTCTAAAAAATCGTGCATTTTGCATTTATTCCAATTCATTCACTCATATAAAAATCATTCAAAATTCTTGTGCATGACCCCAGCCATGAGGCATATACATATGTACATGCAAAGAAAAAAACAAAAAAAGGACAGCACAAGAAAACCCAATAAGTAACAGCAAGTGTGGATATAAGAAAAATGTAAGGCAGACAGGCATTGGTATTATAAACGCTATAGCAACCAAATATGCCCGCTCATTCGTTGCCAGGCATTAACAGCGAAAAAAACGCAAGCGAAAGTACGCGGCAAACGGCTGCAAAAAGAAAAGCATACAAAAATATTACACGCAGTTACAGGCGTAGAGAAAAACCCGAATTTTCTTACTTGATTTTTCACGTAATTGAGTTAAAAATAAAATTACAAAAAAAAGGCAACAGCGCACACAAAACAAATTTGGCAAAATGATAAACAAATTAACATAAACGTCTTAACGCTGCCTCAGACGCTTATCCTTTCATTGTATTCTGTTCCTGTTTTTTCGCATTCTAACAGTTTCAACTTGCCGCGCATTAGCGCACGCCTCGAGCGTCTCATGGGCACAAATGTTGTTAAACTGACGGATCGCGGCTACATGAAGGAGCTACGCGAACGCATTGACGAGGATTATCGCAAGCAGCTGCTGCAGCGCATCAAAGCGCGCGAGGTAAGTAAACAGAGACATGAGTGCGTGAGTGCTTGAGTGCGTGAGTGTCGATGTTTGTCTGTGGATAGTGTGGGTTATTGCCTACAGAAGCAATTAGCTTAACACAAATGTGCGCAGTTTGCAAGCATACAGTGACCCCAAAAAAAGGCAACCAACACTCGACCGCAAGTGAAACATTTCGGTGTGCTAATTTAATTTACCGTAGAATTTCAAATCGTCAAACCTTTTGCCAGCAGCTTCGTCCCTTTCATTTTTTTTTTTTTTTTTTTTGTTTTTTTATGACAACCGACAACTTTATTTAAAGGCACGTCAAAAATTTTATGACTTTTACTTTTTCTCTGTCTGCATTGGCAAGTAAGAAAGAAAAAAAAAACTCTAAATATAAAAGACTTTACTGAGGACTGAGCAAACAACCGACATAGAAACGGGTAAATAACAACAAAAATAACAAAAACAACAACAGACGACGACGTCGACACTATACAGCAAAAAGTGAAATGTAAAAGAAAAGCAAAAGTTTTCAATGACGAAAATCGCGCCTACTTTTTCGCAAACAATTGATTTTGATGAGCTTTCTACATGACAATGGCAAATTCAAGCCGTCAAAATAATGAAACGTTAACTTGAAAAACTTATTCAAGTAGTTTTGCTTATATGCACAAAGCATGAAATCTGCAATAAGTAATAAAATCTTGAACGCTTATGCATATCAGGCGAGTGCAGTTTAGTATTGTTTGTATATGAATCCTTAACGTACTTCTTCCCCTTTATTCTTCTTGCCTGCTAATATGGCGGAAAACTCAGTACAGTGGATTATTTTACTATCTTCTACTTCATTTCTTAATGACACAAACTGAAATTTAGCTATGAAGTGTGAAGTGTAATGAACTCTCTTGAATCGAATCACCACAATAATACCTTGACCTAAAACTAAGCCAACCAAATGCCGGCACAATCTTAAACGAAATCTGTAGCCTTTACCTATATCAATGCCATTGACACCTTTGACAAAAAGTGAAACAGCAACAACTCCAAAAAGGCTTCACCTACAAAAGTAAAAGTGAGAATAAAACTTGGCATGAAATCAATTTCGTAGACACGCTTAATGCAAAACAGGGACAGAAATAAAAGTAACAAATCACAGGTGGCAATTTATGACGCTTTTTTGTGTTTAACAAAAACAGGCTGAAAATTCGATTGGCATTTTTATTGCCAAAATTGACAGCACCGCAGTCAACCAACGTCTGCACACCGCCTCCGTCTGTCTGACTACTCAACTCACTGACGCGTTGCTTAATGAGTTATTGAACCAACTTTATGACGATTAGTGTTGAGTGTGTAGGTGTGTGTAGGTTGGCGAGGTGCTTACGTGACATTTGCTTTATTACCAACTAACACTAACTATGCATGACAATTTCTGGTGCTACCCATCAATGAAAAAGATGAAAGAAGTGGAACGCGAACGTTTGCTTATAATCGAAGGCAAATCTGATGTCATACCTGACGAGCTTGCCGATGATCCTATATTCATGGTGAATAAAGATGCCAATATTGAGATACAGAAAGAACGTTCAAAGGTAAGACAAACTACTTAACATGCAATTTCTTGGGCTATTGGAGAGTTCTAAAAACGTGGTACATTTGCAGTTGAAGACGAATCGTGAAAAGAACGCGGAGCGACTTAAGCAGCAGGGCGTCAAATGGGAGCGCGAACGCCTGCAGCACGCTGCCAAAGAGGCGGAGCTCTTGCAGAAGAAAAAGGAACGCCAACGACAGCAAAAGATGCTGGTCGAATTATACAAGACAGAGGACGCTGAGCGTGGCATGGATCTGCTGCGGTAAGCCATGAGAGAGTATGAGCATTGGTATTTAATCTAATTGAATATGAAGCAAGGTCGAAGATGAAAGCGAAAGCTGATTTAAATGCTTTACATGCTGCACTGCGGCTAGTTAAGACGCATTAAATATGAAAAATATTCCTAAGGCCTGCTTCATTGTTTTTTCCTTATTTTCCTTCTTTTTCCTTTTTAACAAGAAAAACAAACTCTGCATATTTTATATGGCGACGCAATTACAAGCGAAATGTAGCTTTATATTAATACACACGCATATAATTGAAAATATGTGTTCATGCTCGTAGTCTTTAAAATTAAGACCAAAAGGAAAATGCTTATGTGCGTCACTTGCTGCTCCAGCTTAAGCCTAAAAGTATGCTAAGCTCACATAAGCAGCATAACGCGCGTACGCAGGCAAAGGCGGCACTTGTATTTGTATATTTTTATTAATTTCTGGTGTTTTAAAAGCCGAAAAATTGTTTCAGCATAATTTCTAAAACAAACACTTGCCTTGACTCATTACATGTGACGCGTAAAATTTAACTCACAGCATCGACAATGAAGACTGGCGCGAATGCGAGCAAAGCCTCAAGGAGTTTCTCGAGCGTGAGCGTGCCAAAATGAAGGAGCGCTCGCTGCGCGTACCAACTCCATTTAGTTCGGATCAACGTGATATACAGAATATTGTGCGTGCTAGGTAAATAACGACTTACTCGTGTATAAAGTCCACACACCTGTGCTCATATCCCTTTCAATTAACTACAGACAAAAATTCCGCGAAACTGAGCTGCGCATGCGACAGCAGCTGGAAGAGAGCGAAAAGGATAAGGAACTGAAAACTTTGCAAACATATAATGTAAGGTCGATGCTACGTTTAATTTGTTGATTTGTTTCATAAAATATTCCTTTTTATATTACACTTGCTTAGATGCAAACTCTTGCCGCCATGCTCAGCACCGACAGCATACAAAATGACTATTTGCGTGAGAACTCGCGTATTTTCGAAGTGGATAGCTTTCAGGAGCGTATGCGTCGGCAGTTCTTGGATGATGCCACCGATGTATCAGACGAATCACTCATCACCGAGGAGATTAGCAGCCTAAGTGTTGCCAAACAACGCTATGCCGCCGAACTTGAAGGCGAAATGGAGAATGAGGTGAACCGTGGTCTGCTAATCTCTAAGATGCAATATGATCAATTACGTTTCGAGGATGAGAAAATCTTAGCATTACGCAATGCTAAGGATATACGTGAGCTCTATCAATTGGCCGAGGAAATTATTATGGGCGAGATTTTGGAGGATGAAGTGTTCGATTTCGAGGGAGAGGAAGAAGGCGAGGAGGAGGTACAGCCTGAACAACAATCCGAGGAGCAACAGCCAGCCGCTTGAATATGGCGTATTTAGTTTTTCTTCTTTTTTTTTTTTTTGAATTTCTTATTTTTTTAATTTTAATTTGCGTTGCATTTTACTCAAAATTTGAAATATATTGAAATGCTCACGATTTCCATACACATAAACTCGACCTTTGTCAGTCTCATTTACCCATTGTTGAATATTTTTTCTACATTTGTTTTTCTTTTTTAATAAAAAGAATTGAATCACAAGTATTGCGGCAGTTATGGTGTTACTTCTTATCTACTGAAGTGTGACATGCAATCAACTTTAATTAAAATTAGTTGCGCTGATGAGGAGATTGACGCCTGTAACTATGCAACAAATATTTCGCTAATTTGCACCGATAAGCAAATGCCAAGTAAACATCGCAGCGATAAGCTGTCAATGCATGCGAGCTGCGCATGATGTAATTAAACTACACCAACAATTAGCTGAGCTAATTTATTTCACAATTACATGCAGCTTATTTATCTTAGGGTAAAATTGCATAGGTGGCATTTGATAACGGAAGTGAGAATATTGTTCACATATACTCCCTTTAACATATTTGCAATGATTTAAAAATAACTTGTGACGCTTAAAATACAAACACCAAGTGACGCAAAATCAAAAGTTACACACATGACTTGACTACTCATTGATGATTCAATAAGTGTCCTTTATTATTTTTTGCTTCAGCGTTCAACTTACGCATTTTTCCAATTTTATTACAGTTACTTGCAGCCACTTATGCATTTTCCATGGCAGTCCCCTTTAGGCATGGAAAATTATGAAAATAAGGGCGGCATCAAATCGCACACGAGTATGTGGATTTTTTTAAAAAGGATGCTTGAACTCTAGCATACAGATTATTGAGCATCATTCTTAGGATATTTTTACAGCATACATTAAAATTTAGCCTCAAGTGTGCCCCATTTTTTATTTTGTTTATTAGAATATAAGTGTGCAATAACAATATTTTCAAGCATTTCTGTATTAAACAGCTTCATAACAAAAAAACATACCGTTAAGGTTTAAGACAATAAGGTATTTTTTATCATCAAAGAATCTTTTATTATAGTGCATCTGTTACTCTAACCATCATTTGTACCAGACTGAACCAGAAGAAAAGCTCAGTATTGAATATAAACATCGAAAATGCATTCAAACTAAACCTAGCAATAGCAAGTGTTGATGATCTATAAAACTACAAATTTGAACATCTACTGATGAGATCCATTGATTTCGTTACACATACAGGGTCCGGCACTCGAAGTGTAACCAACTTCAGACCGCTCGCACAGCTGACGCACGGGCATCAGCTGTCTAAAAATTTGCTGAATGACAGTTCGGAGTATTGTTTACAAGTGTACAAAAGCATTTTGCCAAAAGTGAACGCGAAAAAAAAAATCAGTGATGGATTTCAAACGTAACAGCGTGATTGCTTTATATTTAGCTGGAAAATCACAACCAGCGATTGTTCGTGAGCTCAAACACCTCAAAATGAATAAAGTTTTCGTTTACCGCACTATAACTCGTTACAATAATACTGGTAGCATCGCAAAACGTCATGGAGGTGGTCTTCAAAAGACTGCGACGTCCCGTGAGATGGTTCAAAAAGTGAAGAAGCGACTTGAGCGAAATCCCCGACGAAGTGCCAATCAAATGGCAAAAGAACTGAAAGTATCCGACCGTAGCATCCGCCGCATACTGAAAAATGATCTCAAGGTCAAGCCTTACAAGATCCAAAAGGCACATGATCTCACACCGAAGCAGCAACAAGTTAAACTTGAGAGAGCAAAGGAGTTGCTTCGCTTGGCTGAAAGCGGTCAATTTCCGAATATTGTGTTTTCTGGCGAGAAAATTTTTCCAATTGAGCAATTCGTAAACTCTCAAAACGATAGGGTTTACTTAAGCAACCGTTCATACGAGAATTTAAGTCATCGATTGGCCACTAGGAGGCAGCACCCACCACAGATAATGGTTTGGGCCGCTGTAACCGCAGATGGGCGCTCTCCAATCGTTTTCATCGAGCCTGGCGTCAAGGTAAATGCAAAATATTATCGAGAAAGTATTCTGGAGGTTGCTTTGAAGCCGTGGGCAGACAAACATTTCGGTGGCAGACCATGGACGTTTCAACAGGACTCGGCACCGTCTCACAAAGCTCGAGTGAACCAAGAATGGCTGAAAAACAACGTTTCGAACTTCATAACGTCCACACAATGGCTCTCAAATTCACCAGACGCGAATCCAATGGATTATTCTCTTTGGGCCATTTTGGAGAGCAAGGTTCGAACTAAAAGATACATCAGTCTCGAGGCGCTAAAGAAAGCCATCGTCCGCGAGTGGGCCAAAATACCTGCAAGTCACATTCGGCAGCTTGCGATTCGTTTTTGGACCGTCTCAAGGCCATAGTCAAGGAAAAAGGTGGTCATATCGAGCAAAAGTAAATTGATTCTGAATTTTGTATTATTTTTACACATTTTGTACTTTGAATTGAATAAAAGTAATTTTCCAAACTGAATTTATGGGCTTTCCAATTGGTTACACTTCGAGTGCCGGACCCTGTATATACATCGAAAGATTTACGAAATTCAAGTTTCACCTATTGTTCTTCATGCCGATTCCAAGTCAAACCTGCATTCATTTTATAAGAGATGTTCTAAGCTAAGTCTAATTACCTACTGGGTCCCACAGAATTTCTAAGTAAATACAACATCTATTACAATTTGTTTATAATTATAACTGCGCCTAACTACAACCGCTAAAATACAAAAAGATCGCACGCCATTCTAATCGGTTTCAAGGATTCGTTTTGTTATAGTAATCAAGGCTAATAAAGTCTGACCTTTTTCTCATTTTCCAAACTTGGGCTATTTTCTGACTACTAAAATGCAGCAGCAAATGTATATCGTACACTCGGTATGTATGAAAAACAAAAAACTATTTATTCACACTCCATAACAAGTTTCGAAACTGAGATACGTCAAATGCAGCAGCAACAGCAAAACATGACTGTGCATATTTCACGCCTAAAGCCATTTCCGTGGTTTTAAACACTTTCCGTTCAAACGATGAACAACTAGCAAAAAAAAAAATTAGCAGACTTCGCACGCCTCATGCCACGCAGCGAACACCCAAGTGATAAAAGCCTTTAAGTGTGATGTGTGTTGGGAAAAGCTGCAATGCCTTAGGCGGCATTCCGAGAATCAAAGGCGCAAATGTTTTTTTCTTGTTGTTCCAGTGAAGGCTGTCGACGCCATTGCTGCCGTGTTGTCATGTTAATGTTGCTTAATTCTTAAAAATTTTGTATATGACGTGACGACAAAAGCGAATGACTTGACTTAGTCAGCCAGCACGCGCACAATGACAACGAAAATGACGTCGAAAAATGTTACGTGATAAATAATCACTTTTCTTCCGAAACTATTGTTTTTTTTTTTTTTGTTTGCGTGAATTTATGGTGTACTGGACTTTTAAGTAGGCACTGCGCAGAAGTTGCTTTAAAGTTATTTAAAATTCGTTTCTTATTCTGCTTATTTCTTCTTTTGCTTCTTTCGTTTTTCAAATATTTTCAAGCCTATCAAATTGATTACATGCATTAATTTTTGTGAATATTTCACTGAGTTCTAAGCCCACGCAATTAATTTTGGGCCGTGCATATTTTTCACCTAGCTATCGGTGCGTATAAGCAATTTCGCGCGTGTGAAAAGTTAAACGTAACTTTTGCTGTCTGCTTTGACTAATTTGCGCAACAAATTGCACATCAAAATCTTTGAAAATTTCATTGATAAAAATTTTAACAACAACAATGACGTCGGCACATATTATGTGAGTTTGCATTTGTGTATGTGTGACACTATGAAAGCTTTTACTACGCAAAAGCTTTTGCATGACTGGTCGCGTGTATTTTGGCGCCTTGCCTTCGTGTGCATTCGTTCATCGTCTGCGGCGTTCGTGCCTGCGCGCTTCGTTCGTTCGCATCCGTTTGTCCGTAAGTCGTTCGCTTTATAAAAGGAAATATGCCGTTAGTCAGGCACGCAGTGCTCAACAAGTGATGCAACAGTTGCCAACGCTAAAAGCCGAAAAGTCGTAAAACATTACATTCGCACGGTAAGGCACAAGTATTTTAAGTGCAGTGTGTGACAAGTTTTGTGCGCAAGTGTGTACGCAATTAAAGCAAGAATTAAAGCCAAAAATCGTCTCATTAAACGCAATTTGTGTAAAATTAAAAAAAAGTGAGTCTAAACAGCCATAAAAATTGATAACTAGAATTCGAATGTTAGCAATTTTTAAACAATTTTAAATAATAACTAAAAGCACAAACAGCTCATTAAAAGAATAAAACAAATGTCAGAAAAATAATTTAATATTCAAAAAATAATTAAATTCAAAGTCTTATAAACACTGACAGCTCATTGCCCATTAAACTAAAACCATCATTATTAAATTATCAATATCAACTCGTTAAAACATCAAATAATATTTTCTTTTAATATGCTGCTCAACTTACCGAAATATCTATAAAATATGCACAAACTCTTGTAAGTGCCCTCAACTTATTGTCAATTGACCTAAAACTGTCTTTGCTAATTTATTGCCGTTGGCTTAGTTAATTTGCCATTGGCAAAAACGTCTGAAGAAATTGGCTTAGCAGGCGACTTTGTTTTTTTTTTTTTTTTCTTTTTGTTTTTTGTTTTTCTTTATTTTTGCTTAACAAAATTACAGAAAGTCTTTAGAACTCGAAAGTAAAGTAAGTAAAGTATTAGCTGATTATCAAAAGTTTTATTGACTAAAACTACTTGTTTAAAGAAGCACATTAAATTATTAACATTAAATTCGTTTTTCAGTAAATTTTCCAAATTTCAAATTAAAAAATTTTTCATATTTCTATTGTTTGTTTAGTTTAGCTACGCTTTCAAACGCGAGTATTATTAAAGCAAAATAATTAACCAAACTAACCCAGAACTTTTTTATCTAATATCAATTGTAAATAATAAAATGAAGTGGGCATATAAATACAAGTTGAGTGCACTTTAAATAGTGTTTCAAGTTAATATCGGGTAGCAAAGTAAAAAATATTTTTAGAATTCAACGAATTGCATTCCTTTGAGAGAAAAATTCTTGTAAAAGATATGGATACCATGTTATCAAGAATAGCCGATTTCGTAACTGAAACGCTGTAATTAAAAAACTTTTGCGAATTTCACATAAACGGTGTAAGCAACTTAGTTGACAAAAGAAAAGTTTATATATCATATTCAAATGCAAATCAAATAGAATAATTTCATTTTAAAATAACTTTACAAAGGAATTTAAACATGTTACATATACATATGCAAGTTAATGCCATTTAATTTTGGAAATAATCTGATATTGCTGCTTGTTTATGTTTTGATTGCTTTCACCTATTTCTAAGAAATGTCACATTTGTGTTTATTTTAATCGTACTTTGCATTTGTTTCAACAAATTTGCATACATTTTCATAAGCTGTCTAATCAACACTAAGAGTGTAAAATCTTAGCAATTTATAGCAACTGATTTCAAATAATATAATTTTAGTTTTTCTATCTATCAAAAAAATAAATGCGACCAAAAACCTTTAAAGGGTTTCAAGCTTCACTTAACTTCCTAACCAACAGCACTTTATTTCACGTTTGATATATAACGCAAAGTTCTTAAAATATTTCCAAAATTAAAATGAAAAAGCATATTCAAGTAGTCTCAGCGCCAGCCAGACTTCTTAGCTCAAAGCGAAGAACATTTTTGCCAAGGTAAACCGCAAATTCGTAACAAATTGAAAACCCAAGAGTTACAGTTTCAATATGCTTTCGTTCGTTTCTCATTTTAAACATAAACGGGTGAAATAACATAATTTAATAACGAAAAAAAAAAATAAAAATAAAATACACACACTGTTACCTTGGCTAACAATGAAATATTAAAATGCTTGTAACACAAACACAGCTGGTACACATTTCATAGCAACTTTGGCCACAATTGACCCATGCGTTATATTATATGTATATTGACTAACAACTTGGCTAGCAACAGCATAGTGCTACGCTTTAAAGGTTTGAACATGTTGCGTTTAAACATGGCAATTTGGCAATATCCTGCAATGCAGACACATGTGCCTTGTCAACGCCATGCACAAGCATAGTTACCGATAAAAAATAAAAAACATGGAAAATGCTACTTATGCAACATTTTCAATATATGTACAATCGAACTACTCTATAAAGAACTACTCTGCGCACAATTTAAATTTTGTACAATTTTAACTTAAATTAGAATTGTTTAATAAATTATTTAAATATCATTAGTCTATGGATGGCGCCGGGATCCCCAAAACGACATATAAAGCTACCAAATTATTAGTTTGACTTAACAGAAAGAGTTTATCGATTGTAAAATGCCACCGCAAAATTTCATTTTTCTTATACAGAAGAAGTTAATCATCTTTAAAAGAGAAACGATTTTAGACCATTTAAAATAGCTTGCAGCTCTTTATCAACAATTTCCAACACTTTATACTTTGGAAAGTTTTATTGAAGTAAGCAATCTATTACTATAGAAACAGTGAAAAATTTATTCGAAATTCTTCGTAACAAATTTTTTGTGCACTTTAAATTTGTTATCAATAAGTTTGACTGTAGTAATTTGTAAAAAAATCAAATGGAAATACTATTTGCAAAAAAAATAAAATCTGTTCTTGATTGCTTAGCATTTGCCACAGCTCACCGATTACTTTTGATTTTCAATTTTTTTTAATTGCCTGCACACGCACTGAACCAAGTCGAAAAGGAATTCAAGCGATACATGGCTTTACACACAAATGCACACCTAAGTGATTTTTGAAGTGAACTTCAATCGAACTACGTTGCAACAATTTTGAACACAACATTCTGAAGGCAGCCCAGTTAACTATACTTAACTCAACCCATTATGATACGCCTACGAAGCGTGCTATGAACTTTTGCGCGTGACAGCTAACCTTCATGTATTTTTCAGCATTTAAATGCTGTTTACCTTAAGCGCCTATGCTCGTGCTATCTTTACCTGGTAATAATTAAAAGTTGTACTAAATACTCAAGACTCGCCAACAACTCGAAGCCAGAACATACTTGTGTCCCACATTTACAGTCATTAGTTAAACTTTTTTTTATTAGCAACCATTTTTGTCATTTAAGCAATTAACAGTGAAGTTTATTACAATGTTGCGGGTGTCTGTTGGTAGGCGTGACAATTACACATTGTGCTCTTGTCCTTTGCGCCTATGTGCGTTGTGTAATCAAAGTGCTTGTACAAGGTACGTCGGCTGTTCCTGTGTTCCGCTAAATTAAATTCATTACGCCCAATGGACGAGCGCAGGCTTTTGGGCGACGGCAGCCACAGCAACAGAAACAACATGTTGCCACAGGTATTGTTGCGTAACCCACTTTCTTATATGGCACGTACTGTATGTCAACAACTTAATTAAGCCATGCTATGGAGTTGCTTTAGTGTGTCTGGACTTGGCTTGACTTGGCTTTTTACAAATGCGTACAAGAAGCAACTCAACAAGTTGATCTTTTGTTATTTTACTCATGCCTTGGCGTCAGCAGCTGCCGCCTAACGCCTTAACGATATAACTGTGTGTATAATTATGTGTAGGGTCAACTGAGTGTGAAGCCAAAGAAATTCGGTTTGTTTCGTCTGTTATTCTACGCAATACAAAGCTATGCAAGACAAAAATAAAAACGATAAATACGCATATTATATAAATAGAAAATAACTGTATATATATTAAGCTCATTTGTTTTATTTTTGTAATTAATTCCCTTATTGATTTTATTAAGCATATAAACGATGTTAATTGCGTCACATGTTGCATACTTTTCGGAGTTGAAATTTGCATTTCCAGCTTATAATAATGAGATGTTATTGACCCATCACTACTTTATTTTGCAAATATATCTTTAAAAAGTGTATTGTGTTTATATCACAAGGTAACATAAGCTTCAAAGCAACGCTTGAATCTTATATGCTCAAAATACTTACTAAATCAAACCTCATAAATGCTTAAACCCAACAATTCATTTTAAAATAAATTCCGCGTATTTACAACTTAAGCCTTGAATTTATACAAATACGGATGATATAATCTCCTCCTTTGAATTAACAATATACGCTTTGATTGTAATTGATGCATCTAAAATCGATTTCTTAAAAACAGTGTCTTAGCATACCAAGCATAAACACAATACTGTTTCACAATATTTCAAAATAGTGTGACTTTTAGTAAAAAAAATGTCGACGTTGCAAGTTTTCTTACCAACAAATTAAATGCACGCAGACGCATCAAAAAAAAAATAGAGTGTGTACTATTCAAATGAATGTTTTGCATATCTCAGTAACGAGTAATAAAATAAATTAGCGCACTTGGTTTATTTTTTAAAAGCTTAGCATAAATTTTTACGGAACCATTTGAAACATTTTTGGATTTTTTATATTTGAATATAAAAAACACAATAACTGTTTTTGCTATTAATGTCTTTATTATCATTACAACTGTGATGATAACATGAAAAATTATATGAAGCCAAAATGAATGAAAAAGCTTTCACATGTTCTTTGCAGAAAAACAGTAACTCAGCCTAAAACTGGTATTCAAAATTATGTTTATATTTTACAGAGAAAACATTTTTGTTGACATTATTAAAATAAGAAAATATTTTTACATGGCTTGTACATCGTACAAGCATTCAAATCTAAACGCATAATGCTTACGGCAACTGTTAAATGATTTTTCTTTCTAAAAATACACTTTCTCCACTGTTTACACTGACTATTGACTGATATTTAGAGCAAAAGATAAAATTCGATTTTTAATAACAAATACATAACTCAACTAAAAGGTACAAATACAAAAGGATAATACCAGCCAAAGAAAAGGTTGTCCATTAACTTAATTAATGGTGAAAGTTTAAGCTAATATACAAAGCCTTGGCTACTTATTGGTAATTTCCTTTTTCAAATACTCTAAGGTATGGGATGCAGTGAGTAAAAACAAAATCCTCAAAATAAGTCAGTGCGATAAATTTATGTTTGATTAGACATACATTCAAGACAGTTCTAAGTGTATTTTCTATTCATTTTCTAAGATGAATGTCAATTACTTTAAATAGCGTTTGAAGTAAAGTGCTGATATTTTCTGCTATGTTTTTATTTAATTTTTCTAAGTAGAAATACTGAGTTTGTGAGAATCCTATGTATCTTACTTATTATTTCAACACAAGAAGAACATTTACTTAAAGACAAAGCTGGATTTTACGTAAAGCAAACAACGTAGATGCTTTACTGTTATAATGTTCATCTCACATTTGATATTTCAAATAGATGCTAATCCACATACAAGAACATTCATGAGTAATAAAAATGTTCGCAAATGAAGCTCAATTAAATCCAGATAAAAAAAAAAAAAAACAAAAACATTTTTAATCTTAGCACCAATGTCAATCATTTTCATATGCCAAGCAACGTAATTCAGCTTGTTAGCCTCTTTAGCAAATTAGCTTAATGCCATATGGCAATCATTAAAATAATTTTGTTCTTTTATTTTACAACCTGCCTGACTGCCTTTTATTAGCTTTGACAAATTAAACAAGACAATGAAGTTAATTTTCAAATGTAGGCGTTGCTAAACATTTATTCTACATTTAGCTACTTAAGACATTGCAGATTA
This sequence comes from Stegana nigrithorax, assembly GCA_037044495.1. Lineage (NCBI taxonomy): Eukaryota > Metazoa > Arthropoda > Insecta > Diptera > Drosophilidae > Stegana > Stegana nigrithorax. Next base: position 368,552 of record JBAMBQ010001632.1, on the reverse strand, counting down.
ATTGGAAATTATACAAACATGCTTAAGAGGTTTTGCCCGGGTCATTTATTTATTTACAATTAACTAGACAGTTGTTAAACATTCATTTTTAAATTTTGTGCGCAGCTATTAATTATAATGGTAATGAATTTTTTCTACAACAAAGCACGCAGCTGGTGTTAACTAAACGAAAATTAATAAACAAAAACCAAACCTAACAATGACAGCAAGAGACAAGAGTTATGCTTAAAACAACTTAGTAGAAAAACGAAAACAATAGTAGACCATAACAACGACAAGCACAAGCCATATTTAAAATAAAAGAGTTAAGTCTGGCGACCTTTCACAATGAGCTGTGACTAATTAAACAAAATGGCGTACCACAGCCACAAAATAGGCAATGAAAAAGGCAAATGTACGCGCGTCATTGTTTATGCTGCGTGTGTGCATAAGCGTGTGCGCACGAGTGTGCTTGGCTTGAAGAAAACACACATTCCCACGCATTCACATTAAAATAGCAAGAAAAAGCAATTCAAATAAAAGGCAAACGACGCTGTTTCGTTTAGGCAGGCAAGGCGGTCCTACTAAACGCTAATAGTAATTACCCACATGCCACTCTGCTCTGCTCTTTTCAGGCAATAATCCCTATTTTTCTTTATTTGGCTTTTTTTTCCGCGCTCAAGCTACAACCACATTGTCGCAATAACACGCCCACACACCCCACGAAACCCACAAGAAACGCGGCGCTAATCCCTACACGCAGCCAAAACATTAACAATAAGCCAATCCAGCAACAAATCCAATATGAAGCCTGACATGCTCATATGCTGCGTCCTGGCAACGATCTTTAGCAGCAGTGTACATCATGTCGCCTGCTTTTTGACCTCGCAAGCCGCCACAGCAGCCAGAGCAGCAGCAGCAACGGGTGCCATGCCAAAGCATCAACAGCAGCAGCAGCAGCAACAGTCGCGCAATGCGCTATATGCGGGCGTTGGTTATCTCAATGGCGGCGTCGGTGCTGGTGCTGACGGCATTGACATGGGTGCAGGCAACGGAGTCGCCTTTCAATCTGCTCATACACCTTTAGATTCTCAGGAACGTGCAGTTTATGATCCCGGTGATGGTGAGTTTTATTTCCCCTTGGATTACCTACAACATGCCTTCGTTTTTATTTTGTTTGTGAGGTTATCTTTTGTCACTTGTCGGTGGCTTAGCTTAGCTTAGCTTATTTGTGTGGTGTTTTTCTTTTTTTTTTGTAATTCTTCTGGTTCTTTTTAAATTAGCTTTCAATGTGAATATATTTGTTTTTGTTGTTATCAAGTATTGTTATATGAGCTAGTATTTTAATAACTACCCATTTATGCTAATGAACTAATTTTTTTGTTTTTTATTCTGCAAGTTTAATTTGTGAATTTATACGCAGTAAAATTAATTAGTGGGAAATCCTCAAGTGAAAGCTTTGATTTAAGCTAATAAATATTAAAAATGTTTACACATTAAGGCAGTATTCTCTAATCCGCTTCTTCTGCTTAGCTTCTAAACGACGTAGCTCTGACTTATGCTGAAGAGGTCAAATACTATATACCTTTCTGCGTTCACATATGTCAGCCAACACGACAGACTATTTAAATAGGCATTTAATGTCAGCTTCCGCTTTTATTTTTAGTGCTGACCCGCTGTTATTTCTTGTAGCCTTGCTGACACCCTTTACAAATCAGCTACGAAGTATGCATTTATAAGCCATACATGCATTTTCATATTTCTGCTCATTAAACTAAAATTGTGCTACGCATCTGTCAATTTGCTGCAACCAAACGTGCGTCAGTAAGCAGACAAAAATATCATGCATATGTTACGCATACGCAAAAATGTTAATATTGCATACTTTTGAGCGTCACTAGAACAAAAGTCACCGAATTACAGTGTAAAACACAATTTGCATGATAAAATAAATTTTTACCAACCAATATAAGCATATGCATGGAATCGAAATAGATTTACAAATGCATTTATATAAACAGCTCTTGTCAAAAGTGATATTTCAAAATACAAAAAATTTTTGACATCCAACCACGCAGACAATATGATCGACTATAAAATATTTACTGTGCCCGAAATACTATGAATAATAATCTATACCAAGCGACTAGCTAGACAGTTTGGCAGACAGTCAAATGCAATTTGCAGACTACAAAATTGCCTCATGCCGCATTGTCATTGCCAGTTCAATTTCCGCCGTTGACAACTTTTGCTCAAAAGATACACAAACAAATAAACAAACATGTAAGCTACTATACAAACTTTAAATGTCAGTAAGCGGAACTTTTTCCATTCGATTTTAGACTACAAGCAAATTATTGGTTTTAATAAAAGTCTTTAATTGACCACAACGTCTACACAGAATTAATTAAGATAGCTTTAAGTTAGTTTCACCAAGCAAACTTCGTTTCTTGCAGATTTGTTGCGTGCCCTAAATGCAGAATATGCCGCAAGTGGTCAGGAACTCGGCACTTCACCGGAGGAACCAGATTATGCAGATACTGTCTATAATGAACTGGAGGTAGCTAAAAAATTCGAAATGCTGCGCAAACTGGAGGACGATTTACGCGAGGAACAAGATGTAGTCGATAAGTCAGCTTTGCTCATGAAAATGCTAGAGGTACATAATTGTTTTACTTAATTTTTTTCTATTTGATTTACATTCTCTGATTTTTTTCCATTGAATGACTTCTTTATTTATTTAAAAAAGATAATTTTTATTTAAAAGGTGGTGGCGCCCTTTCAAAATGTTTGCTTTATCTTTTTATAAAGTCATAAGTATTTTCTTTATTTGTTACTTTTCTAATCTTGACGCATTTTTTATTACTTTGTTTTATTGTTATTTACTTACACAGATTATTCGTTGTAATTTTCTTTTTTATTATATTGTGTAAAGTAATTAACTACGATTTTTATTACTTATTTGCATTTATTTTTATTATTTTACTTGTAAATATAATTTATAAATTCTCATTTTTTTACTGATAATTTTTCAGATAATTTGCTACCTACGAATGTTTTTCATAAAACTTATAAAATATGTGTATACACTGAACATAATTAAATTTAGTTTAATTCATTCCATCTTATTTTTTAGGATCCCGCTATTGACACGCTACCTATTGTTTACGTTGAGGAAGCACCCACTGAGGAATACAACGAAATCAATTATCCACCTTTGGAGAATGGCGTGTCAAAACGTTCGCGTTACTATCGTCGTTTCCCCTGGAAGCGACACAGCCGTAATCGTGGGTAAGTAAACGTTAAACAGACTTTGATCACAATTTTGGTTGTTGTTTTTTTTTTTTTTTTTTTTTTAATTTTTATTGAGTTGCATCCCAAGTTGTGACATCCGCTTATAATTTTACGTAACATAGTGCGTCCGACCCTATTAAATTTTTAACGTCCCAAAATCCAATTCTAAATCGAACAAACGATTTTCGGCTTTTTTTCTTTTTGTTTTCAAATAATTAACAATAAAATTCATCATCTTTAAAGTCTTTAGGCACGTACAACAACAACAACACAACAAACACAAATATTACAAAAACGATAAGCATAAATGAGTCTAGTTTAATGAGGTATTACTATTATCAGTTCTTACGTGAATTCTATCAACAGCAACTATGAACCGGAGTTACGCTACGCCTGCACACCCAGCAAGGAGGACATCTTCAAGCTGCTGCTCAATCTGCACGAGAATCGCAAGGGCAATCACAGCAAAACTGTGAACTTCTGCAATCGCAAGCGTCCAGCCAAGGCAGTCTTTACGAATATACGTTTTCTGGGTTAAGGATCAGCAGGACACACGATTGCAGTAAAATGAAAATTTGTACATTTAAACGAAATGGCTCTGCGTGCAGCTACTAATATTATTAAAACAAAAACAAAAACCAAAAAAAAAAAAAAAAGCGCATATATTTCAATAAACATGTATATGTGCATATGACCCAACTTAGTCTCAATTAATAGTTTTAAAACTTAAAACCATCAAAATTTAATCTAAAACTTCCAAAGGCAATTCACTTTTTAAGTTAGGGCCAAAGCAACTCCTTTAGCCATTAGACACTAGAACAATGTAGTTATTCTCATTGAATGTACTATGTATATATATTTAAATTAAAACAGAAAATAAAAGAAATTAAAAAAGTCTAATCGCGCTGGCTTAAACCTAATCAAAAAATTTAATATTTATTAAACTAACTGCAAACGTAAACTGGTCATATCAACTATGTATTTAATATTTATTTATTATTTAAATTATATTATTAAATATTTAGTCAAAAGTTTTGCTATTTTATTGCATTTTATCGGCATATTCATGTATATACAAAAGCAAATAAAAAATTATATATCTATGTAAAACATGAAAGATGTTACTTCATAAAAATTATAATAATCAATATATAAAATTTATCGTTCGTTATTGTGTGCAAAGCAAATTAGTTATTTTTTATTTGTGTCACATTGTATAATTCGTATAAGTACACACATTCGAAATTAATTACATCTATGATTTAAATAGTCAATCACAGTTCTTTCGTCCGGCTATGGGAACTGACCGCTTAGGCGAACAGTCCGTTTTGGCAGATTTTGCTGTATCTGAATCACTTCTAACTTTTTTAGACATCCAAGTTGAAAAAAATAACAAAAACGTTCAAAATGTTATTGACACAACAGCAAGTCAACATTACAGAAGATGTTGCAAGCGCAGATATTGTGTTATCAATGAAAAAAAACTGGCACGCAAGCCTACATTTATACAATAACAAAATCCAAGATGGCAACAGCCATGAAAACCATCGAATGCGTACGTAGTCATTCGTAGTCTCATGACTGTTGACGTCACTAAATGAACAAGTAACAAATAAAAATTGTGAAAAGTTTTTCTCAACATACACTCATCGATGCTTTGTGAATCAGACTCATTGTTATCGTCGCTATCATTCATCATCAACAGCAACAATAACACCAACAACCACATCCACATCAAAACTGACAATATCATAAAAAAAACTAAATGTCGCAAATAAAGCAAAGCAATGCTTTTATTTTTCTCTTATCTTGATAGCAAAAAAATAATAAAAAAAAAAACTAGTGATAAAAATTAACTCATCTCATTCTGCGCATCTAAAGCACAAGTCCAATGTCAGGGATAGGTAAACACACATACACTTATGTGCACGTCTACAACTGCATTCTTAAATAAGTATGTAGTTCCTTAGAAAAATCTTGAAACAATTTAAGCGCTTATTGAAAAGCAAATGGGAAAAAAGAAACTGTGCGACTGCTTGTGGCAGTTCATTGTTTGCTGAAGCTGTTGGCTGCGACATTTCAATGCTTTGCGAAGGTGCTAAGTGGAACCATTGCGAAGCACAATACTATAGGTTTGTTGACGCCAAAGACAGAGAAGTGCCGGCACTTTGCGTAAACTTTGCAGAACGCAAGTTGCTTCTTTAGGAAAAGGAATTTTAAACGGAATGTTGTCGGTTTGCCACAATTTATAGAATGTTTACTTGTGTGAGTTCAAGAATTGCAATGTTACAATAGTTCAAACAAATGGTGAATTAGATGTCTAACTTAATAGAAGTAGACACGCCAATGTGATCGGTTGGTCAACAAGAGCTGAATTTTTGTGTCTATCTTGGAAGTCTGTTTAAACTTCAATATTCAGAGTATTTTACAATTAATTGGTTAATTCAATCCAATTAACCAAAAGAGGAAACGAAATTTTATCTCGATCTTAAAATTATAGTAACTTGACAATTAATATAAAATTTGTCCTTGACGTCAAGGTCCCTTAATTATACCTAATGGAACGTTCTTTCAAAGTAGACAACATTTTAGCTGGCCTTAATGAGGTAAATCATTGGAAACCCTCTTTTTCTAGGATTCACATCCGTATGAAATCCCTTTACTTATTCTTCTTTATTAAAATATGATACTAATATCAAACATTTAACGATGATTTCTATGCTGGATATTTTTAAAATTCTGGAAAATTCAACTATTAGAATTTTTTAGAAAATTTAAAACATTTTTTTTAATGTTGGCAACAATATAGAGCACAACAGACATCCCTCCATAATATTCATTTGAAAACTCATAGATCACAATTATAGCCTCAATTTATTCAAATTATTTTTCGATTCTACTACAACACGACTTATAACAATGAAAACCAAAACTAAAACTAACCGAAAGCATTGCTGAACCAACTACGCAATGGTGCGAAGCAAACGGGTTTCATCAGCCAAAGCGTATCCACGGACAGCCTCAGCACCTCTCGGTAATCGAAAGTGCAACTGCTCTGCTCAAAGGCTTTCGTGCCTAAACGATTGCTAACATCGGGGTCATCGGGCTCATCGTGCTCATCTGGCATGGCGGTGTCCGCGCGATTGGCAGCATGCGCAAAAGCCTCATCGCCGTCGTAGTAGTAGAACTCCTTGCGTGTAGAGTTGGTCTCGACCACCGTGACCGGTTGATGTGTGTCAATGCCCCTGGCATAGTCAATGCGACGTGAATTGCGATAGTGTGGCAACTGGTAGGCACCAATTGAGGTGGGTGAGCCTAAGGTATAAGCAGGCGCTTGCCAAGGACGCGTGGGTAGCGGCTGATAGCCGACTTGTGGTAAATAATGTGTTGGCGCAAAATTAATGCCATATAGGCCACCATTGTTTTGCTGTAGACCTAGACCAGCGAGTGCAGGAGCACTTGGCAAGCCAACGCCGAATCTGCCTGGATTAAATTGGCCTGTACCAAATTCTGCTGGACTGAATTGTCCTACGCCAGGATTGTTTAAAGCCGCATCCTGGCAGCCATCCTGATCCTGTTCCTGAAAGATTTCCAGCAGAAAACCATTTGAGGGCACACCCGCATAGCCCATACGCATACGTATCACCTTCTTGCCCTCGGCCCAATGCGTTTTGTACACATAACCCGAACGACAACCGCAGAAGCGTTGTCCATCCAGTTCAATGAAATCCTCGGTACAGGAACGCGGCTGATTCAACTGTGGATAGTTCGTCTGTTGGTCTCGAATTTGATTATTGTGCCCGAAATCAAAGAACTTAAATTGTATGCGCAGCCCACAAACTTGTGGGGTATGCTTTTCAAGATAGAAAGCGCAATCCCTTTGCTGTGTGGGCAGCAGCGCTGAGAAAACGGTGCGTGGAAAACCCGGACTGGAGAGATAAAAATGCTGCTGACTAAAGCTCGAGGCACAACAAAGCTCGGTCTGTGGCCCAAACTGCTGCAGACTCTGCGAATCGTAATCCTTAAGCGTAGGCATCTGGGGTGTAAAGGAACTCGACACATATTGATCCGTGACGAATGGCAATTGTTGGTGCTGCAGATCCGACTGCTGCTGTTGTTGTGTTTGCATGAGTTGTTGTGGCAGCTGTTGCGGCAATTGGAATTGTTGTGGCAGCTGTTGCGGCAACTGGAATTGTTGTGGCAGCTGTTGTGGCAACTGGATTTGCTGCTGCCCAATTGGCGTAATGCCTTGATGAGGAGCACAAGGTGGCTTTTGCCCAGCTGCAACGCCCAATGGCGGCGGTCTGCCTTGTACTTCATGGGAAACATATGCCGGATGACCGCCCGCAGGTAAATAGTAACCCCCCAAGCCATTTGCCGGTGGGGGCAATGGCGTTGGTATTTGCGGCAGTGCCACTGGATAGGACAACTGATGGGGCAATTGAAAACTGAACAACGGCGGTAGTGGATACGGTTGATGCTGATCCTGCGTGCTTAAATTTTGATAAACTTGCGGCACTTGCAGACTGGGTGGCCTTTGATGCTTCGACGGCAGCGTGTGCACTTGCACCGTATCCTCGTCCATGTCCGCTGCACTCAGCTCACGCGTCAGCTCATCACGTTCACAGGCTAAACGTGTAATCAACAACTTGAAGCCCTTGCCCGTGGTCCAAGGAGAATCATCCGACAGAAATCGCAGCCGCAGCACACCGTCCGGCGTATGATACTTTCTAATGCCAATTACTTGACCACACAAAACATCCATATCGTCACCATCGTTCTCCAAGCCAATAGCCAGATAATCGTTCGTGCAATTCGGTGACGATTCCAGGTAGAAGTCCAAGAATTGTATATGAAACTTTGTGGGACAGCGATACGGCGAACGTATGACATAGTCCCAGCAGGTGTTCACAGGATAATTATCCGGATAGTTGGGCGATTCGAGCACACTTTGACGCGTGCGATAGACACCGGTTAGGCCGCATTGTGGCAGCTCATCATGCACTGCAGCGTCGCATGTGCACATATAGCAACCAAGCAGCAATAGACTTATGAGTATATAACAAAAGTCCTTGCAGGATATTTTCAACATTTTTTTTTTATTTTTATTCGACCGATCGATGACCGCAAGCGTGATACGTTAAATCGCAACTAAAACATATCATGTACAACTTTGTTTCAACTTCATGCGACGTTTGTTAAAGCAGAAACCACTCACAAAAAAAATAAATAAACAAGAAAAAAAGGTGCGAACTTGGCTGGCAAACCACGTTGTATGAGGCCGTCTGCCCAAAAGACACAACATACAGCAAAGTATGTAAAACGCAACTCAAACAATTTGCAGTTTTGTTCAACGAATACAAAAGCCCTCACTTATTTACAAATAAACAAACTAGAAAATTTAAAAAAAAAAAAAAAAATAAAAACCAAAACTATTTTTGTAAATATTGTCGCGTTCAGTGAAACTAATTGCAAAGACTTGTGGGTGACTTAAAAAAAAAAATAAAATAAAAAAACGCCAACAATTACCGCTGTTGCGGCCAGTTGAAATAATTTTTAGTCTGCGATTTTCTTCGCAGCACTTGCGCATCATAACACGAGTAAGTACACCCCAACTGAGCAAACAGAATTCGCACGGTTTTTAACACATTTCTGTCAAAAGCTGCACACTCATAAATAAATTTGCTTTAAATCATAGCCATGCATATACTAAGACTTTATCTAAAGTATGATTGTCTTGGCTTTAAGGATTTGACGCTAGAAGTCATCAAGATGAAATATTTTTATCTTTATAAGATTAAATTGAAGCATAATTTTATGTTCCAAGGTTTAGGTTTTCATTTCTATACACGCGCTTTACTAAAGATAAGCTAATTTTAGTTTTTATACTCAAAATGCTAAGCTATGCTGGATTTATCTCCATAATGACGTCACATACACCAGACAGTGGCAGATGACACAAATACACTTTAAATTACCAAAGCCTTCGTCTATTAAACATGAAAAGAAAACTATATTTTATATATATATATTTTTACTCGACCACAATATAGTGTGCGGCTGGCATCCATCTATAACTGGTATGACACAATTAGAAATCACTTTAAACCAATGAAATTGTCACCCTTTGTTTCAACGTTTCTAAAAGAGATATATGTGTATCAAATTAACTTAATTTAAACATAAACAGAGACCATCGCCAAGAAGAAGCACGAAAAACTATTACTAAGCCCAGCAAAGTGGATAACTTCTAATTCATTGAATTAATTACAATTTTAGTTAGGAGGACCATTGGAATAGGAAATTCTAAGATGCTGCTTTAAACTATCTAGACTATATAGTGAATCCAAAGAGATCTTGGACACTTCCGCAACGTAAATATGAATAAAAGGTAAACATTAGTTGGTATCAATATTTTTTTTTTTTAAATACTTTAACTTATAAAAAAATGAATTTATCATACGTGACTACGGCAATTTTCGTGCAAAACAGACCAATTAATTCTTTCAGTGAACTTTTATGCATTTATTAGCATACCTTTTTTTATGTTTCTAGTTTATTCGCCAATTTTGAGTTATACTCACACCTTAGGCGAGCGGATGTTTTACTTTCGATTTCACTGCAATAACGTCATATGTAACAAGAATTTGTATTTATTTGGCAAATATTTTTTTCTTTTTCTTTATTATGCCAACAAATTTGTATGATAATGCGCACGCCTAGCAACAAACAAAACAACAACAATATGTTATCGCGTACATCAATTGCATTAATTATGGGCTCCCACGAATAACCAGTCAGCTCATATTTGGCCAAGACAAACACGAATGACTTTTTGTCACTTGTGTACGACGTCGTTTTTATTATGTAACTCAAGTTATTTTTGTTCGCCGGCGCTGCTACACACTGCAGCAGTGAAGGTGTTAACAGCTTTTCGACACTTTGTTGGAATTTTAGTTTATGCGTTTTTATCTTGCCCCTACGTGCCGGTAATTCGCGGCGCAACGGGACGCCTTGCAGTACTTTTTAATGTTTGTGCTATTTTTATGAATGTGTAAAAAAAATAATAACACAAATGGTATTTGGTAGGAGCAAATAAATTTAAAAGCCCACACTATATTTTTAGCGGCGAGTGCAATTAGCCATTAAAGGGCTAAATAAATTATTTTTATGACATCGTCGGCGAGTATTGCATTAATTGAGTTTTGTTGTAAATTATTTGGAAACCAGTTGAAACGCGTTGAACGTAAGCAAGTCACAGTAATAATTCCTAAGAATTATAGCGAAAGTGTATGAGTGCAACTGCAACTGATAAAGGGAATTAAAAAATTAATCTTAAACAAATCTGTACTATTTTTCTCATAGCAGGTTGGCTTGAAATTTAATATGAAATCTAGGATTATTATAATAAATGTAATTTTTTGAAACTACAACTTACAAATAAAACGGCAGCCTGATTATGAATGGATTATATCGTTGCTGCCATTTAATTTTTATTTAACAACATTCGTTGACTTGAAAAATCTTTTGATTCTGATTTTCTATAATACATCGCTATAACTCCTGTTATTCTCGTACAAAGGTTAAATTTGATTTGTATGTTCTTCTACCATGAAAGGTATTTAAAGAACTACCAGCCTTAAAACTAAATGAATAAAAATATACCCCTCCTACCAAAATCAAATATTTGCATTGTCAACCAAGCAGTAAACAATTCTTGCTAAAGTTCTGAATTTTTGTTTTTTTTTTTGTTTTTTACGTTTAAAAACATCAATAAAAGTTAGAATCCAAAACAACATAAAGCCTTGATAAGCTATCATAAATAAAGCTTGCAATAACACTCAACGCGAAATGCATTTTTTTCACAGAATTTTGGTAAGTTGAATATGTTATCTTTTTTATCTCTTTAAAAAGATAGTGTAAGAGATTTTTGCTTTAAATAGCCGCATCTTATGCACTACACAGCAGTCGAAGCTAAACTCATTCGCGAGTTAATACACAAAAGAAGACATAAAAAAAAAAAAATTAAAACGCAATTTAAATTAAAAAAATGTTTGCTGTGCCACTACAACATCCCTCACGAAAAGCAGACAATGCCAAAGATGCCGACTCATACGGTGTGCCAGCGCAATATATGATCACCGATCATGGCTATGGCAAAGATGCTGTCAAGGTGATGCATGTCAACCGCAATGGACCCGTGCACACGATTAGGGAATACGAAGTGGGAACTCATTTGAAATTGTATAGCAAAAAGGATTATTATAAGGGTATGTTTCAGTTTATAAAACAATTAAATTGTTGCAACTGCTTATGGTCGCTTTGATAGGTGACAATACCGATATTGTGGCCACGGATTCGCAGAAGAATACGGTCTATCTGCTGGCCAAAAAACATGGCATTGAAAATCCAGAAAAATTTGCTCTTTTGCTGGCCAAGCACTTTCTCAGTACATATGCGCATGTCAAGGAGGTACACATACACGTCGAGGCATATCCTTGGCAGCGTGTATGCCAAGATGATGCAGGCGACATGGATGTACAACACTACCAAACCGTAAACAATCGTCAGGTGCACAATCACGCATTCATATTTACGCCGACAGCGATGCGCTATTGCGATGTCGTTATGCAGCGCAGTGGTGAGTCTACTGATCTGCACACAAGCTTAATCGAGTTAATAATAAAACACTTTCAAAGTAGATCCGCAGCAAATTGTCATCAGTGGCATTAAGGGCTTGCGTGTGCTCAAGACCACGCAGTCATCGTTTGTCAACTTCGTCAATGATGAGTTTCGCTCTTTGCCCGACCAATACGATCGCATCTTCAGCACTGTTGTGGATTGTTCTTGGGAGTATTCGCATACGGAGAGTGTGGATTTCTGCAAAGCCTGGCAAACTATTAAGAATATTATAATACAGAAATTCGCTGGCGATCCAAATGTAGGCACATCATCGCCATCTGTGCAGCATACGCTGTACTTAACTGAGAAGGAAGTGTTGGATATGATACCACAAGTGTCAGTTATTTCGATGACCATGCCGAACAAACATTACTTCAACTTCGACACGAAACAATTCCAAACACTTGTACCGGGAGAGAACAATGACGTTTTCATACCGGTGGACAAGCCGCATGGCACAATCTACGCACAGTTGGCTCGCAAAGATCTGAAGAGTCATTTGTAGACAAGCAACAAAATTCTGTATTTATGTAAAACAACAGATTTAAATGTATATAATATGTAGGTAGAAAATTTTCAAATTGAATAAAGAAACTGCGGAATTAGAACTTTAATGTTATATAACGTAGAGGACAACTCAATGCTATATAAAATAGACAATAATTAAGGTTTTAAAAACTTTAGGTAAGCAGAGATCTCATCTGGACAACTTATAAACATTTGCAAGCATTAGACCTAAACTAAAGTATGGCAAAAAACTAAAAGTTCTAATGATTTTGTATAATAGACTGAAAATTAAAGAAAAGTTATAACCCTAGACAATCGTATAAAATCTCGTAAAGTTCATCATCTTATGTGCATACAAAGATCAAATTCAGCAAAGACGAAACAAATCTGCTACCATGCAGCTGCTTTAATAACAAAAAATTAACAAACCTTTTGTATATTTACAAATATTTTCATAATTATTCCATTTAGAAAATTTTGAACAAAAAAGATAAGCAGCAAAACTTACCCTATTGCAATAATCAGACTAATGCATTTCCGCCTTAACTAAACCACATTTATTGATATTACAAAGCAGCAACAAAGCATCATCGAAGAAACTACTCGCAGCCACGTCATAGCCTACCAACGGCACAGCGATTTGCACATCATTAAAATAGCCATAGATACGCTGCAGCCAGCCCTGTATATGCGAGTACTCGAAGAGGTAATAAAAGCTCTGCCCCTGCGCCGGCAACACCAACAGATAACGCGCACTTGGCTGTGCCTTCAGCTCAAATGCGACGAGCTTATCAATGCGTGAACTTAGATTTAGTATTTGCCAGATTTCATAGGATTGTGCCACAGTTGTCGACGTCGTTTCCATTGCAGGCTTAAATGTATAAATACTGATGCGCTGACAGTTGCGGCAACTGAGCAAGAGTTGATGGCCAATAGGCAGCAGCGGAGCCACTTCAATTATATCATAGACGCCGGGTATGCTTTGCTGCAGTTTGAACTCCTGACTGATGGCGTCATAGGCATAAATTGACACCACCGGCCGATATTTGATAAGCCCATTCGTGCCTAGTATGCTAACATCTGGGTCCAAGCGGAACAGTCGCATAACATGGCCAATACCCTGCGTCAACGATTGCCAATCAGTGATGTTGCATTGCTGGCTATCGATTCTCAGTATGCGCACCTCATTGTGGCTATTTGTGTGATCGATGGCATGTATGAGCAGCAGAAAATTCCGTGAAAGCTTGTCAAGTGGCAGCAATTCAATTGTTTTAATGAATTTCTTCATGCCCAAGTTCTTTGTGACATTCAAACAGTTTATGGTCACCTTGCTAAGCACTTTGCCATATTGCCTGCGACAATAATTGTCAGCTTTCACACTCAATGCGCCATGATTAGTATGCAGCACGCTTGTAGTCTTATTAGAGATGTAGATGCGCTGCGGCTGCTTGGTAAGTTGCAACTCGAGCAGCTGGCGTTCACAGAAACTTAACTGACTATGTAGCGTATAGTAAAACGTTTGGGCGACTTGCGCATCAGTAGGGGACCCCTGGCGAAGTATCTCAATGTCTGGCACATAATCCAAGTAGTTTATGTCTTTAGTATGATTACTATGCTGCATGGCTTCCGCTATTTCAAGCAGTTGCGTATTTAACGCTGCTGCATCTGGCTCATCAGCTTGCCGATTGCTAGCAAACGTGTTTGTATCAAAATCCAAACCCGCTTCAAAAGTTGCACGATCGATAATCAGACTATCAATATTATAATTTCGATTCGTGAATATGCTTTGCTCGTAGCATTCACTTAAATCCTTGCCATTTAAACGCATGACATGCACAGGTCCATCCAACAAAAGTTTACCATGCACATGCTTGGTACCAGTGATGGGCTGCAACTTACGACTATGTCTGTAGACCAAGTTATCGATCGGTATGTCATTTATGCTACGCAACAAAATTTGCTTGTCGAGTGTCAAATTTTCAAAATTTAAATGGCCAAATACCTCCAACGCTTCACCCTGCAGTGGCACGCGATTCTGCAGCAAGTAGTCCAAGTGCATGTCATTAACATTACCAATGATCAAGTCGTTTTCCACTATAAGTCGATTTAGCTGCACGGGCGGCATAGATCTTTCCGTTTGCTGATAAATGTCCGCACTATGTATGCCATTGACAGTGCCCGCCACACTTAAGTTTCCTATAATGGGAGGCGTGTGGAAAATTAGCGGCCCACTTATTACATTGCCGCTACTCAAACGATACAAGGAGGCATTCAAGCGTGGCACGTCAATGTTATTTAGCATAGCCACACGCAGTTGTGCATTTGCCTGCAAATTTTCGAAGTGCAAAGTTTGTGCAAATACTTTTGGCGCTTCTATTACTTGCACATAACTGGCATTCTTCAGCAGAGCATCTTTTGCTATGAACTGCAAATCTATATTTTTAGGAAACTGTGTTTTCGTAAACATTTGCCCTATATGCGGTCTATCCAGCCGCACATTGCCGCTTATATTTTGCGCACCCGAGCGTGTGACGGCATTCTTCAGCAAATAAGCCAATTGTGCATCATCGCCTGCTGTTGCCGCCGGCCAGCTGGCATCGCCGAGCACAACTAAATTACGCCATTGCATAGCTTTGAGTGCGCGCACTCGAACTGTTACATCGTGCAAATCCACTACAGACTCGAAGGCACCCGTTACATTGCCCCCGACAAACAGTTTGGGCACAAATAAATCACCTTCGATGACTACATCCTTTCGCGTGTCAACTAATTCACTTGTTCGCATACCATTTATTTCTGACACATCCACGTTAGTTAATTGCAGATCTCCGAAACTATATGCACCGCTTATTACTTGCGGCGTATCACGCAGCAGAGTATTATCAAAAATTTTCAGCATGTTGCGACCATTTATCGTCGTTGCTTGCAGCTCATCTGTAACAGCCAGTTCGGCCAGAAAACGTTTCTGACCTGAAAGCTCCGCATTTTCATGTGCATACACTAAACTTGCTACATATTCCTGCCAATCTATGCCATTTAACTGGTCCACAGTCAGTCCGGCATCAAATTGCACATTGCCACGTATTTCCAGTTCCTTGTGCAACACCAACTTCTGCTCAACTATGCTGAACTTAGCGAAAACATCGTCGAATGCGACGCCATTGATTTTGTGAAAGACCACATTCAATGCTTTCAGTTTATAAGGCAGCTCCAGGCGTTCCAGTTGATAATCGTAATTAAGCAACTCGTTCAATGGCAAATTGTTTAGTAAACTTGCATTAATATTCGCAGCAACATTAACAGTTTCATTAATTACAATGGCTTTGAAACTTTTTGTATCCTTAAAGTCGTTGTGCTGGTTCAATTGAGATTTTAAAACGAAATCTTCCACAGGCACGTCATTCAAATTAAGCGTCATTAGCTCATCGATTATAAGTGGCGCAGTAAAACGTTTGATGCCTGTAATATTTGCTACTTCGCCGTGCCGCACGACGTTTTGTGCCAAATCATGCAGCTTGGACTTGTAGTCCTGAGAGACGACATCGCCATCAATACTCGCATTCATGAAAATTATATTCAATGGTTGCTTAAACACATTATTACTATTGTCGAGTAGGTGTTCCTCGGTAGGATGTCCATTCATGTAGTTTGTATGCAGACTAGGCATACTCACTTTAGCGTGCCCAAACCGAATTGGCGTGTGAAACTTCTGCAAGTTAAAAGTCATTTAGTGATTGATACATTAGTTTGTCTTCTTCAAATGCAAACCTGTGGCGTATTCACCAACATATATGCAGCCTGCAGTTCTGACTTTGAAAAGTTTTTGCCAGCTATCACAAATGCAGTATGGTCCGGAGACTCACGCAGCAGATTACGCAACGTTAGCGTGCCATTTATTATTACCCTACCAGTGTAGTACTGCTGCAAGTCGGACGCAGCCATAGCACCATCATCATCACCAGCAGTGGTTTTGCGCGCAAACTTCTGCTCCTGTCCAAAATGTATATCACCAGTGACGCTCAGCCGATAAATACGCACCGGAGCTGTGGTAGAGTTGAAATAATTATTATGTTTTTCATTTGAATTAATGGTTGTACAGGTATGTATATACTTTTTATAAAACTTTCGCTATTACGGAAAACAATATCCTTCGCAAAATCCAAACCATTAACCAACGCCGCATCCAGCTTAGTAACAAAGAATCGTGACATATAAATATTTGACTGCACTACCTGCGGCTGTCGCAAATTGAATAATTGCGCGACGACAAAATTGTTAAGTAGTGTTGTCTGCAATTGCTTGACCTTTACATCGGATTGCAATATGAGGCGGCCAGCAATTTTAGTATCCCGTTCGCGTAGGAACAAATTATCGTAAAACTCGAACCAAGACATATTGTTAATGCGCTGCACATGCAAGTGACGGAAGTGTTGTGTGACGTTAGCCGCTGTAGCCTGACGTACTTGTTTGTAATTTTCGCGTGTTAACAACTTTTGTGCCTGCAAAACTTTTGTAGTCAACTTTGTGCGTATGGTAAGTATGGGCAACGGTTTGGTAAGATTGTCCAAATGGTAACCTTTTGATAGGAGGAAAACACAAACTTATAAGAAATCATTGCGGTATGATTAACAAGAGAAAAATACTTACCTGGCAATAAGCTTCCATCGTATAGGAGATTCTTTACATTCAACCGTCCCACTTTAAGACTCTGTATGGCGTCGTCGGTGCCTACGCCAAACGAGGAACGTGTGGGACGTTTATGTTCATACAATTTACGCAGCATCTGTAGGCGCTTATGAAGCTGCCACGGACTGCGCAAATGCTTGCCAACAAGCCTCACACGGCCCACCGTCGCCTCCTTGCGTAACGTCAATGGTTCTTTCAAATCCAACTGTTTGGGCTTTGCAAGAGCCACAATGCGTCGGAAGCTGTCCATTGCTGTTTTACGTTGCAACAGAATGCTGCGTAAACGGCCAATCGTCGACTCAAATTGATGCCGATGACGTTGCAATGGATTAAGCTCTGCAAATCATATCAGCAAATAAAGCAAATTGATTTGTGCAAGTGAAGCTAAATACTTACCCTCTTGTTCTAAGACATTTTCCGGTGCACTGCCAAGCGTTGCATCGGCGGATCCATCCATTACGATTTGTACCATTCTTAGCAGAGTATTAAATGGACGCTTGTAGCTAACTAATACATACGACTCTTGGTTTGCATTATTGTGCGTATAGAGTTCCGTCACATCCGTTTGATTTGTTGTAAAACCGCTAAAACAATCCAGTCGTGCGCTGTTAAAAATAAGTATATCCCTTTGACGCGCAGCCACCATAAAGTTACTACCAGCAGTAAATTTTTCAAAAGCAAGCTCCTTGTTACTACGTTTTTTATACACCATAAACTGCCCATCTAACATGCGAAAGTATATACAACGCGATTTCTGCCCCGCGGAACAAGCAATAAGATAGTTACGGGCGCGATATGTAGCCGCATGCACGTGGCGCGCATCGAGTGTTATTGTCTGACGGCTTTGCAGTTTTAGTGTGGTTCTTTGCACCTCATAGACAGTCAACATTAGCTGGGAAATAGTTGAGCAAATGAAAAGTCTTTATTTATAATTTAAAGAAACTGGCTTGAAGACTAAATAAGGTTCACTAACAACTCCATACCTGAAGTCTTTACTTAGTAATTATCTATTAGTAGTCTTGTCTACTCTAAACGACTTTATTTTCAATTTCAAATACTTTCTCTCTCTAAATAACGATACTACACACAATCCTGCTTACCTTCGCTTGTGTGCGCATGTTCCTGCTGCTAACGACATATTTTGGCTGAGTGCCAATAACGTGCAGAGTATGTAAAGCCGGCGTGGTTAATTCTTCAATCGGATTAAAGTAGGCTGACATCCACTCAAAGGTTCTATGCACAAAAAAATAAATTTGATTAAGCGTAATGGTAAGTTAAGTATGTCACTTACTTATATTTGCCATACAGCTTAGTAAAGTTAACCGCAATTAACAACACAACTTTTTCCGCCTCGGCCAGCTGCGCAGATGATGCTGATGGCTTCATGAGATGCATTTGCTTATAGCGGCCCGGTAGCGACAGGCGCTGTATGGGATCAAATTTAAGCGGTGAACTGCGCTGTTCGCCTACTTCAGCCTTCACAGCTGCAGCACGCATCGCTATATTTGCTTTAGATAGTTGAAAAATTTCCACAGCTTCTTCATATGCTACAGCCAATAAAAAATAATCGTTCCAACTAATAACCTAAGAACGCATGAATATATTTCTTAGTAGCTAAAACGAGTAATTAGGCTGAAAGTGATAGGTATAGTGTACCCACCGTTGCACCTAATGCTTCCTGTACACGTTGCTCATTGCTTGCCAACAAGCCCAGATACGTCAGACGCTTATCCTGCGCGCTTATAAATAGCTGAAACACCTCACGACCATGCAGCAGAAAGATCACCTGCTGCTCAGGCTCACTTATTATATGCACAGCTCGTTCATGCTGCAATTCCATGTCCATGAAAGGTAATTGTATTTGCATTGCAAACGGTTCAGCCGAAAATTTGGCTTTTGTTGGATTTGTACTGTTGCTATTACATTTCACTGGAGTTGTTGCCGCTTCAGGCAAATTGTGCAAGTTCGTCACCAAACCAGGCGCAGATGCTTTGCACTTAATTAAATGTCAGTACATGAATATACATGTTAGCCCAAATTGTATTCTAACTTACGCCAATTAGAAGAATCCAAAGAGCACATAACTTTAGCCAACACATTTTTCAAATTTGCATCGATAGTGCAAAAAAAAATGTGCGTCGCAGCACAAGCACATAACGGTAAACTAGCCAAATGGAAATTAGATAAGCCAATTTGATTTGTTTGCTTTCAACACTTATTGAAACGATGATATTCTTTTGTGTTATTTTATTTTAATTTAATTTTAAAGCGTAATAAGTTAATCTTGCGTAAAAATTATGTAAATTTAATTAAGTAATTTTTCTTTTTTTTTTGCCGCTTGACAATTGCTGTTATTAAGAAGCCCATTAAAAAATCAGTTTATCATCTTACGTCGTATCGATGGCATTACGTTAATCCGCTTTTGCACTACGTTGTTTGATCGAGCCTGAACTTTACGTTTTGGCACATTTGCAGACTTCCCCCCACTGGCCCGTTTTGAGCCAACATTGAAATTCACTTGAGAGGCGTTAACAGCTTTTTTACCGCTATTACCTAAATTATTCGCAAAAGTTTGTGTCGTTTTAAGACATTGAAGCGACACATCCAACTTATGGCGTATGCGATCCAGATCGTTGCGCATTTTTTGTATGTCCATGGCGATATTTAGACGATCACGTTGCAATTTGCGATGTTCCGTCAACATATTTTGCAGCACAGATTTCTGCTGAAGGACCTCGCGAATACGCCGCTGGTAAGAAGAATTCTGATCGTTTATCTCACTGAGGCTATAGCCGCGGCGCATCATTTGTTGTGTTTTTTGCGCCAGTTTTGCCTTAACCACAGGTATTGAATTATTTAAGCCCATACGATTTTGACCACCCATCATTCTACGGTGAGCTCGGATTGAACCCTTCTTGAGTATTGCCTTTGATGATTTCGTTGATTTTGGTGGTTGAATGGCTTTCGCTATAGGCGCTGGTATCGACGGTTTAGTAGTTTTTGGTGGGGGCGTCGCTAAAAAATTAAGAAACGTATTCTTTGGAAGATATAAAGTTTTCGCAATGCACTTCACTTACTTATCATAGTCCTATGCGCGTTGCCGATAATTTGATTCAAAGTCCCCGTCAAGTCGATTTTTCTATCGAAATATGGTTTAAACATCGACATTGGTTTGACTGATTTAGGTAGAATTGGACACTTTTGGGCTTCCAAAGCTCGGAACTTTTTGGGTTCTTTTGCAAACGTCAAGCGAAATACCAAATTGTATTTATTGAAAATTTTTTTTATTATTAAAACAGAAAATTTGGAGTACACAATTTTGCATTTTTCATCGAAATAACATAAGTTAAAAAATTCAATGTAAAATCATGTTAAAACGCCTACTTTATCATTATGTTGTATATTTTATAACGTACCTGTTGCAGCACATCTTTTATTTTTCAACATTTGAATTGCCTCTGAAAAAGACGAATTGTTATAGCAATAACGACATTACAACTCACACTTAGTTAATTACGTTTCATTTGATAATCTTTTACGTCGGTGATTAAGCTGAGTATCGTAGCGTTAACGTCTACATCTTTTGGTATATAATCCAGTAGTTCCCCGGCTGATTTAACGCTTTTTACACGGTACTGCGCTCCTGCACGCTTGCGATCTCGTACATTCCTTTTCAACATGATTTTGCAATAATGTCAAGCGCAGCAATTACGCAGTTACAAATTTTGAAAAAAAAAAATTAATTTCTAGTTTTTATGCCAAAAGTATGCAAATTTAGATAGCCAGTAAATAATAAAACAACATTTTTTGTACCTAAACTTTCAAAATTATAGCCTCCTTTGTTTCCTAATTTCCTAACGGGTATAGAGTAAAAACTACTGGCACCTGGCAGCACTTTCACAGCATTTCTTAATGCTTTTTTGTCATAATAATTGCAAATTAATTAACTACTATAGAAAAATCTGGGGATATTTTACATTCATTGGTAAACTTTTTGCTATTTATTATTTAGGTGTCGAGACCCAACAAAAACTTGAAATGTATAATTCAGTACTGAAGTAGTGTTGAAGAGGAATAGAGTAGAACTGAATACTTTGCGTTGTTCACCACTGCTTCACCGGAAAAGAGTTTGCAGAGCTCGAAACCGGTCTTTCTCACTCTCACGCATAGTGCTTCGCTCTTCTGGCAACATTCTTTGAATGTCGAGCCGACGCGGCGTCTGGCTTTGTTTAGATTAATTTGATAAATTCGTGCTATAATAATAGTTTACCTCATTAGAATTTGTGAATTGAAACCCCATTTTTAAGCTTACATAAGCAAGCACAAGATGGGTTCGTCTAAGAAGCACAAAAAGAATAAATCCGAACGGCGCGAAAAGTATGAAGGTAAACACTGTGCCGCTTTTCAACAAAAAAAAAAAAAACCAAATAATGCATGTTTGTTTTTATTTTTGAAATGTACACAGAATATAGTAACAGTCAGGATCCCTCACAGTTACAGCGTGGCTTAAAGCTAATACTTAAAGTGGGCTCAAATTCCACACCAGAGTATAGCGCCAGCTCGCCTCTAACCATGCTGAATGTGGCCGGTCCGCCAACAGCAGCTGAGGCTATGATGTCTGCAGCACCAGGTAGTCCAATGACAGAGGAACCCATTATCGAGGAATATCGCGAAAGGCATAAAAAGTCTAAAAAGAAAAAGAAGAAAAAAGATCGTGAGAAGAAGCATAAGCATCACAAAGAAAAAAGGCACCGTAGCGAAAGGTACAGCAGCAGAGAACGACATCGTGAGCCGTCATCTATCGAGCTCATACAAGACGAAGAATCATTAACAGTTGAAAGCAGCAATATAAATCAACGTAGTCCACGTAGTGTGCAGCCACCGTCAGTGCCACCAGCGATCGTTGATGCAGATTCAAGTCAGGATGGTTTCAGTTTTATGGATGATGATAATGACCAGTCGCAGACATTGCAGGAAAACATACTGTATTATGCGGGCATCACGACCGACAATTCTCCTTCAAATCGCCCAGTGACAAAAGCAATAGTACCCCGTAAATGTGAGGACGTTCTTTTGGACAGCTCACCGGCATCTATGTCTCAGCAGTCGTCAAGCCAATTAGGTGTTTGCAGTCCAACCAAGCCGCTGCCTGATGTAAGTATTACAAAATTAAATATTTAAAGTGTCAGTATATTATTTTCTAAATATGCAGTTACTCATACCATCGCCCTCACCTTCTACTGCTGCTTCAACACCTGGTGGTGCTGGTTCCTTGAGTCTGACGCCTAAAACACTAGAGGCTCCCAAGACACCGAGCACATCAAGTGAATCTGGACGAGAGCCACGCAGCTGTGTGCTTAAATTGAAACAGCAAAAGTCGCCGCTGAACAAACTATTGGAACATTTACTGCGTTTTCTGGAAAAGCGTGATCCGCATCAGTTTTTCGCCTGGCCAGTTACTGATGACATTGCGCCCGGTTATTCGTCCATTATCAGCAAACCCATGGATTTTTCAACAATGCGGCAGAAGATCGACGATCACGAATATGCTACGTTGACTGAATTTAACGATGATTTTAAGCTGATGTGTGAAAATGCTATACGCTACAATCACGTGGATACTGTCTACCATAAGGCAGCTAAACGACTGCTGCAAGTGGGCATGAAACAACTGCAGCCCGAGAGTCTAATGCGCAGTTTAAAACCGATGTCAGGATATATGCGCGAATTGACTGCCAAAGAGTTGGGTTTTGAGCTATCCACGAATGAGTATGTTGGCTATGATCGGGAACACGACTCCGGCGATGATCTGGCGTCGATGGCAGGTGTCGACGATGGAACCAGTCAAGCCCAATCGGAGGAAGAAGAACGCAAGCGCTCGCTACGCACAGAGAACGAACCGAAAACACGTTACGAACCTTACGTGGATGATTTAACATCGGAGGAAATACTCTCACAAGTGCAAGGCGCAGCACAGCAAGCCAAGCAACGTTTGACCGTGCAACAGAAAGCTTACAAAATGGGTTTCTTGCGTCAGAACAAAGACGGTACCACGTCGCTGAATATGCTTATCAAGGACGAGAATGAAGGCCCTGAAAAAGTGATCACACTGGGAGATCTCGTAGGAAAATTACAAAATGGCAGCGGGCAGTTGCAGGGTTTGCGTGAAGATAAACGCAATCAAGTGAAGCCAGTTAAACCGCTCAGTTATGGCGCTTTTGCCTCCTTTGCGCCAGTATTCGATTCACGTTTCTCGAATTTAAGCGCGGATGAAACGCAACTGGTACTAAACACTTATGGCAATGCTTCGAGCGCGGAATATGCAGAAAGCATACTTCAATTCACCAAAGACTCCAGTTATGCGACGACATTGGCCAATGGCCTGCTTGATATAATGACCAATGGTGAACATAGCAAGTCGATGGAAGAACTTTACAATATGCAGTTACAAAAGTACGAGCAAGTAGAGATACAGAAATGTTTCAACACTGAACAGTCGGCGGCAGCAGAAGTGACCAACTCAGAGGCCGCGAAACAATCTTCAGTCGTTCAGCAGACACGTGAAGAAATCGAAATGGAGTATGAGAAGTATAAAAACACGCGAGTGGACTTTAATCAGTTGCGTTCGCTGAAGGATGTCGGTATTGAGATTGATTTCCTGGAAAACGTTGAAACAGATATGAAAAACTTTGAACTGACGCGTCGTCTGCAGGAGCATTTAAGCAATAATCTAAATATTATCGAAAAATTACGCGTAACGCAGCATGAAAGACTGTCGCAACCGTTACCAGCGCATTTGGGACTAGTGCCACAAGCTAGCCCAGAGGAGACACAAATCGCACAACAATTAGCGCAGCAGTTGACGGATGTCGCCAAGAAATTACCTCCGGAAGCCATCACTGATACCTACGCCTTACGCAAAGCAATGGGCATATCTTACGGTAAATCCCGATTCCTTATTAATTTTTCTTACTTCTCAACTCTGTTCAAATACTACTCCTTTTATTTGCTGTCACATCAACAGATGTTATTCACTTCAAATACCCCTTCAGTGCAATAAAAAATGTGCAATCCACCATCAAAAAGCACTTTTTAGTCATTGTATATTTTCTTATTTTCTGCATACGTTTATGGACCACTTCATTACTTAGGTTAGATAGGTTACTTTTACCGAATATTTATTTTCCCTTTAAAAATCTTGCAGAATTAGGTATATTCAGATATTTTTTGCGAAATGGAATTTTAACTTAAATACTATTGTTTTCCCCAAATTGGTTTAAATTATCAGGAAATGGATATGGATAAATTAAGTGTAATTTAAGATATTAATGTATTTATTTATTTTATTTTCAGTTGGTCTTCCACCACCTCCTCAAGTCGCTTTACAACGCGTACCACTGCCTGAGGCTTTGCAACAGCCGGTGGCGATGCCACAATTGCCACAGCCGCTGCCAAATACAAATGAGACCACAATCGATTCAAACGCTACAAACGGTAAACCGGCACCTGCTACAACAACAACGACGCCTGCGCCCGAGACAACTTTGATGGAGATTGATGATGATGTCGTTGCGAGCGTTGTCAATTCGAATAACGGCGTAGATCTGGAGAATGAGCTGCGCGAATTCCTTGAAAGTGGCTCCGGCATATTTCTCTGAGATACAATTGTTTTATACATTTACAAACTAAAGCGAATCGTACAGCTTCTGATGAACTAGTTTATTAAGCCCTTATATGTATTTTAAAGTGTTTAGATTTTAGGCAAGGCACCGCCAAATGCGCTTATCATACTTATATCCAAAGTGTTACTTAAAACTGGAACGAAAGGAGTCACGCGGACGTGCCAAAACCTCGTGTGGACATGCAAAAGAAATAAAATTTTTTTGTAAAATAATATTAAAAAGAAAACCAAATAAGAATAATTCTATTTTTATTTATTGAAATGAAACTTTTCGTTTTTCGCAAACGAGTCTTTCTTCTGGCTATGCAACACTACAATAGGACTCGCACTTTTTTCGAGAGACTACAACACTAGCCATTTTAACAGTAAGTAACGGTCAACAAGTACAAATAGAAATGGGAACAATAGAAGAAGATAAGCAAATTTAAAAATATTGCGAGTGTTTTTATATACGTAAATTCAAAGATATACATTCTTAAAGAATTCTAAAATATGCAATTAGAATCCCTGTCAATCAAAGAACTATCAATTTAATTTTCGTAACTTTGACTGCTTATTACTTGGGGTATTTAACAAACACTAAATACTGTGTTCGGCGGTATCAGCCTTATAAAATTTTACATAAAAAATTTTTTTTTTTTTTTCATTTAAGTACTTTATTTTTAAACGCGCATACAAAATATTTATTTGTTTTCCAACTTATTATTTAAGACAATCGTTGCACACTTGCCAAGAGATATTAAGTAAGGAATTCTATACTAGCTACGAATACGTATAATCCTTCCATTTAACAATTATTTATTAGTTTCCGATCACATCAACAAAGGCAAAAGTTTTTCGTTTTTTTTAAGTAGAAATTGCGTTTTGCAATATACGTTGGGTTACTTTTTTTATTATTATTTTTAAATTTACATTAATCAACATAAACATGATTGAATTTACTTTCAAAGTATAGAAAATTTGTTGCTTTTTTTTTTATACATTACTATAAAAATTTGTTAATACAATATACACATAATACAATACAATATTTATTTAATTTTTTTAATTATGTTATGTACATTAAAAGTGTTTAATTAATTGTTGCTTGTTATTGGTGTTGGTGTAAACATTTTTCACTTAAACTATTTAAACATAAACGTTCCTCCTTACTCTTGCTGTTTTGCTTCGTTACTCCAGTTTATTGAGGTAGCAGAATAAATCAATTACTTAAGGCATTTTGCTTTATTTTAAGTTTAAGTTTTTGTAAGTACTTCAAATTCGCAAATAAGTAAATCTCCTTTTATTTGTTCTGTTCAGTCGATTTAGTACGCTTTGTTTAGTTAGATATTCACTAGTTTCCTTTGATTTTTATAACAATTCATTAAACAAATTGACATTTGACAAAGTGTAACGTATAAAAAAATTATACATATGTAAAAATATCGCTTTAATTTTAATTGAGTAACTGCATACTTAGGCATAAGAGTTTTGACGTGACTTGGCAGTTTTCGCTAATTTCTTTCAATCTACGCGTCGGGGGCTGTGTTTTAGCGAAGAGTTATTAGTCAATTTAAAAAGTTTTAAGTACGGGTATATTTCTATTTTTTGTTATAGTTTGTTTTTGTTATTTACTTAAGCATTAATAAGAGTGGGTGTGTTTGTGTTGTTGTATTTGTTTGTTTGACAACAACTTACACTAAATTTGCATCCTTAGCCATGCTATAGAATGCCGAATTGTGATTGTCTAATAGTTCTGTTGGCGATGCGAATTCCGTAATTTGTCCCTTGTCAAGTACAATGACTTTATCCGAATCAAGAATAGTATTCAAACGATGCGCAATTGTCAGCACAGTGCACTCCTTGAACTCAGAGCGTATGGTTTTCTATTGATTGCAATATAAACACAATTAACAATTCTTTTTGCAAAACAAAAAAATTCTCAACTTACCTGAATCAAATCGTCAGTTTCCAAATCTACAGCGGCGGTTGCCTCATCAAGTACCAAAACCTTCGTCTTACGAAGCAGTGCGCGAGCTAAGCAGACCAACTGACGCTGTCCAACTGATAAGTTTTCACCACCCTCCGATATTTCATGGTTTAATCCAGCCGGTAAAGATTTGACAAACGCCTTCAAATGTGATAACTCCAAAGCCTTCCAGATTTCCTCATCCTTTTTGATGTCGAATGGATCCAAATTGATGCGCAAGGAGCCAGAGAAAAGCACCGGATCCTGTGGGATGATGGTCAAACGCGAGCGCAGCATATGCAGACCCAATGATGCAATGTCCACATCATCGATGAGTATGCGTCCACTAGCGGCTTCAATTATTCTATTATGCGTTACATACAAAGTAATTAAAAGTCGCGCCATGTTTTAAGGTAATATTAACTTACCTGAAAAGCGACAAAGTCAAACTGGACTTGCCTGCACCGGTGCGACCAACAATGCCGACTTTTTCACCGCCTGCAATGGCGAAGCTAACGCCGCGCAATACCAAATCGAGACCCTCGCGATAGCGTACTTTGAAGTCATCAAACACCACTCGACCATCCTCTGGCCAGTTTTTGGGCAGTTTGGTATTCTCGATTTCCCAAGCGGCCTCTTGTTTGGTTTCGCCATACTCCTTAATACGCTCCACGGACACAATATTTGTCTCAATGTCCGATGTCATGCGCACAAGCCAGTTAAGTGTTTGTGTCACTTGCAGCGCATAGCTCACCGAAAGACCAACCAAGCCGGGATTTGTCTGACCACCAAGTACGGCGAACAATGCAGCAAACAGAATAATTAAATTGCCAACCATTTCGAGACGTATGGCCAACCAACGATTCGCAATTAGTGATGGATATTTGCACACTTGATTTTTGTCTACTTTGGCATCCGATTCATCAATAAAGCTGCCCAGCAGAGGTTAAAATAAAATGCCTTTATTCTGTCAAGTGACGTTAAAATTACAATTGAGACTTACCGATCCTGCATGGTGTAGGCACGTATGGTAGATACACCTGTGACTGTCTCACCGAAATGGGAATAGATGGGCGAACGTGAAACCGATTCCAAACGCATCAGTTGGCGAGAGGTCGCCACGTAAAATCGTTGTGCAAAGTAATAAAGCAGTGCTATGGGCACGATGACTGCCAAGAAAATGGGCGTGGATACGCTAATAACGACAATCGTGGCCAAAACCTATATTTTTTTGGGAATTTGTGTTGTTGTTGTTGTTGGAATGGAATAGAGCAAAATATAATAAATTAATAACGCGTATAACCTTTTCATTTATCAAAATCAAAACAAGATTATTTTATTTGTTAGTATAATAAATTAAACTTTAAAATAAATATACTTGAAATTATTATTTGAATGTATGAACAAAATATTTTTAACGCCAATTGTTTGTTTAATTGCAAACAGAGTTCGACAAATCTATGCCGGCAGAATTTTCACTCAGATCCCTGCACATACGCACAGCTTAAGTATATAAAATATGATAAAAAAAAACGCGAATTCATGTTAGTAAAATCAAATAATATAAATGATTAGTTGTTATTTCAGCAGATAGGCATGAAAAATACAATGGTTAGTGTGTCTTTTGTTTCCTAATGTCTTTTAAATTCGAAAGATTTGATTTGTAGCAATTTGTTGCAAAAATTTTTAAACTAGTCAATTTCCACAAGATTTTTTCACAATGATTATTACGCAAAAACTTGTTCAAGTTTATAAAGTTTACCTCAAAAAAACACCAAAGACAATCAGATATCACCGACGGCATTTTCTGATCAACAGTTTCGATATCTTTCGAAAACCGCGATAATATGCGACCAACTGGTGTCGTATCATAAAACGACATTGGCGCATGCGCGATGCGTGCAAGTAACGTAGCATGCAGTAAAATTGCGGCATGTAAACCTCCCAAGGCAGGCACCAAATCCGTTGCATACGAGAACAAACCTGTGTACGGTTGATTAACAGGTTAGCTATAAAAACACGCTTATCAACAGCAACAACACAAGTAAAAATTTATATATAGAATAGTTTTTGTTTTTACAGTAAAGGGAATAGTAGCCAAAAAAGCATAACTGTCAACTTTTCCTCAGCCGGAAAGAACATGCTACTCAAGAGGAAGCGAAACATAACAACTTGTATCTCAATTTTTGCTTAAAACTGTCAAGTCTTCACAAAACAATATTGCCTCAAATTGCTACGAGTAAGGTGCATTGTCGAATTTGGTTAGTGACATTTGTTAAGCAATTTAGTAGTAGTTAAAAATAAGTAAATCCGTAACCGCATTTAGTAATAAATACTGGTGATGGCTGTGGGTTTAGTTTATTTGGTAGTGGGGTTAATCACGTAGTAACTAGTTTTTATAACCACACATACCCTAAAGAATTGCGAGTTAAAGACTCGTATTAATTCTGGCAAAATCGCATCCAATTTATAAACGTCGTTCGCCAGGCGATCAATTATACGTGCGCGCGGCACCACATCAAAAAATGACATAGGCGCACCTAACACACGTCGGAACAATTGACTAAATATGCGACGCGTCGCAATAAGACCACCAAGTGCTACGGCCATAATGCTGCCTATGTAGCTCAACACTGTACGAATAGTGTTTTGAGTTGGGGATTAAGAATTAATATTGGTTAATACAGTTAAAAAAAATAATTTCTTAGAATCATGTGTGTAAAAGGTCGTCAATTAGTAGGACTTTATTAGCACAAGAAGCAAGAAACAATGTAACATTTAAAACATTTTGTGAACACTGAATAAATATAATATAATACAGTACTTAAGTTGTACGCGGACAAAAGTGCATTAACTATCTTAGAGAAAGCTAATTCATCTTAAGTAGCGATGAAAGTTACGTTAAAATTCATTTATTTAATTTGCATTTCCTAGAAACTGCAAACAACTGCAAGACTGTTGCAAAGTCGAAAATGTAGATAAATTTTTGCATTTATGCGATCTTTGTATTTAACAGTACGACCATGGGATACGCAAATGCAGAAGATGTTTGCATTTATGCGATAAATGCAATTAAGCAGGCCTGCACTTAACTAAATCTACTATACTATAAATATAAAAGTGAAAAGGTGTCCAGGATTCCGCTTAATTCATCGAGGATTAATTTCACATCTGCTTTAAAATTATTCAAAAGCAACCAAAAAGACATAGTATGCGAACTTATTTTTCTTATGTGTGCATTATGACTGTGCATCTGTATATAAGAGAATCGAGGCAAAATTAGGCAAAATTTGCACTTAAAAACGTTCATATACACATAGCTTAAGTAAAAAAAATTGTATTCTAAGCATAGACTTGTCGAACATTTTTTTGCATTTTAAATGAAGAATGCGAAAAAAGATGCGAGTTAGTAGAAAAAATATATGAAATATTGGTTATTATTTCGGCAGATAAGTATGCAGCAGAAATGCAGTTGTGAGTATGACTATTTGTTTGTTTTTATTTTTTTTTTAATGGCATTTAAACTCGACAGATTTGATTCGTAGCAAGAATTCATAAACTAGTCGATTTTCACAATAATTATGTCGCAATAACTTATTGAAGTTCATACAGTTTACCTGAAAAAAACACCAAACACAATCATTTACTCCAGTTGCTATTTTCTGATCAACAGTTTCGATATCTTTCGAAAACCGCGATAACATGCGACCAACTGGTGTCGTATCATAAAATGACATGGGCGCATGCACGATGCGTGAGAGCAATGTAGCATGTAGTGCAATTGCGGCCTGTAAACCTCCCAAGGCAGGCGCCAAATTCTCGCCATACGAAAATAAACCTGTGTGCGGTTGATTAACAGGTTAGGGTGATTTCACAGAAAAATAACTTATAACCAATCTCTTCTCTATATAAAACAATTTTGACTCAAATGGCTACGAGCAAAGTGCTTAAGTGCATTGTCGAATTGGATTAGTGGCATTTCTTAAGTAGTTTAGTAACAAATGTGCTTATCCTCAACACCTCCTTAGAAATAAAAATTATTTATGGCCGTGAACATAATTTATTAAGTAGTGGGGTGTCGGGTCAATCATGTAATTGCTAATTTCTATATTCAAACATATCTTGAAAATAGTGAGTTAAAGACTCTTATGTTTTCTGGAAAAACAGCATCCAATTTATAAACAACGTTCGCCTGGCTGTCAAGTAAACATGCACGAGCATGCAGGCGAAAGAAAAACTACTTTGCTATAATACAAACGACAATCAGAAGGACTTGATTTGCAAGTAAACAAACAAAACATTGAGAAAGTTATTTGAGCCTAACCAAATGGGACAATCGCTAAATGTATTCTGTGCATAGATTTGTCGAACACTTTTTTGTATATTAAACAAAGAATGTGAAAAACGTTGGCAATTGGTTGAAAAAAAAAATCAAATGTTGGTTATTATTTCGGCAAATAGGTATGCTTTAAAAGTACAGTTATGAGTGTGACTATTATTTTTGGCGATTAAACTATAATTTTGGATTTGTAACAATTTGTAGCAAGAATTCGGAAACTGATCGATTTTCACAATGACTATGGCGCAAAAACGTATTGAAGTTCATACAGTTTACCTGCAAAAACCACCAAAGACAATCATTTAATCCGGTCGCTATATCCTCATCAACAGTTTCGAGATCGTTCGAAAACCGTGATAAAATGCGACCAATGGGTGTCGTATCAAAAAATGACATTGGCGCATGCAAGATGCGTGAGAGCAACTTTACATGTATAATAATTGAGGCCCGTACGGCTCCTAATTCGGGTGTCAAACTTTCGCCAATCGAGAATAAACCTAAGTACGGTTGATTAACAGGTTAGATATAAATACGCTTATCAATAGCAACATCACAAGAAAAAGTTCATATTTTACATAATTTGTGTTTTTACAGTAAAGGAAATAATGTCCAAAAGCGCCACTTCCATTTATTTTTTTCGAACAATATCTCTTCTCTATGCAAAAGAATATTGCCTTAAATTGATACGAGTTAAGTGCTTAAGTGCATTGTCGAATTTGGTTAATGAAATTTGTTAAGTAGTTTAATTACAAATGACCGTATTTGAAAATGAAAATTGATTTTGGCTGTGGACTTCGTTTATTAGTGGGGCCAATCATGTAGTAGCTAGGTTTTATATCCACACATACCCTAAAGAATTGCGAGTTTAAGACTCATTAAATTCTGAAAAAAAAAACAGCATCCATCATCCAATTTACATCGTTCACCTGGCAATCAAGTAAACGTGTACGCGGCACAACATCGAAAAATTACTTTGGTTTAATACAAACAACAATTAAGAGGACTTTATTTGCATAGGCAGCAAGTAACATTAAAAACAAAACTTAATTAAGCCAACCGATAGAGTATGAACATTTATTGCGCTTGCAAATGGACAACCACAATAACCTTATACACAAGTTCAGTTTAAAAGATTTCTTTAATCTTTACATTTATATCAATACAGCTACACATATTAAAAAAACTTTCAACTTGTTCTTAAATGAGATGTGACAAAAACTACTGATCCGATTTTCCTTATCACTTGTTTTTTTTATTTTTTATTTTTTTCCAATTCTGTTTTAACTATGCTGAGCTTCGTATAGCTCGAGAAGGCATTACATCATTCTAAGAATTGAACGACAAACTTTTCAAAAAAAAACTGTTCTATATAAAAGGCGATTAGCTTCTACAAGGTTTCTATAAAGCTTCAATAAAAAAACAAACAAAAATTTTATTTTGTGCATAGATTTGTCGAACACTTTTTTGCATATTAAACATAGAATGTAAAGAAAAACGAAACCATTGGAATTAGTAGAAAAAAAACAATATATTGATTGTTATTTCGGGAAATAAGTATGCAGCAAAGATAGAATTGCGAGTGTGGCTACTGTTTCTGGCGTTTAAACTCTAAATATTTGATTTCTAGAAAATTGTGGCAAGAAGTCATAAACTTTTCACAATGAATATGATACAAAAACTTATTGACGTTCTTACAATTTACCTGCAAAAAACACCATACACAATCATTCAATCCCTTTCCCATTTTCTGATCGACAATTTCGAAATCTTTCGAAAACCGTGATAACATACGACCAATTGGTGTCGTATCATAAAAAGCCATTGGCGCATGTAAGATGCGTGAGAGCAAAGTAGCATGTAGAATAATGGCGGCTTTTAAGCCTCCTAATTCTGGTGCCAAATTCTCGCCAAAAGAGGACAAACCTGTGTGCAGATGATTAACAGGTTATGTAGAAAACTACGCTTATCAGCAGCAACAACATAAGAAAAAGTTTATATTTAAAAAAATTTTCTTTTAACAGTAAAAGAAATGACAACCAAAAGACGAAACTTTCATTTTTTCTTCCAACAAAACCTTTTTACAAAACAATATTGCACCAAATTGCTACGAATTAAGAATTGTCGAATTAAGTTAGTGACATTGGTAAAGCAGATTAGTTTAAAATAAGCATAACCACAACCGTATTTAGAAATAAAAATTGATGATGACTGTCGATATAATTCCATTGGTAGTGTGTTATTAATTAAGCTAATCAAATAGTTGCTAGTTTTTATATACTTTTATAAGGCATATCAACTTCAGTAAAACAGTATCCATAAACATTGTTCGGCAGACGATCAAGTATAAGTATATATGTATACATAGAAAAATTACTTTCGTAGCATAAACAAATAAAATTAAAAATAAAACTGAATTTACTATCTCTGAGAAACAGAGCCTAATTATGAACGTTCTCTGCGCTTGCAAATGGATAACTGCAATAACCTTATACACTACATTAGTTGAAAGTATTTGATTGATTTTTAATAAAATTTAACATTGTTTCAGAATTATACAGCAAAATCTCATAGAACGTACAGTCCCTATAACCGGACAACCGGACAAATTTCGCAAGCTTTTTATTATTTTTTTCTATGCAAAGTGTATTCCCATGCAAGTAACTCCTACAATCCTTAGACTTCACATTGACGAACTCAGATGCAAATGAAATTGTTAAAAAGATTTACGGCACTAAAGAAGCAACTAACGTGAATATGAGCAGCGTTATTACAACGAAAATGTTAGACATTATGAAGTAGAAATATTCATGGCATATTTTTTTGTCTTTACTTTTGATGAGAACACCGAATTGTTAATTTTTTGTTTGTTTTTTTTTTTTTTTTTTTTAGAAACTTATACACACACCACTAAAGGTAATAATAATTGTAATGCATAATTTTTGTTTTAAATCAGGGTACAAACCAGTTTTGCTATAGCACGAAAAAGGCAAAAAAAGAAAACAAATTTCTTTTAAAGGAATAAAAAGCAAAAAAATATACCATAAATACAAAAGTTAAAAAGGTATCCAGGGTGGCGGGTAATTCCTCGTCGACAACGTCCATATCGGCGCTAAAATTATTTAAAAGACGTCCAATTGGCGTAATATCGAAGAAACGACAAACTGAACCACGTATGATGATGTGCAGCAAATCGTTGTGTATTTTTTTGGCTGCCTCGAAGGTGGCATAATACATGACCACAACGGCAAAATAGGCACACAAACCTAAATTAAACGTTGTGTTTAAAAATATAATCGTGTAGTCGAGCCAAGGAAAATGTGTGATTTTTAGAAAATGTCTGCATTGTATGAAACTACTTTTTTTATTTATGGTCAGGTCAATGTTCTTTTAAACTACAATTACCAAACCTTGCTTCTTGGCGAACTTGTGTACCCTTGGTGTGTTTTGCGTTTATGCATCTCGTATTTGTTTAAAAGTTAATGTAATGGCACTAATTCAAGCTGAATTTGCTCAACGACACTTGGCGCCGGCGAGTAGAGAATTTTTCCAGAAGCTTTTGTAGAAATCTCAACATATTTAAGTTGTATGCGTAAATTATGTAGTAGGGAATATGTGAAAGCGATGGTTAGCAGAGTAAAAAGAGAAAGAAATGGCATAGCATAGAGATAGTAGAGCTAAGAGAGCCCCAGAGTTTAGTAGGACTTAGCCAACAATAGTTGACCAAGGACCAAGCAAAACAAAAATGCAAAAGTATTAAACTTAAAAACTAGTAAACATAAATCACATAATGGCATGAGTTGTATAATTTCAAGTATGTTATTTAAAAGTAAATGAAAAATAAATTAGTAGATTTTGAATGCTGCAAAAGTGTTAGTTAACTTAAACCTAAAGCTGAGGGTAACCCTTTATTGCAAGAAAAACAAAAATAGGCTGACAGGTAGGCATACTATCAAGCAAACATAATTTGTTTTAAACTTCAGCTTTGCGTATCTGCATATGAATGACAACTAATTAGCCAAAACATTGAAAATAAATCGAACGCAAAAATACTAAACAAGCTAAAATAAAAGTCGCAAAGTTTTACCCCAAAACACGTTGACAGAAATTGTTGCAGAATGGAGGGCATTGTGGTATCGCATACGTCGATATCCTTTGAGAACCGACTGATTATGCGACCAATCGGTGTCGTATCGAAAAGTTCCATTGGCCATCTAAACGTTTTGTTAAGTAACCGCGCAAAAACATCCTTGGCACAGTGTAGACAACCGAATGCCAAGCATAGGCCCGATATGTAACGTGCAGTTACTATAATTTTATGATATCATATGTAAAATAAAAATGTATATATATGTACATATATATATATATAAAATTGTCTAGGATTTTAAACAAGTCACTTGTCAACTCAATAACAATAAAAAAAAAACTTAAACTTGCAACACATGCTAAAAAACATACGTTCCCCCTGTGTTAGTTAACGCGTAAATCTATTTACTTAATTACACATTTATTTACAGACACACATACACATGGCACTCACATAGTATATGCAATCATAATCTTCACTTGATCTAAAATGAACGAAGTGGCTTATGTAGGGATATACGATAGCTCTACCAAAATACAAAGTAGGGTCTTACGAGTGCTATCTAAAAAGTCTTGAGTCGTAGCTAAACTAGAGTTTGTTAATAATTTGTTTGAAACAGTTTTTGACAGTTATAAATAAGAAATTCCTTTAGACTTCTGTGTAACCTAACAATTTCTGGCAACTAAAAATGTTGCAGCAATGTCTGCAGTAAATTATAACAAAATTCAAGGCAAGCATTTTTAGTTTATAAAAAATCTTAGCATGTTTAATTTTTGTGCATAAGAAATGAAGTGTGCAATGTGTGTAGCAAGCGAGGATTTTCAAAGTAAGAAGAAATGGTGGAGCATAGCATAGGAGAGAGGTGCTGAGTGCGCCAAAGTTAAAGATATTACGACAGCCAATAATTGGTAAGTATTGCAAACAGAACTTTAAAACTAAGCTAACTTAAATCAAATATTATGTATGAATAAAATAACTTCAAGATTGTCCCACATAGGGACAGATTTTAAATAAAAGATATATATAAAAAAAAAAAAAAAAAAAAAAAGAATATTGTAGAATGTTCAAAATTAAATAAAATATTAAAAATGTGCACAATTGACTTAAATGAAGTTTTTGTGTTGCAAATAGGTTAGGCTAACAGGTAGGCGTACTATCAAGTAAAAAATTTCTAATTTCCGTTTTGTTTACCGACAAACGAATTGCCAATCAATTCAGAATAACATTGATATTGTGTGTCGCAAAAATGTCACACAAGCAAGTTTCGAAATGTTTTACCCTAAAACACGTTGCCAGAAATTGTTGTGCAATGGAGAGCAATGTGGAATCTCATCGGTATTGTATCAAAAAACCGAGTGCCAGGCGTATGTCTAATATAAAAGATGCCGTTACTAGCTTCATTTTTTGGTTCGGCAACATAAATTAAATCATTGTATATTATTACAAATGCATAATTAGTAGGCTACGATTTCGAACGAGTCACTTGCCAACTCAATAACAAAAAACGTAAACTTACACACATGCAAAGTAAAAATTAATTATCGGTTATTTTACACACATACACACAAATTACAGACACAGATATATAGTTGCGATTATAGATTACTTTTTGATTAACATTTTCGGGAGCACATCAGATTTTAGAATACATCTTGCTGTCATATGTATGCAGTGTAAAAAGTCTTGAGCCTATTGTGAAACACAATTGATTTACCTCAACATATGTTTAGACTTTAAACGTAAGATCCTTACAATTTTAGTATTGAATCAGGACATTTTAAAGTTGCTTTACATGTATGCAGTAATTACCAAAGAACTAATGCGAAGCGCATTCAATTTTTAATATAAATTTCAAGTAATGCTGTGTCAACTTTAATAACATAAAGTTTCTGAAAGAAAATTACATTTTTTTAATACTTTGACTTTTTTTAATACAAAAGGCATTTCAAAACAAAGACCCATTTGATTTACGATTAAATAATTTAAAAAAAGGCAATTAGAATAAAGCATATAAAGAGAAAAAATTTTAACATTACCGCAAAAACTTGAGAAATAACTATGCGGCATAACAAGGGCAATTGTTTGTCAACGACTTCAAC
The DNA here is from genome assembly GCA_037044495.1 of Stegana nigrithorax. Taxonomy (NCBI): domain Eukaryota; kingdom Metazoa; phylum Arthropoda; class Insecta; order Diptera; family Drosophilidae; genus Stegana; species Stegana nigrithorax. The sequence continues at coordinate 331,250 of JBAMBQ010001632.1, read as the reverse complement.
ATCATTTGAGAAACGATTGAGAATGCGACCAATTGGCGTCGTATCAAAACGCTCCATGGGCCAACGGAACACACTAGCTAGCAGTTTTTGATGGAGCTTCTTCGCACACATAATACAACCGAGTGTCAATAGTATCGAACAGAAGAAATAAGAAATAACTACAAGAGATTATTAAGTGCACACAAATATGCAAATATTTCCAAATCTCTGTTAACGTTTTTTACAATAGGCATTACAAATTTAGCAAATTTAAGAGATAAATAAAACCAGCAAAAGAAAATCGCATTTACAATGTTTTGTTTCTGTGTCAACAAGTGTGTTTCTGTATAAAAATTTATGTATTTTAACCGACTAAATGACTTGGCCGCTAATTGCAGCAAATATTAAAAACAATAAAAATCCTCAACATTCCCAAGAGAACTGGCTGACGTTCGCAAATATGGCAATCTCAGACAATTGAAGGTCATAAAAAGGAATTATTTTCATTTCAATATTTTCGTTTTGAATATGTTAACGTTGCATTTGATGCCATTGACATTTGAAAACTTTTAGGTAGTGAAATGCAAGAATAAGAAAACTTGTTTCTTAATAGTAGCCACATGCCTGGAGGATCAACTAATTTGCATTAAAAAAAAAAAAAAAAAATAAAATAAAAAAAAATTATAGAAGAAACGAAAAAATACACATAATTGAAATAAGACTAGAAAAGAAAAAATAAATGGATTTATATATTACCGCAAAGGCTTGACTAATAACCATGCGCCATACTAGCGGCAAGTGATTATCAACAACTTCAACGTCTTTCGAGAAACGATTAACGATCCGACCGATTGGTGTCGTATCGAAAATCTCCATGGGCCAACGAAACACATTGGTTAGTAGTTTTTGATGTAGCTCCTTTGCACACATAATACAACCGAGTGCCAATGTTAGCGAGCAGAAGAAGTAAGAGAGAACTACAAGAGATTGCACATTTACATAAGTCAAACTTTATACTTATATGTAAGTAAATTTAAAAAAAAAACAAAATGTTTAATTCTTTGTTAACGATATAAGATTAGATGTTAAAATAAGACAAACTCATGCGGTAAATAATAATTCGGTAAGATGTTTTTTCTCTTTGGTTTTTTTGTGCTTTGGGTGTTAAACAATTTCATTTTTTTAATCCTATATCCAACCAACTCAAGGCTTTCGCTAGTTAACAATCACTAATTGCAGCAATTATCAAAAATAAAAAAAAGCTTATTTTTGTCATTTCATTACCATAAAGAACTGGCTAATCACGACACGCAAGTTTAATGGTAATACATTGTCAACGGTATCGATATCTTTAGAAAATCGATTCACAATGCGTCCGAGCGGTGTAATATCGAACAGCTCCATAGGCCAACGCATCGTATGATGGATAAGTGTGTTATGCAATACCTGCGAGCAATATATGCAACCAAGTGATATGGTCAAGTTGGAGAAGAAACTGGTAGCAACTTTTTTTTGGGAGAGAATTTTGATAGTTAAACGATATGTCAACTTTATTGTTAAACCATAAAGGACTTTGACAAATGCTTTGAAAATGGCTAATATCCATTGCAATTTCAGTTCATGTTGGATGTGAACTTCCTCCAAAAGCATTTTAATGAAAGGCTTGCCATAAGTAAGCAAACTAAATGCTCTACCTATTTAACTTAGTTTATAATAGGCAATTCATGATGTATACAATGTTTGTATAAAAATAAGGACGTTTTTGCTACATGGTACATTTACTTATTGGATACCATGGTTACCATTATACATATATGAAAACACATAAAATGCAATCCTCTACAGGTTCAACGGGCATATTTGTAAAACCCCACATGGCAAAAACCAGAGCAGACAGCCTTTATTAGACTGCCAGAGAACAACATCATTAACGATATCATGACTCTAAGCTATATTTATTTTTTACCGTCTTTCTTCCACCTCATATTTTATCAGGGTCACGCTTACAGTCATTACAACTGTTAGAGACCAATGAATTCGTAGTTTATCTTATTGGCCACACTTATTGAAGCCAACATAAACATCTGATTTTTGTGTTTACTTTAATTTAATTACCACAAAAGCTTGCTCAATGCCAAAACGCATATTGAGAGACCAAACATTGTGAACTGTATCGATATCTTTGGTAAAACGGTTCACAATACGGCCCAGTGGAGTTACATCGAATAATTCCATATGCCAACGCAAAGTGCGCGGAAAAAAAAAAACGCAACCAAGCGATATAGCCAAAGTGGAAACAAAAATTGATAGCCACTTTTTTGTGTTGTGGAAGAAAGAATTTAGGGATTAGACGAATTGTCACCTATTACAAAGAACGCCCGTTAAACCAACAATGGTTTGGACATGCATATGGTAAACCAATGGCTGATACTTTTTTTTGGCGATTTGCTTGATGTTGGACAATTACTTCATCTTTTGTTTGCACCTAAGACATACTTTTCCAAAAAGCAACTTAACCCAAACTTTTTACGACCATACTTCAGGATAATGTGATATAAATGTGTAAAGCTTTGATTTAAATATTTAAAATGCCAATACATTTAACTTAATAATACATAGTACAAGAACCGACAACAAAAGTATGAAGTTTTTGATTTAAGCTTTAGGCAAAATAATTTTCAAATGAAATGATAATAAAAAAAAAAAAATACATACGAAGTAAAAATACAATTTCAAGAGGTGGCAATTTCCGCGGATTAAGAAAACCTCTGAATTACTTTAGACACCTTGCCAAAATGAACGGCAGTCACTCCTATCAAACAGAAAGCGATGGCGTTTTTAGGTCGCACACAAGTCCTAAGAAAACCATGTAACTACTAACCACTGATTATTTTACCCCATATACGAAGGATAAAAAATTTTCATCGTTCTTTACTTACTTTACGTACAATCCTAATCTTATTAATCCTAATATCTACTCTCCGACGATTTTCTTAAACTAGCTACAGCAGTAATCATAAAAAAGAAGGGGTTTCTTTATTATGTGAATTTCATTACCACAAAGAACTGCCCAATGGAAAAGCGCAAATTCAATGGCAAAATATTGTCAACGGTATCGATATCTTTGGAAAATCGATTCACAATGCGTCCAAGCGGTGTAATATCGAACAGCTCCATAGGCCAACGCATTGTATGATGGATTAGTGTGTTATGCAATGCCTGCGCGCAATAAATGCAACCAAGCGAGATGGTCAAATTGGAGAAGAAAGCAGTAACAACTTTTTATTTGGAGAAAAAGAGAATTTTAACAAAGTTAGACGAGTTGTAACCTTATAAAGAGAACAGTTGTTCAAACAACGACGACTTTGACACAAGCTTAATGTACTACTAACGGCCTTTATAAATTCAATTGATGTTTGTCGAGAATCTCCACTAAAAGAATACCAAACCGAATGCCTTCGCGTTAAGGATGATGTGATTAGAAATATATGTGAAGCTTTGATTTTAATGTTAGCGGCAGTAAATGACTTTTAGAAACTTATGTTAATATGTGCATATGTAAATATATCGATATATTGAAGTATTACGAAATATTCGATTAGCACTTAAGCCACATTTACTTGCTGGATAGTGAAGCATGTATACAGAACAACAAACAGATAAAGTTTGAGGAACAAAACGGGTTTAAGAAATGTAAACTCTTTGGATTTACCATGAAAAACTGTCCGACGACGATGCGTATATTGAGTGGCAAAACATTATCAATGGTATCAATATCTTTCGAAAAGCGATTAACAATCCGTCCTAGCGGTGTTGTATCAAACAATTCCATTGGCCAGCGCAAGTTGTAGTATAGAAGGGTTGTATGTAGGGCTCGCGAGCAATGCAGGCAGCCCAATGAAATGGCGAGCGATGAGAAGAAATTCGTTGTAACTTTAAAATGAGGACAGACCATTATTGAAGATAGTCTTAACTAACTTAGGCAAAGAACATCGTCACAACTACGTGCAAATATTTTATTTTTTGTAAGTATTTTATACAACATGGTACTGAGTTAGTTGAGAAGGTTAGAAACGATCCCAGCACCAACAGTACGCTTAGGCCCGTTAGTTAAATCAGCTCAGACAAGTGATCATCAGCTGAAAATATTTTAGCTAGTTTAGAAGATAAACACCAAACTAGCAAATAAGTCTTTAAAGCAGAACTGCCAAGTGAAAATTGTTTCAGAAATCCACTTAATTGTTGAACCAAATAAAGTAAAGGATTTGAAGATTTTCAATTATTTTGAAAGCACTGTGATTCAATTTGAACAGATATCAAATAAAATTGTGATTTTTTGAGACTCCGTAGGCTCAGAGTTTGATGCACAATGGCGAACCTCTGCATAAGTCTGGTTTTGTTAGCAGAAGTTGTATCAAGACATTAATAGTTGCGCGGAGGCAACTTAAAGCAAAAGGTCGCTTCTAATCCAAGGCATAGTCCTCATCATAAAATGCGATCTTACAAATATAAGCGCAATAAAAAAAAACTATTAACGGGCCTTAGTATACTTTTTAGTTTTGTTAACGGTTAATTGTTCTGTTGTAAAGTATGTTTCTACGTAACATCGAAATTATAGCGTATTAGTGTCAGTGTTTAGCATTAGTAGACAGAATATCAAAAAGCTGCAGGTTCTTCGTATTGAAGTTTAGGCCCATATAATAATTGAAATCAATGCTAAGCGAGGCAAATAAGTAGGCAGAGAAAGGTTATTATAGGAACAATTAAATATGCATAATAAGCGTGATAACCAAAATTAAAACTAAGAAGTCATGAAATTAAAACAAATAAAGCAAAGCACAACTATAAAGCAACGGAAAGTGTTAGCATAACATAAAAAAGGAAATTTAAGGTGAAGTGCACAAAATAAAGCAAAAAACAAAATAATTTCTTGTGTACTTCAAGTACCCACAACCAATGCCATTTAAACAGAAAACGCACAAGCAAACGAACGAATATGAGACAGACGACAGTAAAAACAAAACTAAGTAAAATAAAGAAAATTGAATCACAAAAGACTTACCTTGACCAAAGCCGAATGCGCCGTAGACACCCAAATACATGTCACGCAAGCCAGTATTATTTGCGACCTCACCATCATTGGACCACTTGGTGAGCCACAGGTTTGAACCTATTTGAAAGCCTTGGAATACAAAGTTCAAAACTAACGTGGCCACGGACAAAAAGATGCCAACGCTTCTGATGTAATGCTTGTAGACAGCAAAGTCGACGCCACCCGTTTGTGATTTCTCGATTTCTATAAGTTTACCTTCGACCTCTTGTTTCTTTTTAAGAGATGCAGCCGATGCAACGGAATCATGTGACTCCTGGCGACGCGTACGTCGTCGCAAACTGCCGCCAAGCAAGCTATCAGTCGATGCAATGGACCTGCATCAATAAAAAAAAGTAAAATAGCATCTTAATTGACCAATCTGTGAAAGTATACAGCAAATGTTGCATAAGCATACTTACACTGAATCAGAGAGACTCTCCGTGCGAGCCAGTTTTATGGCTTTATCGACAGTGCCCAGCAAATCAGCTGAATTTGGATTGCTTTCCAGCTGCTGTTTGATTTGATCCAAATCATCGACTTCCTCATTGCCCTCTTGCAAATGTTGCACCAAGAAATCGGAGAAGGCGCCCTTGCGCTTAAGCAATTCATCGTATGTGCCACTTTCACTTATCTCACCCATTTTCATGACATAAATATTATCGACTTGTGGCAAAAATGTAATGCCATGTGTCACTAAAACACGTGTCTTACGCGCTAGCATACCTTTGGGGCCAACTACCTCCTCGAAAATGTGCTTACCAACATGCGAATCGACGGCGCTCAATGGATCATCTAGCAGATACAAATCAGCATCACTGTAGACGGCGCGTGCCAAAGAAATACGCTGCTTTTGGCCACCGGAGAGATTAATGCCTTTCTCACCGATTTCCGTCAAGTCGCCCGCGGACAGTATATCAATGTCCGCACGCAAGGCACAAGCATCGATGACTCGATTGTAGCGTTTACGCTCATACGACTTGCCAAAGAGTATATTGTCACGTACGGTGGCGTTCTGTATCCAAGCTTGCTGCGGGACATAAGCTAGTTTACCAACCGTATTCACCGTGCCCGAGAGTTTGTCCATTTCACCAAGGAACGCTTGCACAAGGGAGGATTTGCCTGAGCCAACAGTGCCCACAACTGCTGCCAAAGTGTTTTTCTTAACTTCAACATTTATGTTCTTCAGTGTCACATTGTCTTCGCCCCATGTAAAGCTACCGTTTTCAATGCTCATGGGATTAGCTAAAATTCAAGAAAAACCAAAGTCAAATTTACTTTACAAATTAAACATATTAGATTGCTGCGCGCTTACGTTTTTTGGGATCATGCTGTACTGCATTAGGATCCAGCTCTTCGCTGTTCATGAACTTATTTATACGTTTCACAGAAACTTGCGTCTGTTTGGTTTCAGAATAGAGATTCATATTAGAAATAATAATTTATGCAGAATGTTAAACAAGCAACACAAATTAGTTTATGAATTAGTAAACGATATGCTGAACTAGTTGTGGTACAGATGTAGGCTCTATAGATTACACGGTAAACACGAATTTAATTTGCAAATGTTGTCTTAGTGCTAAAGGCCAAAGTACAGTTCAACAATTACATAGTTTTAAAAAAGCAAAAACTGTTAATTAATTCAATTTTAAAAAGCGTAAAATGTTAAAAGGAGGGCTGGTCCCATATATTTAACATTAAACCGTGAGAGATTTCATTTAAAGCAGAAACTCAGGTAAAGACGTTCTTTGAAATTTAAAACAATGATCATTTTACTTAATACATTCACAAAAAGTGCATTAACGTTAACTTTACAATAAAATCGAATTGAGCAACGAATGTCTGTTGGTCATAAAAAAAATTCAAATAAAAATCTACTTCCCCACTGGGTACCACCCCCCCTTTAAGTTAGTAAACAATGTAAATGGTTTTTAACCTATCCATGAATAATTAAAAAACAAATTTGGTTTACATGGAATTGATTGGCATTGGTTCGTTTAAAAATAATAAAACTTAAACTAATCAAAGGGTTTTTTATCAATTTGTATGCCAAATTTTGAAAATTCATTTTAAATATGGCATACTTAAACGGGACATGGCTGGTATTGGAATTAGGATATTTTTATTGCAGCTTAAATAAAAATCAAGAATTCACAAGACAAAACAATAAACGGCACAGCAAGAACTTCAAAGTATTCAAACAAAAAATGTATTTTCTAGTCTCTTTGCTTGTAATACATTGAACACTTTGAAGTTGTTTGCAAGAAAACAAAAAAAAAAAAAGTATATAAAAAATTTGAACTTACTTGCACCAAATTGGTAATCAACATGGGTAACATGGTTAATGGAAAACGCAAAATATTGAATAATGACAATGAAACAAAAGTTTTAGTCGCATCGAGTACGTTATTTTCATCGATTAAAACATAAGTGGCAAATGTGACCAATGACACCTAAAGGAGTACATCGAGAAAGATAATTCAATTAAAAATGCATTTATTAAAAGTTTAATATTGTTGTTGTTGTTGTATAAAGGAGCAAATCTGAAATGAGAGCAGAAGTATTGAGCATTGTCTGATGAAACCAAAATGCCAAAGTTGACGTTCCAATGTGATTCCAAATGCATGGCATTAAATTGTGGCTCCTTCAAAAACATTTTACCTCAACAATGTCCACAGCCAGCATGGGCAAAGTGGCCAACGGTAGCTTTAGTAATTCGAAGAGTGTAATGCTGACAAAAACTCTTTGTGCAGTTAGATGATTCTCTTCGCTGAGAAGCACATACGTGGCGAATGTGACGAGTGAAACCTTTTTTTTTGTTTTTTTTTTTTTTTTTGTTTTTGGGTTAAACAGGTGGGTAAGTACCATTTTAATAATCATTGTTAACAATGGAAATCCTTGCAGTGTTGTTGTAATTTCTCACCAGAAACTGTAAGTAGAAAAAAAGCATCGTGCGTTGTGCACGCATTCGCGTGCTTTTAACTTACCAAGAAAGGTGCACAGGACCAAAGGAATGAAGTACTGGCATTCAGATAGGCAGTTGATTTAAGTGTTGCAATTTCCTTGTCACGTATCTCCAGCACTTGCTTTTCGAAACTTGGCTCCCACGCGTACAGTTTGAGCACCTAAATGTGGAAACATATTATTTCCACAAGCATTTTTTTAAATAATGTGTTATTACCTTAATGCCACTGAGCACTTCATTCATGAGTTTGACACGTTCATCTTTGTACTTCATTTGACGGATCTGATAAGTCTTGATACGACTGGCAATGACGCCATTTACAGGTATAAGTATAATCATCACAGCCAGACCAGCCAATACTGATGGGCCTAACAACTGCCATAAGAAGAACAAAGCCAAACCGATTTGCAATGGTGCAGACCACAACATATTCAGATACGTTGTCAAATCCATAAAACGTTGCGCATCGACAGCCATTAAATTGACTATCTCTCCGACTGTCGACTCTTTTCGTGCTGAATTAGAAATGCGCAGAGCTTTGCGGTATATAGCGTTGATTAATGCCGTACGTATACGTAAACCCACAATGAACATTCGATGGAAGTATTGACCAAGGATAAATGTTTGCGCTGCTGCGAGTATGAACAAAGTCACTGCATAGAGTATGCCTTTCCATTCAGGTTGAGGATCTTTTGTATAATCTTCTACAAATCCAATTATCAAACGCAACACTTCCGGCTGTGCAAAAGTTAGCACGTCGGTTATGAATTTCATCAAAGAGCCAAAAAGAAAGACACCACCAAATGATTTATATATCGGTGGCATAATCGATGCCATTCCCTTCTTTCGGCCAGTGCGCGGTCCATGTGGATTATCAAAACTAACTTTGCCGTCGCTGTAATGGGCATTTAGCTCTTCAGGCTGAGTCTGTTGTGGTTTGTAGTTTTTGCGCACATTTTTATTCCAATAGTAAGCGAATATAGGCATGACTTCTTTAGAGCTGTCCTGTGGTCGTAAGTCCCACAGATCCTGTTCTTCAATAGGCTTGCGGTAACCTTTGAGCGCCATTGAATCAAACCAATGGTATGTAATACGAGACAGAAAACTAGCAGATAGTTCGGGTATTTCATTCTATAAAGGAATTATTTCAGGATGGTGATCAGCAATTATTCAGGTTTGAAGGATGGTACTGGACTTACTTCTCCTCGTTGGTATTTGGTTTGCGTGGGCAAGGCATCTCCAAAGCAATTCAGCAGCAACATAACCGATGAAAAAGCAAAGAAAATGAAGAAGCTTACATATTGATATTCAGCCCATGAATAATCGCTTTCCGGATTCTTATCCGCATCCAAAATTTTGTGGCGCTCGTGAGCTTCTCGCACCTCTGTGCGACACCGTGGTATTGAAAATATTACCAAAATGAACCAAAATAGGAACTGACAACCGGATGTTTGTACACCATACTTTCTGTTTAGTGGTATAAATATTAAAATCATCAACTGCAACACAAGAGATAAAATTATTATAAATAAATATTAATAATTAAAAAGTTCAACTTTACTTACAAACGTTGCGAATTTGATGATTGGACTCCAAATATCTACTGGGTATATGAATACGTCTTGATCTTCACCACGTTTCACTAAAGCCATAACAAAATCTACGGCCGTAATAACGAGCAGGCCAAGATTTACAACAAGTTTACTTATATTTAACTTATTCCATGGTATTCCCTTATCTAAACTTGCTTTCAGATAGTAAAAATCAAATAGGACAAATACCCAGTAAAAGGCACATGGCGCCCAGACGAGCACAGTTTGTTCAAAACATGGTGTAAAATCTGGATCAGTTGTCCACCACGTTTTGTCGGCATCCTATTTAGTCAAAATACAGTCAATTAGCATGTGCGAATTATGTATTGAACGCATAACTTCAAATACTTACCCAAAACTTGGAACCACAAAAATCATCCATCGGATGACTAGAGTTCTCCATTTTAGAAGTTTATTATGTGTTTCTCTCAATAATGCTTGTTTCGCGTTAATAATAATAACAATACGATTAAAGTCTATCTCAAATTTCTGAAAATACTAAATTCCTAGTAGTAACGCCAACAAGAGCATCAGCTGGCGGGTTCCAGGTGGTTCAACAAATCCGCTAAAAATTACATATTTCAATTAGACAATATTAAAACATAACAAAGAACTATTTTGTTTTTAAATATACGTATAAATGCTAATAATCAATTTAAATTTTAGGAAATTAAACATAAATTTGGTACAATTTCACAAAAACAATATGGCAATGTTGCGCGCAATATGGCAAGCGTAGGTCTTTATTATACACAAAAGTTGGCAGCGCCATTATAAGATTTTCAGAATTTTCGATTAATTTGTTTGTCTTGTGCGCAAATAATTTTTTGCTTTTTGACTAGTATCTTGTGGTTTTATTGACGAATTGCGAAAAAATGTCTCGACGCACAAATTTTCTTGATGCGGACGACAATTTCCGTGAACAAAATCTACGATTTGTGCGCGTAAGTAATTACGGTGGTTGCGCTTAATTTTATGCTTAGCCCACGGCGTCATTCGTTTTCATACTGTAAAACATAATTTGAAACCATTCTTTTTCCAGAATGATCTGGAGGATAACATAAATCAATACTTTAATAGCAGTGGCGGCATGGTGGGGCGCAACAACGCAGCACCGCCACCACGCGACTTTAAAATTGTACAACCAAAACCCGGTAAGTGCAAAAAAAAATAATTTGCCACCTAGCGTTAGCTTACGAACGATAGCCGAAGTTATCGATAGCAACAATACGAAGCGTCGCTTTTAATTATTTTGTTGTTCTTTTTTTTTTTTGCTTTATTTAGTTACATTGTGAAATTCCGCGCCCTTAGTTGTTAGTACTGAATAATTTGATTATTTGAAACCAAAGTAATTCAAATTTAGAGATACATATTTTTACTTATCTAATCCTTTTTTTTCTTCTTTTTATTGTACTGAGTATTAAGATAACGACGATTTTTTATTTTTACAAACATTAAAATAATATACAATATCACTGCCGCTACTTGACTCTGAATAAGTGTTGTTGCTTTCATAAAGCATGCGATTCTTGATAAGACCGGTTGGTGTTAATGAAGGATGACAATGCGTCATTACGTGCCCAATTGAACGCAAACTGAAGCGTAATGCACAATTGATTAATTGCAATTGATATTAAGTGAATTGTTTGCAAGCGCAACATTTATTAATATATACTTATATCTTACAATAACGCATAGTAAAGAAAATCAAACAACTTATTCTTTTCTATTTTTAACTGGATTTTTGCGCATAGCAGATTTATGACATTAAATAAGCGTTTAAACCCGTTTCTATTTTTTGGCTATTTGAAGAAAGTATACGCCTGTCTTCTCTTCGCTGAACTCCAGCTATCTTGTAGACCTTCACCTAAACATTTTACCAGCGCGACTTTAGTGCGAGTTGTTTCTAGCAGAACTTGTTTGCGACGCTCGCATTTTGTTGTATTTTAAGTTTAGCAGCAAAAAGTCTATTAGTAATTCGTGTATAATTGTGTTTAAACTCGTTTTTGACTTTTTGATTATGTAAGTTTTTTAAAACTTTGTGCTCGTATATAAAGAATCCATTTCTGATTTACGTTTTACCTTGAGCTTTTATTTCAGCTTTAATTAGCTAATAGTAGTCAACAGATGAAAAAAATGTGCATTGATTCAAAAGCAGTAAAGATCTAGGCATGTTAATTTGCACTCATGCAGCATTTAATGCGTCTAACATGTTGTGTTTAATCATGCAAGTAAAGGCGGAAATGTACTATGGTTTATTTGAATTGATTTTATTGTAAGTTGTACATTCTCATAAACGGAATGTTTTTAACTGTGTGGGTAAAAAATCATACTCGTCGGCGTTTTTGTCATAATATAAAATTTTGTCGCTTTCATAAGTTTTCATAACTTTTGGGTCAATTGGTTTAATGTGAATTAAAATTCCTTAACGTCGTAACAACATTTTAAGCATCTTTGCACGATGGAAATTAAAAATGCTATCTATAATTAAATGGGCTACAAGAATTTTAATCTGACGACTAACAGCATTCAAAATCAGATTTAAAAAAAATGAATTAAAGTAAACTGTCAGTTATTAATATATTTAATAAACAAAAGTTCATTCATAATTGTTTAGTAAACAACACCACGTTTATTCAAAACCTCTTAGGTGTAACGTGACAACAAAGTTGATAATTTCTTTTATCAATATTAGATAAAAATTATAATTGCATAATAAAGGAAAAAACAAATTTAAAGTAACATAATTTACCACCTGTGCGCATTAAAACGTTCAAATGTGAATAGGAAAATGTGCTGTCATCAATAAGTGATTTATTGCACACTACACTGAAGTGCGTCTTTCATTGTAAGTTTTTCTTTTGTGAGCTTCCTATCTAGTGTAGTAAATATAAACTTACTAAGTATTTAGTTGGATTTTCCTAAATATTTATAAATAACATGCTTGAGTTTTAAACACCTACAGTTATTCACTTTTATGGTTTTAAGTAGCGTTAAGGAATACTGGAACAAACTTTGAACCGCCTAATAAATAACTTATGACATTAAATGTTGACAACAGTCATTCAGGTTTATCTTAAACAGAACAAAAATTGATGCACTTTAACATAAACTTTTCAAACGAAATCTAACGTAACTTCTGCTCATATTTCCTATTAAAAAAAATGTATGCTTCTGTTTCAAAGTATATTAACATATTTTAATTTTAATCCTGTAATGAACACATTTGACGACACTAAATTAATTTACATGCCACCTGTCAGCAGCCGTGTTCGCACATCAACGCTATTAACGTTGTCGCCCTGTTAAGATTAAACATTTTTTACGGTTGTCTTAAAAGAAAACTGTGACACGAAGTAGACAAAGCAAATCACTTTTAATCAACAACAACAAATATTAATTTCCAAAAATTCACAGTACATGATGAGGTCCTCTGAAAAGTAACGATGAATTTTTTTTTTTTTTTTTTTGAGATAAAATAAATCACTGATAGCGTAAATATATGCTTATATTCAAGTGCTGCTACTTTTACGTTGATTGAAGTGTTTAAAAAATGTTGGTGTCATTATTTAGCTCATATGGCTTTAAAGAAATATATTATTACTCAGGTGGATTGCTTGTAGCAGCAGGCCTGTAAATTTATGGAAATTTGAGTTAAGGCAGACGACACACGTTTTTGGTATTCAATGTGCAAGTTTACTTTATAAACAAGCAAACATAAACTCGTATCACTCGTCTGTTTGCCTAGCTGCCTAATGGACTAAGATACTGTGCTAAAATACCGACAATTGCTCATTGTGTGCTATTGTTTATATACAAGTTGGCAAATTTTTGATATGTTATACGAATAGGACTTAACATAAGCAATATTCAATTTGTTGATATAATCGCTCATTAAACAGCGTAGGTGTCGTCGAAACAGCCAAATTTTGTCGTGCAACAAACAATTTATATAGAATTATCAAACTGCATACGCAAAAAGAAAAACGAATACAAACATTGTATAGCTTTATTTAATTTTAAAAACAATTATACTAATTTTAGCTATTTTTTTATTGTTAATTTGCATTATTTTTTTATTTTATTTTGTTTTTTTTTTTTTAATTGACTTGTTCTGATTGCTGCTTATCGCGGCTGACACAGAAAGCTTTGTAAATCGTTTTTATATTTACATGAGGTTCTCTTATTTGTACCCAACAAAGTTATCAAAGCTTTTAAGTTAATGCATAGTGTGCGCTTTTAATTATTTATTTGTTTTTTTTTTGTTTTATTATTATTATTTTTTAGTATTATTGTAGTATTCCAAAAATCTTTAGCCTCAGGGTCCTTTTTAGTTATCTCCATTTAACTTTATTATGTAGTTTTTTATCTCAACGATTAGATCTGCACACGCGTCATTAGGTTTATGATCATGTTTTAATGAAGTTGTGCAATTCGATTTACGCTATCAACTGATTGCTTCTACTTTGCTTCATTCAGAGTTAAATTTTTTTTTGGCAAATCATTCTAATGATTTCGGTACTATTCTTTTTTTTTTATTTATTTCGATAAGTAGATTGACGTGATTCATGGTGCGAGAATTAGGCCATTTGTAACTAAAAAGCGCTCAACCTAAGGTTGAACACTTTTTAATGAAAATGAACTTTTTTGCTATTTATTTATGGGGACGCCGTTGTTGTTGTTGCACTTTTTCACGCTAAAATTAATTAAACAAATCACTAAGTAATAACAAATTCGAAAGAACATCGACGTTAACTGCAGCGCGCAAAATTGTTGTCATACGAGTTATTATCAATTATATATAAAAAAAAATGTTAAGCATGAGATACCACAAAAAACAAAATTATCAGGCGTAAAGCAATAATTGCTCTTGAAGGTTTTTCCTCGTTGATTTTATAAGAGTTTTTTTCTATGCGGGCAAGTGCCAAAAACTATCGGAAAACATTATGAATAAACAAAATCAACACTTTTATCCAATATAGCATGAAATTCATTGCTATACTATGTAATTCTTTTTTTGTCTTAGTAACAATTTCACAACGGATTCGGAACGGTTAGCTTTCACAGTCCTGCCCGGTGCGTGTAAAAGTTAAAAAAAAACCACACACGCACACATTCATGTTATAATGATAGTTCAAAATTTGAAACGTACCACAACAAAAATTTCACTTTAATTACCTTTTTATAAAATATTTAGAAACATGAAATTAGAGTTTCGGTCCGTTTCGCTTCCTTCTTCTCTCACTACTAAAGCACAACCGAATCGTCCGAAACACACAAGATAACTGAGACCTACACTTTATGCCTTTGTATATTTATTCAAAAACACACTATCTGTGCCTTTAAGTTGTACTGTGTGAGCGAGCACTTGTCAGCATATTTAAATTAATGTATAAAAAAGAGCGTAAAACGCAAACATATTAACAAATCGTTCGGCACAGCGGTTTGCACGGGAGCATTATGAAAAAACAAACAACTCATTTTGTGCTCGCTCAGTTCGTTGAGTTACTCAACGCTGCTTCAATTGTTGAATACCGCTAAAAATGTAATTTTTTAACTATTGATTATCAAAAGCTAGTGTACTGTAGTGCCATCAGTCGTAATTGTATTTTTCTATTTTATTAATTATTTATTCGCACTAATGTGACGTTTCTGGCGATTGTATTACATTATTATAGTTTGTCATTGAGCTTTTAAACATATATGTTGAATATATGTACATAGTTCGCGTTGTATATCTTTAGAATTCTCAACAAGTGGGCCTGCTGCATTGTTGAGAGAAACATTTTTGTAAATAGTTTTTAACGTTTTAGGGCTCATAGGCCAATATAAAAAACAATGGAGAATAGTTTTAGTTCTTTATTTTTTTTTTCTAAACCGGCGTTAATAACTCTTTGTTTTATCTACTTTTCGCACGTTGCACAAGGTGTGAATTGTTGTTTTTGTTGAGTAGCCCCCCCACAAATAATGTTTCACTCATGATTTCATTTTTTCTTATTAAATGTCGTAAATTCACACACATTTCAAATATAACTCATAATGTGTTTGTGCTTTTTGTTGCTATCAGAGCCGCAAATATTTGATAACATAATGAATTGCGAATGTATTGGTGTATTTGCCTGTTTCAATAAGAGAACTTGCTAAGTCATCGCCACTCAACATGAATTAATGAATTAAAAAAAGTTTCTAGCCTTTACTCTCACTTGCATATACTTGGGAGAATTTTGTGCTCTTTCGGGTAAACTACATACAAAGCTGAAAATTGACGTTGCGATCAATAGAATCCGGCTAAACTTGTTAGAATAAACATGTGTCTAAATCGATATATTTATAAGCGGCTTTTGATTGAGATATTATAAATATTGTTTAAACAATCTTCGATTGTTCGATGTAGTGTTTACACATTTATCGAAGAAACTTTAGTCGGAAATATCTTGTAGAGTGATGCAGACGTTGAGTTAACTTGTTCCGTAATTTGTGTAGGATCTACTCGACGCGTCTTCGCTAACTAACGCTTTGGCTGCTACTCTTGCGTTACCAGAAGTCAATTTATCTGTTTTAACAATATGACAGAGAGTTGCTTTCATTTGAGGCATATTTTATGTTTTACGGCATATTTAATAGATATCTTTCCAACGAAACTTGAGTGAAAATATTGTGCATTAGTAGTGTAGTTAACTTCAAGTTCTCTTGCCATTTCCATATGTTAACAAGTCCATGCAAAGAAGAGCAGGTAACAATCACATATAAGTCTTAAGAAATGTTTTCAATTTGAAAAGGAGAAACGAGCAAATAAGGCAGATTAAAATTATTATAAACAGTTATAAAGTAATGCTCTCTGTTTTTATTTTGTTTGTGTGGAAAGATTTTGTTGTGGGTGATAAAGGGTGGCAGAGCCTGTGCCAATATATGTACAAATTAATTATAATTAAAGATCAAAATACTACACTGTCAATAAATAAAAAGTATCTTTTTGGCAGTAGTAGCTTCGATTTCTCTTGACATTGCATTAAGTGTAATCCGACTGCGTGCCAATGCGAGAAGCCAACTCTGGAACGATACAAAAACACTGAAAGTGTTTAGCATTAGTCAAAGAGTTAAACATCTCAAAACCCTCAACGCAAATTGAGTGTTCATGGCGTGCAGTTAACATTCAATGCAAAGAGAAGATTGCGGTTGAATATTGTGCTCATTGAGCAGGTATGCATTGCTGGCCAGCTGATGTTTATCGGATTCGGTTGCGATTGCAATAAAACAATAAAAAGTGCAAAGCAAACAGTGCGGACGCCGCAGTTTGCATATTAATAAAAATTGTATTTTTCTTTATTTAAAGCCAAAATCAATTACATGTAGTTAATACATTATTTTCTCTTTGTTTGTCTCTTTTAATTTCATGATTCGCGCGCGTGCGTGCCATCGCAAAAATCATTTATGTACAATGAAACCACCACCCACAATGATATGGGCTGTGTGTTGTTGCTTGTACAGGCAATGCAGAATTTGAGAATCGCAAAGATTTCTTTCTGCAGTTGGGCCTTAATCGCGGTGAAGCAGTTTCGCTTGCGAATCGTTCATTTTGCTTGGAGCAATTGAACATCAACTTTTTTAGAGAGAGACGGAATAATCTGCGCAAAATTGGGATAAGTCAAAACGATATTGACATGAAAATCGCAAGCAAAATACGCGATGAGATAAAAGCAATTGAATCACAACGCCAGTTTGGCGGTGGTTTTGCTGGTGGTAATGAAGGAGGCCGCGGTGGCTTTAACGACAATTTTCAACAGGTGAACGCCGCCCAGCAAAATACACCAAACCCACCGCGTAATATTAATTGGAATAATCGCAAACGAGCCGCCAATCTTGGCGATGATTTTGATAATGGTCCACAAGCATTTCGTAACGATCGAAATTATAACTCGGGAGATTTTAGCCGACGTGGTGGTGCCAACAATTTCGAACAAAGTCAATTGTCCTCAAATTTTAACCCATCGATGAATGCTAATCAAAACATGAGCAGCAATTTCGATAGTTTTAGTGGTAATAGTAATGTTGGACGTACGCATTTTAACCAAAATGACAATAGGGATTTTAATCACGGTGGCAATAATAATTCTAATGCCAATGCTCTTAATAACCGAAATGGCAACTTTAATCGCAGTGGCAATTTTGGCCAAAATTTCGATACTAATTTTGATGGTGATTTTCCCCGTCAAGAAAGTAATTTTAATCAAAATGCCTCACGGAATAATTCCGGTTTTGGCAATGGGGGTGGCAACGCCAGCAGTGGCAATTTTAATACTACTAATTTCGGTCAAGGTATGGGAAACAATGAAATGTTTACCCGAAGATCTGATCATTTGAATTCTACCAATCGTTCGCAAAACAATTTGAATGACTTCAGTCGTGTTGGTGGTTCAAAGAATGCTAGTGCGATGCAATTGCAAAGTAGCAATCTGACAAGCCAAAATCAATATGCACTAAGCAATTTTGCCGGCTTTAATCGCAATAATCAACAAAGTTCAAATGCAAACGTTGGCTCAGTTCGAGGCTTTGATAGTAGTAGCCAGGGTGGCAGTAATTTCAATCAGAACTTTAATGGTAGCAACCAAAGCGGTTTCAATAGTGGGTTCAATTCAACTCAAAATATGCCAACCAATTTTGGCATGATGGGTTCAAATCAAAATGCTCCAAATACTAGTAGAAACATTGGTAATAATACCACTGGTAGCAACCGTAGCGGTAACAATGTTGTTGGCAACGTCCCTCGTAATAATGCTGGTAATGCACCACGTGGTGGCAATAACAATGCTGGCAACGCCGTTCGCGGTGCAAACAAAAATCCTGCCGTACGTGGTGGCAATAACAATGCTGGTAGTGTTGTCCGTGGTGGTAATAACAATGTTGGTAACGCCGTGCGAGGTGGCAACAATAATGCTGGTAACACCCCTCGTGGTGGTAATAACAATGCTGGTAACACCGCTCGTGGTGGCAATAACAATGCTGGTAACACCCCTCGTGGTGGTAATAACAATGCTGGCAACGCCGTACGCGCTGCTAACAATGCTGGCAATGCAGTACGTGGTGGAAACAACAATTTGAACCAGAATAGATCACGAAATATGAACAATGCAAATCCACAAAATCAACCACAGCAAAATAATGGAAATTTCGCTCGAGTCGCGTTGAACAATCCAACAAACAATCGCGCTGCAGCCAGTGTTAACCCATCCATTGACAAACCCGGCAATTCAAATGCAATTGTGGCGGCCGCTGCTGCCCGTAACCAAAATCAAACACAACCAACTAAAACACCTGACAACAATTTGAATCAGAATAAGCAAGCTACAGTCGCAAAAGCAATTGGTGGTGCTGCAGCTTTTCCCAAAGGAAGAAATATAGCCAACACTCCAGTAAAAAAAATTGCAAACACCAGACGTGGCGGTGGTGCCGTCATGAAACCACAAGGCAATTTGGCTAGGAACAAAAATCTACAACTCAGCGTAAACCGTCGCAGTATGAATGCTGGCAACTTTAACAATACTTCGAATCAAGCTGCAAACTTTAATAACCAAGGCGGTGGCGGCTACAACTATAATGGTGGCCAAAATTCAAATGGCAATTTCCCCAACGTTGCCCCCAATAATAATGGCTACGGCTATCATCAAGGTAGCAACTTTCAAGGTAACTATTAAACTTAATTAAGTAAATTTTATCAATAGCAGCGGGCAAGGGAAACCAGCGTCATGCGTGTAACAGGCGACTGATGCACAAAACGGAGCCAATCGAAATTGGCAGCCGCATCAGTAAGATTAGCAATGTTTTCATCCAACAATGCAACACAAATTGAGGTTTAAAAAGAATTAATGTTAGGTGCACTGAAAATGTGATTAATTTTTTTAAACAAGATAGACTCCACTTGTTCATCGAAACAGATAAAGGAAGGTAAGAGCTAAGTTTAGAAACACAGTTTTATTACAAAAGTCAAAAAAAAAAAATAGTTATTGCTTTGTTTAATTTTTGTATGCATATTTATTTTATATACGTACATATGTAAATATAAGCTATCAAAGGTGTTAATTATTGGCAAATATTAACCAACTAGTCATCCTTTTTTTAACTACATTTTCCGATCTTGCTTCTCAGAAGATAACTTAAAATGTATACATATGTTAATACATAATTCAAAAGCAGAAAAAAAAATCATTTAATAAGCAAAACTCCATTCCAAGCTTACCCAACAAAAATGTAAGCTAAATGTAAATAAGTGTCAATGAGTCCAACACTTGTTTTGCTGTCGAAAGTTGTTAGTCAGTCAATAGGTCAGAGCTGCTCACAATGATAAATGAGCTAAAGTTAAGTTAATTTAATAAAAAAAATAATACATAGAAGTACTCTTCAATAACAAGTATTTTTTTTTAAATGTATAGCATTTTTTTTATATATTTGAACCTCTATAATTAGGTTTTTTCTGGTATGCAAAAAGAATTTCCGAAATTCTTTAAAAAAAATGTGTAGGCTAAAAACTTCTGCCAAAGTTCGTGTGAATTTAGTGTAAATTCTTTTGCTTGTTCTTTGAATTGAGATTTTTAATCAACAATCTGGCAGAGGTTTGCAATAATGGCAAAACGCACTTGGAATATTTTCTTCACAAGGAAAAATTTCAACTAAATTAACTAAGATTAAACATATGAAATAAATATAGTTTTAAATTAGTAGTATATTGTATATATAAAATGAAACCTGATTGGTCGGCCCAAAAGAATTCGTTATAAAGGGATCCGACATTTATGTTGTGATATTGTTTCATTAGGTTTTTATTTTTCCAGGACAAAATATTGGAAAATGATCTATGCTGCGACTATGCTGGTAACCCTTGCCCGCCCATTGAATTATACAATATACATATGTGGTTAATTTGTAAAAACTAGCTGTTGCATAACTACTAACAATCACAAAATTTTCAGATAATGTATCAACACCAGTTAATGAGTTTATTGGCTTATTGTCGACCTTGGTCGCAGTTACCAATATGCAGAACAATGGTCAAGGCATTGCTCAACAACCTCTAGTTAAAAAAGTTCTCCCAAAAATTGACTTGAGCACAATTCTCCCAAAACCTATTGAAAAGCGTGTTTTGAGCTTCTTTAAATTTACCAAACTTTATAAGCTGCCGCAGCCATTAAAAGATTCATATGCAGTTAAGTCATTAGTCAAGAAAATGCCACAATTTGTTGACGACGATTACGTAAAGAGCCTGGCCGAAGGATTAGAAAAGAACAATATACCAGACGAATTGGAAGACGAGGGTATTTCCACAATTGTCGATGAAACCATTATGGCATTGGATGCTGACACAGTCACCGATGCCGTTGATGACAGTGATCCCGTTGTTAAGGTTGAAGACGAATTCAATGCAGAAGACGACCTTGAAGCTGACAACAAGGATGATGCTGATGGCGAAGATAAAAAGGATTCACTTGAAGATAAATTCCCAATTAAATTACGTCAAAGAAAGCGTATGTGGCTTCTAACAAAGACCGAACCAGGTGCGGTCAACAAATTTTGGTTAAAGTGGTGGCAAGAATTTAAACCGATCGAAGCTAAAGTATTGGAAAAGTTGCAAGAGTGCGATAATTTTAATCTTAACGAGAGTATTGGCTTATTAAAAGCGACAAGGAAGCACAAGTTCAGTAGGGTAGTAAAAGAGCGAGTAAATTTTGCCATTCAACTATTGAAGACATTCAATTACCAGCCAATAATGATTGGTAAATATTTATGCTTGCTCAGAGATCCCGGATTTTGGCGTTGTCTCAGTAGACGAGAAACAGTGCAGCTTTTGTTTAGCATACACACCATCAAGAATTATGATTGGGCAAACATGCTGCGCGGCTTTGTCTTATCTTGGGTTTACTATCAAGAGTTGATTGATTGCGAAGCTCAAGATCAAGAAAGACCTGAAGCAGTAACTAAAAATATCAATACGGCTAAAGCTGCATTCAAAAATGGTCTCTTCCATTTGTTTGTGCTACAAGCATTTGAGGAATTAAAGGTAACTTTGGAGTTCAAATAAGTAAATAATATATATTTTAAACGGTTTCACTTTCTATTGAAGATGATCAGCGCCAAGGAATGGCCTTCACATAAAACTACATATCCAACACTTTAAGCTGTTACGAAGCGAAAAATACATTTGAATGTTCATATTCGATTGCAGTACCCAATATTCTACCTAATATTAGTTTTTGTCTAAGCTACTTTGTATTCCCATTTCTCTGAAGAATAAAGATGAACACTTATATAAAGAAAATAAGTAAAACCCACTTTAGTTATAATCTGAAAAATGCTTTTTATATCTAATGATAAACCAAAGTCTTAGGCTATTATCAATTAATCGTTGAACAGAATATTGCGCTCAGTGATATTAATAAATCACGATTATCCTAGCTACGAGCAGTGCTTTACTCTTAAAGTAGCTGATTGCACATTTTTTTTTCTTTTCTTTTTTTTTTTACAATTAAGTTTTGTTTATTATGATACTATTATTTAATTGAAACTCCATTGGTTTCTAAGGTTTCTGCATCAAGAGCTTTAAGGTGAACACAAACGAAAAATATTTCATAAACATTTGCCAAGCCGAAGAAATACCGGCACCTGAAGACATAACCGAAGAACAACTAACAGAGATATTGCAATCTGAAACTCCGGGTAATTTTCGCGTAGCAATGAGCATTTCTGATCCGCGCACTACCAAAGACAAGTCCAACAACATCGTCGATGTCTGTGATATTGCCATCAACCCAAAATTCTTTGTTAAGTGTGAGCTTTTGGTGCTCTTTAAGGATTTCTTACTGACGCTGATTGCTGAAGCATTAAGTGAGAAATATAATGTGCAAATCGCAATTGAGAAGACGATTATATTGAGTAATCGTAAATTTATTGGTAAACTGGTACCGCATCGTATACGCAATAACGATGTGCAGCGTGCACTTAAGTCAGGCGACCAATACTCGCAGGATACAACGGATACAATATATAAACAAGGTAAACCAAAATCAGCTGAGTCAAGAACAGTTCCTCTTGTGCAGGAGATCGATGCCAAGGAAATGGTGCTTTTGCAAAA
The DNA here is from genome assembly GCA_037044495.1 of Stegana nigrithorax. Taxonomy (NCBI): domain Eukaryota; kingdom Metazoa; phylum Arthropoda; class Insecta; order Diptera; family Drosophilidae; genus Stegana; species Stegana nigrithorax. The sequence goes on along the minus strand of JBAMBQ010001632.1, from coordinate 308,505 downwards.
GATGAATGAAAAAATGGCTGCCGATGAAGATTTGAGCGGCGTCAAAAAGAAAATCCCAATAGTCGCGAATAAAGAACCGGAGTATAAGCTGCGTGCCAGAGTGCGCAATGAGAAAGTGCAAGAAATACAGGCAGAATTTTATTTACCTAAATGTGTATGTTACAAATCGAAGTATATCAAAAAAAATTACTTGTTTACTTTATGGCTTTGTTACAGATTTCATCGCAAGAAGTTAACTTGGACGTAGGCGAAGATCGCATTTTACTTGAATCAATGAAGCATGGCTATATGTTTGACAAATTTGTTAATTATCGTATGAATCAAGATCGTGCACGAGCAATTTTCGATAAGACGAATAAGGTATGTTTAATGTCTTATCTATTTTAATACAAAAACGTTTAAAACAAAACTAAATTAACTTTACAGATGCTACAGATACGCATACCAGTGTTTGCTGAATAATGAGCACCCATAATCTATATGTATATTTTCATTTACAATTAAACTGCTGTTGAAAATTGAATTTGAATTAATAAAATTGTGCGGCTTAAAGAAAAATAAGCGGCAACTCTGCTTTAAATGGAAGTGTAGCCAGATGTTGTAACTTAAAAAACTTTACCTTTGGTACTAACCAGCGCTGCTCTAAATTGAATATGGAATAATTTAGGAAAAAAAGCCACTGTCTGTCACGTTGTCCCAATGTGCAGCCTGCGTTTGCATCATCATACGCCCAGCAAATTACAGCTGGACAGTATTTAACGTTGTTCATTACTGCTTTTAGTGTTATTGCAAACAAATAAAGTTGCCACAGCATGAAAATTCTCTATTTCATTCCGATTATCTGCCTTCAAAGTCATAAGAGCCAGAGGATTATTTTGAAAAATTCCAAAAATTTCTAGTAGCAATGATTTTAGTTTTAAAACAAACTTAATAGTCGTTCATTTTTATGCATATTGCTTTTGATTTTATTACGTAAACAGTCTGGTTACTCCGCTCTGTCTAAATTAATTAAAATTGTTCAAATTGAACAAATAAATTCCAAGATGAATTACAAACATTTGCTCAACTTGCGGATTGCTGGACAATTCGCCAAGCAAAGTAAAAACCAACTTAGTCTGCGTAACTTTTCGTCGGCTTTGTTGAACACACAACTTTTTCCAGCAACTGTCAAAGTCGCAGCTGTCAAAAATTGTACTGCGGCAGCCATTAATAATAATTATTATAGATCGTCGTTAGCGGCAACTAGTTCACGTACATTTGCTACTAAAATTGGTAAAAATATGGAGGAACATTGCGTTGTGCCTGATGTGATTTCATCTGCGCCAGCTGGCACTGTTTGCGTAGAATATCCGGATAGTAGTGTGTCAGTAAAGCCGGGTGTCGTGTTAACGCCAACCCAAGTGCAAAATGAACCTAAAGTCAGTTGGGATGCAGATGAGAAGTCGTTCTACACTCTGTGCATGACCGATCCGGATGCGCCTAGTCGCAAAGAGCCCACATTTCGTGAATGGCATCATTGGCTCGTCGGCAATATACCTGGTGCAAAGGTGGCCGAAGGTGAAGTACTATCTGCATACATCGGCTCAGGGCCACCAAAAGGCACTGGGTTGCATCGTTATGTCTTTTTGGTGTATAAGCAGCCGGGCAAGTTGCAATTCGATGAGAAACGCTTGCCCGACAATAGTGGCGATGGACGCGGGGGCTTCAAGATCGCCAAATTTGCTGAAAAATACAAATTGGGACAACCAATCGCTGGCAACCTTTATCAGGCCGAGTATGACGACTACGTAGATTGTCTGTATAAGAAATTGGGCGCTTAGACGAGTTAAGTGGATGAGTGAATTATATAAGAGTCTGTCTGTTGTTATTTGAATCTAATTCAATTTGGTACAAGTTTTTTAAATATTTTCATCTCTCTTATCAGCTTCTTGTACTTCCATGGTCAAGAACAACAAGCAGCAAAATAAATAATCTAAATAAAAATTGCATTCTTTGTATTCTTCTTCTTTGTTGAATGTTTCGAAGGCTACTATCATACAGTGAAGCAAAACAGCTTTTTAATCGTCATAAATGTCATGATAAGAAAGCATGTGATGATTAAGTCCGACAAAAAAACGTTAGGTTTCCAAGTCAAACAATATTTTTGTTACATTTATTACTTATATTAATACAAAAAAGCGCTAATACTACATCTTAGCCTAAAAAACGAATGTTCGGGTTTACAGTTAATTAAGGAACACACCTGTAAAAATTACGCATTTTAAAGCTGGCCACTATCGATTGATCACATTGAAATTAATAACTAATTTCGCATAGATTTTTTTTTTTTTTTTTTTATATTACATTACAAGTTTGTTGCTGGCTTATTGTCTAACCATGCAGAAGTAGGTTTTAAGTCAGGTGCGCGGGGGATACAACTAAACTTGATACCGTTGCTTATGTCATGCCTTGCGGAATACATCACTTGATCCGTATGAGTACTTGCGTTCTTTTTCATTATCACTGAACAGAACTTCCTCATCGAACTGAGCAACACGCTGCATTTTTGGTCGCATAATTGTACGCAGATCGCTTACCGTTATATCCAGATCCTTAAAGGCATTAAGCATGAACACCGCCGTGATAACGACGAAAAAGCCGCACACATCGCCAAGAATGTCATCGAAACGCATATGAGTAAACTCCTTGAAAAGTATAGCTGAGGCAGTGATGACCAACGTGGTAAACATTACGTAGTAAACCGGTGTAACGATGCTAGTGTTAAATATATCTAATGCCTTGTTTAAATAGTTCATTTGTATGGCAATGAAAGTTATAGTGATGACAATCAGAAACCATGGCATCCAGGTTGCAAATACATCAACGCCGTCGGTGACAGTACTGCGTATGGCCAAGCCCAAAGCCTTGCAAGACATCACCGTCAATGAACCAATGCCTGAACACAAGAAGATATACACGACCACATTCGTATGGCCATGTTTCGGCGCTACGAAAAATGCAACAAATATTGACGAACCAAAGACGCAGATTACGTATAGTATAAAGCCAGGATCTTGCAGTTTGTCAAATAGCACCTGCAAACTTTCGATTTCCTTCTCCTTGGGCGAATGTATAACGATGATGGTGGAGCCTATTATGCACAGAAAACAACCAATCTTACCCAGCAAGTTGAGTTTCTCGTTTAGAAATCTTGAAGCCATTACCGCCGAAATAATTACACTCAATGCACCGAGTGGTGTAACTAGTGATGCAGGTGCAAAGGCATATGCCGCAAAGTTGGCCGCTTCGCCAAGACCCACTTTAGATGATAAAAACACCACAATTAAACGGAAATTGTAACAAATTGCTAAAAATATATCAACTCACTTGTTAATAAGCCTGCCCACCAAATCCACTCCCTTAAGTAGCCAAAACCACCTGCCGCTGCGCGCACTTCCCCATGTCGGCTCAAACGTAGTAACGCCTTCTTTTTTATAATAAAGCTCGAGCCAATGAAGAAGCATGATGAAATCGCCAATCCCACACCAATGTAAAAGTCTGTCTTCGAGTACAACTCCGCCAGCGAAGGCGCGGCACCTACTTCACCACCGTTAACCGCAGTGTTTGTGCCAATGCCCTGCGATAATGTTGCATCTTGTGCTAGCAGCGATGAGGTTTCACTATTCATTTGTTTTCTTTTCTTCTTATGTTCGGTTCGTTGATCGGGAGGTAACTAATATCCAACCAGCCTTGCGTGCGTTCGACTCGATGTGTAATCTTTAACTGCGTTAAAGCATAAGTGTGAAAAAACCAAAACGATAAGGCGAAATAAAAACAAATTTACACCAAACGAGTGACTCATTGAATGTAATCATTTAATGCTATTTTAGTATATACTGTTTACGAGTTCTGTATTGTATATTGATTCGCAGCATGTGGCTGAATATCTAGTGTACTTACTTGTGTTTGTTTTTATTACAATTCAAGTGCGAGCTTAAAAACAAACCAATCCGATTGTTTATTTTGAACGAAATCAAATTCTTAGTAAAGAATGCAAGACTTCCAGGCCCACCTTTATTATAGCCAATGTGTCGGCTGTGAACAGTGTGTACTTCAAAGTTAGGCAACTCGGTTTATATTCTTAACCGAGCGGCCACATTGAGACTTTATCCGCAGTAAGCGGCATTTTCCTTTGCAGATTGAAAAGAAGTATTTCAACGAAGTCACTTCGGACAAAGTTTGTAGTGTACTTCTTTCTGTCTTTATCGGCAGACTTGAAGTATTTGTCATACTTCACTCTGTTTACATTTGGGAAAAAAGAATGAAGTATGACAAATACTTCAAGTCTGCGGATAAAGACAGAAAGAAGTATACTACAAACTTTGTCCGAAGTGACTTCGTTGAAATACTTCTTTTCAATCTTCAAAGGAAAATGCCGCTTACTGCGGATAAAGTCTCAATGTGGCCGCTCGGTAAGTGCTTCACCACAATGTGGTCATGGTTGTCAGGGTATAAAAATGCTTTATTTCATACCTTCATCATCGAATCGAATAGAGTTTGGTGACATCAAATGTAATGCAATTGCAGGATGCAAATTCGGACGAGGTGAAAACCACACGTAACATAGTCCCCTCGTTTCCCTAGCCGACAACTCGCATCAGCCAGCCTTTGGCAAAGTTCGCCTATTTCAGGTGAATGAATCATTTGCTTTCTTCTTCACGTTTGCCTTTTTCTTCTTCTTTTATGACAGAACATCAACAACAACAAAACAAACATCCATTTAACTTTATTAAGTATTTCCAATGCTTCCAGTTTTTCGATATAGCAATGATATGAGCATGACAGCAAGGTAATTCAAAGACGTTACATAGAAATACCATCCGTAAACTGTGTACTGTTCTCGATAGGACAATCCGAGACCAACTTTTGTCACCACCACAATCGTCATGAACGTCCGTAATATCAACACAACCGTCATATTGATGCCAAATATTAAGCCAAAACTATCATCGATGAGATTTCCAGCAATAATGGCACCGGCGATTGTGATAACAAAATAAAATATTGAACAGAATATAACATAGTTGATATAAGCCACCCAAATTGAATCACTAATGCTGGCAGTGTGTAAGAGAACACCTAAAATGGCCGTGCAACAGCAAATCAACAGCATGTAAATTGTGCGGCGTTTGTTGCTATTAAGTAAGCCGGCACATAGAGCGCTGACTGCGCCAAAAAGTGTGGCAGTTGCTTCAACGCCCCCGTTATAAGCGTTAATGTGATCGGGCCGAATCTCTTTCCAAAGGAACTGTATGTATGTTATAACCTGCAACTGACCGCATGAAGCCAACACCCACCATATGCTCCATTTTACGACAATGGGATTCATATAGGCTGCCTTTATATGACTGCCAATCAAACGGACGGCATTGCAGAACGAGAATCGTGGTGTATCTAAAAATGTTATTTATTAATAAAGTGAGTTTACTTAAATAAATGTAAGAAGCCTACTAGGCTGTTGTGGCATATCATGTACTGAAAAGGTTCTTAAATCTTGTTCTGATAAATATGTCTTTTGCACTTCGGATCCCGAATAGAAATACATACTTCTCGGCACAGATGGCAGCACTATTGCTACAAATAATGAAACTATTTGAGTGATAAACGATATATAGTTAAGTTCCCGGAAATCCATTAATTGAAAGGATATGAGTATTTGCGCCAGGACACCAGCCAGAAACCTGCCGGTTAAAATGGCTGCACGTATATGACTGGTCACCACCTGAAAGTGTACTCTTTCTACCTTAGCGTAAATATATGTGTAGTAGGCGACCTCGGTGGCCATAAACGTGCCAAAGAACACCTGTCCAATCTGCAGTTGGAAAAGACTTTGCGTCCAGAGCAATACCGCAAACAGTATAATGCCCGCAATAGCCGAAACTAATATTACTGGCTTATAACGCAATAAATCCGTAATCGGAAAGACAATGACCAACTGCGCTAAGGTTGAGTAAGTGCCAAATGGGTACACCTCTTGGTTAATCTCTTTTGCAGTTAGGTTTCGCCAATGACCGGACAAAAATTCGGTAACAAAAGGTTCCGAAGGTCGAAATTCGCGAAAAAATCCATATGTGCACAACAGCAAGGATACTTGCACCCATATTTTCATTGTTTTATAACTATCTTAATAATTTAGGCTTTATTCAATGTTTTTTGATTTTATTTTTATAGTCACTTGTCAAACAATATGTTGGCAATATGTCTTGTAGTCACGTCATGGCCGATTTGTGTACATTATCAAGTGAAAATCGGGGAATATAAGCTCACTCCCGTATAGCCATTAAAAACCCATAAACCTTTTTTATTTAAATTTTACAAGCATTTAATCTAATTGACGTTCGTATTATTTATTTTTTTCAACCACATTTATTTACACAAGTATGTATACTAAAAATTATTTCTTTAATTTTCTAAATGTTTTTTTTTTTTTTTTTTCTAAAAACATATAAAACATAAAAATTCAACCTATATATATATATACATATATTCATACATAAATACAATTGAGCTTCCATTTCTATAATAAAATCTTTTTAACGATACAGTCAATACCAAAAATTATATGATTCTTTGATTCTATGACTTTCGGACTTTTCGATATAACAGTGATAAAAGCACAACAGCAGTGAAAACCAGTGCCATAACATAAAAATACCAACCGTAAACTAGGAACTGCTCCCGTAAGGGCAATTCGAATCCTGTTTTTGTCACAAACACAACCGTCAACAAAGTCTGCATAGTCAGCGCGACTAAAGTGTTGATGCCAAATACTAAGCCAAAACTGTCATCCACAAGATTCCCTGCGATAATGGCACCGGCGATTGTAATAATAAAGAAAAATATTGCGCTGAATATTATATAATTAGCGTAGGCTAGCCAGACAGAGTCGGTAATGCTGGCAGTGTGCATGAGGACTCCTAAAATGCCAGTGCAGCCACAGACCGCCAACATATATGTCGTTCGACGTTTGTTGCTGTTGAGTAAGCCGGCACATAGAGCGCCAACTGCACCAATGAGTGTGGCAGCTGCTTCAACACCACCATTGTAGACGCTTACGTGGTCGGGCCGTATCTCTTTCCAAAGAAACTGTACGTATGCTATGACTTGCAGCTGGCCACACGTTGCCAACGCCCACCATATGCTCCACTGCACAACTGTAGGATTCGTGTATGCCCCCTTAATATGGCTCCAAATCAAACGTACGGCATTCCACAACGAGAATTGCGGTACTTCTTCTAGAAATTACATGTGATTTCAATTTTCACTTTTATTAATAATTACGGTGGACTTACCAAATTTTTGTTTACTACCAAGCGAAAGGTCATTTGATTCCTGCTCGGATATGTACTGCTGTTGCACTTTAGGCGATGCATAGAAATACACACTTTTCGGCACGCTCGGCAGTAAAATTGCAACCAGTAGTGAAACGATTTGAGTGGCAAACGATATGTAAGTAAGTTCACGGAAGTCCATAAGATCGAAGGAGACTAGTATTTGCGCCAGGACACCAGCCAGAAATCTGCCGGTTAAGATGGCTGCACGTGTGTGACTTGTCACTGCTTGATAGTGAACTTTGTCCACCTTGGCATATATATAGGTGTAATAGGCAACCTCGGTGGCCATAAATGTACCATAGAACACCTGTGCAATCTGTAATTCAAACAGCTTTCGTGTCCAGAGTAACATCGCAAACAGAATAATGCCAGCAATAGCCGAAACTATGATTACTGGCTTATATCGCAATAAATCCGTAATCAGAAAGACAATAACCAATTGTGCCAACGTTGAGTAAGTGCCAAATGGATAAACCTCTTGATTAACCTCCTTCATTGTTATATTGCGCCAATGGCCGGATAAGTACTCCGTAACAAATGGCTCAGACGGACGCAGTTCGCGAAAAAAGCCAAAAGTGCACAGTAATAATGAAATTCTTATCCACGTCCCCATTGTTTACTAATTAATTCACTAATATCGTTTAATTTTGTTTTATTTGACACTTATAAAAAATCTTTATCAAAACTCGGATTGCATAAATGCCGTTTATTTCACAATCAAATGATTTTAGCGCTTATTCCCATTCTTAGCCAACTGAAGCACTTTTGATACTGACGGCACCGCCGGGTCTGGTCTCTTTTGGCTTAAATTGCTTATTGGTTTTTACATATGTAATTTTGCGTGCGCTTTCATTTCTCTCAAATCACCTGCAAAATTTGTTTTTCTTTTTTTTTTTGTTTGTTACCCGTGCTTAAATAAATCAACTCTCTCTTTTATATTAATACATACGCATGCCGGCAATTTTCGAGTATTTTTAAATATGAGTACTTTGTTGGCTGAAGGTCGGCGGCACATTCTCCCGTTAGTAAAAAACCGTCACTCAGCAGCATTTTGTGTATGTTCTAAATGTTTTTGTATTAGTAAAAATCACGCGGCACTAATTGCTCATTTAAAAATCATTCAAATTAAATAATTTGCTACAGATGGATTTTTCATTTTGATTGAATCATTTTATTTCGAGGAAATGTAGCAGTTGAACGAAGTGGAGAAACACTGGAATTTGAGATAAGTTTTGCCGTCTACATTACCGTGTGATTTGTTTGTCCCGACTAAACTTACTAAAGAGCAACTATTCTCAATGACGCCTAACACCACCACTATGCAACTAACAGCTGAGGCATTCCGCTAGTTTCGTTGGCTGGCGCACAACCACCGAGTTTTGCGCTCTCTCATCAGTTGCACGTGTACGCAAGCACACATTGGCTGTAATCAAATGAGGTTGTAATTTAGGAGCTTGGGCATATGACACCTAACAATAAATGAGTATTTAGAAAATATAAAACTACGAAACTTAATTACACAATCTTAAAAACAAACACAACGTAAAGTAGCAACAAAAGTATTCTTTGAGTGTATTTCACATTATTAATGGCATATTAGCTACGTTTTAGGTACTCATCATATAGTTTCAGTAATTCTGGGCTTGTGCGTGGCTGCACTGCGTCCAGCGCATATTTAAATTGCTCCCATGCTACGTGCTCTGCATCGAAATTCTCCTCAAGCGATTTGAGTGCTGCCTCATGGCAAACAGCCTGCAGTTCGGCGCCCGAATAGCCAGCAGTAAGTGTGACCAGTGTGTCTATGTTCACATCTGCTGCCAATGGCATTGCAGCCAATTTGATTAACAAAATTTCACGACGTGCCTCTGCATCTGGCAGACCGACGTAGACTATGCGATCAATGCGTCCGGGACGTAATAAAGCCTTATCAATCATATCTGGACGATTCGTTGCCGCCACAATGGTGACATTCTGCAAAGCCTCTACTCCATCCAACTCTGTTAGCAATTGTGTAAGCACTCGCTCCTTTACCGAAGCGCCAGATCCACTTTGACCGCCATCTGTGCGCTCGCCACCAATGGCATCAATTTCATCGAAAAATACAATTGCCGGCGCCACCTGCCGTGCCTTGCGAAAGATCTCGCGCACTGCGCGTTCTGATTCGCCAACCCACATCGAAAACAATTCGGGACCCTTAATCGAAAGAAAATTTAATTTGCTCTCTGTGGCCAGGGCTTTGGCAATCAATGTTTTGGAGCAACCTGGCGGTCCGAACATAAGTATGCCGCGTGGAGGTTTGATGCCTAAACGAGCAAATTTCTCCGGATGTAGGAGTGGCCACTCGATGGCTTGTTGCAATTTTAGTTTAAGTGCCGCTTGGCCACCAATATCGGACCAACGCACATTTGGACACTCGATAAGAACTTCGCGCATAGCCGAAGGTTTAATATGCGTCAGAGCTGCTTTAATATGACTTAACAGCAGTTCATCTCCTGTTTTCATAGCTGCTAGCGAGGCGCTGTAAACGAGGTTAGCCAAATCCGCGCCAACAAAACCATGTGTCACCTGCGCGATTTGCTCCACACATTCAGGTGTTAGGGCGTGTGCCATGCCAGTGGACAGTAGGCAGTTTAGTATGGCCAAGCGTCCTTGCAGCGTAGGTGCAGCCACTTCGATTTCACAATCCAAACGACCACAACGCCGTATACTCGCATGCAATGCTTCAATTTGGGTGGTGGTGGCAAGAAAGAAGCAGTTTTGTGCTTCACGTTTGGTACTTAGCTGATCTAACATGCCCAAAAAGGCAGCCGATACACGTTTAACCATTTCGTTTGTTTCATGCTTGGGACACAGATTATGCACATCCTCTAATACTATCAGCGTCGGTTGTGGATAATGGCTGTAAACACGCTCAAAATATGCAGCGAGATTACGTTCGGTCTCGCCCAGAAATTTACTATACAACTCGCTGCTATTAATGCGTATTATTTGCGTACGACTGTCTGCATAGTCCTGCAAGATCAACGTGCACATAGCTTCGCAAATCATGGTCTTACCACAACCTGTGGCTCCGTGAAGCAACAATCCACGCGATATTTTTACACCTAAAATGGACAAACTTTATACTTAAAGAAGTCAATGATGAACGCATTAAATTTATATTACCTTGTGGCAGTTTTTTGAAGCCCAAAGCGTATTCCATGCTTTCTTCAACCAATTGTATTTGCTGTTCCAAGCCACCTATATCGTTCTTACTTATGAGTTTACGCTGTTCCACTGTTTCGGGTAACTCATTGATTGTTGGCTCTATTTCAAGTTTGGTGGCATTGCTTATCTTAAAGTAAGTTGCGGGTACGTCAAGACTTAGTTGCTCAAATGCCTGTACCAAGGTAGCACCAACTGCTTGCTCAACATCTACGCTTTGCCAATCCAAGACACGCAACATTAATGATTTATTAAAGAAGTTCAAGCGTAACGTGCTGCCTTTGCAGTATACGAGATTCTTGATTTCTTGTTTGAGCACACTAGCAACATTGCTTAATTGTTCCGCATTAAGGTGCACTTCATCAGCGTTCTCTAAACTAAGACGCACGACTTTCGCGCAGCTCACGTCTTGCTCACTGAGTGCGACAATGCTTACCACTTTGCCATGGTATGGCTGCCAGTTGAGTTTAAGATCTAAAAATGTAATATAGTAACTATTCAATCTCTCACTTTAATTTCATGCAGCATTGGTACCTTCTTGCGTCACAAACACTGTTGTAAGCAAATGCTCTGGTGTCGGCCAGACGGTGCGTACTAACTTTGTGTTCAACCCATTGGCCGTAATGCACACCTGTTGACCAATACACAGTTTGGCTAACCGTATAGCGCCTTCCGAGAGAAATATCAAATTATTTACGTACTTTTGCGGAAGTCCTTGCAGTGCCTCAATATTAAGCGTGAGCCGCTCGACGCTACTCGTGTGTAGTACACCGTTGCGTATGTATTCCAACGCCGCTTCCTCGCTTTTTAATACTGCCGACTCGTCGGGTATTGGGCAGCAGCGCTCATGCGTTTCCCGCGCTTTGGTTGTGATATGCGCATGGCAGGCATCACAATGATACCATGTAGCTGCAGCGTTCTTTTTATTTGAGGACTTTGGTGGCATAATTTCTACTTTCACTGCAAGTGCATGCAACGAGCCTGTTGTTTTGTTTACGTTTCGCTTATTTTAAGGTTAACCGCCAAAAAAAAAAGGAGAAGCATACGATCGTGTGCGAGTGAGAAGCAAGAGCAGAAAACACTGCACTCCGTGAAGCAGTTATGCACAACGTAAAACCGACCTGCACTTTGCTGACGTCAGCATGCTGTCGAACAAAAAAACCCACAATCTTCTTCAGCAAAAACATTCGGGCGGCCTGACAACCATGACGCAGTGTTTATTTACGTTTTGTTGGTATGTGGGTGCAAGTCAGAAGAGAGGCGAGCTAGAATTGCACTTGGTGCGTTGACTACCCTAGTTTAGCCCAGCTGTTCCACAGCTGCTCACCATGTGCGAAATATATGAACAGCTGTTCACAAGCCCCATTCAATGTGAATGGTAAAAAAAAAACACCCTGTTGTTATTCTTCGCGTTTATTTCAAAAATATACGTTAAATCGAGCAGAACTAATAAAAACAGAGTTAGCTTAGAATCATAGGTTTTATTGTAACAATAAGTCGGTTTCTTGCGCATTAGTGCCCATCAGATCACGTTCCAGTTGTGTAGTCGTGCATGTCGATTGATTGAGAAACAAGTCAAAATCATATGTACCATTCTGCGCCGATATTGAATCCTTTTGATTGCTTATCGTCTGCGGGTTGGCAAGTAAATCGACATCGAAAAGGCCCAACTCCTTAAGTAAAGTTTCGTTTTTGTCAGTTGCCAGTGAGATGCATGCTTCGTTGCTGGAGGTTTCACTTTGTTCGGGTTTCGTTTCCAAAGTGATGATAGCTGCGGGTTGTTCCTCGACTGCCTCTAAGCCTATGACAATATTTGAACCATCCTCTCGTGCAGAAATTAGTTCGTCATCTTCCTCGTCCAACTCTTGTGGCTTAAGTGTGCTTGATTTGTATTGAAAATCCGTTTCCTTAAAATCGACTTCGATTGGAAACAATGGCGGCAAAGAATCCAAGCGTGTCACCAACGATCTGTGCAATTCCGCCAAACTGTCCAGCAGACTTCGTAATTGCTTATTCAGATCCATTGAATGCTTGCACTCAAGTAGTTCCATCTTTTCTAGGACATCTGTGCGCAACTTCGCAAACTTACTGCGCGCGTCCTGACGACAACGCAATATTAAACGATACTCATAGTTGCCTGTCTCAACGCGGTACAATGGCTCCTGCAGCGCCGCAAAGCCATGCTCTTCGTCATCCATTTCCTTGACTTTTAAGCAATAGGATAAATACGTAAACTTCGCATCCGCATAGCGACGCACGGTCAATTTCGTATCGGGTATCGCTTTGTTTAGGTATGTGCCCAAGTCCGCAAGCACAGGTTTAATCTGTTTGATTATATTAAGTCCATCCTTTTCAAGATTGCGATGAAATTCCCCAAACGTACGAAAAGCTTCAGAGGCGCGCTGTTGCGGCTCACGTGCTGAAATTTGTGTGAAGCAATCGCCAAAGGATTTGTATGTCTGCAACAGATCATAGTAAGCCTTCAACATACGACGTGCATGCTCCACGAGACCTTTGTACATAAGTTCCGTGCCCTCCAGCTCCTCCAGCCGCTTGACCAACGAGTCATTGCAAAGTATAGCACGTGAAAGGCCCAATGTGTCAGCAGTATTGCTAGACATTGAGTCCACAATGCGATGTTTTAGCTTCTTCAAGATGATGTCAAGCGATTTACCCTGCTCGGGATCAGCGTGCAGCTTGTTATAGTGCACAATCACTTCGGTCGTAGCCGTCTGTATCATTTTAGCCACTTCAACCTTGGTCTTGCCCTTCACACTAACCGAGTTCACCGCCAGTAATTCATCGCCGGATTGCAGAGAGCCCTCACGTGCGGCTGGTGTTCCATCGAAAACCTTTAAATAAAAATCAAAGCAGGCAATGCCACAATGTTTTTATCTATGAGTAAAGAATCTAAAGAAGTTACTATTTCGTTTTATATTTAGATAATTGGAAATTGTTTTTTTTTTTACTTAAATTAAATTGTTGCATATGCAACTGAGAACGAATGCAACAATGACCAGCAAACATAGTTGGATTAATGTGAACTCAAATCATGGGCAACTCAGTAGCTCAAGTGGTGCCGTTTTAAAAGCAAAAAGGGCTCAATACAAGCGTAAAAAAAGAACAAACGTGGAAGCGACTGAGAAGGCAGCGCTACGATCCCGCTGCGCACACGTTACTAGTAAACTGAAACGGATTCTGGTCGAGCAAAGTACTCAACTGCAGCGGATCGGAAGGAGATCAAATCACACGCAGGGATGTACAGGTGGCTTAAGTGCAATGCCAAGTACTATGTCATCGAAACGTTGGGCAAAGCGTTCACGTGGCGGCAGTATTGGAGTCACCAGCTTGACGCCCACGGTGTATAAATTTCGAGAGATTTATGCGCAGCAACGAAGAGAGCAGATGCGTCGCGCCAACAATGAAGCGCGTAAGTTGCGCCAGTTTCACAGTCGGCCTGCGCCGGATTTTACCCGCGAACATCAACGTATATTAAGCCAAATGAGCGTAAGGTCACGAATCACGGTACCTTTTACGCCGTGCACACTCCAAGCATCCATGGGAGCAAAGAAAAACTTGGAGAATTTGCGCAAGGAAGACTGGCACACACGCACGCTTAAGCCGAAGTTTAACTTTAATTCAACAGCGTACCTGGCGAAACAACCATTTATCCCCAAGTATAAAAAAGTAGTAACAAAGCAGAAGCCGTTCCATTTGCTTAGCGAAGATCGCGCCAAGATACGGCGGCTGTTCGATGAAGGCGTGCAAAAGACAATGGAACAGCGTTTACGTGAAGAACGGGTGGCCCGCATGAAGGCGGAACGCGATCATTACATAATGATGCGTAAACTGACCCAGTTTAAGGCACAACCCAATCCATTGAAACGTATCTTTGCGGGTAGATCAATTTAATGCGCCGGGCCTAGGCAGTTGCGAAAGAAAATCACAGTCACAACACAAGAGACATGCAACTTGATTAGAGTAAAAGTTGCAGTTATACGATTCTGGTCTTGTTTCATTTTTGCTCTCATATTAAATTTATTATTAAAATATTGTAACAAAGCAAATGTTTAGTTACCTGTACAATGTAGAGACATGGACACAGGGGTGCACCGCCACCAATGCTAATGCCTATTAGATTGCTTTGATCCTTCATAATGACAACCGAGCTCGTGGTGACAGTCATGCCCCTAAAGTTAGGCAAGGAAATTTTTTTTAGTTTTCAATATATGCATGTATGTATGTACTATGTTGTTTATATAAAAAATGCACTACACTACATTAATGCTATTATATATTTGTTATCTATAGTTAGAAAAAAAAACTGACACCAACATACAAAACAGTGATTGCGAAAGAAAGAGACAATGGCGTGAACAGGCAAATGAAGCTGAGCACATATTAATTTTTTTATTTTTTTTTACTTACATCTGTTTTGAGTGCACATTCCTAAAAAGGTTGATCAAAAAGTCTAACAAGAACATTGCCAAATATGTAATGATTTAATCTATAGTATTTACTGCTTTTGAATTATTTCAGCTAAAGTAAATGTTTAACTAAACTAGGCATTTAAGGCAGAGATTGCCAAGCAAACAAAAGCACACACTAAAGGCCAAAATTACTGAACTTATTCTGCTGCCGTTGCGCTTATTACACATGACATACATGAGGACCCTAAGAAACACAATCTATGTATATTGGTTAGACTAAAACATTTACAGTTAGCACATACTTATTATTTATTTTGAAACGAGCAACAACGACACAAAAGTTTGCAGAAAAAAACCAAAAAATTAAAAAATATAATTATGCATTTGTAGCATTGTTGCTCTGTTAATCATGGTTAATCATGGTTGTTAGGTACGTATAGTTCTATATAAATAAATGCAAAAAACATTTCACTCTTTTGCGTAGCATATAAGAGTAGGATTGTGATTTTACATGTACAAATACTTGTATGCTTATACTAACAACGACTTACAGACGCTCTAACTCGTAAGTCTGCCTATTTAGATTGCCGTATTTATTGTCATAGTAATCAGCGTTGTTGCATACAATAGTCGCTATTATATCTGCGTCGTCGTTGACGTTGTTGTTGTCAGTGTGGATAGCTCTAATGTTCAGCTCCACATCGCTGAGCGATGCTTTAATCTCGGCAAGCTTCGGTAGTTCCGGTTTTTCTGCGTCCTTGTGCCAGTTTGAACTTTGAAATATGCATAATTTTGCATTTTTGAAACAGTAAACGATTTCACGTTTAGCCAAGAGCCGAGCTCCAACAAGCAAACGGACTTCATTCTGCCATATACTTACATGCCAGCAACACCAACTTGCCCCGGCAAAGCATCTATGGGTATGAGTGGAGCAGTTTCATCTGCTTTTGCAGAATTTTTACCACTTTATGACAGTTTTTGATGATTGATTAAGAAAATTAATAGAAGGCATTTCGCGCACGCAAAGCATTTTATAACAGATGAGGTTTTTGATAGTCGAAATTGTTAAAAGTAAAAAGTATAGAGATTAAGTAGTAGTAATTACACAATGTATTAGGTATTAGATAGAGATCTTAGAAGAAAAACAAAAAATTATTGATTTATAACACACTCAAATATTGTACAACATATGGTAACGGATTCTTTGTCTTTTTGCAGGCAATTTAACATGCATAGACTTACATTTTATCCTCTTCGAAAAAGAAATCATCGTCAGCGTCGGTTAACATATTCTGGCTGCGTTTGATTTTTTAGTATTTAAATTAAATAAAATTCAAATTAAATATTTCGTTTCACTTGTCACTTTTCTTATTAGAAAATAGACTTCAAAGTTGCAACAGTGTGCCACTGTTCTCTCTGTCGCACCAGCGCACCAGTCAATGGATATGCGAAAGAGACCACCATAGTGTCCCCATGCTGCAACGCTAGGTGGCCTCACTACCGTGAATGAGCACAGCTAACAGGTTGCTAGGCAACTACTCCAAAAACAGCAACATAAACGACATTGTTATTGGAAAGCAAAATGGATTGGGCCGAAGAATTAAAATTGTCTATAAGAAAGGTGAATAATACACATTATAAATATTAATTATTTCAATAAAGTAAAGCCTACTGGCAGACGACCGCTCGCAAAGGACGCCGTTCCAAAAGTCGAGATCTGGTTAAAGATGATACCTCCACTTCAGCAGTTGCAAGTCCTAATATACCAAACAAGGACATCTCAATTGACATAACACTGGATCTCAATAATGATAGTAGCAGTGGCTTAACAACAGCCATACCCAGTGCCTCCAGTCGTAGTGAGCAGAGTATGCAAAACGAAGGCTTTCGGCCGCCAATGCGGCGTATATCCGGTGGTTGGGCTGATCCCGGTTTCAAGGGTTTAAAGTCAGTATATAATCTGACGCATATTTGAAAATTTAAAAATAATTTCACTTTTACAGATCCAAAAAAGGATCTTTCGATGAGTGAGTACTTTATTACGATCGAGATCAATGCAAAGTTATATTCATTACCTATTCAATTTTCACAAATATTGTATAGCGAGCGTTTTCAGCACACCAGATCTGCTACAAATACTGTGCCTATGGATGATATTCCTGTTATACCAGATTTGGACGATGTTAAGGAGGATATTATGCTTAATGAAATCATCGAACCACTGTCGTAAGTACTTCAAAAAAAACTGTAGTATATAGTGAATTAAAAGCTAGTTATTCAGAGTCAGCGTTAACCGTGTTGTTACACTGAAAGAACTCAATTCGGATTTGCTCTCACAAAACGCCTTCTCGGCAATTGAAAATGTCGATCTTGCGATTCTTACACACTGTCTGCAAACGCAAGATACACTTGACGAACCCGACGAAATCTGGGAGTGGGAAAAACTCTTCACCGAAGTAACAGCGGAAATCAACGCTGACAAACCCAATCCAGGCACCATCAGTCAAAAAATCGAAATTGGACCAGATGAGTTGCCACCGACGGCACACCAGGCTTAAATCATATACACATATTCGGGATCAATATACACAAATAAAAAAAACTTATTTATTTAACTACTCAAAAATATGTCTAGACTCATATTAAATACGCTCGTCTGGCAACTCGTTGCCGATATTGCCAGCACCACCGGAAGCTGACTGCGCCTTCGGTTCATGTTGAAGGAATTCTTCCAATTTTTCTTCTTTCACCAGACCATACTCGTTGGCAAACTGAATGAGATCACAAACGATAGGCGACTCTACAACTAAAATATATTGGCACGTTTTCGGCTCAAGCAGATACATGGAGACTGCAGTGCCGCTGTTAGTAACTGGCGTGCAAGTAAGTTTTACGTCAACCTCACGAGGCAACCCAGTGCGATCACAGTGTGTGCCTTTCTCATAGTGATGCCAAAGTGAACTCTGGCCCGCACGTTTTGCAATCTTTTCTGGATTCGTGCTTACCCACTGACGATGTGCTGGCTCAAAGAAAAATCCGAGGTAGAGCTCCACAGCAGAATTTTTGTCCTTATGGAATTGACGCACATGACGACCGTAGCAAAATTCGTACTTCCACCAGCCTGAACCCTGCTTATACAGATATATATTTTAGAAGTGTTAAGTTGCTCATATTTTTTTTTTCTACTTACGCCCGTCAGACAATTCTGACCAGAAATAAATTGTCGGATGGCCATAAAGTCCGACACAGGAGAAGCGGTTGCTTTTGACACTAATTCCTTAAAAGTATCCGGTTTTTTTTCATTATTTGCAGTATCCACATCAATTCCACTATTTGACACCATGTGTAATATGAGTTTCTCCACGTCACCGTCGAATTTATAGGCAGTTTGGTCGCTGTCGGAATTAGATTTCAGCCAGAGTGCAGCAGCGCTCTTGGCTTCCTTCGAGAGTTGAAAATCTTCTTCGGATACTTGAAGTTCGCTTAATTCCTGACGTAACATGCTAAGCGGCTTATGCACCTCGCCAGGTGAATTAAAACATTTAATAGACACCTCCTTGCGTTCCTCCGGATGTGATTCGGGTATGGCGCACAATAACGATGTTAGTATAACTGCCTCATAGTTGCACGATGATGTTTCCTTAAATGAATATATCTCATTTTTGCCTTGAGCATGGCAAACATACCGCACAACAGTGGTTCGCGGAGAATTAATTATATCACACATGGTACCATCAGTAAACTCCATCTCAAAATATGGATACCTTGCATTATCAATCTTTGTGGTTTTATATTTATGTTTCCCATCCTTGTTTTGTGCCTCCCATGCTGCAGCTAGCTTCTCAGTTTTCTCTTCGTTCCACTTGCCAAGATAGTATTCTTGGAATTTGATGCTTTTGCCCTCACGTTCCTCGTGATACTGGCGTACATGATGTCCGTGGCAAATCTCATAGGACCAATATGCTTCTATGCGATACGAGCAACTGGGTAATGCAAATATCGGTTGAAGTAAAGCAATTGGAGAAAGCTCAGGTAGGTTTGACTGCACTTCTTCTTTCCGTTCCTCCAAACGTGGTATTACACAGTCGTATTCCTCTTTTTCATGTGTATAAAATTTACGAAGTTGACTTTGCACATCCTAAAAGCGGAATAGTCATTTATTTATGTTGCATAAATTCTTTAGCTAAAACATACGGGTTGATCAATCAAATCTGGCACTTCAAAATCAATTTTATACAACACCGTGTCATCGAAATCCTTGGCTTCATGGGCTTTTGCGACTACATGGCAGAAACAAAGTAGCAAGAGTAATTGCCAACCGAATTTAAAGAAATTTGAAAGCATTTTATTGGAACTTGTTTCACACAATCAAATAACTCTAACATATAACACGCATCTTTTGAAATAACACCAACTTTTTGATTCTATTTACTTCGTTGCAAGACAATTTTTCCTCTACGTGTTGGTTACAAATGCTATCAGCTGTGGCTAAGCTGACAACTTATTCTGTATTATATCTTGGCAAGGTTGCAGTTTCTATCTCACTTCTCACTCACACATAGCTCTTCCCTCTTCCGACTCGCACGCACATGCAACAAAACGTAAATAAGCACTGCGCCATGGTTGTCAGGCCGCCCGAATGTTTTTGCTGATGAAGATTCACGGTTTTTTTGTTCGACAACATGCTGACGTCAGCAAAATGCAGGTCGGTTTTACGTTGTTCAAGACTGATTCACAGCTGCAGTGTTTTTTCTGCTCTTGCTTCTCACTCGCACACGATCTATCTTCGCCTTGGTGCTTTCTCTGTCTCTGACTTCGAAGCAAGTTGTGTGGCTTTCTTACAGGTTACAGGTGTCCTGGTGTCCAACATGGGCTGCGGTTCAGGGAATAGAACAACAGTGATTTATACGTAATTTGTTTCTTAGCAGAATCGAAAACATTCTTACCAAGTATTTCACTTGCCTACAACTATGTCTGTACATATGTGTGTATGTATGTACATAGATATGTGCTTCTGTTAGTTTGCCCCTGAAAACTCAAATCGTTGCGTGTCTGCCCAAAAAATCCGAATTTTGCGGTAGACAATTTTGCGCAGATTACATACTGACGAAGATAGTGTTCGACAAAGACAACGACGACGATAAAGGCGCTGGCCACAACATAACAAAGGAGGTTTTTACGTTGTTTAATAATGCATTTAGTGTTATTGACAACGAATAGGGCTTGCACATCACGAAAACTATTGTATATCACTTACACACTATTCCCTTCTCTTCTGACAACGTAACAAACGTTTTTTTTTATAACAATTTATGTCAATAATTTGGGCGATTTGCATTTAATTTCTGCGCTATAATCAAATGAATGACTTAAGGGCAATAAGAATAATTTGCCAACAATAATTTGACTTTATAACATTTTTGCAATTGTTATTTCTTGAGCTTGCAGTATAATTTAATAAAAAAAACCACCACTCAAAATTAAGAATTGTTTGCATTAAGTCGCAAAAGTTCGTCTCAATATGCAAACAACAAAAACAAAGATAAGAAAGTTTACTAAACAGATTAAAAATTTTAATACAACGAACAGCACAAAATGAAAAAGTGAAAGAAACTAAGAAAAAAACAAACAAAAACAATAAAAAAACCGGCTCCGGCTTTTCGAGAGGTAAACAAAAGAGGCAAAAACATAAAGTACACGCTAATGTTATATATATATATATATATGTATGTATGTACATACATACATATGTATTTAAGAATACAAACATACGAATTATAAATGCTTAACACGTAGTTTGTATGAAAAAAGCAGAATATTTTTTTAAGAACTCATGATTGACTTATTTTATGAGATTACAAATATACATACACATAAGTATATATAATATGTACATACAATCGCATCTATCTATGTATATATTAACAATGGTTAGGTAAGGTCATTAGTTGTTTTCCATATATGCCTTAAGATTAATGTGTTTTATGTGTAAATGTTATTTTCCAATCCAAATGTTTATACAAAGCAATAAGATGGTTCTGCTTCTTCGAGAAAAAAAGTCAGTTATATGCCATATTTAAAAATTCCCATGTTTATACAAGCTGCCGATAACGGAAATTTCAGGAAACAAAATGGTCATATGTATGATGTATGTACGTACATACATATGTAAGTATACGATATGGCCTATAAGATAGATTTATTTCAGTACAAATTTAAAAAGCAAATGGTGAAAATAATTATGTCATAAATATTTGTTTATTTTTTTTTTTTTTTTTTTCTCTTTATTTGCCATCAGTCTATTGCGACTATAATCAAATTTTATAACTAGCTGTACATGGACCTTATTGAGTAATATGCTTTATTTCTTAGCATATGTATTTACAAATTTACAAATTAAACTATACTACAAACTATGTCATAAATATGTAAAAAAAATAAAATAAATATGTCACAAGCCTCAAAATCAGTATTGTGCTTTTCTAAAAGATAATTACTGTTATTTCTGCAGTTTCATTAATTTGGCATTTAAGAATAAATTATCTGATAACGGGACAAAATTAAAATTAATTAAATAATTGCATGCATATATATGTATGTACATACATACGTATGCTGAGTTAAAGCAGGTCGCCAATTCTAAGTATAAATAAATGTTTATATTGTAAACATTATTCTTGTTATCAGGTGGTGTCTCAGTTTCACGAAATTTCCTAACAAAATACATATTAACAAATTGTTTTGTATGATTCATTCTGTTTGCTAGTAACTTCGTTTTGTATACAGAATTTAACTGTTTATTATTTCAGCTGTTAGCCGCTATTTGTTTCTGCCAAATGGTAGCCGGTTTCGAATTTGTTTATTACGTTTCTCGTGGCATAGCGAAATTTCTTGAACAAATTTTCAATTAAATGCGTTTTAAGAAATTGAAAATAATATATTACGCTTATATAAGCACGTATCATGCGGGAGGTGACAAGAGAGAGCTTCCCCCACCTTATTGCAATTTACAAGACTTGTAGAAAACGTTGTAAGCAAAAATAGCACAGGTGAGTTATGGCAACTTACTTTGTCATTACAAATTGATAAGAAACTCAAATGGAAAATTTTTAAAATATGAATTGATGATGTAAAAAAAAATAATTATGGCGTTGTATTTTGTATTTTAAAAAATAATTGCACATATTTGTTTATTTCAAGCAAAATACAGAAATATTCGTTCTGTTATAAACATTACGAAATTATAAAATCGAATGGAAATCCAACAATAACATTTTAAACAATAAAATAATTATTGCGAAATTATAAAATCACGTGGAAATCTAACAACACATTTTAAATAACGAAATAATTTGTTTTCGTTTTTGCGATTTTTAATTTTAACGAATCGAAAGAAAGCCGGGAAGCGTGTAATGCAAGGCCAGCATTTTACTTCCGTTTAATATGAAGTGTTTGTATGAATGTTCATTTATATGTATATACATATATATATATATATATATATGTACATCTGCAGTCATATACAAATGATATAAAAATACAGTCGGACTCTTCTATGACGAACTCCTTTATTACGAAGTTTTTGAAATGCACGGAAATTTATTTAGTTTTTTTCATATATGTATGTACATGTAACCCCAGTAAACTCGGTACTTCTGCAACGCGATTTAAAAAAAAATTCGGTTTCAGTACAACTCGAAATTTCGACTCGTATGAATACTGTCTTCTATAACGCGAATCATATAACGCGGAGTTTCCCTGGAACGTAAACACCGTTTTACACGGGGGTTACCTGGATTTGAAGGAAAAAGCCAAAGCTGCCTACCAAAGAAAAATTTTCCGCTTTATCCAAAAATTTAAATATATCAAGCATATAATCTAAAATTAAAAAAAATTAAATATAGTTTTAAAATGCGTGGATTTATGTCAAATGAAGGTAAAAAAATAATTTTTTTTTATCTCCCCACAACAAAAACACTGTATAAAGAATTTAATGGCCTGCCCCAATGATTTCCGACTGTACTTAAATACGTACATACATATATAAGACAAAAAATATTTAACAAAACCAAAACACCAACACCCGCAACAACAACAGCGAGAGCCGGTTAAACAACTCAAAATAAACATATCGTATCGTATATATTATGAAGTACATACATATTCAAGCAAGAGGGGTGGCGCAGCGACTCCATCAATACGTTAGAAAGGGACAGGAAATGTGGCCGCCAACGTTCATTGTAAAATAAAAAAATAAAACTAAATAAATGTGGACGTGTGGCGTGTTAGCGATATCGAAAAAAATATGTAAAACAAAAATAAAATGAAAACAAGTCATTGCTTTAGTATCAGTAGACACTTTTCAGTGCAAATGAGTTCAAACAAAAGGCTAAAAATATGTACAACTTTTTACGTACATCATACATGTTGCTGCAGTTATGGCGTGCTTAAAAGAAAATGATTTAAACAGTGTTTGTGTAAATTATTATTTTTATTTTAAATTCAAACTCAAAACTCATATTTAATGGCTAAAACTTAGTCTTAAATTATGTTTAAACATTAAAAAATTATTAATAATGTATTAGGAAAAACACAATGCTTATATATTGTGAATTTATAAAATGCATAAAAATTATTTATAATTCACAATTTTTCAAGTTTCTCTTCTCTTCTAAAAATAGTCACAAAATCATTAAATTTTAGGTGTTTTATGGTTACGACACGCTGCAAGCCGCCCCCCGGGAAACCGTTTCAACTGCACAGCAGTTTCCACAATTTAAGTGCGGCGGCCACAGCGTTATACAATGTTTTCTCCTTTTTGTTTTTTTCGTTTTCCTTTGCTTTCCACGCAGACTGCTTTCTTTTCCTTTACTACTGTCTTTTTATTTTAAATTCGATGCCTTTTCGCCACCTCCTTCGTTGTCTTTTCTTTTGTAATGTATGTATTCGCCTTTCTCTTTTTTATGTATTTAAGCTGAAGTTTTGCAAGTCTTTTTATTATTGTTGTTGGTGTTCATCAGCTTTGTAAGAATTTTTCTAGAATGCCCCGATGGGTCGAAGTGATTGGTGTTTTGACTAGCTTCTTTCTTGCTGCGCTGCTTACCGCTATGACCGCAAAACATGTGCTTATCATGATCGAAGTTGTAATGTTCATATTCATCGAAATGTGCTTCAGACATTTTGCTTAAAGTTGCTGATTTTAATTAGCGTTTATTGCAATTGATACGACTGTTGGTTGAGATCGTCTTTTTTTGGTTTTTAATATCACTCTCCGTGTAGGTTGTTTTCTTTCCTTCTTTTTGATTGAGCTGTAGCTCTATCGTTATTATCGTACGGTACGACTTTAGTTTTCAAACTGTCAATTTTATGCTGCGCAATAGCTCTTATATATGCCAACAGCAATAGAGCAAGAGCGGTGAGGTGAATGAGCTTTACACAAAGTGTTGTTGTCACGTTCTGGGTTGATTTTTTTGAAGCGTTGCCAGGCTGAAAAGTTTTTATTTTCATTAAGTGACAACTGAAACTGCTATAAAACAGAAATCTGGCAACTGTAGCTAGGCTTCTTTATTTGTATTTTTTTTAAGATTTAAAAAGCTGCTGATGGGCAAGTTAATAAAAATAATTCAAAATTTTTTAATTCGGCAGTCTGGCTACGCTTTGTGTTATTGTTTTCTTTCTTACCTTCTCACTCTTTTGCTCTAAAGCTTTTCGACGTCATTCTTTTCATTTTGCAGGTTCCTACAAATTATTTACTGCGTAGTTTATTTCGTTTTGTTAACAATTTATCAAAAAATGAGAAACAATCATCATGTATGTATTTAAAAATATGAATTATTAGTTATAATATATGTACATATTTGATTTTTGTAGACACGTTTAAAAAACGTTCACAGGTTAATACTTTCTCCTGAAATTTGATGCGACATTCACTTCACCTACAAGGCATGTATTTATTATCTTACGTTTGCATTGTAAAAACTATGAATCTATTCTGTTTGGTGTCAATATGGGAACGTGATTAATTTCACATAAGCACTTATAAAGTTCTCCCAAACTTGCGATTTCCCGCTCATTTCATCCTTGACCGCATTTTTTTATTTGTTTACGTTCTTGGCTAAAATCAGCAAAAAGCTTCGTGTTTTTGTTTGTTTAATTATTAGCCGCTGAAAGCATAAAAAAAAACTTGTTGCGGTCTTAAGCTTTGTGATAAGATTTGTCTGCCACAAATTTTTTTTGACTAGAAAGTTCGATAGCATTTGTATTTAAAAGCTGCCTTGAACTTTTTTAGATGATAAGTTATCGGCTTGCATCGTTAGTCTAAGAATGCTCGTAGAGTAAAAAATAAACAATTTGAAACAGTTTTTATTTAATTGCGTTTATTTGTTTTTGGCAGTAGAAGCCTGAGGCGTTTCGATTTTGATTTACTCGAGCCCTTGGAACCGGCTTCAACGCCTTCAATTGCGGTGGACTCCTCACCTTTGCCCGTCTTCTGGCCACGTTCAATTTTATAATCATGCTTTTCTGTTGCAATCATTACTTCCATGTTGGGTAAAGCGAAATCATCTACTGCTTTATTTTCAAACGAACTCTCGACGGTTTCCGATAATTGAAGCTGCACGGGTTTTTCCGTGTGCACATGCTGCATGTGTTCCTTAATTTTATCCGAACGATAACTACAAAATCCACATAACTGACACTTGTAACGTTGCACCCCACTTTCCGTATGTTTTAAAGCGTGCCGCTTAAGATTCTTGCTTTGACTAAATTTGCAGCCACAGATTTCGCAAATGAAGTCACGTTCCTGCTTATGTGTCTCTATATGTAATTTCATATTCTCCTTACGATTTGCGCGATGCTTACAGCCCAGCACAGGACACTTGAAGAACTCGCCAGTATGCTGCAATTTATGTGACTTCAACGCCTTCATATGCGTCGTGCTATAGCCACATACGTCACAGAGCATTTGTTTTTCGGCATTATGTACCAGCATATGATTGTTGAGTCCCTGTTTCCATTTGAATCGCTTGCCACAGTGGATGCATTCGTGCGGGGTTTCCAGCGAATGTTTAGGCTGGTGAATAAGGAAAGCGCCGCGTGTCATGAAGCGGGCATCGCATTCAAGACAAAAGAAAGGCTTACTGAGATCACTGGCGTGTTTTCGCAGGTGTCCATCGTACTCTCGCCAGCCTAGAAATCCGACCTCGCAGAGCGAGCACGTAAGATGCGACGGTTCGCAGCTGTTCATATGTGCAATCATCTTCTGTACCGCATAACACTTGAAGTCGCAGGCAATGCAATAGTTAATTTTGCTGCTTGCTTTAGTGGCACGTGGGTTTTTAAGCTAGAGAAATGGTCCATTATGACTCGTTGTTAGCATCAAACTAGAAAGGCAGTGGCTATAGTCGGGCTCACCCGACAATAGAATACCCTGTACCCAAATTCAATATATACATATATATTTTTTCTTTAATATTTTGTGCTAACTATGTAAAGGCATCGATTGGAAAAAAAATTTTTTTTTGGTAAAAGTAAGTTAAAGCTAATCGCTCCTATGGCAGCTATATGTTATAGTAACCCGATATTTCTGATATTCAGATGTATGATTGGATGTTACCTAAAATTATTAAATCCAAAATTTGGTAACGATACCTTGCAAAATAAAGGGGTTTGGTTACTAAATGTGGTTTTTGGCCACCCGTTCCTATGGCAGCTATATGTAATAGGTTGAATATCAAAAAACCAAACTCGTTATGCATATGGAAAATTTGGTGGTCGGAAGTCTAACAATTTCCGAGATCCGTGCGTTCAAACAGACAGACAGACAGATATGCCTAGACTCGCCTTCAGATGCTGATCAAGAATATATATACTTTATGGGGTCTGCCTCACCTCCTGCCTATTACATATATTAACACAACTTTAATATACCATTTACCATTTCTTGGTACAGGGTATAAAAAGCTAACCTTACCTTAAAGTAATTTTGTTCATTTTCAAATATATTCGCAGTCTTTGTTTGGTCTTTTTGTGGCGTTGTAATTGCTTCACTTTGATCCTCTGTTGTTATACATTCAACCTCTGCATCGGGTGTTATTTGAAACAGATTTAATAATTCCGTTACGGCCAACATCTTGGCCAGTTTAATAAAGTGTGGTTCATGCTCTTTGGTAATAGAAACAATATCCTCGTAGAAAAAGTCGACAATTGTGCGAAAACAATGAGCACAGCCAAAGTCTGTGATGATTACTTTTAGTGGATTATTTATAGAAAACGCCAATGATGCATTTGACTTCATTTGTTGAGAATTTGTATCGCATATATAGCCACTCTGTGCAGCGACTACGCAGTAGTGCACGCTAAGTGATTCCTCCGAATTTTCCAGTTCTAGTATTAAGTCACAAAATTGCCCAGTGAGGCGTTGATTATTTAAATAATTCGACACTTTCGAGTGTAGTGGCTGATGTAATGTGGGCGTTGTTTGATTTGTACTTGCCAACATTATTTTGTGTAGCTAATTTTTCCACTTTTCCAAATCAACAAATGCGCGTCATGAATCGCTTCGAAAATAAATGAAAACAAATCGCTAATCAGCTGTTTTATACAGCTGTCCAACGATATGAGGGACATGCCAACTTGTGCCGCGACGGCATGTAACTTTTTAAATCGCAAAACTAACGTAAAATATTTTTAACTGAACTTTTTTTTTATTCGTTGTATATATAACTTGAGTAATTTATTGCAAACTTTTTACCTATATACAAATCCATACTACATGGTATGTTTACAAATATATAAAAATATATATAAATTCGGCTTTTTAGCAAGTTATACATGCAAGGATTACATTATAACTTTTTTTTTGTTCCAATCAATGGCAATGTCCGTTAGGATTGTACCACGTATGAAATCAGCCGCCACAATATTTGCTTTTTCTCCTAGTTCGTCGCGGTATAATTGCGATATGCGCCAATTGACGTTGTCAGCCATTTTTCGCAAACCGCCATATTTGTCGCTTATAACGCCCCAAGTATCCGGTGTTAGTTCTACCATATCAGCAAGTGGACGACTCGATTGCTTACTGCAACACGATAAAATGGGAAAAAATTAAACCCTATAATATCAGTACCAAACGTTGTCACACAATCTTACAACTCATCAAAGTTGTTCACGCTACGCAAATGATGTTCCAAACGCGGCCAAGTCTGTGCGTCGGCCCAACGCTGTTCAACACCACCAAATAGCAGTTTTGGAAACTCCTGCACAATTTCTGTCTTATCATAGGCTATAATTACATTCTGGTGCCGGGTCCACATATCACGTAAGGATGCACTCCATGTTCCCCGCGAATGGACTATAAGATCACCAAACTGTTCCCTCAAATAGCTGACCAGCAGCCGGTGTACACCCAAATCGTGTCCAAAACCTAAAAGTAATTATTTTAGAATGTATATTTATATGCAGAAAAAAAAACCGTACCAACAGGAAATTCTTTCAGCCCGAATATGACTATTTCATTGGTCTCTAGCACAAAATCCTTGACTTGCTCAATAACTTCGATCAGCGGCCGCTGCTTGGTGATGCCATGATTGATAAAAAACCGCGCCTGTGTATTACGATAATAGCCAACGCGTAGGTCCAAATATCGTACTCCGTGTAACAACTGACCGCGTATATTCTCGTCCTGCGTTAACGCATACTTTGTGACGATTGTCTCCCTTAGCAATGGATCAAAGTCTGGCCGATAGGAGCCCGAATCATGAGTGCCCGGTATAAAGAGTTCACGCAAGCGCATGCCACCAATAACGCTGCGCAAGTCGTTCATCCAACGTGGATGGGCGCGCATGCAAGACTTGGCCAGGATTGCACCACTGCCATTAATATAGCTGGCCCAATAGCCATAGCAGGATGTGTTCGCAGTCACATTGCGCGAGAGTTCATAATCAAAGTGGACGCCCGTTGTAAACCACTGCTCTGGACTACCGGGCTTAATGCCAGCCACTATGTCGATTTTGCCGTCATTACAAGTCCAAAACTGACGTTGTGCATTGCTCTTCGCAGTTGCAGCATCCTCTTCACTGCTGGACTCATCACTGTCGGGCCCATCTGACTGCGGCACAGCTGCCGGTGTTCTGCTTGTATAACCGCTCAGTGGCACATAGCTGCTTCCCCCGCCGTTATCATACGCTGCTAGAGGCGTACCCGTAGGCCGCTCAAGCTTTTTAAATTTGTATGGTTCTTGCTCCGTCAGCAGTATATTATCATCATCACGCGCTGGTGCATTTACCCATGAGACCTCAAGGAAACGTTTCTGTGCACTAACCGTCAGCCAGAGTTTGAGTTGATTTGCACTTTCATCGGGACGTGCGGCGCCCGAAACTTCCTGTGCACTTTGCACTGCGCATGTGCAACTCAATAGCAGCACAAAAAAGATGCAAGCTTCGAGCAAGCCAATATAAACACCAACAACACGTTTCATTGTCTTTGTTGGGGTGTAACGTTGCTTTAGACTTTCGCTTCCCACTAACTTGCGGCGGAGTGAGTTCAATTGAATTAAATTTATACTGATTGCTTTTGCGTTTGACTTTCCCAAGAGTTAATTTAATCAGTGTTCCGGGTGCGTAAGTGAATGGTCCCAACCGTCCGCCTGATGAATGACTGACTGAGAAAAGTTGATCGCTTCTGATTGCAACTGTGTGCCGCAATTGAAGTGCCTGCAACGAGCGCTGAAACCGTTCTGATTCCAAAACTTGTGCGCTTATAGTCTTAAATATTCTCCGTACTTGTTATAGTTCTGTCGAGTCGCAAGCGGCAGCATCGCGTCTGCGTTTGCAACAATCATTCAAAGTTTGGTGTGACATGGGAAATATAAGTATTGATTGATATATTAGCAACAAGCGACTTTGCAAATTTACAAAAATGAAGTAAATTTATTAAGACACTTTTAGCTTAGAATACCTATATATAAATATTTTAAATTTATTAACAAGAATATTCTTGGCGCAAGATGCGCAAATTGAATAATAAGACAATAGGTATACAACAATATGCGATTTAGTTAATTAATTATCAGTATAAGCCTCTTTATTACGAATTTAATGTTAGATATTCATTAATTATGTTAGTGTAAATTCAAATTATTGGATGGATTTTTTTGAATTGATGACTTACTCAAAATTTGAGAACTCGATATATGTACATAGAAAGTTAAGTTTGAAAATTGGGGAAATTTTAAATTGAAAACATTGAGAATCGTATCCATGTTACTGTTGTCTCCATGAATTCCAACTTAAGCTGATATTATAGTTCGATTTTAAGCTTGAATAAAAAAGTAGCTGAATTTCTACTTCCGCAAACGCATTCCTTATCAGACTCAAGATCAAAACAAATCTATGTTGTTAAATTCATTCACTAAATTCTTTTCACTAAAAACCGCTTTATTTAGTGAAAAGAATTTGACTATTCTTTATATTACATTTAAACTGTAATAAAAAATGGCTTATTTCGGCAGAACGTTGTAATTTCTGAGCCACAAGTGGCTAAATTCAAGTATGAAACACCGTTTTGCAAGCTTCCGATTCCTGTGGCGCATGCGACTTCCTAAGGAAGCTATGGGTAGGCAGGTCTTGCATTACCAGTTGCAAGTAACCCTGCATTGTATGCATAACAAAGCTAAAAATGGCATTACACCATCTGCGTATTAATAATCATTAAAAAACTCCATATTTATTTTAATTGTTCATACGCAGCAATGATTCTCTTTAATTTGTGCTAGTTTGCAAATCAAAAACAAATGCAAACAAATTGTAAACTAACAACAAATCAAAAGCTCGTCGCAACTTGTTTATCATTTAATTCATCAAGCCACAGGCAATCATTTATGTAGCCACATGTGCATAAAAATAAAGTAAGTAAATAAAATAACGGATATATATATACATAAATAAATAAAGTTTAAGTACTTATTTGCATTGGTGCTTAAATGGTCATTTTCTTTGTCACTTAAAAAATTAAATTACATACTTACTTTCCAAATTAAAAATTGTTTCCGCGGTTTTACACTATCAAAAAATAAAAAAAATCACCCGGCACCACTTTGAGCTGCGCGACCTCCGTTATGCGACTAAGCTAGCTTGGGTCCCTCAGCAATATTAGAACTAATTTTTGCTCTACTATAACAACAACACTATGGGCATAGTTCTCTTAAGGCCTCCGCACATTACGCTTAAAAATAAGTAGAATCTGTTTTTGATGTTGATATAAGTTCTTTACACATTTTCGTTGTTTTTTTCATGCTCTCGTCGATCCAAACACGATTATTACAGGTAAGTAGTCATTTTGATAAAAAAAAAAAAACAGATTTTATTCGATTTTAAGCGTAACATGAGGAGGAAAATTGAGCTTAAATTGATTGACGCTCTTCTGAAATTATGCGCTATGTCGGATCTCTCTCTTTGGACGAATCTATTTAAAATGCGGGCTCTTAAATATTTTCACTGCAATAATACTTATTGAAAAGTAAGCAGTTTTATTATTTTAAAGCAATTTTTTAAATTTAGTTTCTAATGTAAATAAATCGAACTACATTTAAATGCACATACATATATTTTAAAAGGAATTTATGTTTTCTTTGTACATAATGACACACACATTTGGTTGATACAATTCTTTCGTAATGACATTTATAGTTTTACTGAGACTTCCAAAGAATTAGCGGCCGTTTGGTTCATATGGAAATTGGATTGTACAGGTGGCCTCATTCTAAAATTAAAGTGTGCACAGCTTTAAGTCTATGACTACTTCGAATGCATATAACCTTGCATTGTTGAAAAAAAAGGTTGGGCGAAGTTTGAAATTCTCAGTTATTACTAAATACTTTGCATTATTACAAATGGACATATCGATAGTGGGTTACACCAAAGCCAATAGGTGTTGTTTCAAAGTATGCACATATAAATTAGATTTAACTCTGTGTTTCGAAATTGTAACTCACATTCAAAATACATCTGTTGTATGAGGGTCATCCCATATTTTATACAATAGAAAAACAAATTGATTTTGTGTACAATTTATAATACAATACACATGTATACAATACTCAGTAAGAAGAAGAATTATGTGAAGTTCATCATACATAGGAACCGCCTTCTATGTATTTTATGGTTCACCAATTTGTTCTGCTGTTGTGAACATTTCAAATTGTTCTCAACAGCGAATTTATATAAATTATTATAAATTTTAATACAAAATTAAAAAATGCTTAACACAGCATCCAACATTTAAACCGTGAACATACTTAAAATTTCAAACAAAATTGCAAAACTTGCATTTATATTTGTATTAACAAACATTTATTTGAACACAATAATATTATACAAAATGAGTTTCCCTAAAATGTCACACGTCGCGCAAATTGCGAACACATTAAAAAACCTGTTAGCATTTGATTTTTGTACAAATAAATTCTATTAACAATAAATAATGAGAATATAAAAATTTTGCAATTAAAACCGAAATACAAATATTGTATTTAAAGCTTAAGTTCGTGTTGGTGCCCAACGAAGGAATGCTGATGATTCAGAGTTGGTGTATCTGTGGTCCCAAGCGAAGAAGCGACAATGCCAATAAATAACTTACACATAAATGCACAAACGTGCAAAGCACATTGCCGACAGTTACTGTCTTATTTTTTGTGTTTTTGACTATAAATATGAAACGCACAGCACATAGCATTTTGCGATAACATTATATATGTAAGCGTTTAGCTTGTAATATCATTTGAGAACTTAGGACTAAAGCGCTTCACTTGCGGGCTGCAGCAGTCTCCTGCTCATTCGCCTCGATAATCATGGTGTTGAACAGAGCACGACAGACTTCGACAATGGCATTGGAAAATCGACCATACGTGCCGGGCTTGTTCTTCCACGCGATGCAGACAAAGTAGAATGGCACGCCAGCCAAAGTGATGACTACGCCAATGATCAGATTTAAGGGTTCCGAGAAGTTGGGCAGCAGCACCAGCGTAATGCAGCAGACAATGAAAATCACCGGCAGAGCGAGATTCACACGTATAGGACGTGGTAAATTGGGTCTGTTGTTGAAAGTTAAAATTTCGTTAAATTTTATAATGTTCAAATGTCAAACGACTTACTTTTTGTGCCGTAGCCACAACATGCCAGCAATGCTGGCTACCACTGAAAGCCAGAGTATGGAACTAAAATAGTTAATCAACAAGTAGACATCGGCGGTTAGCAGCATGAGCAACGACATCAGACACTGCAATGACATGGAATTAGTTTAGTTTAGTTCTTTATGTTGTGTGCCGAGATGATGCTCACAGAAAATATCAATGAAGGAATCGGGGTTTGCTGCTTGACATGAAAGAGCTGGAAGAATTTTGGCAGGTGACCTTCCTGCGCGCCAGTCGCAAAGAGCCGTGCTGAGGTGAATAATACTCCATTGACGCCGCCGAAGGTGCTGAGCGCCACAAATATGGGCACCATAAATGCCAAGGGCCCAAAAACACGATTACCAAAAGTAACTGCCACAGCAAGTGAACTGAGCATTTCCGGTTTGGATACGACTGCAAAATAGGCCAAGTTAACCAGAACATAGATGGCAGTGACCAACGGCATTGCAATCCAAATAGCGCGTGGCAGATTTCTAAAAAGAAAAATAACATACAAATAATGTGAAAATGAATGTCCTTCACATTCCCCCAAGACCCAAGCCAAATATAAGGACAAAGCAAAAGCGTTGAAGCCAATGGCTGTTAAATAACACAAATACGCAGTCTTTATATACAAGGATATATGCTTTTTTCTGTATTTAGCTTAATACTCTTTCTAAGTCATTCTCGTTTTCAACAGCTTCGCACTCGATGAAGCTCCAAGCACTTAAAGCTATTAAATCAACACGCAGCATCTACATGCACGCAGTTGGCACGAATCACAAATTGAATTCATTAGGCAAAAAGGCAACTAAGCAAAGCAGGTCAGCCCACGCACACCACCCCCCAACGTCAATCTCTATCTATAAATTGTTTCCTACGTAAGCGAAATGTGCCGTTCAACAAGTTTCACGAGAGCAGCAACAGTTGAGTAAACTTTTCTGTAGAAGTCCTTGATATGCGTCAAAGGCAACAGCAACGTCAATAGAAAAAACATTTTTGCTGAATAAAACATATTGCGTAGCTGATGCTTGGGTGGCTTGGCTTTGGGAAAATGCTTACGTCAGGCAATAAATCACTTTTTTTATTGTGTTTTTCACTCACTTGTATGGATCCTGCAATTCCTCTGTGACAAAATTCAAATAATTCCAGCCGCCAAATGCGAACAGCCCTGAATAGAAGGCATAGCCGATATTCCGCGTACTGTAATTGCCCGACCAGGCATCCTCGAAGTTTTCCAGCTTGCCAGTTGCCATGTAATAAATTCCCGCAAGTATAATCATGACCAGCGCGAGCAGTTTGCCAGCCGTAAAGACATCTTGCACTTTCATTGAAAGCTTAACGGAAAGGCAATTGATCGCCGTAAGCAGACCTGTTCCGTGTGAAATTTAATTGAATTTTTTATACTATATATGCATATAAGACTTTTACATAAACAAACAGCCGCCAATAGCTTCACTGCAGCATCAGGTGGGGTGCAATCCTCAAAAAACGGTTTGGCTGCATACTGTGCAAACGTTAGCGCTACTATTGTCTGAAAAAATAGTAGTAAAATAAAATACATTGTTGAGATGTTATCAACACATTCTGTTGGATCGTAAATGTCGGTCGTTTATGTGCACATAATTAAAATGTTAATCGGTTTATCTAAAATGAGATATGTAATACATTGTGAAATCATAGGCAGATGGTTATAGGTAAATTTGAGTAGAACCGACGGCAATTCTAAGTGTAATAAAAATTATCTACACTTCAAGGTCAATTTACATATACGAATGCATGGATAATATTCTATAACATGTAGCAGGCAATCCTTAAAATCATGATAGCTGCAGAAGGCCAAAATTATCATACAAAATGTAAAAAGTATTCCTCCTAAATTGATTTACTTTGTTGTAGCAGAATATTTCGGAGTCTAGGTGTGTGCATCTGTGTATTCTAAAATATTTTTCTTAGCAAACCAGTTAATGCCGGTGCAATGCCCTATTACCTAACACCTAAAAAGATTATATTTTATTTTTAATAAACTTTCACTAGCAAAATGCATACATAAATAGTAGTTCAAAGTCATTTGAAATCAATTGTAGTGGAAGGTCAGTACTTAATAGATTTATTTTCTGTACAATACTATAAACACGTTTGCAATAATTATTCCCACAAAGCGCACAACAGCGTTTGAAAACTATGAGAATACAATAATTCAATTTAGATGCAATAAATACTAACATGCTGACAGATAAAATAAAAAAAAAATAAATAAATAAATAAATAAATTAGCGTGCGTACACAAATTCACTTATTTTAGCATACGGTTTGCTAGGAGACTGCACTCACCTGTGTCGTCGGTCTGATAATAAGCAATGCAATCCATAGACGCAGAAATCCAACTAATGGTCCGAATGCCACAAGCAGATATGCATAATCGCCGCCGGATCGGGTGATGCTGGTGCCCAGCTCAGCATAGCAGAGTGCGCCGATTGTTGAGAGAATGCCGCACGCAGCCCAGATCAAGAGCGAACTTCCGACGGATCTGTGACGAATAACAAATGAATACACAGAATTACCTACATGAGTGTATATAAGTAAAAATTTGTGCTAAAAGCAAAACAACAACAACAACAACAAGTAAATATGTACATGTGTAGCATACCGGTAATTGTGAAAATTGTATGCCGCCTGCTTTAATTGGCTTTTTGCGGTTTTTTCTATTTTTTATTTTTCCTTAAGTTCGATTGGCATGACATAAAACTTCTTGTAATTAATTTCTGTCTCAGAAAGTTGCTCCCTCTCGTATGACTTATTGACACAATTGTACAAGAATTAAAAAAAAAAAAAAACAAATAATTAACCAAAATATTTTTATGCTGATGCAATTTTTACGAGAAATTGCGCTTGGGTTGTGGTTTTATTTTTTTAAAATGATAGTTTTTGCAGAAATCAATTCTTATCTTGCATACTCATTTATGATATCAACAGAACGTAAGAAAGCGTATGAGTATTGTAATACAAAACGCACGAATTTAATAATGGGATCTTTCAAGTGTCAGTTGTGAGCAAACATTAATTAAATTTTCATTTATGAGTTTATAGACAGTGACTTTAAAGTAAAAGCTTATTAATGAGAAATATAATCAGTTTTCAATAGTCACAAACCGCAAATAAATGCTGTAGTCTCCAAAATCTTGTTAAGTTTACTGTTTGTAAAGACGATGTCTCTTTCATTATTATGAGCCCTTAATATTTTCATTATTTTAATAATCGTTTTTTATAAGAAACTACTGCAAGAGAGGAGAACATGAATATTTCTACGTATATACAAGGCATCTCTATGACTGCGAAGGACTATGTGAAAGATATGTGATTGTAGATAAACAGATATACAGCACGTTGCTCATAGTTGAGAATTAACTTGAGGTATTTGTACATAATAATAAACGCTTTAAAAAGCAGTTTATTTTTATTTATTTATGAAGAATTTATGAACGAAAGAATTAGAGTCAATGTTTTTCTTTTACTTTATGCAGACGTTGTGCTAGTGTGCTACCAAACATGAGAATATGTGAAACCTGACCTAGTAACTGTTCCACAACTACGGCAAATAATAGTCAACAGTTGCTTTACAAGGTTTTTCGGATTGAATCCATTCCATCGATGAAAACTTAGCTGAAATATTTAAAGCACTTGTACGCAATCGATGTAAAGCAACAACATCGTTTCAATCTTTACAATTTCTTGTGTTGCACTTGATGGCAGATTGTTTAATCAAACGATTTATTCATTTTACTTCAATTTCGAGTAAACGAGTTTACCGAATTGTGTACGTCACAATCAACTGAATTCTGATTGCATTTTAATGCGCTACAATTAAAATGCATACGTATGGTCATTACAGTTCGACTGGGCTAAGATATTACTACACATGTACTTAATGTTTGCCAGAGCAACAGGTGGCAGCAAATCAACTCCGAAAAAATAAAACAAAAAAGAAACAAAATTAAACAAAATAAATTACACTTGTCACAGACATTTTAACGACACTCTTACTCACTCGGTATAATAGAATACTCCCGTTGGTGCTATGAATATGCCCGAACCGATAATTGTGCCAACGATAATGGCTACTCCGTTCAATAACGTTAATTTACGTTTTAGCACAATTGGCTCCGTTGAACCGTTGTTCTGCTTATCATTAAGCGCACCATTTGACGTGGTAACTTTATCATCATTGGATGCACTTTTCGGGCGATCAACCAAACTTGTGGTGACACCGTGTGCATAACGTTCACTCATTGTATCTCGGTGCTTTAATTTCACTTTTCAGCTGTTACATACCTTAAAATATTGTGCAATATTCTTTTTGAATAATTCAATGTAGTATTATCGTTTTTCTTTTATATACTTTACAAAGTGTTTAAAAATCAAGTTAATATTTCAAGCCTTTAAAAGCAACTCACAATCATATTATTAACGAACCATCATGCATAACCGACTTAATCGAATACCTTCTACTGGCACTCTGCGCAGACAACTGAAATTGGGAAACAAAGCGAGCAAACTGTTGGCGAATATTTTTTGCCATTTTATATGTCTAAGCTGAACTTTTATCAAAAAATTGTTATGTGGAAAAATGATCGAAAAATGTAGGAAAATTGGAGCTTATATATTATTAGTCAACTTTTAGCCAATAGCCGATGTATCTCAGAGCATACAACTGTAAGCGTAATTTCTATGAACTTGGGTTCAAAAATGGATTTTTTTGGATTTATTTTTAAACTGATCTTTTTTCCTTTTCTTCGATTTTTTATTTTTGTTGTCTTGTAAAAACAAAATAAACATTTTTGACATTTAATATGTCTTAAAGCTGGATGTTTTCATGAAATCTGTTTTGTAGGAAATATCCGGCAGATATTAATTTTTTTATATTGACTTGATTTCATTTATAAGACATATAAAATGATCCAATGTTTTTACCCCACTGTGAAAAATTGTACTCATTTTTTGTTTCTTAAGCTCTCTGCGAATTGAAATTGTGTTGTGTTGCAAAGCAACCAACGTGCGCTAAAGTCGCTCTCTGGATATTGTTGTTATTGCTTTTTGCTGTTATTATCTGGACAATCGCCTTCGCGCCTAAATGGCCATGACAATGGTGCCATCATGGTTATCATGTACTGCAGGGGGTAACCCCCTTGCGAAGTACACAAACATAAATTTGGAATGTTAGTTTGTTACTAATATAATGGAACAAATTACGATAAGTTTCACTGTGCAAGACGCGAAGATTTAAACAGTGTGATTGACTTTGGGTTACCATCAATAGCAGCATATTACAAAGTTGTTTTGATAAATGTGACAAAGGTTAATTATTTGACTTTTACATAATAATTTGATTAGAAAGCATAATTCGCATATCTAGCATATTTCCTGCCATTTTCGCGTTAGCAATATTCTTGTGACTCATTAAAAGGTAGCATAAGAATGAACTGGCCACCTTAAAACAACAAAAAAAGAACATGTAAACGTTGCTAAAATAAAGTTAATATGTCTTGTTCTTTTTGCTGCGTTACAATTTTTCACGATTTCGTCATTCTATTCAAGACATTAATTTTTTTTAAGTTCAACAGTTGGTTAAACTGTGTGGCAAACTTGTAATGTTTAAAAGTAAAAAAAACGTGTAAAAACAGTGGTTAAACATGTTTCCTTATATCAACGCAATTTTGTTATTCAAAAAGTTTTTATAAACTACAAATAAATAAATGCACAACATTCGCACATTTTTACAATCCAAGCGCACTCAATGCCAACGCGACCGGCATTCAACGTAAACTGGCAAAGTTTTTTTTGTCAACCCCCAAAATTAGATAAACTTGAGAGCAGTAGTGGCAATTTAGCGATTTTGTGGACAGATATGCCCCTTTTAAAGGGTGCCAGCTACAAAAAATACGAAACATCCACCAATCTGGCGATTTTTCAATTTAATTTTTATTTTTTTAACTTTTTTCCAAAAACACATAATTTATCTTAAAACTGCCTGAAAATGTTAAGATTTGGCATATAAGTCGAAAAGTGCCTCAGGCGATAAAGTGCACAACAAGGCGATTTATTGCGATTTAATATTATGAGCGAATAAAGATACTTCGAAATTGCGAAAGTTCACACATATTTTTACGGTGACAGCACAGTCATTTATATCACGACTGTTAATTTTGTTTAATATTGGTAATTGTTTTCATTTTTCCGAATCATAAAGACTACTTAACAAATTAATCTGATTGTTTTCAAGATTTTCTTTTTTAAAACTTCAGTTATAAATTGTCTCGTTGAGATTCATTCGCCGATATAATGTGGTCTGCAATTACTAAAGTCGATAATAATTATCGATAATACATTATAAAATTGCAACAAGCTGGCAACATCCTTTTCTGCTTTGTTTTGGTTTCATGCCACACGTGTTTTTTCTGCGTTCCACCAGATTTATTGGATTTTTGCTTTAACAATTTTAATATTTTTATAGTTATGTCAGACAAGTGAGTAAAAATTTTAGTTTTAAAATATTAATAACTTAATTTGTTTCGCTCGCATTTAAGATATGCTGTGCCTAACAAACTGCCGGGTAAAACGGTGTCAGTACTTAAGCATCGCAAGCGCCGCATCCATCAGGACAAAGCCACACTTGAACAGAAACGCAATGATAAGATCCAGCGACTGAAAAAAACGAAAACCCACCATAAATTTCGACGTGCCGAATCTTTTGTGATGAATTACCTGAAAGCTGAACGAACTTCTAAGCGTATAAAGCAAACTATTTTGCGTACTAATGTGACTACAAGCAGCGCCAAGGCTGCAGATGTCAATCAGAAGCTATTGCTGGTCATGCGACATGCAGGGTATGTATTTTTTTGGTATTTTCCAGACACCCAGAAATATATATTTCTATATTTTTTCAGTAAAAAGATCTTTGATAAGACAACAGATCAGGTTTTCAGAACTTTGCGCATGCCATATCGTCACAGTACCGTATTCCTAGAGAACACGAAAGAGAACCAACTTTTGCTACGTGTTGTTGAACCTTTCGTTGTTTACGGTTACCCTTCGTTAAATACAATACGTGAGCTGATCTTTAAGAAAGGTTTTGCACGCATTGAAGGGAAGAAAACTGCTATACAGTCCAACACAATGGTTG
This sequence comes from Stegana nigrithorax, assembly GCA_037044495.1. Lineage (NCBI taxonomy): Eukaryota > Metazoa > Arthropoda > Insecta > Diptera > Drosophilidae > Stegana > Stegana nigrithorax. The sequence continues at coordinate 268,152 of JBAMBQ010001632.1, read as the reverse complement.
AGGAACAGCTTGGCGAAAAGGGCATCATTTGTTTGGAAGACATTATACATGAAATTTTTACAGTTGGCCCAAATTTTGACGAGGTTACACGATTTTTATGCTCATTCCTGGTGTGTTAATTGGTTATTCTTTTATTTGAATAAGTCTTCAATATGCTTGTTTTTATAGCTCTCAAGTCCACGTGATGGCTGGAAAAAGAAGGTTTCACTATCTTTTAAACGCGGCGGTGAGTACGGCGATCGTGGAAATGGCATAAATGAACTCATAGCACGTTGTATTTAATTTGTTGTTGGCTGATTATTGTAGTAGGCTTTTAAAGTAAACTTTTTGAAAAACAAATTATTTAAATAAAAGCTCTCATTTTATATTTAAGGGAACCTTATGATTTCCGTGCATATTTTATGTGTAGTATACTTTTAAACCCTAGAGCCAATATGTCGAACTATCTTCCTGGTAGTCAGCAATCTTCCGAAGTGGTCGAATATCAAACTATTTCGTCAACACAAAGTATTCGAGAAGAAGGATCGGATCGTCTGCATGATCGTCTGTCATTGCAGCAAATCGAGAAACTGTATACAGCATTTTTTCAATATCCGGATGCTGAATTGGGATTTCAAGATTTTCGTGACTTGTTGGAGGAAGTGAATATTACGTTTTCAGATTTTAGTTACACGCGTCTCTTTCTGAAGATCAATCAAAATCGCGACTTTTTAGTGGATTGGAACGAATTCGTATCATACTTGATATTTGGATTTCAAGAAGATGATCCCAGCAGTCAAAAGGAGTCGCTTATACTGCCCATTTCGACGCAACCAATTGTACGTAAAACTCAACATCGTTCGGCTGTTTGTTGTCTGGCATTGTTAAAAACTAAATCGGATCAAATACCTGTAGAAGAGGATACTGAAGAATCGACTAATATAGCTTCGGGTGATGAAGACACGCCAGAAGCATCTGGCATGTGGATAACAGCAAGTCACGAAGGTCAATTGCGCTTCTGGACGTCACATCTGGAACCAATTCGATCGGCTACTTCTGATAGCAGTAAGTTTCTCTTGGAATCTAGCGTGTCGTCTGATATGAAAGTTTTTGTAGTACAATTAAAGATGCCTACCTGGATATTGGCTGTACAGGCTTTATCAGATGTAAGCATTGTTTGTACATCCTCGACAGAGCGTGAGCTGCGCTTTCATGAAACTATTGCGTCCACCTTTACCCTGCGCATTGTCATCAGAAGCTTACCATATGCTGTATATTGCATGAGTTATAGTTTTTACACAAATGGCAAAGTAGCATCGAAGCTTGTACTTGGCGACTATGCGGGCAATGTGCGCATACTTTCCTTTGATCCCTACTTGCGTGGTCCATTCCAGAGTAAACCGGGAGCAGCGCTTATAGAAGTCGTCTGGACTGACATCTTAAAGGTTTAAGTCCACAGTCTTTTTATTGGAGTTTATATATAATTTGATATCGATATTAGGGCAAAATACCATTGTTTAAGCCGAAAGAATACATCAATCTACACAGTGAGATGGTAAGCACGGTATATTATTCCCTGCGTTTGAACTCCCTCTTTGCCTCGGCCGAATATCGCAACACGAAAAAGTATCGTGGTCGTTGTCCAGGGCTAATTGTAAGCTACAGCGAGGGAAAGACCATGTTTCGCATTCCTTTGGTATGAACAACAAAACAACCCGTATAACAATGCTTGCGGGATCTCATGGGTTCTTTATTGTTAGGGTGTGACGACCTTTTTTGTCGACGAGAAGCACAACTTGGTCGTGACTGGTGGTCCGGATACGTTCGTACGCATATGGGATGTTTACATATCAGCGGAACCAAGTGGCATACTGACCGGCCACAATGGAGGCATCGTTGCGGTGTTTGTACAACCTGACGAAAATAAGGTGTACAGCGTTGATTACCATAAGATTATTAAGGTCTGGGACTTGAACGAGCACACACTGCTGCAGACTTATGGCGATTTGGTGCGTTTAATACATTCGAGTGAAACGGATTTAGTCTATTTCTATCATTCGAATTTACGTGAGTTACTAGTTGGAGGCCGTAAGCTGATCGCCTTGAAATGTTGCCCACGTGTTCGTGTCGATCTCACGGACGGCAATACACATGCGGCACCCGTTTCTGTTGTACTCTACAATCGCCTCTTTCGTAATGTCGTCACATGTGGTTTGGACAGCTACATTATTGTATGGGATCCTTGGAGTGGTCGTCGCAAAATCATTATGAAGAGTTGCCATACGAAAATGGTTTATGGCGAGATCATTGACATTGAGATAACCGCTGCAACGTTTGATCCTTTGGAACAGTTTCTGCTGACCGGTGCACGTGATGGATCGCTTAAGATTTGGAATTACAACAATGCGGTGTGTGTGCGCAATATGAGCATTAAAGCGGAACACGAAGTGACTGCAGTCATTTGGGTTGTGGAACGGTGAGTAAGCACACAGTTCCATAATCCATTAATCTAGACTTTTCGCATAGCATTCTGGCTGTGGGCTGGGATCGTCAGGTTACTGAGTTCGATGATGTTGCGGGCCGCGAGTATGGTGATCCCAAGAAGTGGCCCAAATTTCATACGGACGATATCACCTGTGCTGATGTTAAATTAGGCGAAGGTGTTGTCACGGCCACTTACTCGGGTGAGATTATATTTTGGAAATTGGAGACTGGTCAGCCTTACCGTCGCTACAGTGTTATGGATCCGACGCTTTTTATTGAGGTGCAACTGTCAGAACACAAACGAATGAATGTGCTCAATAATGCTTTCGTTAACTTCGTAGTTAAAACATACTGCAGAGGAACCACAGCGAGCAAAGAGGCAAACTCGGACTAGTGCGCGTCTAACTCTAACCCATCGTGCTTCGGCCGCAGATAATTTACGCAGTGTGGACATGAAATTTGCTGTGCGTACGCTCCGTAACACTAAGGATGCTGATATACGTTTTGGGGACCCGAGGAGAGAAAACATCACTTCCATATCGGTGCAGGCGGTTCTCTTCCTGCAGAGTCGTCCAATGACCAAAGAACATGGCAGCGTATTTGTATCCCTAGATACCGGCTACATACAAGTCTATTCGCATCATCATCGTGGCGGCTTCTTACATGAGTTTCTATCCGTGCACAAGACTGGCGATTGTGTGTTGACTATGTGCACGGATCGGAAAAACCGTTATCTCTTCACGGGGACCGCATTTGGTTATATTAAGATTTGGTACATCATCAACTTTTGGTAAGTCAGCATGAAAGCTACGAATCGATAGTCTTCGCATGCATTGAAAGTCACACGAAGTCATTAGTTTTTTGATTGCCCGTGGTTTGAAACTGAGTTTACTTTCGGTTTCGTTTGCGGGGATGTGTTGTTAGACATGCAAAGTGTGTCGCGTTGGCTTTAACCCGTTTTTGCTAAGCATTAAAATTAGGCACTTCGATTTTGTAAAAGGTTAAAAAAGTATTTGGGCATTTAAATTATTTCTTTTACATTCATTTATTTTACGTTACTTTAGAGTAATTTTACTGAACAGTACACATACATATCTGCACTTTAAAGGGTTAAATGAAGTCTCATGCGGTGAGTGACAATCCGAAGGGGTTTTTCACCTTTACCGATGTCTTTTTAATAGCATCATGGGAAAATTCGTTCTGTTGCTTGCTTCCTTTTGCCAAATGCCAAATAGGAGAGAATTAGGTTAAAAATATGGTTTTGTTGTATCAACAAAACTTTGACAAGACATAAACGTGTCCTGGCACGAAGCGCACATGCACCCACAGCCATTGACAATTTCGTTTTTTATGGCTTGCGTGTCAGCACAAACAGCGGCATGTCTCCATAAGCCAAGAAAAACTACACATAGTTTGACAAATGACTGACTAGACAAGAACAAGTTAATATGTACATGGATATAATGAATTGCTTGTTTAGTTGGCTTGCAGAGATTGAATTGTAGTGGGTGGCCTAACGTTATTTGTCGCGCGCACTTGTTGCTTAGCACATACAAACATTCATGTATAAGCACATTAGCTCAATCAGCCGCCTTCTGCATTCCAGCGTGCCTGAACGGGAGAAGCAATATGTCGTTATGCCTTTAATGCGTTTGCAATTCATATTTTTGCGCAAAGAACGTTTTTTGACACGCGCCAAGCGTGTAGTCAAGAATCAGCCAGAGCCGATGTTGGTTAGCTCATATAAGGGACATTTGAAAGCTATCAACTCGATTGCCTACATCAACTTGCCGAAAATTGTGCTGACGTAAGTGTATGAAGCTAAATGTGCAAATCTCGTCCTCGTCTTTAAAAAGCAAAAAAAAAAAAAAATACTTACATTTCTTATTAAAGTGGCAGCCACGATTATTCCTGTCGCCTGTGGACGCTTGGTGGCCGTTATTTAGGGACATTAGGCTCCGTTTTGCCCTGGATGCGTTTGTCTCCATTTGAGGCCATTGGAAATGAGAACCGTGCGTATCGTATGCCGCCTGATATTAAAAAGGTTGCCAGTTCGACAACTATGAAAGTCGTTTCGGGCATACAAGCCGACAGACAGAGATTCGTTGAGACAGCCATGAAAGCGCCGGAAGATGAGCAGAAAGACGAAACTGCAGATGCGGTCGATGTAGAGTCGCGCACTCTTATAGATAGACCACTGCGTGAACCCATTCTGGGTAAATACTTCCGACTACCGGGTCGTGGTATTGCAGAGCATCGCATAGATCTAGACACGTCGCAGTCCTATATACCAGTGTATTCGCATCTCAAAGTCCATGCTTCCGAGGAATTGCATCGTCCGCCGACACCACGTGTTATCAAGCGTGTACAAGCTGAAAATTATCTTAGTCACTATTTGCCTGTAACCGGCACGGCAGTAGAGCCGAGTACGTCGGCCGTAAATATCAGAACGAATGCGACTCGCCGATCTAATCGCCATTCCGATCCATTAGCAATTACCAAAAAGCGTCGGGGGGATTTCGATTCAAATAGAAGCTCAAAAAGCAGTTCCTGATTTTTTTTTTTTGTGTATATTATTTTACTCTTGTATTTTACATTTCGTTCTAACAAATAATCACAAGTGCAGCATTAGGTCTACAGAAAAACAATCGGACAAGAAAAATACTTATTAAAGAAACCTATCGTTTAGTTCTTGCTGTGACTAATAGTGGCTGTCAATCCTGGAGCAACCGGCAGGCATCATACATTTGCCCAGCAATATGGAGTTGCTTTGTTTCGCGTCGGCTGAGGCATTTGTAGACATGGGTCAAGAGTTTGGCCAGGGCGCCTAAATCAATTTCATCGGGTCTGTTTGCCTGTATTAGTATCGATTGGTTAGAGTTGTTGGACTCCTTCTGTTTGATTGAACAAGAATTAAAATTGTATAACGTACAATAATCTTTTTGGGAAAGCTTGAACATAGAAACAGATGTGCACGGAAACAGCTTCTTATGGAAGTGTGTGTGTGTGTGTGTGTGACAGAACAGAAAAAATTGCTTAAACATTTAAATAAAGATGTATATAAAATAAGATATAATAAATGAGCATAATCTCAGCTATGAATCGTATGTTTTTCACAAGAGCTCAATTTTGGGGATAATAAACTCCAGCAACACTTACTAAATTGTCCAGATATTGCAGTAACTGATGCCCCACTGAAGCAACTTTCAGAAATTTGCTTTGATTGCCAGTTGTAAATAGACTCAGACGTCTACCTGCAATTTCAAGTAATACACGTCCAAGCTCCTCGTCATCGCTAATGTCTCGCAAGAGAACCTGTGCTTCAGCATCATAACCAAAGGCATAAAGCTCGACAACCTGTGTAAATTAAAAAAAAAAAAGAATAATACATAAAATGATGAGCAAATGCCTAAACAGATTCACAAGCACCTGTCTGCGCAACAACGGCAATTTATCCAATTTCCAACTATCGGCTAAGGAACAAATCTTCGACATGAAATATACATGATCCAAAATGTAAAGCTGTTCCAAATCTTCGCGTATCAAGTCCATTGTGGCCGCAACCACTTTACAAAGAAAATCGCTACGATGTTGCTGCAACACCAAATCCGGTGCAGGCAATAAAAATGCCAACTCCTTATTGATATCTGCAACGAATGCTTTATTCGCCAATGCATCGAAAAGCGTCGTCATCGGTTTGGGGAACTTTAGCTGAAAGTATGCAATGAAATACAAAACTGTACAAAGTTCGTATTGCAACTTCAGCAGCTCCTTCATGGCATGATGCTGTTGCAATGCAATAAACTGTAACGGCAGTGGACCCTCACTGAGTGATTCCTCGAATTTAAGTTCACGTTTTTCATGCTCCAATGAGCTTGTAAAGTGCTGCAGAAACTCCAGTGATAACTCGAGAAATTCTGGCACTAATCCTGCAGACATTTCAATATCCTGTTGACACATTTTATCCACTGGCAAGCGTCCAACTTTTTGTATAAGTTTCATTGTTGCTTGCAGCGGAAATTTGAGTGTAGCATTCCACAACATGCAGCACATGCCATGCTTAAGCGCAAAGTCTTCCTCCTTGAATTGTGCCAAGCAAGTAATTGCTGCACGCATTGCATCCAGTGAAGAAAGATTTTTACTCCAATGCACCATGTGGTGCCAGGACATGAGACTTAGCAACGGACCCGATTCAAGGCTAAAAGGGAAATGTGTGCGCAACAGTGCCAGCTGCTCCAGGACAGGGTCAGGTATGGGTTTAACATTTGAATCCACTATGCATTCTACTGTATCTAATGTTGAAGAATCTAGGTTCTCTTTGCTGTTGATTTGGGTGTTTGATTCCGTTGTTGTTGGTGTTGTCTCAATTGTTGGTGTTTCAAGGATTTTTTCAGGTGGTATGCCCGTGCTGATAAGCCATTTAGCAGTTAGATCGGTGACTATGCCCTTGCCGCCGTTTAGTATGGACTTTAAACTGCAAACCGGTATCTCGTAAGGTATCGATGGCACTGCTGCCGATTCAGTGTTTATTATTTGATGTCTGTATTATAGGAAAGAAATCATGAATAAAGGGATACAAATAATACTAAAGACAAAAAGATGCTTACTCTAATATGGCACTCAATACGGCAATATCCTCTAATTTGCTGATCAACAGAACCCATTGTGCTTCATCATGTGAAATGCGCTCCCAGTGCTCCTCCTCCACCTCCTCTGTTTGCGATGATTCATCACATGAACCCTGTACAAATGTATATATATATATTTATATTTTAATACTGCATGCCTTTAATTTAGTAGATTGCAGTGGCACTTACATCTCGATTGTTTCGCCACAACTGCACTGCAACAGTCTTGCAGACAATGGCCACGAGCAGCCCCGAAGAACGTTTGCTGTCCAAAAGCAGTTCACGCACTTGCTGCCACCACGGTGAGATTGCATTGTAAGCGTAGTCATGTATTTCTGCGCCAGCTAATTCGCATATTGCACGTAACATGGCTGCCAGCCGTGACATATCTTCCATGACCTCATCGCTGCAAATGATTATTAAATGAGCATTCAACGTAACACAAATTTACTTTCACTTGCCAGTTCTTATAGTTGAAGGGTTTGTCAATCCAAAAGTGTAATATCAGCACCAACAAATCCTCACATGGTATGTTCAACTCAACTGCATGTTGCTTGAACTGTGCGAAGCATAAACCATGCATGAAGAATTCTTCAAACAAACTGTTGCTGATCCGGGGATACAACTCCATCTTATCACGCAACAACGTTACATTCTTGGCTTGCTCTACATCGAAGATGCTCAGATAGTCCACAAAGTCGCCAGAGTCGTCGCCGTGCGTCTCGAATGTGACTTCACGAATGGGCGTTGCCTCGCGTTTATCGTTTAGCAGCAGCACTAATTGATTTATTGTGACCAGGTCACAATCGCTAAGCTCGAGATCATCAACAAAGTCTGTTGCATGTTGTTGTTGCTCAAAGGAATGTAGTGCTATATAAAAGTCGGCTAAACGTTTGTAGTTGTTTACTTGTGTCTGGAATTGAACTTGTTCTTCGTTGTTGGGGTCTTGCGTCTCCAGCAACTGCGCGGAAAATGCTTTAAGAATGCATTGAAATAACTTTGGCTTAAGTTTTTTATTCTTTAGCAACATTTCTAGACACTGTTGCCGCACTTCGATAGTTTGAAAGTCACTAGCCAGTTGTGTTAGTTCAGACAGATCCGTTTCAGCAACGTTGATGTACGAACGCAAACTGTTTCGCAGACGTCGCAGTATGTGTATGTCACGCGAAGTCTTAGAATTCGTCTCACTTAATGCATAATGGAAAGGTATGTGCACTTCTTTGATAGTCGCATCGCTGGGATCCAAGAAAATGCAGTAGTTTGTGTGTGCCTTGCTAGGCTTCGCTGATACGGCTTGCACTCCGAGCAGACCGTGTGCATTGTAGCAGAGCTGACCGCTTTTGCATACGTTGAAAGCGGCTACCTTTTGTCCATTTTGCAGCGCCCAGATATTTAACAAACCTAAACGTGGCGCATAGATGATGAGAAAGAGTGTTTTGCGTCTGTGCGTACGTACGCCTTTCAGAGATTTCTCTTTTACCGGCACAAAGGCACATTGCGCATCGCGATAACCCTTCCAGACTCGCAGTATGATCGCCCGTTTAGTATCCACAAGCATCACGCGTTCCAAATTGTCGGTAACCGCAGCTAAGTGACCACCTGGCGAGATTGAAACAGTGAAGCCATCGCGTTTGCCATCGTATAGGCGACAACGCGTACGCATTTGTGCCTCCTTAGTGGGTGATGGCGGCTCATCGACAGGCGATGATGGCGGCGGTTCTGGAGCACGGCGAAATAGATTACCCAATATGTTTTTGTACGCCATACCAATGACATCTTTTGCGACTTCGCCTAGTGTTGCCAATTTATAACCCTCTTCCGCATAATAAAATCCTAAAAACGGTTCGGCGCCCACTCCCAGCAATTCAGTGCATTTAGCTGGTATCGAGTTCACTTTGGCATAGTAGCCATAACTAATGCTTTGGGCAATAATATGATCGTAAGTGCTGGGCCGATTTGTTGTGCAAACTACTGCATCGTTGACGATTGTCTCGCGATCCCTTGCGAATTTATACTTATGAAATGGTATGACATCCAAGGTTTGCAATTGCAATTGCGCATTATTGCGACGACTCCTATTGTGTCGTAGATTGACTAGTAATGGCAAAATATCAGCGCATTTTATCAAACATATGCATTCGTTGTAGATAATGTATAACATCGCCTCAGTATCATAGTGTCGCGGCGGCGCATGCACTTTGACAGATAGCACAGGATCATCATCACAGCTATTAATTTTTTAATTAATATATTAATAAAAAGTCCTGCAGTTGTGAAAGACATACGCACCATTGTGAAAATAATTTAATGCCCGTATCTGTGTAAAATACCAACATGCCCGAACTGAGTCCCAATGCAATGCATGTCCACTCCGCACTGTTGCTGCTGCCACGCCCCTGAATGGGCAAACATGCTAAGCTTGTTATAATTTGATTAGGATCCTCAAGTTCTGAGCACCAACTGAGAGTATATGTTGTGTTGTTACTGCTTGTATCCCAACAGGTGGTAAGAAATGCCAATTTCTCACCCTGAGCTAGAGCAATAATCTCGCCAGTGGGCGAAATAGCGTAGTTAATAGCATTCAGCCAGTTGTCATCTAAATGACGAATATCGCGGATAATTTTCTTGTGTAAAATGAATTGGCGTACTTGTAACTTACCATGGCCTAAGCCAAAATATTCTTGCACTTTTTTAAAATCGCGTATTTCTCCGAAACTTTTCACTTCGCAAGCCATTTTTTTTTTAGTTACAAAGTAAACGTAAACAAAAGCTGTGCATTTACTTGAAGCAGCTGTTTGTGCTGCCCACTTGGTGGTAAGAAAAATATCTTTTGTCAATTATTTGGTTAAAATTCTCGTGCAATATGATGGGAAATTTCTAATCAATAAAAAAAAATACGTATCTCCCACTTTTCAAATTATCTATAGCTCTATAATCTATTATTAGGGTTCCTTCTGAAACTCTCACAATAACAATAAATATGAAACTTTATTGAGCAATTTTGAAATCATTCATCACTTTAGTCTTATTCTTAGTAGTCAATATTATGGTTTACGTTTTTATTATTCATTATTAAAATTTAAAAAAAATAATTAACTTTTTACAACTTATACCATTACAAACTATTAATAATCTTGACACTAATGTCGGCAAGTGCATCAATTGTTGCACTTTTTATATTAGTTATATCTTGACCAGCATCACAAGCTTTTGCCACGTTAGGGTCTAATGGTAGTGAGCCTAAAAACGGCACATTCATTTCTGCACACATTGCTTTAGCGCCGCCAGTTTTTGCAGGGAATATCTCCGAGCTATTGCCACAGTGGCCACAGCGAAAACTGCTCATATTCTCAATGATTCCAACTATTGGAATGTTTTGTTTCTTGCAGAAATTGATTTCCTTGCGAACATCCAGCAATGAAACTTCCTGAGGTGTCGTTACAATAATCGCTTGGACTGACTGTGGTGCATTTTCATCGCGCAGATAGGAAACTACCGACAAATGCTCATCCGATGTGCCAGGTGGTGTGTCCAGCAGCAACAAGTCTAATGAACCCCAATCAACTTCACTTAGAAATTGTCGAATCATGCCATTTTTTTTTGGACCACGCCAGATAATAGCATCATCTGGTGAGCCGAGTAAAAATCCAATTGACATCAAGCATACATTATCTTCGATGCCTACAGGTGACCAACCAGATCCAGATTGATGCACATTTTCACCTTCGGCACCAAGCAAACGCGGTTGCGATGGTCCGCAGATATCAATGTCCAAAACGCCAAAATTTTTATCTGCATATGCACGCGAAAGATAACGTGTCAACAATGTAGTTACGGTGCTCTTTCCGACGCCACCTTTGCCAGAGAGTATTAGCAGCTTGTGCTGCACGTCCTTCAGTGAATTGGCGACCAATGCCTTGCCGGGATCTTCGACTTTTTTGTTCGGATCACTACAAATACTCTGATTAGGGCATCCTGCACAAGCGCTAACCAATCCAGCTTGTTCGCTCTCTACCCCAGGACAATGTTCCGGTACAGGCATCATCTTGTGTATTAGCTTTAATCTATTTATTTGGCGCTTCCGTAAGGTGGTTGATTTATTAGAAAATTCGGATAGATTCTTTCAACATGCCAGAACTGAGTAGTAAATATGTGTGCAAGTCAGAAGAAGAAGAGTAACTAATGCGTATCACCATGGTGCAATAAATAGAAGGTGATGCCAATGTTTTACAAAAATAGGACCACTCTCATTAGATCGCCGCCATGTCTTATTTGTGACGTCATATTAATTTAGTGAACTTTTGGAGCTGATTTCTGAATTTTTAATTTTAATTTATTGAAATAATTACGGCATGTATTAGTTGCTGTGAATATTTGATTGTTAAAAGAATTTCCGCGCCATTAAATTGACGAAATAAGTGCTCATTTTCTGTTAACATTTATATGGCATAATATAATTAAACTGGGTGTTATGTATGTGAACCAAATTATGTTGATAGCCTTTGTTAAATTATAATTTTATTGAAAATAACACAGCTAACCAAAATGCAACCAATCCAATTCATAATACTAGTTTGGCCATTTTCACTATATTTTCGCTTTCCACACTCCATTTCAGCTGTAAAAATACACTAATTGCAGATGACGTCATCTGGCTATAAAATTCTCTCTCTAATAAGAGTGGTCCGATTTCGCAAGCAACGCAAAAAAGTCGCGGACACTTTAGTAGTCAGCCTTTTTTTTCGCTCTCATACATACACATTGTCGTGTAATATTTTTGCTGTATGCCAAACTGGCCGTATTTTCTTATTTATTTTTAAGTTGTTATGTAAAAACAACTTTCCAGATAACGAAATCTAAACAAAACACATGTTATTGTAGTGCAGTGTTGTAAATAAGTTTCTTTTGCTGCGTTGTTAAGAAAATCAAAGCATTTGAAATTTTAAAATAATTTCTGCTGTTCTACGTGTTTTTGCTGCGAATCTGTTTAATTTATAAAACTGTTTTTGGGCCTATAAGTGTAGAGGAATTTATAGTCCGCTATAAATATAAAAACATAGATATAAAATAAGGCGACCAACCGTCCTCCTTTACGGAGGCCAGACCTGCTTTTGTAGATTGTATCCTGCTTTTCGATATTTTAAAACCAATCTGTTTAATAGGTACCTTGCACGATACAAATAATTCCTCTGAATCATTTTTCATAACTATACCTCATTTCGAAAGCCAACCGGGCATAACGGAAAAGTTTACCAAAGAAGTATGTACAGAATTTTACCAAATTTTTGCTAATATGTCGAAGAGTGGTCTGAGACCAAATATCAAATCAAGATGTTGAAATTGATAAAAGATGGGTGGAAATATTATTAACCATTTCAACAATGAAAGTGATTCATTCATAAAATATTTAATTTATTTTAGTTGCACTATTTTCTTAAATTTTTTCGTCCTCATTGTTAAAAAATTTGTTTACCATATATGTAGATATAAAAACAACAAATAAAGTTTTATTTTCCGTTATTTCATCCGTCAATGTGTCATTAAAGATCTATTACTATGATCATCAACAGCAAACTAATAACAACATCCAACAGCATACAGCTGCTCAAAAAAAAAAAAAAAAATAATATTTGCGCAAAAGAACAAAATAAGATTCTTTATCTTTTTGCATTCTCTCTTATTGTTGAAATTTTGGCGATAATCAATTCACGGTGAAGGTAATCATGAGAAGATCAGTGCAATTTTAGTTTCGGCATGGTTCAGGTCGTAGTCTGCGATAGTCTATAACATATTTTTCTAATATAATAAAACAGAAAGAAAGTTTAAAATTGTGTTTAATTTCAATTGAGAGCAATCCAAAATTTTTGTGTTCTAGATAGCAATTGAATTGATATTTGTGTCTTGTAAATATACTTACGTAACAATGCTGTTATTTACAAAAACGAAAATCATATAACATTTTTACGCCACAAATCCATACTCAATAATAAGTTAAATATTTCCGTTACAGGATTTTTAACAGTCTGAAAATTATTACGATATTAACGATATAAGTAGAGATAAATAGATAAGGTAAGTATTAGCTAAACTTCTTGTCTTGTCGGAAAAGCGTTTCTTAACTGATAGATTCTGTTACAAGTCTACAAGTAAAATTTTTCTTAATTGCTGATTTTTAATAATACAAATCTTTTCTTATGTCAAAGTAATTTTTTGGACACTTGCCGATTATATATTCCTAAGAAAAATACCAATTGCGACCAACATGTGTAAATTGTAGAAAAAAAAAACGCTGTTTGGCGATCGAAAATAAATTCTATTTTAGTTTTTTTTTTCACTTTCAATTTCATTCAATTAAGTAAAACGTTATTTAAGACCTAAAATATTTTTTTATTTAAATATTTGTCAGTAATGCCTTTTTATCCATCTTATTCCAGGTCTCCATCAACTGCTAAGCACGATCAACAGCCTCTATAAAGTAACTAATATGGATGTTGAGGTGAGATAATAAAATTATTCTTAGACTATTAATATACAACAACCAAAACTAATTAAAGCCTTATCATAACAAAGATTACCCAAGTCGCTAAAATCTTAAATTTACGGGTTGATAAAGAATTAATTAGGGGGATTATTAATTTATCTATATTATTATAGTAAAATTGAAGCAGTCATTTTCTAAGTTAATTTATGCGGAATATGGAAATTAAATATGCTTGAGAGAAGTTTTTATTATCAAGATAATACTGTTTACTAAAAGCGAGTCTTGCTAGTTTTAAATAAATATGCAACTCATGGTTAAGCAAAGATATGACACTTTAATTAGTAACAATTTTTAAGACACTTTTTTAGTTAAGTAGCTCTTAACATTTTATCAGTTTCTTATTCAACGATGTATTTATTGCAATTTTAATTTTTAACTTTCGGTATAGGCAATAAGTAACTAAGTAATTAATTTTAATGTTAACTTCTTTTAGATATTGTTAGCATAGCAGAATATCAAAAAAAAATTTTAATTATAAATAAGCTGCAAACCACTTTTTTAATTAGCATATTAACATTTTTTTTTTTAATTCCCAAAAGTTCACATTAGTAATTCAATAATCCGATTACTTATCCGAAAATCTATTATCGAGTTTCGACCGAATCATTGTTTAACAAAAAAAACTTTTAAACCATTTATTTGAAATAATCGATTTGAAAAAATAAAAATAAATTTTTAAAACTGATTGTAAGCGTCTGCACTTTAAAAAGACTACTAAATCTTCCACGTATAAATTCTTGAATTAACTTCTGCTCGTTTTATTATTATATTTTATTTACATAAATTCGCAACTGAACAAACTCTACGCTTCAAATAAACCAAATATGTATGTACATAGTAATTAAAATATGCCCAAACAAAATTTGTTTAATTACAATACATAAGTTGAATTTTTTAATCCGAACTGCATAATTTCCTTATGTTTGGAATGGAATGCAACGGTGAAACAGAATTATGTTCAAAGAAAATGTACAAGGAAATTGTTATAATATTGGTCAGCTGTGATTTTGTGTTTTGACAAATAAATTGGTTCTTATTGTATTTAATTGATTTGCTCTTTTAAGGTTGAAAATTTGGATAAGTATGAAAGCTATCGATTTAGTATACCCGATTATCTAGTCTTTCTGTCCATGATCATAATCTCAACAGTTACGGGTGTTTACTTTGGTGTAATCAGGTAAGTGTGCTTAGATATTCATATTGGAGATGCGAGACTCTAATAAAATTGTTAATATTGTATTATACAGGGACCGACAAAAGAAAAAAAATATCGAAGTATTTCCGCTTGGAGACATCAGACATGATTTTGATTCGGAGAAAATGAGTGAGTATTTGCTCGGTTCACGCAATCTTAAAGCTTTTCCAGTCGGCATGAGTCTATTGGCCAGGTAATACTATGTCTACCCTGCGAAACAGAGATGTGAATATCCTTTTAACTTAACAGTTATGTATCGGGCGTCACAATTTTGGGCACACCATCTGAAATCTACAATTATGGAACACAGTATATGGTAATTCCATTGGCCATTATCATACAGGCATTTGCT
The DNA here is from genome assembly GCA_037044495.1 of Stegana nigrithorax. NCBI lineage: Eukaryota > Metazoa > Arthropoda > Insecta > Diptera > Drosophilidae > Stegana > Stegana nigrithorax. Next base: position 252,973 of record JBAMBQ010001632.1, on the reverse strand, counting down.
GTGGCTTTTATATATATACCAGTTTTTATGGCACTACGTGTCGGATCGTCATATGAGGTGAGTCTGTATTAAGTAATTTAATTTACTTTTTTATTGATTAGCATAAAATGACTGATACAAACAAACACTGAATGGCATTTAATCAGTGAAGTACATGTATTATTCTGGATTTAATTTCGAGAAATTGCCTTAGAATAGGAAAAATTCCGTAAGACTACTGAAAGAGGTTTACAGTGATACAAATCGTGTGGTTCCTTTGAACCTAGCTTATGAAGTTCTTCTTCCTCGAGGCTTTACACTAAATACACTTCCCTTGCTAAGCTTGCCAAAAAAAAAGTTTATCTGTGCTTTTTATCTATGATGATTTATTTCGCAGTATCTCGAGATGCGTTTCAACTCAACCATCCGAAGCATCGCATCGTTTATATTTGTCATAGATGAGGTATGAATTAGTAATTTTTATATATTTGTACATATCCTATAAATACCTTTGTCTATATTGTTATGCCACAGATACTCTTTCTGCCATTCGTAATCTATGTGCCAGCACTGGCATTAAATCAGGGTAAGAAGTCTGTTCAGTGTCTTTCATTTCTTTTATTTATCAGTTATCTCTTTCAGTTACCGGAATTAACCTTTATCTCATATCGGTAGTCATTGTAGCAGTTTGTGCTCTTTACACTTTTGTCGGTGGCATCAAGGCCGTTGTGCATACGGATGCTTGGCAAGTGTTGGTCATGTTCCTATCAATAGTTGTCTTGGCTATTTTGGGCACTATCTACGCTGGTGGGGTAAAGAAAGTTTTCAAAGTCAATGCGGACGGCGGCAGAATAATATTCGACGAGTGCGTACGCATTAATCCTGACATACATCGTTTCCATATTAATGTTTTATCACTTGCAGTATTACACTATCGCCGTATAAGCGTCATACATGGTTTAGTGTGCTTATAGGCGGCGTTTCTTACTGGACTGCCTTCAATTCAGTTAACCAGACTATGGTGCAGCGTTATGTATCATTGCCATCACTCAAGAAGGCTTGGGCGTCTATGGCATGGTTTACCGTCGGTGTGGTACTTTTTATATTACTTTGCTGTTACATGGGCCTGCTAGCTTTTGCGAAGTACGCCACATGTGATCCATTAACTTCGGGCATCATAAAAGTAACTATTTTACAATTTATACAGCAATTAGAATATTCTTTTTAGTTAATGTACAAATAGCACGATGATCAACTACTGACGGCCTATGTTGTACAAAGTGTTGGTCATATATATGGTATGCCAGGACTCTTCGTAGCGGGAATATTTGGCGCTGCGCTCAGTTCACTCTCGATTGTCCTAAATTCCACTGCACTAGTTGTTCTACAAGATATTGTACGTGGCACATTTAAATTAAAGCCTAGCGAACGTGTATCCACCGTCATAGTGAAATCAACTATTGTCTTCTTGGGATTTTTTGGACTCTCATTGGTCATGGTGCTGGAGCAACTTAGTGGTATTTTAAGCGTCTCCACATCATTAGCTGCAATAGCGGGAAGTACCATATTCGGTTTATTCACACTTGGCATGCTCGTACCATGGAGCAATGCTATTGGCACAGCAATTGGTGGTATTTCAAGTGCTTTGCTTACTGGCTGGATATCCATAGGTACGCAAATCACAGCCGCTGCAAATCAATTGAACTCACAGAAATTAGAAGTATTTGTGGACGGATGCGTGGGGAATGTAACTTTGCCTGAGGTTGAGTGGGTGGACCAGGCCCAAGTGTTTCCGTTATACCGACTATCATACCACTGGGTTAGCCCAATTGGTGTATTTACAGCTGTGATTGTGGGCGCAGTGGCTTCTTTGCTAACCGGGCCGACAAATTTAAAAAAACTGGATCCCGATTTGATATCGCCAGTGTTACACAGATTTCTGCCAAAGGAATGCTTTGCTGGTCGCGCTCAGCGTCGAAATTCTCGGACAAGTATTCTAGAAGGTAATTAAAGTTGAAAGACTGCGAGATTGATTAGAAATAGAACTCTTAACTCGTCTTAAAGATGAATAAACTTTTAGATCAAAAAAAAAAAAAAAAAGAAAAGAAAAAAAAATAACACGCACGTACAGTGTTGTCATCGCAAAAATATATAATTTTTTGTCCATAGCGCCACTTTTTGGTTCGTTATAACCGAAAATTCGCTTTAAACAAATTCGTTATAAGCGGAAAAATTTGCATGGTTTATAACACTCAAAATGGTTCGTTATAACCGGATATGTTATAAGTACTGTATGAGCAAAACAATGTCAAATAGGATACATTAATCATTCGCAAATCTTAAGTGTATCATAACGAACCAAGTAACAAGTGAAATCACATGACCACCGCTTTAAATAAACGATCAAAACATAACAAAAATTTTTTTTTTTATTTTGTAAATACATTACACTGCAGTTTATTGTAAAAATTGCGAAATCAAAAGTAGAAAGTTTAAGTTCGCAAAATTGAATAGTGTAATTAGTAAGTAATTCATTTTTTATTGCTTATTAATATTTATTTAGTATAATAGTATAACAGCTACAATGCAACGACTAGAATTGAAAACGAGAAAAATGCAATGCCTTTAGGCCATAAGTCAAATTAAGTTTAGAAAATAAAATTAGACTGTTTAAAACTATACACAAGCCTTCATGGACCATGGACCTACGGTATTCAAAAAAGGAGCGCAACGATGCTAAATCCAATATTGAAATTCTCCAGCGGCTCCTTTGTACATAAGACAACATATACCGTGACTTAGTAATTCCAAGCGTAGCAGAGGAGATAAAACAATGCAGCGCTAAATACATATAAAGAAAAACTGATTCGACACACTAACAACTTAAAAAAAAATTATAAGAATTTCATAACATTGAAGCGTCTAAAAAAAGCACCCATAAGTTATAGTTAATAGTATAAGTACAAATTAGGTATTTAAGTTATTACATATTAGATGTTCTGTTTTTTAAGATTAATGTACATATGTAAGTAATGTAATGTATATATAATGCTGATGGCAAATAAAAAGTTGAAGGAAAAAAAAAACTTTTATAAAAAGCTGTTAGTATTTATCAAAAGCAAGTGATCCAGATAATTATGAAATTCCAATTGCTAACCCTTTGAGGCCGAAATTTAGTTATTTCTTAACCGGCCTCGGCTTAGTCTAATAGTGTAAGCCACTAATAAGCTTAAAGGAAATATTCTAACACAAAGTTAAGAACGAGAAAAAACACAAGTGCAGCAGTTGCATTGAAAACACCAACAACAGTTACACGTTGATTTGTAATCAATCGAAAAACAAACAAATTGAGCAAATACGTTGTATTGTTCTCTCCCACCGCTCTGCGGCTGTGCTCATTTTGACGGTTATTCTCACTCGGGTGTTTTGGTATTTGTCGAGTTTACCGTTGGCTTGCTGATTCAGTGCAGTTTGAGTTCTCATTTCGAGTGTACGTGTCACGGTCCGGTGTGTTGTTTTCAACAACAACTAAGTTATTTTCATTTTAATTTGGAAAACTTTTCCTAGTGCTTTTCCACTTCACAGTGAAAAAATAAAGTACAAAAATAAACTCGCACGTTGCATTAAATTTTTAACTTTAACCAAATGAGGCAACTGTTGCATAAAATGTTTTACCAAGCAGAATTGATTTATTAATGCCGCGAATTTATACTTTATATATTTATATGCTTGCTTATCCAATATACGAAAAATATTATTTTGTTAGTTTGTTTTGTTATTTAAATTCGCAAGTGACGCGTATTGTTTGTCGCATTTTACTACGCCTACACGCACAAATTTACTCCCCCCGAAGAACCACGCATACTTTAGTGTTTTTCCTTCTTCCTCAAAGCGCTCTTGTTTTGCTACGCTCTAATGGCCGCAAGCAGTATGGTTTTGGATGCCAAGGTAATTGATTAAAATAATTTTGCTCATTAATTAGCAGCTAAAACAATACAACAACAAAGTCCAAACCGACAACACGATGTATGCCAAAGATTACGCAAATGGTTAAAGTCCTAACTTCAACGTGCGCAGATAACGTTGTGCGCGTTACAACAGACTCAACTCTCTGAGATTCATGGCAATAAAAGCAATTCCACTGCTGCTTGACATATATTTTAAAACGCTGCACAGCATTATGATAAACATGCAACGATGCAACAGTTAGCATAATTTATATAAAAGAAGTAAAAAAAAAAAACACAAATAAAACAAAAAAAAAAAAACAACCCAAACACGAATTTAACGCGGAGAAATCAGTTGGCTGCGCTATGCCGTACTTTTGCTTCATTTGTTTATTAAACTTGTACGACTTTTAACATTTGATTTAAGCGTCAAATACATTTATCGCTTAACTGATTATCATACCAAATACATAAGTTATTTACTTAAGATCGATTAGACCAATAACCAGCTTATCTTATGTGTGTTATGTAAATATTTGAATAACGTTTCTTTTTTAAAAGGTGGACAATGAGGACCCATATGACAACTACCGTTTCAGTATACCTGATTATATAGTATTCCTCTGTATGATCATAATCTCGACTTTTACTGGGATCTACTTCGGCGTTATCAGGTTCGTGTGCAGTTTATGACCACCAATAATACAGTAATATAATAACCTGTTGCCAATATTACATAGAGACCGGAAAAAAAAGTCGCCGGTCGAAGTACAGCCGACTGGAGACATCATACATGATTTCGGCTCTAAGAAGATGAGCGAATATTTGCTCGGCTCACGCAACCTCAAAGTTTTTCCAGTCGCAATGAGCCTAGTCGCCAGGTTGGTCAAATTAACCGAATAGTTAATAAACTGTGTTGTTAATTCTTTTTGTGACAGTTATGTGTCGGGCGTAACAATTTTGGGCACAGCATCTGAAATCTATAATTATGGTACACAGTATACGCTCATTGCTGTTGCCATTATCGCACAGGCATTAACGGTGGCACTCATCTATATACCAATCTTTATGACGCTACGTGTTGGTTCATCGTACGAGGTAAGCAACGGTAGGTAAATACAGTACCACTACCAACTTCTCTGTTAAATTCATTTAGAACTATTCTTAAGAAAATCTTAATGGCATAGCAATAGTCATAAAGATTAAATTAAGTAAACCAAAAGTGTTTCAGACCGAGTACTCACCGACAAAGTTGGGTGGGCGGGTAGCATGTTCCTTTTTGATTGGCAATGATTTGATTTTGCTTTTACGTATTTTTTTGCAATCATTGAGTAAATATTTCAATTAATATTTGGACTTTGTTCCATCTGTGTGTACCCAACATCGACTTTTTGCTAGAACAGCGCTAGGCATACAAAACTCATTTAATGCCCGCAAATCGCCAATACAAGTTTAATTATCGGTTGTTCTGAAGCTTGACAGCTGTTAATGAACTTGTGTAAGCGCTCCATTAATAACAATAGAATGGAAAAACACAAATGAATTTACAAGCAATGAATGTCTATGTGGTGACACGCAAATAATAGCTGCAAGTGTTTTTTAGTCGACAAAACTTAATTAGAACCGAACTGATTGCTCATTTTTAAATGTATGATGACTTCTCCATTGCAGTATTTGGAGATGCGTTTCAACTCAACCATCAGAAGTATCGCATCGTTTATGTTTGTCATTGATGAGGTAAGGTTTCATCACGTGCATATTATATGTATATATGTATATTTTTTTTATAATCACCGGTGTCTTTTGCCGCAGATACTCTTCCTACCATTCATTGTCTACGTGCCAGCGCTTGCATTGAATCAGGGTAAGTTGCCTCTACTATGCAGTTTCATTGTTATTAATTAATGGTTTCTCTCTCTCTCTCTCTCTCTAGTATCAGGCATAAATCTTCACGCAATATCAGCCGTAATCGTGATAGTTTGCGTCTTTTATACTTTTTTCGGTGGTATTAAAGCTGTTGTGCATACCGATGCTTGGCAAGTGCTAGTCATGTTCCTATCCATAGTTGTTCTGGCTATTTTGGGTACTATTTACACCGGTGGCGTTAAGGAGCTCTTTAAAGTGAATGCCGAAGGTGGCAGACTAATATTCGGCGAGTATGTGCGCAGAAGTCTTGAGCTAGAGTGTTTTGTCGCTAACCTCTTATCATTTGCAGTGTTACTCCTTCTCCGTATAAGCGGCACACGGTATTTAGCGTGCTTATAGGTGGTTTTTCCTACTGGACTTCCTTCAATGCGGTTAATCAGACTATGGTACAGCGCTATGTGTCACTGCCGTCTCTCAAGAAGGCATGGGCGTCAATGGCTTGGTTTACCGTCGGTGTGACTCTGTTTGTCTTGGTATGTTGTTACATGGGTCTGCTTATATTTGCCAAGTATGCACATTGCGATCCATCGGCCTCGGGCCTTATACAGGTAATTCTAATGAATTCTAAACTTCAGTCACATTGGCTATTAATATAATTTCACAAATAGCACGACGATCAACTGCTGCCGGCATATGTCGTACAGAGCGTTGGCCATATATATGGCATGCCAGGACTCTTTGTAGCTGGTGTATTTGGGGCAGCATTAAGCTCGCTTTCGGTCGTATTGAATTCCACCGCGCTTGTCATATTACAAGACATTGTACGCGGTACATTCAAAATGAAACCCAGCGAGCGCACAGCTACCATTATAGTAAAGTCCAGCATTATCATATTAGGTGGAATTGGACTTTCATTGATCATGGTACTAGAGCAACTAAGCGGTATACTTAGCATTGCCACATCTATGACTGCTATAGCGGCGGGTACAACTTTTGGTTTATTTACACTTGGCATGCTTATACCATGGAGTAATGTTATTGGCACAGCAATTGGTGGTGTGGCCAGTGCCTTGCTTGCCGGATGGATATCATTTGGCACTCAAATCACTGTTGCTGCAAATCAATTGAATTCACAAAAACTGGACGTTTCTGTGGACGGCTGTCCGGGTAATGTAACACTGCCTGAGAATGAATGGGTGGACGAGTCACAAGTGTTTCCGTTATATCGGCTATCATATCACTGGATAAATCCAATTGGTGTACTTACAGCTGTGATTGTAGGCTCAGTGGCTTCTTGGCTGACTGGTCCAACCAATGTAAAGAAACTGGATCCCGATTTAATATCCCCAGTGTTACACAGATTCCTGCCAAAGGAATGCTTCGCTGGTCGTGAGCTGCATACAGAAGACACACAAAAGAATTTATTACAAAGCTAGAAACAGGTATTGTTGCAAATCAGTTTAGTATTATATGTACTTACGGTTACTTAAAGTTCATATCAACGGTGCCAAACTGTGTAATTGTAGTTACAAAGCAATTTTTAGTTCAAAATATAAACGGCTGTGGCCTAATCAATCAGTCGGACGTGTGACAATATTAAGCTAAACTTATTCAAATTCTTATATATTCCACTTCCAGTCCTAGTTGCGCATAGAAACTCTAATGTTCCATAAGTCTAGATTTAAATTATACTTAACTGTGGCTAATCTGAGAATCAGTTTAGCTTATTATACGCGAATTTATATAATAATATTAATATTTAATAAACAAAAACTGGCATTTTGTATAATTCAAACAGTGTTAGACGCGAATGTTCAAAAATATGAAACTTTATTTTTGCAACTAAACATATACATAAAAACTAAATAATTGTTGTTTGTACATTCCAAGACCGAATAATGAATGTCTGTGATAAGTCTTAACATTTTAGAAAATCATATTTTGTTTCCACACATTAATAAACCGGTCATAAATTTGATAAATTTAAATACTTAAAATAAAGTTATATAACTAATTTTGGATTTGGCGGAAGATCACAAAATTGTACTCAATGAGTTATGCACAAAGCCTGCTTTCTCAGGCAAGAATAAAGGAATTAATTTTGTTGTTGCATAGACTGAAGCACTTACTACTGAAATTGACTGAAGTTTTCTGCATTTTATGAGTATTTATGTGTATCGATTTCCGAACAGAGATTGTAACAGAATGTCAATGTAAAAGTATACAAAAATGACAAAATAGCTTTAGTTTGCAATTGTCCGCGTTATACCTTATTATAGTCATCTTTCATCTCCCTATGGTTGTGCCAAACGCTACTGTGAAGCATGTGACTAACGCTAGAAAGTAAATATAATAGACATTTTTCTGTGGCAGCATGTGGCACTTGGCAACGGCGTACGACTCAGGTGTAAGCGTGGCAAGTAGGAAACTTGGGTTTTCTTTATTTCGCCAACTAAAAGAGGCAACCGTGTATTCCTCTATGCCCAGCCGATTGATGTTGCGGCAATAGTGATGTGAATGGCCAGCAAATGCCAGGCGTGGTTTCAGCAGATTGCCTAAAAGATCTGTGGCATCCTTGGAGAGCACGTGATATCGTTCACGATATGGTTCAATCTCGGGCGCATCGTGTTCTTTACAGACTTTATCCGACACGCGATATGTAGGAAAATGTTGCAAAAGTATTGGCCGACTGTATGGTAACTCACGTTTGCCACGGCAGCCAGTGCTCTGGGGTCGCTGCATGCATTTAAAACGAGCCGACAGATCCTCCAAATCACTTTTCGCTCTATTACAAAAGTAACAGTCGTCATCCTCCATGGCCATGGAGTTAATGAGCACAAAGTGCACATTTTTTTGCGTATACAAATGTACTCCGGTGCTGTTTAAATATGCTTCGAAACGATCCGTAAAGTATGGATGCATTCTATGGCAAAATAGCTGGTCAGCTTGCTAACGGTAAGAAAATAATGCACTCACTTGTAATGAAATCCAACGTCATGATTGCCCACAACGCTGATAAGCGGCACACCGGGCGGCAATTTGAACAGGCGGAAGAAACGTTCCACATACAAAAGAAATTGCTTATCGCTGACCATATCGCCCTCGTCAAATAGGTCGCCTAGGACAAAAACCACTTCTGGTTTAAGCAGACTTTTAGCGGCCTGGAAGGCACGGTGCATATGATATTCCCGATATAATTTATCCAACCAGTGTCCTCGATGTGGACCTAACAGGTGCGTATCAGCGATGAGCATCGCCCGCAAAGATGTGGTATCTGCAATGTAATTGTGTCTTTTAATACTTTGTTTCTTACAAAAAAGAAGCAGAGAAACAAAAATGTTTTCTACCTGTGTTATGGGTGTGTTTAGCTTCTAAAGCCTCTATTTTTGGCCATTTACATTGTGATATTACAATGAAATCACCAATAAATTCACACAAACTAACGGTGCAGGTAATTACGATGATACAAACTAGCCACCAACGCATAATTCATTAAGTTTAACTGATTTTTCTTAAATAAACGAACAGGAAACCGCAAAAAAAGCCGAGCCTGGTTCTTTATTATTGGCGCTGCCATATCGTACAAAACGCAATTGAGTTGGTGGCGCTCTCTGTTGTGGAAATAAAATAAATTGAAGAAAAAAAAAAGTAAATGCAATTTTTCTGACAGATGGACATGTCCATTCGTTCTCCAGCGTCGGTTTGTAAGAAAAAAGAAATAAAATTATAGCTGCGCTTTTTTTCTTGTGCAACACAAAACTGTGTAATATTTAATATAAATATTTATATATTAATATAAAGTTACTATTACGAAACACGTAAGTGCGTACTGCGTTAAAGAAAGTAATATTGTATCAATATAAGGGGTACAGTTAGTTATAATAGAGTACTGACGCTGGTGTGACCCCTGCCGCGGCAGTCATTGCATTTTCCCGGCGACAACCAAATACAAAATTTTCAATTAAAAAGTGAAGTTCCACATATTTTTTACAAAGCACGCTTATCGTGTAAGCTGATTAAATAAAAATAACATCAAATGTAGCATAAATGTTGCGAAATATGGAAGAATACCTCAGATAATGTGTGTTATAAAGTCTGCGGGAGCTCCGCGCGCAATTCACGCTACCGCGCCCTGCTTTTCGCAGTCTATAAACAAACCAACATATTTGGAGAGTTCTTTAGTACAGTCACTCGTTGTGCTCGGATGGATTTATTCTCTCTCTCTCTCTCGTACATTTTGGTCTTTTTGGCGCTTGTACTCTTACCCGTTTTCCTCTCAAAGAGAGAGAACGCCCGCCCTTGGGTAGTTTTTATGTATTTCGTTTTGATATTGTTTTCCGGGCCGGGGCATTAAAAAACAATTTTTTTTTTATCAGTTTCATGAGCGCCAAAAGAAAGTGTGCGCATATATATTTTAATAGTTTTTTATTTTTGCTTTGTGTTTGGATTATAAATATTTTCCTGTTTCGTGTTATTTAACTAACTAACCTTAGGTGCTTTCCTTAAATTCGCAAGGATGTCGACGAAATCGAAAAGAGCCAGCACCGCTACGCCACAACCGGGTGGAACTTCTACACCATTGCCGTCCGGAAGTGGTTCACAGCGCGCCAGCAGTCCGCTGAGCCCAACGCGTCACTCGCGCATTCAGGAGAAGGTGGAGCTGCAGAATTTGAATGATCGCCTCGCGTGCTACATTGACCGTGTGCGAAATTTGGAAACTGAGAATGCACGCCTCAACATTGAAGTGCACACCACGCGGGAAACTATCTCGCGTGAGGTGACCAACATTAAGAGTATGTTTGAGTCTGAGTTGGCCGAAGCACGCCGCTTATTGGATGAGACCGCACGCGAAAAGGCCAAATTGGAAATTGATACGAAACGCCTTTGGGAAGAAAATGAGGAATTAAAAGCAAAGTTGGATAAGAAAACTAAGGACTGTAGCTTTGCGGAAGGTAAGTTCGTTATGAAGTTGTTAAATGCAGTCAACAATATTTCATTCGTTTTCACCCCCGTATGTAGGCAACGCCCGCATGTATGAGACACGCGCGACTGATTTAAGTGCCAAATACAATGCTGCCAACGTGGAACGCAAGAAGGCAACCGACGAGCTCGCTGACGCATTAAAAGAATTAGATCGTCTGCGGAAGCAACTTGATGAGACACGCAAGAATCTTGAGGATGAAACATTAATTCGTGTTGATCTGGAGAATAATATTCAGAGTCTACGAGAGGAGCTGTCGTTTAAAGAGCAAATTCATTCGCAAGAGATCACCGATACACGCTCACGTCGCCAGATAGAGATAAGCGAAATTGACGGACAACTGAGCGACCAGTACGAGGCCAAGTTGCAGCAATCGTTGCAGGAGCTGCGCGGACAACATGAATATCAGATGCGCACCAATCGTGAGGAAATTGAGAAGCTATATGAGTCGGAAATCAAAAATCTACAAAATGCTGCTAATCGTAGCAGCAAAGCGGCTGCAAATGCCATTGAGGAATTGCGCTCAACACGCACACACATCGATAGCCTAAATTCGCGCATTAACGAATTGGAGTCTACCAACTCGTCGCTCAATGCGCGTCTGCGTGAACTGGAGCACTTATTGGACCAGGAACGTGCGCGCCATAATGCGGATATCGCCAACTTAGAAGCGGAGCTGCAACGTTTACGTGATGAGATGGCATTGCAGCTGCAGGAATACCAAGATTTAATGGACATTAAAGTATGCTAGTACAAAGTAAAACAATTAGTAAACACTTTATATAATAATATTTTTCGTTTAGATATCGCTTGACTTAGAAATTGCCGCCTACGACAAGTTACTTTGTGGCGAGGAATCACGTTTAAACATTACCCCGTCGACTGCGCACGCTGCCACAGTTAGCTCTTTTAGCCAATCCTTGCGCTCCACACGTGCTACGCCATTGCGAAAGACTCCTTCGCGTATGCGTTCGAGTCCATCACCGAAACGCAAACATGCTAAACTACTTGAATCCGAAGATGTTAGCCAATCGGAATATTTTGTGGCAAGCAATGCTAAAGGTGATATACAAATCCTCGAAGTCGATCCCGAAGGCAAATTTGTGAAATTGCATAACAAAGGAAAAAAAGAGGTGTCTGTTGGCGGTTGGCAATTGCGACGCACAACCGGTGACAGCGCGAATGTCGTAACGACATTTAAATTTCATCGCTCACTAAAAATCGATGCTGATGCAACGGTCACTGTTTGGTCTTCCGATACAGATGCTACACACGAACCACCACACAATATTGTTATGAAGCAACAGAAGTGGATTGTCGGTGATACCATGAAGACGTTTCTGCTCAATACCGAAGGCGAGGAAGTCGCCGCATCAGAGCGCATCAAGCGCACCATTATAACGCACTCGTCACGTCATCGCAGTCGTGCAAGCAGTCGTCGTGCCGCCCTCCACGGAGTAAGTGCTGTAGATGGTAACGAGGAGCTCTATTATCAACACGGCGATCCCCAACAACAGCCAGGCGATGAAAAATGCAACATCATGTGAGAGAGATAGAGAGCATTAACAGCATACGTACAAATCCGCCACGCCATGGGAGCATCTGGCCCAACAGGCAAAGGACGCTGTTGGCATAATCACGTTGCTCAAGAGTACACTATTATAATTTTAATAATTTCCTTTTCTACAATGTTCGTCGCCTTTTACAACATAAATTTCATACAAGCAATGTAGTTCGAAGCGAAAATAATTCTCAGTAGAAACCTCCATAAATGTTCTTATTCACACTTGTGCGACAATTAAATGTTTTTTGTCATATTTCTTAATTTCAGTTAAACCATTAACGTTAATTTAAATATTAGTGCTATAACAACTACCAACAAAATCAGTTTAAAACACAAATACTTTAACTATAATTTAAATTCGGTTCATACAAAATAGTTACAAAAACAAATAACTAATATACAAAGCAAAAAAAAAATAACTCTTTATACAATAAAAATAAGTAATTTCAAAAAAAAAAACAAAAAAAAATGTACTCGGTTAATTCAGATTCTAATATTTCGCATAAGAAGTATTTAAACCTAAATTGAAGTTTATTTCGACATAAGTCATTAATTATTATTATTTTTAATTGAAAAGATAGCGTTTTTGCATTAAAATTTGGTTTCTAATATTTCATTCGCGGAATATTCGAAACCGAATTGAATTTATTTTTAAAACAAGGAAAATAATCATTCGCAAATGTTTTTCAATATCGTGAGACTTGTGTGCTTGACAGTTTTGTATATTGACAAACATTTGGCGAATCACAGCAATCACAATTTTAATTTTTAAGTCACTATAAACATATTGAATTAGTACGTACATACATGCATACCTTTATGTGCGTAGTCTCTCACGAGAATGCGACAACACACACACACACACTACATTAAAGTAACAACAACATTATTCATGCATAGATTATAATTTTTTTTATTGTTTTCAAAGTGATCGTGCAACAATTGGAGCTGAAAAGAGAAAGAAAGAAACTACGCATACCTCAGGGAAAAAATTCTAAATTCATTCAAAAAGCTATTTTTCATGTACATATGCCAACACACATGTGTATATCGTCTCGTCGCTTGAAAGTGACTTTGTAATTTCTCGCGAATCTAAGTGTAGCATAAATATTGGAAAACTGCTAAAATAATTCTCTCGAGCGAAAGTAAAAAAAAATAGATTTATTTGTAAAGTAAGGTCGATCAGACTTACATACATATTTTTATATAGGTATGCGTTTAATCACAGTTTAATTAAATTCAAAATATTTAAACTATAACACAAAAAGAAAACTTATTGAAAAATGTTAATTAATTTTAAACGTGTTGTTGTGTTCCCTATGTAAGTAGATGAAATAATATGTTTGGCCTTTTTCTGGTAGACGTACAAATAAAAAACTTCCAAAAATAAAAATAATGAAAATTATTGCAGGTGACTAATATTAAGGTCAGTCATTTGCTTAGGTTGGGACACATACATATATGCAATTATGTAAAAATGGAAATTCTTTATATTTGTTTGATCTTGGATTTTTTGCTTGGGATTGACATTTCAGTTTAGTGATTTTTAATTGCGATACATGCATGATTAGCAGGTGCGTTTATTAAACTGTTTAAAGGGCATTAAATGATACGGATCGATACGCTTAGTTGGTTAAGATATTTTTTAGCGTTTATAGACAACAACAGATTGTATTAAGAACTAAACGACGCAATACAAAAAAATAAAACTACTTTCTTAACCAGCGACACGAAATCACTGAAAGCGCTTTCCGCTTATATTTATGTAGTGTGAGCAAAAAAGCTTAGGCAAATCGAAAAATTAAATTCATATCAAATGAAAATTTCAAATATATTTGTAGTAAAAGACAAAAACAAACAAATAATTATCTAGTTATCCGTGAAAATTTCGTATTCGAGCGGGTTTATGTAAGAAACAAAATGCAAAAAGAATTCCAGTACTTACTATGTTATCGTTGAATTTACAAAGCTCGAGACATTTTAATTAAAATAAAATCGATTCATTAACCAGAGGTTTTCTTTGCAAAATATCTATTGACATTTTTAAGTGTTTAATCGCAAAAAAGTTTAAATTGACTTTTATAAAAAAATCCGAAAATTGCAAACAAAACAAAAAAAGCTTTATAAAAGCTGTTAAAATGTTCGGTGCGGTTTCTCTTCTGAGCTTGGTTCGTTGAACTTTCAGAGTAACTGTCACTGCCTACAAGGCAAAATTTTACTGAGAGTACTAGAGAGAATCAACTTGCACAACACAAAGTACAGTAGACGCTCATTTAGTAAATAACAGTAAAAAAATTGTTTCAGTAGTTTTTATATCGAATGTGCTAAAGATTAGAAATTAATATCTAAATCTTTTTGAAACTATTTTATTAAAAGCAATATAAACAATATATATAATTGGATTTTCAATAAGATTTTCATAAAACGCATTTAAATATGGTGTTTGTAATTAATTTAGATTTATTTTGAAAAATTTTGAAAGCTGCTTCTGGTCACCATGTTCACTTGCCAAAAGCAAGAATACCGGCAGTCCGAAATTCTTGATATTGCTGGATCCTATGAGGATCTGCTCATCATCATCTGCTCCGCCTTCATATGTTTCGTCGATACCTGATGTATTTTTGTAGGCTATGATATATGTATTTAGAAGTACGTGAAAAGTAGAATCCTATACTATAAAATTTTTATTTCATAAAATGAATTTAAAAATTTGACCATAGCTCATAATATAAGCAATAATAAAACTGTTTACTCACTCTTAAGAATATCCGTGTGTTCACTCTTTTGAGATTGTACTGTATTAATAACCTTATTTTCTTGACTAAACTTATTTTCGCGATTTTTAATTCTTTTCAGAGTGATTTTAGTCGTTCAAGTGTAGCAAACAAGTTGCAAACCGGTTGCTTTTTAAAACATTATATCTTTGGCTTAAGTTTCCTTAATAAAACACGATTATTTGGGTCATTGTTGTTTATAAAAATACGTGTATTTTTGCCTTTCAAGTAAGTTAAGCGTGCAGGCGTACGTCATTTTTCAGTTGCATGCAAGTGTAACTAGTTGTTGTTGTTCTCTACTCATTTAAGAGAATGCCGGCTTGCACTAACAGCAATAAACAGGACAATTCGGCATATTTGTCTTTAAGGAGATAAAAATTGAATCCGCTGTTTTATAATTACAATATTGTAGCGGCATATGTATGCCTTGTCTGGATGTGTGTGTATTTAAGATTGTAGTTTTAAATCTGAGATTGCAAATGCGTTTCACTGATAAACGGCAGTGCGTAAACATCAGTTGATATAATGGCAGTGTTTCTACGCATGCCCTAATTAATTATCGGAGAAGGCTTCACTTATCATTTTCCTCCTTTTTATAAAAAAAAACATTTACAAGGTTAATCGTGCTCTAATTCTTAAAACTTTTAAAATTCTGTTAGTCTTTGGCATATGTTTTATTATGCATTATTTCCATATTTCTAAAAAAAAAGCCTTGGGTTCTAATTGCTTCGGTCGTCGACCACAAAATTGTTTTACTATGCAGTTGGACTGAACGGTTTTACAAAGCACGATAAGAATTATCAATTTATTTATGATTTCGATGTAGCTAACTTAGCTTAGTTGGTCTGCGACAAAGCGTCGATGATAGCTTATCATAAACTTTTGTAATCGTATAAAAGAACAATCTCTAACTTCATTTGACTGTTGTCACATAGACGACTGACTTTGGATTAGCTACTATTTAAACGTGACCAATCTTTTGCATTTACTTCGCTAGCTCGACTCACACACAAAATGCGCTTAGTGATATTAGATACGTCCGCATCTGTCGGTGAGTGGGCCGCCAAATATGTAAGAAAGCGCATCAATGATTTTAAACCTGGGCCAGATAAGTGAGTAGAAATTTAAAACTGGAAGCAGCCTCTGTGTAAAAATGTTTAATAATACATGCACCATTACAATAGATACTTCGTACTGGGGTTGCCCACAGGCAGCACGCCATTGGGCATGTACCGTAAGCTCATTGAGTTCTACAAGGCGGGCGAAGTGTCATTTCAGTACGTAAAGACTTTCAATATGGACGAATATGTGGGTAAGTGTCCAAAGCCAACTCAGTTCCCATGTACTCGTATTATTACCTATGTATAAATCACCTACTCTACACACAGGCCTGCCGCGCGATCATAAGGAGAGCTATCACTATTTTATGTGGCACAACTTCTTCAAGCACACAGACATCGAGCCCAAGAATGTGCATATACTGGACGGCAATGCCGCGAATTTAGCTGCCGAATGTGAGGCTTTTGAGGCGGAGATCAAAGCGGCTGGCGGTGTTGATCTATTCGTTGGTGGCATTGGCCCTGATGGGCATATCGCCTTTAACGAGCCTGGCTCCTCGCTGGTGTCGCGCACGCGTACTAAGACGCTAGCCCAGGACACGTTGGAGGCAAATGCGCGTTTCTTCGACAACGATATGAGCAAAGTGCCAAAACAGGCGCTGACTGTAGGTGTGGGCACTGTCATGGACTCCAAAGAGGTGATGATATTGATTACGGGCGCCCACAAGGCATTCGCGTTGTACAAAGCCATTGAAGAGGGTGTCAATCACATGTGGACGGTCAGCGCATTCCAGCAGCATGCAAATACACTAATGATCTGCGACGAAGATGCGACGCTGGAATTACGCGTCAAAACCGTCAAGTACTTCAAGGTATGCGAGGTTCAGTTGGTGTAGTTGATTTTTAAGTGTATTGTTCGTTTGGTTAAGAGTTAAGCTATTTAGTTTGTTGGATTACTTTTATTATAATTATCAAAGTTAACTACTGTTCAGTGGTTAAGGTCTAAATGCTCATGCATTCTTACATTCGGTTGATAAAGGCATTTCACACATTTGATAATGTACATTCAATTTAAATTTTGATAACGCTCACGATACACTAACATGCGTTCAAATTATATTCTCACACGCTTAGAAGGTTTCATAAATTAAACGTTTATAGCCACAAATACGAAATATCACAATATAATACGCTTCCATGTCTTGAATGCGCAAATTCAGCACTTATAACTGAAAGACCCATTTAAGTGAAACAAATATTTTTATATGTTTCGTATAGTGTTGTTTTTGTACTATAGTTTTTAAAATATGATATAAGGAAAACTTAAATGTGCCATAAACTTACAACTTTTTTAGTTAGCTCTTTTTTTGCTTCCAAGTGAAAATATTAAACCAAATAATTTGAAAACCCAATTTCGAGGAGAAGATACATTTATTCGAAATGCTCTTATCGGTTTTCATTTAAAAGCATTTTATTTAGTATTGAAACTATTTCTTTTATTTGTGTGTATTTAAATGAAATACCTATTATATTTTATTATTTTTTTTTTAATGAATACAACTTTGAGAAGCACTTTTGCGTTACGCTGCAGTACCCCAATAGAATAATGCTAAGGTTAAATATATGATGGATCATGTGACTATTGTGAACCGTCTCAACATATTTTTTTTTTATCTTATTCATACTCCTAAATAAAGTAAGGTAATATTAGATCTAATGGTATAAGCAACCGAACGTTGAATATATCCGTGCCGACAAATCATAACCGCTGAAATCGAAAATTTATGTTTGAAAATGGGTTGGATAGAAATACGCATTATGATTTGTTGTCACAGATGTGTTGAGTTGACGTTTAAGTGTTCATCTACGCTAGTTTAGGTGTATGACAATTTTTTTTTAATTGTTGACTTAATAAATCCATTACTACTTTCAGAGCTTGATGGATGTGCACGCCAAACTGATAGAACAGTCCAATCAAAAAACCAATACCACACAATAAAAAAGATGAACCACTTCATTTTAATAGCATTTATTTGATATTACGTAAATGTTGGATAAAATGTAAATTACAAGATCAATTACAGAATCAACTAGTGTTGATATCATTTTACATACTTGATTGCCATACATGGCTTACAACTTTATAATAAGAAATTTTATAAATATCTTGGAATAAAATTAAGTCTGAATACAAAAAAAAAATGTTAAGTATAAACTTATTCTACAAGTATATATAAAAAAAAAACAAATTAATATTCAATCACATTCCGCAGTCGTCCAAAGGACGCTGTTGCAGATTTCTGTCCTGGAATTTGATTTACTTAATAACCCGGAACGTTAACGATAGCCATGTCGCACTGTATGAACTTAGCATGTTTTTGGTCTAGCATAATTAAATACTTAATGAAAAGTTCCTGGCGCAGTGACTCGTAAAGCATGATTTCATGCTTTAGCATGGCACGACGTGCCTGTTCATGCACCAATAAGGCCTCCATGCGCATAGTGTCCTGTACTATCTGAGCGCTGACGTCGTCACGCAGTCGAGCCGCTATTGGAGTCAGCCGGTCGTTAATTGGCTTGCTGTCCTTAGTGGCCGCATGGTACTTGAGTATATTCGCAAGCATATCGGCATGCTGCGAGTAGATGCCACTGATAATGCCAAAGCTTGGCAGACGATTATGACGTAATTTGCCTACTGGCTCTTTGAGGGATTGCTTCACATACTCCAAGGCGATTTCCTCAGGTGTAGCACGCCTGCTCAGAGTCATATAATTGCGGCGAATAGAATGATAGCCGAGCTGACGACGTAGCGGCTTGAAATATAGCAGCTGTGTGCCCCAGACGGCTTTGCGCTGTGGCGTGTCAGATTTACGTTTGGATTGCGGTGTCGGGAATAATCGCCGGCGTACATTCTTCAATTTTAGTATGCGTTTCGGTTTGTATACCGTTTGAATGGCCTCCTCCAGTTGACACCGGATTTCACTCATGCTGCAATGCATAGGAGGCTCGAAGTCGATGTTATAGGCTTGGCCAGAGTACAAGTATATTTCGTGTAAGCACTCGTTGAGGAAGTTACGCTTCTTGTCATAAGAATAGTTGACTGCGTTAACCATCACATAGCGACCGGGTTCAAAAATCACATAGCAGTTCATTTCGCCGCCGCTTTTGACCCACCGTTTGAAGACGAAAGTTTGTCCATAATAATTGTTCTTTGTGTTATCGTTATGGAATTTTTGGCTGATGCACTTATCAGGATTGTTGTTTATCGGTGGAGCGCAGAACATTAAAGATCCGGTTTTCTCCATTTTATGTTTCCTCCGTTAAAGAATTGAGACGATCGAGAATTAAAATTTTTTATTTTGTTTTTAATTTGAGCACCACTTTACTTTCATAAGTAAGCTATTGCCTTCTTATAATTTGTTTAGAACAGCATTCAACAGTTAGAGACCAATTGATTTCCTGCTGACTTACATGGCAGCTTTTATACGATAATCCTTCGGGGCCGCGAGTTGATCTTAGGTAGCGAGAGGCAAGTATTGCTTGCGTAATTTCCCTTCTTGACTTGCGGGGTTAGGGCAGGTAGTGAAAATGTTTAGCAGCCAGCTGTCAATGTTTTTAACCTTTTCCTAGAATAGGTAGACTAATGCATTTGACATATGTTCAATGTTATGTTTACAACTATTTGCTTCTGCTGCATTGCCTTGCATTTAATTAATTCGTGGAAAATAGTTTAATTACATAAAAAATATTTAAAACTGAAAATCAGTACTTTCGAAAAGCCTGATCTTTCCAATATTTGTTTAAAGAAACTCTGTAACGATAATCATTAAAAGTAACAATTAATAGATTGTTATTTGGCCAGGATTTAAAAATTATGTATCTTATATATATGTATATACATATATGTCACTTACAAATTTCATCTTCCAGACCTTAAGTTATAGTAAAGTAAAATATTTATTTGAATATGCCAGTAATTAAGGATATCTTTCAATTCTGTTTTTTACTAAATTAATAGATGCGCTTAAGATATTTAAACTGCAAGAAAGGGATCCGCAATGGTTTTTAAATATAGTTTTCCTTTCATAGAAAATTGAGAAATCTATATATAACTAGAAAGGCAGGCGCTATAGTACCTTTTACCCAATCCAGCACTGAACATATTTTTTGTTGCTTTAATATTTTGTATTTATTATGTAAGGATATCTCAAATAAGTAAATCATTTTTCGACCGATCGTTCCCATGGCAGCTATATGTTATAGTAAACTGATATTACTTAAAATTACTCTTAATTTTGAAACTACTTGATGCAGATTGATGAAATTTAGAACAAATGTGAGCTTTAAAACAGAAAAAAACGAGTAGCAAGTATAATATAAAATTAATACAAAACTAAGCAGATTTGTTTTTATAAATTTATTAAGCATTGATATATAACGAGCATGGTTCGCTCCACGGCTGCAATCTTTTGTTAATCGTTGGTTTTGTAATCAAATATCCTTTCATCCATAGAAAGGGTTTTTTTTTACTAAATATAGTCTTTTGGAGTCACAAGAGGATAACGCTTCTACTTAGTAATTAAAAATATTTTTAAGGAATCATTATTATTTTATGGTGTAAAGTTTAAGAATATTTTAGTTTTTAGCATAGTTTTGGTAGTTATCATATAAAATACTATGCATCAATTAAGTAATTAATATTGGCATATAATTTTCATCAGCATAAAATAATTAATATTCATGTGTATTATATATCCTTTTTAAAGCAAACAACCTCTCAAAGCGAATTTTTGCATAAACGATAATGTGGACAAAAAAGAATACATACAATAAAAATCATTAGTAAGTCAAAAGTTATATTATCGTTTCTTTTCTTGGTACAAATGAAATGCAAATAAATTTTATGACATCTTTAGTACCAAGCTTAAGATATGCAGTCAGTCTACCTGCTCTTAGCAACCATTAAAAATGGATGCAGCTGGCAGTTGAAATGTTTTATTGCCAGTTGAAACAAGCGTCGGGATTTCTGCAGGTAGAATATGCCGCTCGCGATCTCAACGGATTATTGCATAAATGCTGGCACGTATGTCAGCAGGGCATTACTAACTTTTTAGCAACTGTTGCAAATAGATCTGCTGAGATAAAAAAAGAAAACTTGCAAATATACGCGTACTTATAGAAACCATAGAATACGAATCATCATCGGAAGAAGCTACAATGAAGTTTAAGAATGTCAACGTGTACCAAGCCACTGCACTTAATAATTCTGACGAGTGCCGCTACGAAAATCCAGAGAATTATTTCTACGTCTTGGGCTCACCTATAAGCTGCAACGACCGCCATCTTGTCTTCTATCGGCGCAACAAAGACAGCACCGAATCGCATGGCTGCATCATCTTCAAGCGCGATCATTATATCATCAACGATCCACCGGATTCCTATAGCCCCAAGAAGTGCGCCTATCTCAACGATTGCATGCTTCAGCTCTATATACGCTCTGGGCGAGCTACCCACAAATGCTGCTTATCTCCGACGAGGCCTTATACCATTGCTGAAATTTGGAATCAGCTGGAGTTCTCCACGCCACCCACATTCACGCCAACCCAGAACTCGATGGTGCAGAATGTGCGCCGCAAACTATTTCCCAAGATATACTCCAAGCGTAAGTCAAAAGCTCCTAACCGCAGCCAAGTATGGGGCACACAGTTGCTGTATTTTAAGTCCATGCGCAAACAGTTGTGCCTGCATAACATTTGCCGCACCTACATGACACTTGGCGAAAATGTCAAGCCCGAGCCTGCCGGGCTGCAAAGCTTAAGGCAATCCATGTATATGCAGCATGCCAATGTTTTTCAGCAGATACTCAAATATCATGATCTGAACGCTTTGCATACCAAGCACATCATTGCGCGACTGACAGAACGTGCAGCACGTCTGCGTAGCGAATTCAGCTGCCAGATTGTAGAGGACACCATGCGCTTGGAGGCTTTATATGTGTACGAGCAAGTGGCACGCATTGTGGGGAAGCCCGAAAACGGATATGATGAGTTAGCACGCTGCGTGAGCTATTCGCAGCAATTGCATAACCTGGCGCAAGATCATGATCAGTTCATGCAGAACGACAGGAACATCATGGGCCAGAAGTAAACGACAACTAATATATATTTTAATATATATTTTATATGAAATAAAACGAAAAAAAAAAAAAAAAACAATAAATGTTCTCTTTCTACCATACAATATTACTGAGTGTAGCTGCTGCCGCGCTAATCCAGACCAAACCAAATGCAATCACAACATGAAATCCCGAGCATGTGAACCAGATTTTT
The DNA here is from genome assembly GCA_037044495.1 of Stegana nigrithorax. Taxonomy (NCBI): domain Eukaryota; kingdom Metazoa; phylum Arthropoda; class Insecta; order Diptera; family Drosophilidae; genus Stegana; species Stegana nigrithorax. The sequence goes on along the minus strand of JBAMBQ010001632.1, from coordinate 230,475 downwards.
CTAGCAAAGTTCAATGTTCTTTGGCCAAGCGCTGCGCGCATTTCACCTGATTTGCGTTGATTGTTGACCGCCTGCTGCCGCGCAGGCTGCTGTTTGCTGCATAATTAAGAGCGTCCCAAAGGACATCGTAATTGCATGCGCCCGCTGTTTGCTGTTTAACGTACGTTCCGATGTCATTGACTGTTTCCCCATGACGAACAGCGACCTACTCCGCATGCGAAGCAGTGCAGGCTTATCAGCCCAATGGCAAATTTAAATTCAGGCCAACACTTTGTAAGCAATAAAAAGAAAAAAAACATGAAACATTTTTAATGTAGTTTGATAGTAGGTCTATTGATTGAGATGATTTAATGTCTACATAAAAAATAAATTCGGTTTGCCGCATAGCCCCTTCTACATTTATATTGTTTAACAACGAATATGGAATCGCACAACTCATTTTTAAAGAACACAAATGTGCGAAACGGGGCATAAGGCTTTTTGCGAATAGGCTGCGATTTTATGTTTGTATATTAATGCATTTCTCATATAGACTCAACTAACTTTAAGCATAACCTTCACTGAATTTCCCACTTTTTGAAAATAATTTATAGCTTCTCGAAAATGATCTATTACAGAAATTTGCTAGCTAGAAAATATAAAAATAGAAAATAACTCTAGCATCCAGGACTAAACTAAATGAAAAATAGGTCCACCTTCTTTAGAATCAGGCCACACAACTGGGACAAATTGGCTTATCGCCCTCGAGTAAGTAGTTCAGCGATGTAATGGGATTGTCACAGCGACTGCAACAGAAACATTCGCGATGCCATTTGGCGTTCATGGCGACAAGTGCAGTGTCCTTGATCGGCTTCTCACACTTGGCGCAGCGGGCAGCGAAGAGGTCATCATAATCGTCCTTGCAGTAGGCCTTGCCCTTGCGCTCGTAAAAAGGTTGAGTGACCAGCGGCTGCTTGCAGCTGCCATCGCAAACGAAGCATCCCTCGTGCCAGTCCTCGCCGAGCGCGTGTACAGTGCGCTCCAGTATCGGTTTATTGCAGGCATGGCAGACGTGCGTGTACTTCTCCAGGAAGCACTTGGCGCAAACTGGCTCACCGTTTTGCACATTGAAGGTCGCATCGTCGATTTGCTCGTCGCACTCTCTGCACCGAAAGTGCTCGGGATGCCACGTTTGGCCCAAAGCTGTGATTATGCGTTTGTTTATTGTCTTGTGACACTTGTGACAGATAACACATTCAGCCATTTTCCAAATTCCAAGAAAACAAAGCACGATTTTACGAATAGAAATAAATACGTATACCACACCAAAAGCCGGAAAAAGTAAGTAGGGAAGTTTTTTTTTGTTATTTTTTTTTTGTGATTTTTTTGAAGCTTATAGATTTTGTGTCTGTGGTATCGATGAAATGAATAAATTATTGTAGTTGTCGAAAATATATTAAATCATTTCACTTTGGCTTAGGTCAAAGCCTGCTCAGCTCAGCTGATTTTCTATTAGAAAAAATAAAGAACAAAACAAAATGGCACAGGTGTGTAAGCGGCTGTTAGCAGTGCCAAGCGTCCCATAGACATGTTTATTTTCGTATTATGTTTCGTATGTGGCACCTTGCTTGCTTGGCACAAGTTTGACCCAAATGTGTCAGCGACAAATGCATGTCTGTTAAAATGTCACCACTTGCGGGTTAAAGCGTCCGAAAAAGAAGACAAACCAGAAAGCGTTTCCCGGTCTTATCTTATCTCTGCCATAAATACTAATTAAAATAATGCCGCAACGACACCTACATACATATGTACACCGGCGCATGCAAATGAAGGCAGCACATCGGCGCTTTTTCTGTTAATTCTAATTAAATTTAATTGTGAGTAATGGCTGGAAGCTAGCCGGAAGCATACACACATGTTTTAATGCGCTCACATCGCTCATTTGCGGCGCATTTCAACTTGACTTCATTTAAGCAAAATAAAGGGGGAAAAAAAAGAGCGCCACCCATACCATCCCCATAAACCGCATGCAACATAACCTTAAAAATATTTCAAAAATCTAAGACTTTATTTTGCCACTTGTTTTTTGAATTTTTTGTGCATTTCTTTTGTTTTCGCCTCACATTCGCTATGAGCTGCGTCGCAGTTCTACTCTGGGTTTCTGGCATTTCCGCGACTCGCAATTATTGCGGAACATATTTTCATAAATGTATTTAATAAAATAATTATGTTGCCTGACACGAATTCCCTTTCAGCACGCGTGTCCGTGGCAGGGCTTCGATGCGCCAACATGCCGCCAACATGCCCACCAAGACTTGACATTTTTGTTTGCAAAAATGAAAAGAGAAAAAAATGTGCACAAAGCATTCTTTGAACCAAATTATGACATGTGTGCAGTGTTCACATTCCGGGCGTTATTCAAAAATGCGCGAAGCGGAATTTAGTGGTTAGGAGCATGTTTGATATTTAGCGCTTAAGCTGCTTCAGCGCTGATGATGGCGATTATCATGCTGACGCTGGCATTGTTCTGAGAGTCGGAGACGGCGACGTTGGCTTAGACGAGTGCGTGCGCAGCGGCAACAATGCGGCCAGGACAGCACTACGCAAGTCAACGCAGACTCTACTCGACTCAAGTGAGCACAGTCCAATGTAGCACATTCCATTTGCACACGAACTCCGAACTCCCACTACACACTTTGTGGATACTTTGGGGAGTAGTAAATAAGTGTTTGAATGAATGTTGGTGCGGGCACCAGAACATACAACCCTGCCTTGCTAGCCTGACTGCCAGTCAGCCAGTCAGGCAGCCAAGTGTTAATTGCTGCTGCCGGAAGTGACATGAAAGCAAAAGGCATGAACGAGCATGCAGCTTGTTTTCAGTTTTAATTAAATACTTTCTTGTTTTGTTGCTTCTTTCCACAAGTTTAAATTATGCTTTTATGTTATATATGTATTAAAGCCAGCCGAGCTAAAGGCAATGTATGTAAGTTATGGGACCACAATCAATACCAAAATTATTTATAATTTTTTGTGTCACGATGTGACGATGAGCTAAGCATGTCAAATTTGTTAGGAAATATGGTTAAGATGTGTGGAATATGGAACACACAAAATGCATTTGGGGTTGTTTTGCGCCTTGTCTAACCTAAGCCACACCCACCCAATTCTTTGTCGGCTGTTTTGTGTTTTAGACATATAACACAATTTAAATAAGACGCCAGTTATTAACTAATGCTTACCACTTTGCACACATGCACCGTCATCAAGCGAGTGCATCCTTCAGCTAATACCATTTAACTAATGAAATCACAGCTTATCCTTATTTATCTTCAAATCAGGAAACCAATTAAATCAAATGAGCGACCGTAAAATTAAACGATGCTTGTGGTTCACATGATTATCACTCAATAAATAAACACACATGCATGTATCAGCACAGCTACAAACCCTTTTTCCACAGCAGATCATGTGTCATTGGGGTTTACCCAAACAAAATAACAGGAGTCGCAGCAGCACAGAAACAAGAGCGACTACTCATGATAATGATAAATCAGTCACAAAGCTGCATGAAATCACCAAATGCTCAGCAGTAGTTTTCCCGTTATCTACTTGTGTTTATAACAAAAAAAAAAAAAAAAAAATAGAAGGCAGCAGTTAAAAAAAAAGAAGAAAACTCAGAAAATATCATTATGATGATTATCTATAAACTCTGCAGCATGAAAAACTGCACGCGGGGTGCGTGTGTGGCTGATAAGCAAATAGGGAAAAGCATCGCACACCATACGAAATCGGCAAGACAGCAGCACACACAGCACAAAGGAACGTCATTAACCACAACAACATTATCTGCGGGGGTGGCAAATAAGACAGCAATATTGTTAGTTAGATTTCCACGCGACGACGTACTGCACGCACTGCGGACGAATCGTGCGCGTCCTCCTACTCGTGTCGTCTCACGAAGCTGGTGCCAAGTGTTCGTTTCGGCGACGGCGACGTTCGTTAAAATGAAATTTCGCTTTGAAATTCATTTTGTGCATGAAGCGCGTGCGAACATGTTCGTTTTTGTAGTGTTTGCCTTAGGCGGTGCATTGACAAGCGGCTAAAGCGACTTTCAGCGGAATTAGAATTGGTAAACAAAAACTTTAACTAAGCAAAAAAAAAAAAAAGAAACCATATTAATAATGGCTTAGGAAGTGTTCATTTAATTTGTGTTATTAATTAATAAATTAATATAAACAAAATAAAATTAATAATATATGAAAGCAAAATAATTCTTAATTCGAAGACAAATTGTTTATTTATTATAATTAAGCAAGCAAGTTAAAAGTAAAATTGTTAAACAACAAACTTAATTAATTGAAATCTTGAATACGTCAAAGCTAAAAATATAATATTATTGCGTATACGCAAAGGTAACAAACTGAATTCCTTTGAATAACTCTTGTAATTCTTAATTGCCAACAAGTATGCAACTACACTACTGTGCTGTCTGCTAAAAGTGTTTCGCGTTATTGGCCGGCGTCTGCTACACAAAACAGCGCCAACAAGAAGCAGCGGGCGCAAACACAACAACCACCACAACAACAACAGTGAAAAATAACTTCCATATAAATTTCAATTCCAATTGGCAAGTCAGTCGGTTTTTAACTACTGTGCAAGCCGGTAGCTCGCGTAGCGCTAAAAGTAAATTCGTGCAGGCGTTTGTGCAAAGCAACAGGACGCACCTTAAAAAGCAAAGAGAAAAATAATAATATACATTTGCCGGTACAATTGCCAAATATGTGTCTTGATACATAATATAATTCACAGCTGCAATTACTGCAAGCATTCACAATAGTTCGCGTGTTGTCTGCCGTCTTTAGTTTAAGCCGCAAATTGTGTTTCTTCTTTGATATTTCTTCTTATTATTTGTATTTAAAAATAGTTATCGTTGTTGTTGTTGTTGTTGTTGCGAAGTGGGCTCGAAGTCGGCTTTATGTCAGTTCAGTACCCGCTCCAACATAGTTAGTTAGCACTCAGTGTGAATCAGTTGAACAGAAGTCTTCACCATCACGAAACAAAGCAAGCCAAGTTATCATCATTATCATCATCATCATCATCATCATCGTCTGCATCATGAACATCAACAGCATGTCACGGCAGCGTGTGAAGCACGCGGATTAGCAAAACTATGTTCTTCAGCCTCTACTAGTGACTACATAGTGAATGACTCTGCCGTGTGTGTCAAAGTGAACTCAAAATGTTGTATAAGTTAATGCTTCAACGCCGCTTTCTGGCCAAACCTTCCCTCCCCAGTACCCGTTAGTCCGTTCCCAAAGCCACCAAACTCCAGTTCGTCTGCTGCTTATCACTTTGTGCGCTCTTCGCTTTGAATTGCTATCTTTTGTGCCTATGTTGTATGTTACAATTGTCTTTTTTAATTTTTTTTTGCTATTTGCAGTTTATTTTTTTATTTTTTATTTTTTTTTTTCTGAGTTGTTTTTGGTTTCTTTTTTTTTTTTTGAAATTTTTTATTTTATCACACCTGCTGTGTATTCAGCGCATATCTACAAGCTATGCGTACTTGACTGCGAGCGTGACTCTGTATGTCTGCCGCTGTTTAACTTTTCAATGTTGTTTCTTTTTTTCGTTTCGTTTTTTTCTTTTATGTTTTCAATTGAGTTTCAATTAATTTGAATAGCTGCTAGTTCAAAAGCGAAGACACATGCATAAAGTGTGCCAAAATTAAGCACCGAAAAACTGGAAAAAAAGGAAAACACCAAAAACTAATATAAGCAAATATTAACAATATTAACAAAAATATTGTTAAAAACACTGCCAACATGTCTTATGCATGTATTGAAAATTTAAGAGAAATAGAAACTTTTAAGTAATTTGGTGGCTAAAGGCGATATGCCGATATAACAAAAATTTAAAGCGAGAAATTATCAAAGAAAAAGTCTAACAATATAAGAAGTCTGGGAAAATCATAGTTTTCTTCCTCAAAAATATTCAATAATGACAAATTTTGATTCAAAAATGTAAAAATGAATTAACTGGAAGATACATATGTACATATAGATTTTGGTTCGACAGACATTATTAAATCTAGCTAATCTGATTGGTAAATCAAGGAATATCATTTTTGGATTTTAATTGCATTTAGCTTTTACACAAAATTCAAGTCAAAAACTTGCAGAATCTTCAAAGCCAATGTATACACTAATGTCCTAGCCGCATTAAACATGCGACATAAGCGCAGATGGCTTGAAGGCCTCGAAAATTGTTGGCAATACTCAGTAGAAAACTGGAAAACTAAAAGATCGCAAATTGCTTGCAATTAAATTCAAAATTAATCTTCAAGCGTGTATTCTGCTTTTGTCCGGCACTTTGTCGACAGCAAATAATCTACTTTGAATTATACAATAACTAAGCTGTTTGGAAAATATGTCACAACGGATTTAATATACAATGTTACATATAATCTCAACGATTAGTGTCTATTGCTCAGAAAAAAAAAAAAATGTTGAAAGCCTTGAAAGATTTGTTTAAAAATACAAACATATGTATATTGTTGTGTGGCATTTCATTTATTTTGTACAACACTGTAGTGGCATTTACTTGAACATGTTCATTGTTTTTGACAGCGCAAACATAGCGCATATACTTTATATTTCCGCACGTAAAGCCGCCTGAGATCCCTTAATTGTTATTAAAGAACTGTCAGTAAACGAATGCTTGGAAAACAAATAAAAATAGCCCTGAGCGCCGGCTGGGTATACCGAAATACACTTTAAATAATAACAAAACTTTGTGGGCGCGAAAAAGGTTTAATGAAGCTTTCAATTGGCAGAGAAGATAAATTAATGTGTGCTTGGAGAACTATTGAAATGCGCATAAAATGAATGATTATTTAATTGTGCGTGCGACGAAATACGAAAGATTTCATATTTCGTGGAATATTTATTTTGGCAAACATGCGACAAGTGCGCATTAGCGTACAATATGTTATATATATAGAAAAATATATGCCACATTTAAGTTTTTCTTTTCTATTGTTTTCCCATTTTTTGTTTATGTGCTTTATATTTTTTTTTTTTCGTTCCTTTTTTCGCAAACTAATTGATAAAAAACTGCTTATCAGGTTGGCAAATGCAGCATTGATGGGAATTTGTGCTGTAGCCCAGGGACTGGCACAAATGGAGTGGAAATGTGAAAACGTGTTGGCGTTGTTAAGCCTCAACGACAACAATCAAGTACAATAAAAATAGAATATATGTACCACAAACAGAAAACCACAAAAACAAAAATATGTGTAAACAAGAAAAACATTAAATACAAAAAAAAAAAACAAAACAATAACGAAAACAACAAAGACAACAAACGCAAGTGAAGCAACGCCAAACATAATTGTCAACAAATTAAAAAAGCAAACGCAAACAACTTTTAAGTGGCATAAAACGACAACAAAAACAAAAGCAAAAACAACAACAACAGCAGCAGCAGCAGCAGAAGTGAAGACAAGCGTAGAAACAACAAACGAAGCAAGAAGTAGAAGTACAACAAACAGAACAACAACAATGCTAATTATGGCTTACCGTAATCATTCCATTTCCAATTGGCTTTTAAGCGTCTTAATTGTTTTCGCAGCAAGTGGCAGCCCCGAGCACAAAAGCGTTACAGGTAAGTTTACAATGTACTTAAAAAACACACTACAAGTGCATACATACATAGGCATATACATACATACATATATGCACATATCGGTTATGCTTGAGCGGCATGCACTCACCTATAGCCAGCATAGAAGAAATTCACACCAACTGCTCAAACAATTAGCCAAGAGTGTGCCTGCACACACGTCGCTGTGAGCTCAGCAACGACTTTGGCGGAACGCTTGTGTAACCACTTGAGCGTGCGGCGCATGCGCTTTTGAAGCAAGCTCTCAGTTGGAGCTGTACGAGTATGGACCTTGCAAGCAAGTCGGGCATTTGCTTTTAACTTTATGCTTTTATTTTATTGCTGCACTAATAAAACATTAAGTACAACCGACGTACACAAATAGAATTGCCATGCGCGCTCCTTGTATGCACGAGGCCCCACAGCAGGTGTGAACTACCTACCAAAATGAAGCGATTGAACTAAGCGCTGCCGCATTGGCTTACAGCTTAGACATACATGTCAAACTGTCATACTGTCGGACTGACTCTTTGTCTAACTGCTCAGCTATCCGCGATACTGGCTGCCAGCCTTACCTGCCTGCTATGAACGATTGCTGTCAGCACTGACACACCCTGTTTAGCAAACACTGCGCCTAACGTTGCTGCCGCCTCTGTGTTCGTCAGTGCTGCGTATCAAATTTTCCTTTTTACGTTTTCGGGGTTGACCGTTGGCTGTCATCAGCATTCGCTGCGGCTGACCTTACACTTTTTATTCGTATCTTGTGTGCCCTGCCTGCGCATTTGCGGCTGATATTTGCATTTGCTTGCCTGCTGCTACGCGAGTTGAATGCTCTCAAAGGCAAAACCAAACAGCGCATACCTATAATGTGGGTATTCCATACTCGGTACTCCGTACACCGTACACCGCAAGTTCAGCGTATGTTCTCATATATACATATGTATATGTACGCACATACCTACGTAGAATTTTAGTAAGTCACTTGGTTCGACTGCCAAGCGACTGCTCCCTGAAACTGTAACGCAGCCGCGAACCGCATTCTCGTATCAATTATGAAATAAATACGCAATCAATTAAATCAACAGACGTTTTTCGTGCGCCCGCTTGGCATATGTGCCTAAAATCGCTTGGACTTATACCAACAGCTGTCGACTGCTACATGGGCAGCGACGCTTGTGTACGCTTATTTGCAGACCCACTCAGTCTGGTCGCGGCGTCAATTGTTTCATAATTATATGAATATGTGTAAAATTTGTATGTCTCGTTTAAGGTCATCATTAGGGATGCGCGTGCGAATTGCGATCCTGCCGCTGCTGCTGTGCTTACGTGTGCCAATGCAGCCAAGACTTGCAGAGTTCAATGTCCAACAGAAGTTTGCGTTGCAATTTTATTGCGCTGCAGTCGTTAAATTCGCTGTGGCAATCCCACAACCCATTCGTTGACTCAATCGGTGTCATAGTACTTTCACAAAACATGCACATGCATGCAGGCGAAGGCGTTTAGGGCGTTGCAGACGTCTAAGGAGTACAAAACGCATTCAGTCGCTCAAGTTCATTTGCATCACGCTCGTGACTATGTAGATTTTTATTTATTTATTTATTTACTTTGTAGTTGCTGTCTTGTACACCCATTCAGCCATAGATTTCTCAATGCACTCGCACTGCCACGCTTATATACCCGTGCATGCATACATCCATGTAATTCGAATCTGGACTGAGTCAGCATCCTTTGGCTGGAAGCTAACCAAATTAAAAGAAAATACTTTCAACTACACCAAGTGCGATAAAACAATTTTATTTGACACTTTTGCATTTAAAAGACTGTTTAAGTTAAGCTAACATGCAGACTTCGGGAAATTTGTTAAGGAAGTTGGCATTTGTATTAGAAATTTTTCAAACAACTTAAATAATAACACTAAACAGGTTTAAAAATGGCTTATGCTTATTCTTCATTGCTCATCCGGCATCGTCTGAGCAATCAATTTCATTGCCAACAATTGCCCAGCGTATTCCGCTTCAGCCGAAGAACTGCAAACGAATAAGTAGACAGCGAAGAACTTTTGCCAAGCAAAGTTTTTTTTAGTGAAAGTGCTGCCATGCACACGCACGCAGATGCCGTTATTCATAAAAGAGCATGTACACACAAACGTAGTCGTGTGCGTGTGTTGTGAGCACAGTCTGAAGCGGAAATTTAATAAATGATTTTCCTAAGTAGGAAAAGCAAAAGCGGAAGAACACAACGACGAAAATCCAACAACATTGAAAAGGCGAATAAGAAAAGTAAAACATAAACATTTGTCTGCAATCAAAGTGTGCAAAAGCGAGCCAAGAAAAACAATACGCATCGTATGAGTAATTTTCAGACGAGCAAAACCAATTGCAAAAAAGCAAAACTAAACAACACCCGAGCATCGTAGAAAAACTTTTTCCTGCAGACAGCATGACATGGATGCTGAAAAACCGCTTGCATGATTTCACATGATATAAAAAGTAAAGAAAAGCAAAAACAAAAAAAAACAAAAATGAATACTGCAAAGCACTGTGTGAGTCATCGTTGCGCGCAAAAGTGACAAATGCTGCAAAGGATATTAAAAAGGATATTGAGTATAGCTTACGCAAACAGCGACCCCATTTCGTGGCTAATAAGCTAACACAGACGAGGAAGCGATCAAAGACTAAAAGGCAATTAATTCAAACAGATTAATTAGTTGGCCAACGCAGTCAGCCGTATGGCCGCACCTCGAAATTTGTCCACGTAAGTGTGACGCCTGACAGCGGCCGCTGGATGAGCATTGCCTGTCAACGCGAGCTGTACAATTGCCCGCTCAAGTTCAGGTACAATGGCGTGGCTGCTGCAGAGGGTGGGAGCTGTGAGTTCGTTCATAGTGACCCGTTGCTGTTCATTTGTTGACCATTAAGTCTTTCTAAGCCACTCGCACGTTTACTTTGTGCTGTCATTTCAATTAAATTAAATTCAATGGACGCCATTCTGCATGCGATTATATAGCGTTATCCTTGCAAACGTCAACTTTGCTTGCAGGTCTCGCGTTTGCGTGTGGGCGTGCACAACGCCCCTTTTGATGGTCGTCTCATATCTACGCTGTCAACTGCTTTTAATGGCTACACGTTTTTTACCGATTCGCTTCACCAGTTTGAAAATAAAGCCATGAAGTTTGCTGCTTTTAAGCAGCTTACTGCCAACAATTGGCAAAGGTTATGCTTGCTGCAGTGCAATGATCATCATGCAATGAATGCAATGCCAGGTCTCAGTTATTATTCATTTTTATGAGTTGTTAATTTGCACATACGCCTTGGTTAAGGTCAAGGCGTAGCCGCTGCCGGGTGCCGTTGCGGGTGGCCTAAGCCTTTCGTGAAAAGGTGCGCATTTCTTTCAGTTGGTTTTTTTTGTTCTGTTTTGTATTTGCTTCTTTTGCTATTAATGAAATTACTAATTAGACATCCTCTTGTGAGCGTATCCCTGTTTGCTCATTAGCCAACTATAATGCTGCCATATGCACGCCCTCGTTGTCCGTGCCGCAGGTCGCCCACTCAGTGCCCTTGCACACAAATAAGCGACACACGCGCTAATTGTTGGCACCCACTAATAACTGTCATAATTAGCAGCGGATTTAGTGCTTATGCACAACGTCCATGGCATAGATAAGATACGCGCATCACGGAGGCACCCATGCCCTATGCAAATATTTCCTATTACAAATATGAAAACGTCGTACGCGCCGCATCCAAGCGTTTTCCCTTTTTCATATTTGACTTTATCTCATAAGCACACACATGTATGTAATTGCGTCCATTGGCGTTGGCTTCAATGGCTCCAGAGAGTTGTGCCGGCGAAAATAATAAAAATGTATTCAAAACAAAATATGCGCGTATAAATAAAATAAATTATTTACGTAAATTACGTGGGTCCTTCGAAAGCAACAAAACGCATAAGCCACGCGCACACAAAAAGGCAAAATGTCAAAGCTGCCGTGAATGCGACTTTTTAATACTCTTTTTTCACAGGTAGATTTTTCCCAGATTTTTCCAGTTTAAACTATTCATCTTGAATTGAAGGCTAAGTGCAGCAAGAGTTTTGTTCCAAACCTTTACTTGCCTATTATTTTATTACAAAACAGCATATGGAAAATCTTTGAAGAATAATAAACAGATGTTCAGGAAATTTCATTACGACCGAAAAGCAGAAAGACAATACCTTCTAAGTACACTGTATCCTATTTTGATCCACAACAAGAAATGTTTTTCACTATATATATACATTATGATATATCTATATGAAACTAGTTGGCACTGAACGACTTGCTTTGCAATAAAGCATAAATAATAAGAACTGTATATGGAATACTGTAAAATTTGCTTCCAATCCAATACTTTAGTTTTTAATATTCTTAAAAAAGTCTACTTCCATTTGGCTGCATAATTTTAAGTTCACATAGTTCGTGTTGGCATTTTGTTATATGTAGTAAAATTCCTGCTGCTCATCTAACAGCATATACATATGTACATATTCAGTTTCCGACTAGGGTATTTTTTGGTCTTAAGAACGCGAGTCTCTGCTTGACTCCATTGTTTCGCCCTGGGCTAGTTCATATTTGCACGAATAACACCCGCATAAGCAGCACAAAAACGCGACCAGCGCATTTATAATGACATTTTAAATATTATAGTGGCGTCATTGCCGTTGTCCTTGGTGCGCTGTCTACAACTCCTTTGTGCTCACTCGTACGCATATTTAAGTACAATATGTGTTTCATGCGTATATAAGAATTTGCGACTAATATATGAGTCTAGCAGTCTGTAGTTAACTCTATGTGATTTTTCCGCAGTTATTGTTTAAAACATAAACCGAAAATAGCGACATACGCGCAGAAATGCTGTATATAGAAAATTTCAGAATTTCTAATTAAATGAATGATGAAATTCCATTTAAAGGAGCCAATGTGCATGTGAACATGAAGCATTGCGTAATATGCGTATTAAAAAAAAATCAGTAAAAAAATACAAATTTATAAGCAACAACAATGCATAAAGTTGGCTGCTTTAATTTTTTGGTTTTTGTCCTGTTGCGAATACTAATCAACAAATTACTAATCAGAAAATCGATTGGTTATAAGATAAACAAAGTTTGCACATATTGTAGCCTATGGCATGTTTTGAACTTTGTGCCGAATTGTTGCTGTTGCTGTTGCTGTTGCTGCTGCCGTTTCTAATCAGTTGCCGTTCACAAGGAAACTTATCGTATTACGCATACGCCATGCCATATAACAAAATACGAAGATATTCAAATACATATTATTTATTCAGATTATATACGACAGGAAAATTTTCATATTTCATATGAAAGATATGCATGTACGAGCAAAGCTTATTAACCCAATTTCATTTAATTTATTAGCATATAATAAAATCGACCAACAAATCGTCATCCCCAATGGCTAAACCAAAATTCAAATAAAGTTGCGACAACAGCACGAAAGGCGCACACCCTGTGTTGGGGTTAGTGGAAATGTTTGAGTTGAGCAGGCGACAAATTTATTGCCAATATGCAATTATGAATTGCGCACAAGTAGCATTGTTGCCGGGAAATTGCAAAAATTTCAAGATCTTCCACAATTTGTGCTAGCACGTCTGGCAGTTCATTATGTCAACAACTTCAATTGGCGACTAACCACTTGTGGCAGACTAGACAAACAGCCGAAGATGGACTGACAAATGCCAGGCGGCGGCAAATACTTGACAAAAGCACTCACAAACAAGCATAAGCACACTTATGGGGGCACAAATTCCGAATGCTGTGCAGTAACACCCCAAAAGATGGCAAAAATAGTTAAGAAAATTGTATAGAAAGTCGGCAAACACAGGGTAGCCGTTGAACAAGCAAACTGTTGATGATGACAACGGGCCATTTGTTGGTTCCATTGTCGAAATCGGCTTAAGCCGCACTTTTCTATAATTGTTTATCCTCATTGGGCTTATAAGCATTTGATTTCCTTTTATTGCAGCCTTCGATGCCTACATGCCCACGTCAGCGGTCAAATTGAAGCTGCCCATCAATGAGCAATCAGAGAGCATTTTCTCGAAAATGCCATTGGCCCGCTTTCAAGTGCTAACGGCAGCGAACAACAGTCACGACACGGCCTACAGCTATAGCCTGGAGGAAAACTCGTTGCTCTATGTCAATAGCAGTACAGGAGAGATCTTTATGCGCACCGACTACAAACCGATAAGCGAGCCCACCAAGTATATACTCACAGCATTTTCGAAAGGCCACTTGGACACCGGACATGTGTCTCATCTAACGCTGGAAATCACGCCACAGAATTATGAAGCGTACTGCGCCAATTTGGAGAGCGTTTGCTTCTGGACGTCGGCACGTTACGCCATTGCGGAGCAAACTGCAAGCGAGCAGCAAACTTTTAGCCCCATTGACTTAGGAGCACTTGGCACACGTGCTGCCCGTTATCTCTGCCCCATTGCGGATATTAAGTATACGCTAAACACAGGTGGCGATTACTTTGAGTTACATGGCAATCGACTTTTTGCTAAGGTACCATTAGATCACGAGGCGCATTTTTTTAGTGCAGTTAACAATCTGAAGGTGCAAGTCACCTGCAACATTTGGCTTAATAAGCAGGAGCAGCGCACTTTTAGCAAAACTCTCAATGTGACACTGCTCGATCGCAATGACAATGGACCCGAACTACAGGACACCAATGAGATCTTTAATTTTCAACTAGCACAACCCTACTTTAAACTGGTAAGCGGCAGAACTTTTGTCTTATTTTTAAAGTACAAAGCAAAAATTGTAAATAAAGTTTTTTCGGTTATCGATTTTTGTTTTTACTTTCTGTTATTGTCTTAAATCCGACACGCCGTCTAGTACAGCCACTATGCATGTCCGCCTGTCGGTGTTTTAGTCTGGCTACGGTTTGTCTACCTTTTGTCTGCCGTGTTACTTCTTCGTGTTGAATCTCGCCGCTGAAGTTCAGCCAGGCATTGAATGCTTTTTAATAAACGATTTCCTTGCACGCAAACGCGTTATTTCTGCATGACAGTGGCCATTATTTGGCCATTACGTCGTCTGCCACCATTTGCGACGTGCGCGCATCGTTTCGCTTGCGTTTCGTTGACTAATAGATATTATAGTCCATGCGTGTCATTAAAACTCAGACAGATATGGCTCCTTGTGCTAACTACGGGAACTTTTGTACGGCAGCGTTTGCTTAAAGTGATTTCGATGGAATAGTTTCGCATAAACTTTAACTAGTTTGTACAACGTAAAAACACATATAGTACTATGAATTTACCCAATAAAAACAACACGTACGCCAAAAAAAAAAATTATAATTGGTAACGAATGTTTCGTATTTTAATTGTGAGCTATTGTTGTAATTTTATGCACCGGCCAAGCCTGTCTTATAATAAATTTATTGCCTTTTTTTCTATGTAAAAATGTGTTATACAAGAAATTACATGTTGTACATTTAGTAATTGTTGACAAGCCATTACTTCATTTGCTTAACAATAACTGAAACAAAAACAACAATGCAAATACTGACACACACCCTGTCCGTTTGCAACGTGTTGTTGTTGCTGGAAGCAGCGGCCTATTTAAGGTTACCATTGCAACGCGCAAAGCAATGGTATGTAAAACGAATGCAAAACGCCCAAAGTAAGCCTTCTCATGGCTCCTAATCCCCAGTGATCGTAAAGAACAGTAATAACTAAAGTTGGCCGTTCTGAAAACTGTTATTGGCAAACAACGGACGCCGTTAATTGTTCTTTAGCAGTAGTTTTTTTAATTAGTTGTAAAACTACTGTGACACTGTTAACACTTACATAATAATATATGTACATAGTATACACAAGCTTCATTTACATAAACCGCACATTTAAATTCAAATGTCATCACCCGTGGGAAAACCCAGTTGTCCGCTTAATCCCAAACTGACCTTGTGTATAGTTAAACGCTGAAATTACACTGGGTCAACGTGCATCCTTAGGGATGCATTTAGGCTCCGTACCGTAGTTTGGTCAGTTAACGAAATTAATGAAGCGTGCAAGTAACTACTTTATTCAAAATTAATGTGCAAGTCGTTTAACCCTAAACTTTTTCTAATTTTCAGAATGAAACTATTGGTAATAAAATCATATTCGTGGACAAAGATTCCATGGCAACGAATACGCATCTGAACTACGTTATACACAACGATGTAAACAATCTGATACGGCCAGTTTGCAATGCTTACGAGGCTGATCACACTGGCAGACCACAGACCATAATCAGTTGCCGTAGGTGTCAACGCACTTCATTTCAATTTTCGTGCCGTGATTATATTGAAATTGTTTTCATCTCTTTTCTTTTGTTAGAACTAATATTTGCACGCAACGGTTTGCTTAGTCAGTCGCGCTATTGTTTCCAGCTGGAGGCAAGTGACAAGACAATCGATCAGCCAAAGGTTACGAATAGTGTAAGTATATAGAAGAGAAAAAACGGTTGCGATACGCAATCGCAATCAATCAATTAATTAATTTTGTTAATGATTTTCACGCGTAGAATAAAGCTCAAATTTGCATTAACACTGACGTAAACAAAATCCACGAGTCAGATCATCCGATAGCACTAGCGCTACGACAGCATCGCAAGAATCCGCGCGTTGTATATAACGTGGAGTCAACTTTAAATGCGGAAGGTAGTGGCAACAGCAAGAGCTTAATGCAAGGTGTGAATTATGAGAAGGAGGTATTTGTCTACCGTACAGCACATTCCTATAGTCGCATGGCACAGCCCGAAAACTTTCAGGATTTATTGCAAAAGTCGGCAATAAAGTTCGCTATCGTTGAAGATCGCAGTGGCGCCTTTGCCATAACTTCTCAAGCAGGCATTATCTATGTCAAAGATGTGCTTGCCTTAGATCAAGCAGCTGAGACAGTTTACTTTCTCAACGTCTCATGGCAAGATGCAACACAGCAGCGTGCTTTTGTCATCAATGTGCATCTAATAGCTGGCAGACCGAATAATGCAAGTTGTGAGCTTAAGATTAAATCTCGATCACAGACTTGCGCGCAAATCAAATATCAGAAGCAATGTCTTAAGTTCTGTGGTCTTGCAACAAATGGCGGAACCTGTGCGTGGCGTGGCTCCAATGCGGGTTTCTTTGGGCGCAATTATGCCTCCTGCGTTCCCGAGTCAAAATACTGTCCGGATAATGTATGCGATCCGCTGGAAGAACTTAATACATATGCCTGTCCACAGGATTGCACGCCGGGCAATCGCATTATGGGTCCACATACAACTAATGATAATAAACGTGGCATACTATCCGCTTCAGGCACCTGCATTTGTGAGGATAACAACAAGTGCTCCTGCGCGCCACTCGACGACGACGAGCCCAAACCAAAGAAAAAGAACAAGCATAAAAATGAAACCGTGCCGGAAAATGGGACTGGCAATGCAGTAGCAGCTCTAAGCGTAAATGCCGTTGAAACTATACAATCGACAGCGGAGCCAGATCAAAACCTAAACGCAGCTGGTTTCGTCTGCGGCAAATCTTGCATACTGGTAGCCACCACCTGTCCCTTAGTCTTCATTGTATTGATAATTTGCTTAGCAGTTTCACGTCGCAGATTACTGCGAGGCGCACTGGGAAAGGTGAGCGAAGAAACAAGAAATAAGAAACTATTTTCCACCCCATGAAACAACTCCATTCTCTTTAATATTTGTATTAAGGCCATCTGGAGGCCCATTTAAGTTTGGTTCACTTATAATAAAAATAACTGTTTTCTTTTGTTTTTACCCTCTGTAAGGAAACCTCCGGTACCGTAAAATGCGGCGCACCACCCGATACGGAATGTGATGTACGTAATGGTGATCTGCCCCTTATGCAACTAGAGAGTTGCTTCAAATTTGATACATCCGGTGATACCAAGTGGGAATTCGATCGTGAAAAGCTGCAGCTGGATGTTGTGCTCGGCGAAGGCGAGTTCGGAAAAGTTGTGAAAGGGTATGCCAATGAGATTGCTGGTCTGCGCGGTGTTACCACAGTGGCTGTGAAAATGCTTAAGAAAGGCGCCAATTCCGTAGAGTACATGGCACTGCTCTCCGAGTTCCAGCTGCTACAGGAAGTTTCACATCCCAATGTCATAAAACTGCTTGGCGCCTGCACCAGCGATGGTGAATCACCTTTGATCATTATCGAGTATGCGCGTTACGGCTCGCTACGCAGTTATTTGCGACTTAGCCGGAAAATCGAATGCGCTGGCGTTGATTTTACAGATGGTGTGGAACCGGTCACAGTTAAGAATATACTGACTTTCGCTTGGCAGATTTGTAAGGGAATGGCTTATCTGACAGAGATTAAGGTAAATTGTAATGTAAAAAAATGAAATGTAATATACTGATTTTCTTTTTGCTTTAAGTTGGTGCATCGAGATCTGGCTGCACGCAATGTGCTACTTGCTGACGGCAAAATATGCAAGATTTCCGACTTTGGGCTAACACGCGATGTTTACGAAGACGATGCATACTTAAAACGTTCGCGCGATCGTGTGCCTGTAAAGGTAAGTTTAGAAAAACCTATTGTATGAGTACCCAAAATATTTATGCTTTTTTTTTTACCAGTGGATGGCGCCTGAATCGTTAGCGGATCATGTCTACACCACCAAATCGGATGTTTGGGCTTTTGGCGTGCTATGCTGGGAGCTTATCACTTTAGGTGCATCACCCTATCCCGGCATACCCCCACAAAATCTTTATCATCTTCTAAAGACAGGCTACCGTATGGAGCGACCGGAAAACTGTTCTGAGGAGGTGTAAGTTTTATCTTTTGGCATATTCAGGAACACTGACTAAACTAATGTATCTTATAGTTATGCCATTGTACGTAGCTGCTGGATTGATGAACCAAATGCTCGGCCATCCTTTAAATATTTAGCCAGTCAATTTGAGAAACTGCTCGGAAACAATGCCAAATATATTGAACTGGAGTCGAATGCTTTCTCTAATCCGCTTTACTGCAGTGATGAAGCTGCACTTATGTCAGCGGAAACACAACTCAGCACCTTGCCAGATGATATGGACGATCCCGACAGTTTAGAGCATTTGTGGTCACCCCCAAAGATTATCTACGACACGCAAGAAGGCGTCAATAGCCGCGAGCAATCGGTGTGCACATTTGGCTCAGAATTTCAGCCACCGCCCGGCTATGATATGCCACGCCCATTGATCGAAACTAATACCACTGAGCAGGTTTTACGTTATGAAAATGATCTACGTTTTCCACTCAACATAAGGAAATCCATTGCGGGTAGTGTGGCGCCCCATTACAGTAACATGAACGGTGGCGGGGGCAGCAAAGACTTGCCTCCACACTACTCTGTGCCTGTGAAGCGTGGCCGCTCGTACATGGACATGACGAATAATACACTGATACCGGATAACTTGGACAACCGCGATTTCGAAAAGCATCTGTCCAAGACGATCTCATTTAGATTTTCCAGTTTGCTTAATCTCAAGGAGCAGGATTCAGAGCAGGGCATGGTTTAGACTGCAGCATAGTGGCTAAGTGGTCAAGTCTGCCAGCGTCCATGCCGTGCATGTGGTTTTAGTTAAATTGTTATGTAGTTTTAATTTAGATGACTTTCCTTTAGCTTTAAGTTGATGCCAAAAAAAAAAATCGCTTCGTTGCGAATATTTTGTGCCCTCTTCCATGCTTTTTAGTGCGCCCAAGTCAAAGCCAAATGAACAAATAATTTTTAAGTTTTTAGTTAGATCCATTTTTTGCGCTATCGCGCTCTCATATGCAAGTGTAATTTATAAAATAATTACCAACAAGTGTACATAAATACATTTATTAAAATGCGATGTCGAATAAATATTACCAAAAAAAAAAAAAACAGTCCGTGGCTAAGTTGGTAACTACTCCTCAGGCATTAACAAGTTAAGGTTGCCACCGCCGGCTAAACTTCCCAAGAAAGTCTCCTCGTCGCCGCGTATGGAAAGGCCTTCGCTGCAACTGACGACCTTGCGTTCTCTTATCATAGCTGCACGCTGCCAGCGCGAGCCTTTACAGCCACTGCAACTCAATTTGGGCAACTTAAATACCGTCGTCGTGCGATTGCCACAATCCTGGCATTGGAAGAAGCGCTTCTCGGCATCAACTATTTTCAGCGTGTGCTTTTGCTCCTTGCAACGCTCAGAAGCCGAAAATGCAGTATATTTACATTGCTGACAAATAACCGCCTTGCAGGCCACTTTATACGTAGACAACATCTTTTCCTCCAATGCCTCCTTCTTTTCTAGCTTATTGAAGTACTGTGCCTGCTCCTCCTGCTCACGCAAATCTACAAGATTCCTGTGCGAAGATGTAGCGGCCATTATGCGTTCAATGCGTGACTTTCGATTAGCTTCGCGCTCTGCCTCCTCCAGCCTTTGTCGCTTGGCAGAGCTTGTGGTGAAATGATCTTGCAGCTCATCGATGGCACGCCGTTTACCTTGCTTAGTGCCGCGTAAACCATTTGGATCCGATTTTTCGATTGGCTGCTTTTTGAGCAACTGCGCTGCTTTTTGTTTTGCTGAATGCGCTTGCCTCGCACTCACGTTGACTTCGAAGCAGAAATTTTCGCTGGAGAGTCTTGGCGTGCCCGATAGTGATGCCGAGAAAACGCGATCCTTAAATTTGTCAGGTACAGCTATGACTGGCGAGGTCATGGTTGGCTTCAATGAGGAGCTGTCCGATGTGTTTAGCTCAGCAGACTCAACGGAAGGTGTCCGGTTTTGTGACATGAAACGTTCGTTCTCCGCTTTTAACATTTGTATGCGCTCCAAGTCTTTTAGGCGCTGCTTAGAAGAAGCTTCCAAATTACCGGCTAGACGTGATACCGGGCCTATGCGAGCGGCATAAGGCACTGCTGTCGGCGTTAACGTTTTTGGCTTTGATTGGTGATTAATGCTGCTGGCAAACGGCGATACAGCGTACTCAGACAATTTACTTAAGCGGTCTCGATCCTTACTGGCAAGTTTGGCGCTTTTACGTGCAGGCACAGCACTGAACGACTGACCGCCATAGAAAACCTCGTTCTTGCCTAGCACTTTATTGCGCAAATCGTTAAGGCCACGACCCGCAGTAGCCGATTGAAGTTCTGAGCGACGAGACATTTTGCTATACTCCTGTTTGACATGGTAAACGCAATAATCACAATCTGTAATGTTCACCACAGCTGTGCACTTGTCGCCGTTCTTCTTGATTGCACGACACATGCCCAAATCCTTCGATTGGCCGAGTATCATAACTTTCTGTGCATTGTCGATGGATAGGCAAGCAACATCTGTACTACCAGCACGCTTTTCAAAAATAGTTGCATTCAATACGGCCACGCACATGCCCTCAGCGGTCTTCCAGAGCTCTTTATGTGCGCCCTTGAATAAAAAAAGGGAAATCATTTTAATATCACCACGCAAATCAGACAGCCGCCAGGTGGAGTAAGGATCGCCTTTCTTAGTTGTGCGCACTTGCTTATTTACTACGGCACCAGCAATGACCCAATCCTTACTCAGATCACCACGTTCTATGTGAAACGCTACACCAGAAAAAGGCACTGTGAGTCTGCCAGACATTCGCTCTGTCAGTAGTGAACTGGAGATGAGTGGATTTATCATGCGCAAGCCAAAAATCGGGTCTGTATATATTGCCGATGCAGGAGTCGGTATCACACCACTTGAGAAACTGCTCGCATATGAATTTACAGGTTGCTGAAATGAGTTACTCGACACTATTGATTGCCGTTGCACCTGTTTATGCGGGTTCTTAATGGTACACGTTGCTTCTTGAACTTGAGTTTGAACTTGATTTGCTGAGTTTGCTTTTAGCACGGAATTTACTTCGCGTGCCACTTTCGATTCATGCTCCAATTCACGTTGCTGTTTTAATTTTTTATTTATGTCATTGCCGTACTCGTTATATTTCCGCTCTAAGAAATTTTTCACCTCTTCATCATCGGAGGAATCGAGTTCTTCTGTTTTAGCAGCATTTTCTGCTGCAATCAATTTATCGGCGGGCAGATCCAATTCGTAACTAAATGCATCGGTAAAAGTACTGTCTTCACGTAGGCGTGGCACTGAATTCCTACTACTGGTAAGAGTCTTATCGGCCTTTTTAGCCGTTACCGAAAGTTGTGTGGTTTGTGACTCTTCATTTCCTTCACCATTGTCTAAAAGATTTACGAGTGCTTGTAATTCCTCATCATCGTCAATTGAATGCTCATCTCGAGTTGTGTTTCCGGGACTCATAATTAAACAATAATTATAAATATTTTACAATCTTAAACTCATTTTCTGCAACTTAAACTTATTTGTTTGTTTGTTTTTCTTTTTTTCTAGCACACACGAGGATTCATAATCCTGCATCATTACATTAAAAACAATAAAAGAAACACAGTTTCTGTGAAACTGCAATACTCAAATTTAACACAGACAAAATTTTGGCGCAAAAAAATATTCATAGTGATGTGCAAAAACTGAATTTTCTTAACAGTACGTATTTTTTAAACTATATTGCAGCCCTCGTACTCCAAACGTCTACCAGAGCGAGATAGTTTGAGGAGAAGATATCTTGTTCAGTTGATCAGCACTGATCTCATTAATGCAGCTTTTATCAACTCCTGCCGCCAAATTTTACTGAGTTTGTTACAATAGTGTGTGAGTGTAAGAAACTGTTTCATGCCCTGCTAACTTTATTCCTCTTCAAAAACATTGCTTCAGCAGTGAACCACGCGTTTGTTGTTGTTGTTGGGTCCCAGACAAAATCCACTTCTTTATTAGAGTGCAATATTTTGCTGTTGTAAGCAAGTTGGGTCATGCATTTGAAACGGACCGTTTTTGGTGGCCAAGCTGACCGTCTTCTTATTCAATAAATAATATCTGCGAGCGTCTCGCAACACTCGTACAACACTCGACAAGGCGTGATAATATTTGTAAAATTAAACAATTCAATTGTTAAACAACAAAAAAATTGAGTGCACAACTAAAAAGACGTCAAGTGCTTTAGTCAAGATTACTCGCCTACATTGCAGCGCGTTCTTTGCTTTAAATAAAAGTAGAACAACAAGTACACTGCTGCCACTCTTACTATTGTGACGTCGTCGCCGTCTTCGTTTGACGCTGAAAAATTCTTCAACCCGCCTTAAATAGCTGTATTATTAAGAAAATAAAAATCAAATTAAAAAAAATTGTTCAATTTGGCCAGTGCGTGTGCGAGTGTGACTACTGCAAGCCTGGGAGTTAAGGTGAGTCCTAATGGAGTCCATGTACTAAAATTTTATCGGCAAATCATACATGCTGCTGCACACAACACCCGCTTGACTGCCCGGTGGCCTCTCGTAAGATATTTGTAACTCAATCTGTGGAGAAATAATCAAGTTTCAAAGCCATTTTGCGGTTATATCAGTTCAATCGAGTTTTCAATCGGTTACAAAACTAAACCGGCACGTGTACAGTGTAACCTCTAACATATTGTTATTGTTGTAGTTTGTGTGATAACCTTTTGGCAAAAGTCAAAGCGAAAAAAAAGTTCAAAACTGTGGCTTAAAATCATATAGTTAACCCACATAAAAAATGCAACTACTAATTTGGGACATTTGCAACCACCCTCAACTAAAAAAAATAAATAAAAGAACATCGACCACCGGTCTATCATTAATAAAAAAAACGCAAGCAAACAAAATTCCCAATTGGAGTAGCAGGGTTGCCATTTTCTTTAAAACTCTACTAAAACAACTATCATTATGATAAACAAAAACACAATAGCTTGAGGGGAAGTCGCGGGGGTCATGTTCCGTAGTATGGTGGCATAAATCCGTTGGAACAACGAAATGTTCATTTTCACTTGCTCTATACTTTAACCTCCCGGTTTTCTGTGATGACCCCTGTAAGGGGGGTCGAAACACTAAAAAAAAACAATGTCGCACATCACCTAGGCACTCTCGCTCTATAATACGAGAGCGTTTGCATGCGAGCACGCGTTATTGTGAGAGAAGAGCGCAGAACGTAGATATAAACAAGAATAAAAACAACAAATGTGTCGCCGCTATTGCAGCTGTGTTGATGACTGAGTGCATATTGCATTTATTGTATTCCTTTTTTCCTTACTATTTTTTTTCTGAATTTTTGCTCAGCAGCGTATCGCTCATTTTATATTTTAAATTTTCATTTTCATCGGTTTTCTTGTCTCATCGCGATTATTATCATTGTTGTCGACAACAACGTCCTCTTCTTTGTTTTTCATTTGCGTGCTGACTGCCAGCAGACTCGGTCAAAAGAAAAAACAACAAAAAAGTTGCACACAGCTGCCTCTTCTCTGTGCAAATGCTTTAAAGTCAGCACGCAAAAATAATATATTGTAGATAAAATTTATAAATAAGCAGTAATATTCAAGTAAATCGGTGCATATATATGCATATACGCATATTTCTCTGTGCAATAAAAAATGTGTAATACACGATATTTTTCGCACCAATCGCTTACGGTCACTTAACATTTCGTATAAAAAAAAGGAAACAAAAAGTTGCCGGTCTGCACTGCCTCGCCATACCGTTAGTGCCAAAAGCATTG
Source organism: Stegana nigrithorax (assembly GCA_037044495.1). Taxonomy (NCBI): domain Eukaryota; kingdom Metazoa; phylum Arthropoda; class Insecta; order Diptera; family Drosophilidae; genus Stegana; species Stegana nigrithorax. The sequence continues at coordinate 206,214 of JBAMBQ010001632.1, read as the reverse complement.
TGAACTTAAAATGATAAAACATGTTCTTGTTAATACTTAATCCATATTGGAAACGAAGCGTCGTCTTTACATAGTCTCAGCAGCTTTGTCATATGCCACCTTAAGCATAAATTCCCACATACTTTTGTGTTACATCAAAAAAATAGACAAACTTTTCAACCGTAACTTGATGTGCAGCGCTTGGAATTATCGATAATATTTAATTGGTGCTGTGACGACGACAGCAGAGTGCGCGTGCAACGCCTTCCGACACGCAACGTCCGTCTCCGCCTTCAGCTGTATGTTGAATGTTTCTACGTGTGTTCCTCAAAGTTTTGCCGGTAGGTGCCAATCAAAATCCCTAGAAGAAAGTTGAAAAAGCAAAACTCGCCTTAAATGCGACAATGCTAGCCTTAACTTCACATACGTCATTTCTCATATTCTTAATCAAACAACTTCTATGCTCGGTCAACATTTAAATGCTTTCATTGCATATCAGGTTATAGTAAACATTGTATGCCCTACAACGTATCTAGCACTGCTGTTTTTGAAGGTCGCTGGTATTAAAAGCCTTGTCAACATGTATCGCATAATCCACAACAAGCTGCTACACACAACTTTACCTCGAATCTGAGCTGAGTTACGGTCATAAGCCATACTGCCGCTAATTAATGTCCATGTACGCGTTCATGTGCTACAAATGCTTTTATATGGCGGATAGCATAGGTTGGTAGGTGGGTAGGTAGGTAATCTTATCGTCATTCATAAATTGTTGTTAGTTTGTTGTGTTTGTTGCTACTGCTGCTATTGTTGTTGTCTTTGTGTATTGTTGGTTACCATTACGCATAATGTCGCGGTTAGTCATGCAAGAACAAGTGTCGTAGCAAGAACAACATTGTAACGTGTAAAAAAAAATAAATTAAAAGTAAATAAAATGGGCAACACAAGCTCTATGCAACGCTTGGAACACAGTAGTCCAGTACTGACATCCTATGTATGCTTTTATACACGCATTCGCCACTCTGTCAGATCACGTGCGAATTCAATTTGAATGCAACATATAAACACACTCAAACCACAAGCATTAATTGTGTTCTAACTATTATTTCAGTGTTGCAACGATAAAGACATGACTGCAAATATATATTTGTCTCCGGCAGAGAATGGACTGCGACACGACAAAGTTGTCATATTGGACGCGGGCGCACAATATGGCAAGGTGAGTACTACCAACGGATTGCTATGCATGAATGCGTCATGTAGATAATTTTTGTAAACCCCACAACAACAGGTCATCGATCGCAAGGTACGTGAGCTGCTAGTGGAATCCGATATAATGCCTTTGGACACGCCAGCGGATACAATACGAGAGCATGGGTATCGCGGTATTATTATTTCCGGCGGCCCGAATTCGGTCTATGCCGAAGATGCACCCACATATGACCCGGATTTGTTCAAGTTGAAAATACCCTTGTTAGGCATTTGTTATGGCATGCAATTGATAAACAAAGAATTTGGAGGCACAGTACACCAGAAAGACGTGCGCGAAGACGGACAACAGAGCATCGAAATTGAGACATCGTGTCCGCTATTTAGGTTAGTAAGTATGCTGCCAGTAATGGTAATGTCAAAGTAGGAAAAGAAAACGTGCATGCGCTAAGTTTACCCGTGCGTTGATACAATCCTACAAGATTAAAAAAAATAAGAAATATACATTTTTTTAATGGCCAAGAACATTCCAATGCGTCAAAGTCAACAAATTGGGCTACACGTGGCTATACAGCAATAATTTAAATTACTTACGTTGTTTATGTATGCCAAGCAAGAACCACTTAAGTTCATAAGCATTAATACTCACTTTTTGTTTTCACAGCCGCCTTAGTCGCACACAGTCCGTGTTGCTCACACATGGCGATAGCGTTGAACGCGTCGGTGAGAAACTGAAGGTTGGCGGTTGGTCATCGAATCGCATTATCACTGCTATCTATAACGAAGTCTTACGAATATATGGTGTACAATTTCATCCTGAAGTAAGCCAAAGCTGCCTTTCACAATTTAAGTCTAAGCTACGATTAATGTTCATTTTCTCCTTTAGGTCGACTTAACAATAAATGGCAAACAAATGCTTTCCAATTTTCTCTATGACATCTGCGAGTTGACGCCAAACTTTACGATGGGCAACCGTAAAGAAGAGTGCGTACGCTATATCAAACAGAAAGTAGGCAACAATAAAGTGTTGGTAAGTGGCATGTCTGAGACTTGCTCAATGTCATAATAATCTAATAATATGTGCCCACAGCTGCTGGTCAGCGGTGGCGTAGACTCAACTGTTTGCGCAGCGCTCTTGCGGCAAGCGTTGCACCCCAATCAGATAATAGCTGTACACGTGGATAATGGTAAGATCATTGCATAACAGCTCATGCTTATTTCTGAGCAAATTATGTGTTATCCTGGCAGGTTTCATGCGCAAGGACGAAAGTGAGAAGGTCGCACGTTCACTGCGAGAGATCGGCATCGATCTGATTGTACGAAAAGAGGCATACACGTTCCTGAAGGGATCCACGCAAATAAAGCGGCCCGGCCAGTTCTCCACTGTCGAAACTCCAATGTTGTGTCAGACCTATAATCCCGAAGAGAAACGCAAGATCATTGGTGATATATTTGTTAAGGTAACGAACGACATAATCTCAGACTTAAAACTGAAGCCGGAAGATGTATTGCTGGCGCAGGGTACGCTCAGACCGGATCTAATTGAATCAGCGTCCAGTATGGTAAGCACCAATGCGGAAACAATTAAAACGCATCACAACGACACGGATTTAATCAGGTAAAAGTAGACTAAATTATTAAATTTGCTTTGACAATCATGAATTGGCCATTTTTAGAGAGCTCCGTAGTGCAGGTCGTGTTGTGGAACCGCTGTGCGACTTTCATAAAGATGAGGTACGCGATTTGGGCAACGATTTGGGATTGCCGCCGGAACTAGTCGAAAGACAGCCATTTCCAGGTCCAGGGTTAGCGATAAGAATATTATGTGCCGATGAGGCGTTCATGGAGAAGGACTACTCAGAGACGCAAGTTATAGCTCGTGTAATAGTTGACTACAAAAATAAATTGCAAAAAAATCATGCGCTTATCAATCGCGTCACGGGCACGACCTCCGAGGCGGAACAGAAGGAACTCATACGTATATCAGGCAGCACACAGATGCAAGCCACACTGCTTCCCATACGCTCCGTTGGGGTACAAGGTATTCGCGCAAAAGTTTTTCATATTTTTTTTGTTTTTTAACGAGTCCGCTTAATCCAGGTGACAAACGTTCTTACAATTATGTCATTGGCCTTTCGACCAACAGCGAACCAAATTGGAGCGATTTAGTCTTCTTAGCCAAGCTTATACCGCGCATACTACATAATGTAAATCGTGTGTGCTACATCTTTGGCGAACCAGTGCAGTACTTGCTGACAGATGTAACGCATACAACAATTAACAACGTCGTGTTGGCACAACTGCGTGAAGCAGATGCAATCGCTAATGAGGTAGTGTAACTTGTTTTCACTACTCCGACACAGAATACAAGAAAACAGTATAACATAACGATCACTCTATCTCTTGTTGCAGATAATCATGCAAGCTGGTCTTTATCGCAAAATCTCACAGATGCCTGTAGTGCTCATACCCGTGCACTTCGATCGCGACCCAATTAACCGTACGCCTTCCTGCAGGAGATCGATTGTTCTGCGGCCGTTCATTACGAACGACTTTATGACAGGCGTGCCTGCGTTGCCCGGCTCAGTGCAAATGCCTTTGCATGTAAGAGTTAAATTGTTTGTTTTTGTCTTAACTTCAATTGTTTTCATTAATTTTTGGGTTTAATTATTAGGTACTCACACAAATCACTAAAGAAATATCTAAATTAGATGGCATCTCGCGAGTACTGTACGATCTAACCTCAAAACCACCCGGCACGACCGAATGGGAATGATGCGCCCCGTACTACGACGCCTACGCCGATGCTTACACTACCAACTCGACGACCACGCCCATAGCCAACTTAGACTTATACTCATCATGGCATGTTGATATTGCGCTGTGCCACGAACCAATTGGCCAAATGGTTCAATGAGCCCATCAGCGCAACAGTTTGCTGCTGTCGCAGTTTTCTGTTTTTGTTTTTTCTTAACTATTTTTCTAATTCTTCTAATTCTTTTGCATCCAACATTTTGAAAACACACCAAACATTAGAAACGAAAAACTGTGTACGAGTAATAAGTTATTTGCCTGGTTGCAGTTACTGTTGAGTCTAGGTTAAATATTTAAGCGAAATATATTTATTATTAAATGCCATTTAATATTAACACCAAAACCTTAATCCAGGGTAGTTCTGCAACAGTGTGGCGATGGTGCAGGGTGACGCAATAGAAAACTGAGTACAGAAGCATTAACACATAAAGAAAAGCCTGTTATAAAAATTGCAAACGTTATTTATATAAATAATTTTATTTGAAGCGTTTTATTTATTTTTCCTGGTCCTTTTGAACGAAAGATGAAAGGCAGGAAATTCGCCAAATAGCAGCGAAAATTGTGGGGCATTTTTAGTTATTAATTGTAAATTTTTTTATTCAAAAAATATGCGTAAAAATAAATTACGAAATAATTTATACAAACGCGAAGAAATGTTGATGTAAAAGTCAAAAATTATACATAAATAATATAAGCCTAAAGATATAAACAAAATATAAATTGTTATAAACGTTTTATTATATTTAAACAAAGAATATGAAAAATAACAAAATACAATATAAAACAAAAGCAAAACGGTAATAACATGCGAACCAAAACCAAAAATTCAGGGTCTACGCCAGAGTTTTCACATTTAATAGGCAAAAAATTAAATAATTCTAAATAAAATGTAAAGCAAAAGACAGCGTTTCCAAAGTAAAATGAAATTGGATACAACCCAAATTATTATACACTGCATTTTAAAGTCGACTAACAGTAAAATTGATGAAAATTGTATAAATTTTTAAAATGAAAAATATGAACAACAAATTGCATTAAAAATGCTTGAAAAAACGACTTTTAAAATACATCAAGGAAAAGAAAAGGAAACAACGTGAACACAATCTTTGTTTCTAGTTTTAGCTATCAGCCGTCTGCAGTTTTAATGGTTCCTGGACTCAGTTGTAAAAAAAAATCATACTGATTGAGATAGTGTAAATCATGTGCTAGAGACAAGATTTATTTAGTAGCTCTTTTAAATTTCTCGACTTCTGAATACTTGTAAGACTTGAGCTGTAATTGAAAATCCTTAAACTAAGATTAGGCAAATGTCTTTTTGCAAAAAACTCAGTATTGTTTAGCGCTTTTTAAAAATTGGTTTATCTAATTAACTAAGTAATTTGTCACAATTTTATTTTTATTGATTTTTTAGCCGTTAAAAGACTAATCTGTTGACTTCTGTTTTGCATTCGCTTTTTCACGTTCGAATGGGAAATATTCACTTCAAATTGTTTTTCGTTTCTTTTAATTTGTGGAGCATAGCTTCTTGTAAAGCTCATGACATGTCTTAATTGCACTCGACCGATTATTGCGCATCTGATCATAGATTCGCATACGACACGCCGGATCATGCCTCACAGGCATTAAATTATTCCCATTTCCTGATTTCTGCAAAGCATCAGCTTTTAAGCGTAATATGACTCCATGATCTTTGGAGGAGGCTGTCATTTGCGTATGAGACGGCTATTCTTGCGCAATTAATTACTGTGAATTTTGTTCAATATTGCTGTATTTTAATTATTCTTACCTCGACGGCATAAGTTTTTTTTGGCATGAAGATTCGATTAAGAAACTTGAAATGATCCGAATAGTAAAGTTTTGTTGGTGCTATGACATCCTTAATTAACGCTGCCTCACGCTGATGCAATTTTTCCAGGTTGACCATGTATCGCATTGTATGTATGCGATTCTTCAGCAACGCTACAGACTCCTTGCCACCCAACTCATTTGCAATGTTAGCCCAGATTTCTTCTTTAAGTGGCATGTTAAGAAAGTCCTTGTGCCTGTAATTCCAAAGGCACTCATGCTGTTCGTACAATTTAATTAGCTTCAAGCAAGCGCACTGCTGACGCCCAATGATCGATGACGTAGACTGGCGGCTGTCCATTAATTTTGCATATTTTACCAAATAGGTTTCAAGGAACTAATTTTTATTTTTTCGAGTTTTATAACTCGTCTACTGTGTGTGCTCCATCCATTAAAGTAACTATTTAATTTGTTTAAATATTAGTTTATTGTAATCACTCATTTTGTTATAATTAATAATAGGTGTCGATCTGAGCACGAATCATGCAACGACCACCTGGTTAAATTGATACAATTGATTTTTGATATTGATACAAGATTTGGTCTATGGGCGCTTATTGTCCGAATTTTAGTTTAGTTTGAAAAGAAAGCAGAAATAGGGAAAAAGGGATATAAAGAAAATAATAAGGATTTCAGATTTAAAATATATTTGTATATATAAATTTTATTCGCACTTTTTTTTACAAAATAAAATGTCTGTTAATTGTAAATCGGAGAAGAGAAATTCGCAACGATCGGTTAAATACTTTACAAAGAATTGTAACTGTTTACGCGTATACAGTAAATAACTTCGCACTTTTTGCAAAAAATTACAAATTAAAATAAACTAAGCATTTTACACAATAGAAGACTAAGGGATCGCCGAATAGACCAACAGAGGACCATAGGCATCTGGGATTAAGTCGTTGAGCTCTAATTGATGTAGAAGACATGCGGCTTAAGCTAACTCCTTCATGCGATTGAGTGCGCTACCAGCCTTGAACCACTTAATCTGCTGTTCGTTAAGCGTATGGTTCAACTTGATCTTGTCTACACTACTGCCGTTCTTAATTTCACAGGTGACTGGTTTACCTGGCGCCAAGCTGTTAAGGTCGAGCAGGGAGATTTTGCTAGTTGGTTGGATCTGCAATATGGTAAAAAGTGTATAATTTACGCTTTATTTTTCTTAGTATTATTTCCACAGCTTACCTTGTCGTAATCAGCGGGATTAGAGAACGTTAATGGCAACAAGCCCTGCTTCTTTAAGTTTGTTTCGTGGATACGTGCAAAAGACTTGACAATGATGGCGCGACCACCCAAATGACGAGGTTCAAGTGCAGCATGTTCGCGGGAGGAACCCTCACCGTAGTTGTCATCACCGATGGCAACCCATCTGATGTTGTTGGCCTTATAGTCACGTGCAACATCAGGTACGGAGCCCCATTCGCCGGTACGTTGGTTCTTGATCTTGTTCATTTCGTTATTTTCTGAGTTCGTTGCGCCGATGAACATATTGTTCGAGATATTGTCCAAGTGACCGCGGTACTTGAGCCAGGGACCGGCAGCAGAGATGTGATCTGTTGTACATTTTCCTTTGACCTTGATGAGGACGGTCAGATCCTTAAGATCCTTACCATCCCATTTGTCGAATGGTTCGAGCAATTGCAGACGTTTTGATTTCGGATCAACGACAACTTTAAGGTTGTCACCACTCTAAGGTGAATAGAAATATGCAAAGTACATTTCATTTTAGAGGGAATTTGATATTAATTAGCGAAATTGCACTTAAATACTTACAGGTGGTGGCGCTGTATAAGTATCCTGTCCAGGATCGAAACCCTTGGCTGGCAACTCATCGCCAAATGGTGCCTTCAACTTGAACTTCTTGCCATCAGAACCGGTCAACTCATCGGTGAGTGGATTAAAGTCCAAACGACCAGCAATGGAAAGTGCAGTTACCAATTCAGGGCTGTAAATTGAAAAGATAGCTATAATGCCGTATACTCCGCAAACGTTTATATGATACTTACCTAGTAACAAAACAGTGCGTAGATGGATTCGCATCATTACGTCCAGTAAAATTACGGTTGTACGAGGTAACAATGGTGTTCTTGTCACCCTTCTTTACATCCTTACGATCCCACTGGCCAATGCATGGACCGCAGGCGTTAGCCAAAACTGTGCCTCCGAATTCATCAAACACAGCAGATATGCCATCGCGTTCAATTGTTGCTCGAATCTGCTCGGAGCCAGGTGTTACATTAAAGGGGATCTTCGACTTAAGACCGTGCGACAAGGCATCCTTAGCAATGCTAGCGCAGCGGCCCATATCCTCGTATGATGAGTTGGTACAGGAACCGATCAGACCAACCTTAATGTCAATAGGGTAACCATTCTGTTTCGAGTTTGCGCCCAGCTTGCTTATGGGATGGGCCAAATCAGGTGTAAACGGTCCGTTGACATGTGGTTCCAAAGTATCCAAGTCAATTTCAATCACCTGATCGTACTCACACTTGTCATCGGGCGACAGAAGCTTCTTCTGGTATTGCTGGGCTTCGCAAGCAATTGCATCGCGTCCTGTCGATTTCAGGTAAGCAGCCATACGATCATTGAAAGGGAATACGGAAGTAGTAGCACCGATCTCCGCACCCATATTACAAATTGTCGCCATGCCTGTGCAAGAAATGGAGTCAACACCCTTGCCAGTGTACTCGATGATGGCGCCGGTGCCGCCTTTGACAGTCAGAATATCGGCCACCTTCAGAATGACATCCTTAGGCGCTGTCCAGCCACTGATCTTGCCACGCAGTTTAACACCAATCACCTTGGGACACTTCAACTCCCATGGAATATCAGCCATGACATCTACGGCATCAGCGCCACCAACACCAATGCATAGGCCTCCCAAGCCACCACCGTTCGGTGTATGAGAATCAGTGCCGATCATCACCAAACCGGGGAAAGCATAATTTTCCAAAATAATTTGATGAATAATGCCGCTGCCTGGCTTCCAGAAACCCAAACCGTACTTGGCGCAAGTACTAGCCAAAAAGTCATAGACTTCCTTGTTTAAATCCTTGGCCCTTGCCAAATCTTTTACACCACCGATTTGCGCCTCAATCAAGTGATCACAGTGTACGGTCGAGGGCACAGCCACCTTCTTCAAGCCGGACGAAATAAACTGCAGCAGCGCCATCTGTGCGGTTGCATCCTGCATTGCCACACGATCGGGGCGCAAACGCAGATACGAGGTACCACGCTCAATTTCTTGCGATTGAGGTTCATCCAAATGGGAATAAAGAATCTTTTCTGACAATGTCAGTGGACGATTCAAACGACTCCTGACACAATCCAAAGTCTCGTTCAGTTTCTGATAGGGCAAATAAACGTCCGTATCGAATTTGGATAGTGCCACTTGAGCGGCATTGTAGCAGGAGGCATGAAACTGACGGGAATGCACGTCAATGGCATATTTGCCAAGTGAGCGCACCTGTAATTAAAACAAAGAGAATATGAGCGTAAGTAATCGTGTTATCAGTTTAGTTCAGTTGTAAATATGCCAAAATCAAGCGCAACATTATTCTAAAAAAAAAAAAAAAAAAAACAATGCAAGACCACATAAATTTGCCAACAGTCCAACAAAAAAAGCTTGATAAACGTTATTACGTTTTAGTTTTTAAACAGTTATCTATATAACCTTAACAACTGTGAAAACATAATATTAAAAAATATGCAACTGAGAGATCGTTGCATGTGATCAAACATTTGACTAGTTAAACGGCATCTGATAAAACAATTAAGATCCATTAAAAAATGACCTGCATTTTCGCAAGCAATAACGAGAAACTAAAAAGTAACAACTGCAGAGAACATTCTCAACAAAATACGTTTATGAATGAAAAACGACACCTTAACGAGTCTAGCTGTTTTGCGGTTAAACAAATTACCCAATTATGAAATTTTTGTCTACTTAACTTCAGATAAGTTGTGTCAACTGAAGTCGACAAATATAGACACTAAGACTTTAAATGATTTTTATGTCCCAAATATGTATGAATATATGTACGCACTTGAACCTGTGACCAAAATTAGCTTAGAATAACATTTGATAAGCAGCATTGGGAAATGATAAGGCTTGTGAAGGAATTTTAATACTTTTTTATACACCCCCTTGGGGTAAATTCCCATGTTACGAAACAGGACTATCACACTTTACAAACTTAACGACATAAGTACCAAGAAAAATGTCAAGATTCAGAATACAAATTCATGCCCAACATTTTTGCAACAACTAACTCACGTAATAATGACCTAGACTCTTTTTAAAGAACATCAAGCAAATAACACTTGGTTAGGTAACAGGTCCGCTTACGTTTGAGGTTAGAATAGAGACTCCTCGAAAAATCCATATCGCATAATTAGCAAGCCGGAAAAATTGTAATAATTTAGATGCTTAACGGTATTACACTCAATTAAGGCAGAAATTAAAAATGTATATGAAACAAATTGGGATTTCATAAAACAATAACAATCCGATTTGTACACATAACACAAATCTTCTTTTAAACACTTTTATTCGCAGACAATTACCAATAGCAGCATACCTGGTGTTTTAGCATTTTCGCAGCCATGATTTGGTTACTCCGAAGTATCACTTGATTTGGTTTTTAACGTTAAATTTAATAATACGCGCAGCGAATCAAAATTTTCAGCTTTCTCAGCTGGAAGATTTTAATTCTGACTGACTCTGATTAGAATTTCTCTGCCTAGAGACGTTCCGATTCAAATGTGTATAAATACGGTATCGATTCTTTTGATTAAATTCTGAATATTTCTTCATTTCCTATTAGCAATAGAATTCGATGTGCTTGGTATCGAACCGAACAAGACCAACCGGTTTTTTTTCTGACTTTTTTGTTAGTTTTCGGTGGAAAGTACTCATACTAATAAAAGTTTCAATACTTTAGTGGCATTCATATAAGTAAAATCGAGTACAACTGATACCCTAAGGTATCACAACATCTCAATCTATACCCGCTCTGCAGTAGTTAAATGGCAGTGCTGTACGGCACTGTCCACCTGTTATATGTATATTCCACTTTAATTTTTGCGGTTAGAATCAAATTTTGTATAATAATTTATAAATGTATGTTTCCGGTAACCGTAACTGATAGAAACCGAGGATATTGTTTTTAATGAGTTATTGTACTCACCGAAGATAAAAATTAAAGCCGAAAATAAGTTAAATAATTAATAATAATATTATATGTCAAATTAATATTGTTCTCCTACAAAGTTAATGGAAAAAAATATCAAAACGATAAATCCAAAACAAATTTATAAAACTATTTTATATGGAGATGTGGCGGAAACACAACCCACTTTTTCCCCCTTTTTACAGAGCTCGTTGAGTACATTTTTATTGTTAAAGCAAAATCTCCCAGAAAGGTCACTCCCCATAACCGAACAAAATGGCGGCGTCTATCGGTATCCAGTTATGGGACGTTTTGCTGTAATTATTTTTCTAACATACTTGAAATATTACAAATTTATATCATTAATTCAATGTTATTATTTGCGTATATAAGTTGCGTGCAAAGGTCAAAGTCGTTCCATCCTACAAGTTTATATAAAATTTGAACATATGTATGTTTGAATTAATAATGTCGTTCGCCTTGCAAACAAATGTTATACCTTTACGGCCTGCTTCGAAAAAAGATTTTCAACACAAAACATGTTCAGTTTTCATCCAACGTCGTTACTTACCGAATAAAAGAAATAGTCATGCCAGCTGAATATCGATCTGTGCCAATGTACCAAACGGAATCAAATACTGAGGCGGCACAGCCAGAAATATGTTGTCACCGACCTTGCGATATAACGCGGTCACGCCTATGTTGTTGGAATTTCTATTTTATATCTGTATTCATGATAATATTACTCGTTCTCCTTGTGTACTTGCCTGTGAATACTTTGAAATTAAACCAACAAAAATTTGCTAACAAAAATTTCAATGGTGTGACTATGTGTGATATACAATTAGTGGAAACTATACCACGAGGAATGAGATACTCTTACAATGAAAGCCAATTTTTAAGCACATATAAAGCTTGGAATCAGCTATTGGACAATGCTAAAACTAGCATCGACATTGCATCTTTTTATTGGTCAATGCGCAGCAGATCCGATGATCTAAGCAACACCAGTGCTAATCTGGGTGAACATATTTTTCAGCGTCTAATCGCCAATAGTCAAGCCCGGCGAAAACTTAAATTTCGCATTGCTCAGAATCAAACACCGAACAATGATACACATGTGCTTAGTGAGAATGGAGCCGCTACAATTGTTTACCCAAATTTTCAGAAATACTTTGGTAGTGGCGCCTTCCTGCATACTAAGCTGTGGGTTGTCGATGGAAGGCACTTTTATATCGGCAGTGCTGATATGACTTGGCTTTCGTTAAGCCATAGAAAGGAATTAGGTGTGCTTGCGCTGAATTGTCCAGATTTGGCAAGGGATTTACGCAAGATCTTCGAAACATACTGGCTTCTAGGTAGCAACGATAAAACAGCTATTCAAAACAACTGGCCACTGAAATACGCGACAATATTTAACATGCGTAATCCTATGGTAGTTCGTACAAACCAGAATCATACAGTGCAAATGTACTTGTCGAGTTCGCCGCCAGCGCTCTCCGCATACGGCAGATCACACGATTTGGATGCGATTTTGAATGCCATCGAGAGTGCTAAGTCATATGTGCACATCGCAGTTATGAACTACTACCCGCTCCTCATTTATACACCAAAAACCAAGTTTTGGCCCTATATTGACAACGCACTGCGCCGTGCAGCGGTGGAACGGAAAGTTGCAGTCAAGTTACTTATATCATTGTGGCAACATTCCGATGCAAGCGAGGAGTATTTTCTAACTTCTTTGCAAGATATGTCTAAATCACTGAGAGATGTGGATATACAAGTTGTTGGTTTTTAAAAATTTTTACCGGGTATAATTTCTAATTAAATTTTTTTAAACTTTAGCGACGATTCATTGTACCTGACTATGAGAGTGAAACTAAGATACCATTAACGCGCGTCAATCACAACAAGTACATGGTCACCGAAAATATAGCCTACATTGGCACTTCAAATTGGTCTGGTGACTTTTTCACAAATACTGCGGGAATCGGTCTTTTAATCAAGGAAACCTCAGAGCAGAATCATATAAATACAATTCGCAACGATTTGGATCGTATCTTCAATCGTGATTGGAGCAGCTCATACGCAATAGAACTACGTACATCGAAATGCAATTAAATTTTCTTAAATTTCTTACAGAAGCAAAGTAATTCTCAGAATATAACGATAAAGAGCTTACTAAACTACCTGCCCTTTTGTTTTAATAACTTTGCTATTCCAAGAAACTGATCAATGAGCTAAAAAATATGGTGTTATTTTATTTAATGTCACAAAAGTTTTTCTTATTTAACATTTGTTGTTGTTGTCGTCGTCCTGGGAGTGGATTCCTCATAGGAAGTAGGAAACAAATTAACCACTTTTAAAATAATTGCCGCTGGCCCTCATCCTGGGAACGGCTTTAACACTGCCCAACGCTGCTAGTGCTGCAACTATTTTAAATAAATATTTGTTGAATGCTTGTAATAAAAAATTCTCCTTTTTTTTACCAAAGATAAACACGAGTGAAGATTTCATAATGGCTTTTTACGAATATTTGCATTGAGTTGCTTTTTATACTCTTCTATTTAGAATCGGAATTATTACGCTTTTAATTGACTAAGATATGGTTTATATAAGCTTATAACATTCCGTAACTGGAAAAAATTAAATTAATCATCCCATGTAAGGTTTTCGCATTATCTTAATTTCAAAATAACTTAACGATTTCTTTTTGACTAGGATCGCTTAGCAAAATCCTGGAAATACATAAGGGTTTTTTACGCAGGTGGATCGCAGCGTTTACGCACCTAAAATTGATGTTGCGTCAATTTTTTACTTGCGTTTTTTTACCTTGATTTTGGAACTTGTTGATTTTGTTGTGGATGTAATTGTCACAGACAACAAATCATGTAAATATTGTGCACAAATTGTGTAAAAATGGATGCGCAACGCAAAAAGAAATTAAATGTAGTTGTTTTACTGTTAGCAATGCAACAACAATTTCCTGAAGTTATATTCAATAAGACAAATTAAAATAATGCGACTATGGACATTATCCATATATACAGAAAACGGAAGATGGCTTCATGCATTTTCCACAAAATCTATCAATTGCTCCTCCATTTTATTCAATTGTGTCTTCAAAAATTTTGTTTGTTTATCTTTTGTGTGACTTTTCTACAAAAATTTCTTTTGGCTGACGAATTCAATGAGTTTTGCCTCATTTAGATTATTATGTAATAAACAGCTGTTTATGAAATCTAATAATATTGTCAATATTACCGGACTTTACACGGACTTTTGGCCGGCAGCTCAAAAACGCTGCCGCAAACTATATTTGGACACAAATCAAATTGCGCACAAATTTTTTTTCCGTGTGGAAAAAACGCATATGTATTTTCCCAGTAAGTTAGTTTCACTTAAGGAAAACCTTCACTGACCCACTAGATGTATATTAAATGCCATACTTAATTGTTGTTGTCCAATTTATCCAATATCAGTATATTATTCCTCATATTAAGTAAATTTCTGCACATGTGGAGTCATCTATGTAGAAACGCAATATTAAAGCATTAAAATCGAGTTGGCATTTCTATGCTGCCTTACGCGCATCAGCTGAGCAGCTGCAAAATGTCATAACAAAACTAAAACTTAACCTAACATAAACTCCTAGCAAATTAAGTTTAAGATTACCAAAATAGTTGTTTTTTTTAGCAAAATGGCAAACAAACCCACACGTGATATATTTAAAATAATTCTTGAAAACTTTTGGAAATCCTTGCGGCCGCGACAGTTTCGTGGTAACTACATTGGCGAGGATTACTTCGGTAACAAATATTATGAAATACCAGCAAATCCAGCAATCGGGAAGCGAAAGCCTTCACGTTGGTTTGAGCCGGCTGAAAAAGAAGCATTCGACCAGGAGTTGACTGCTGAATGGGAGGCGTGGTTACGTGGACGTCGGGAGGAACCACCATCGCGAGAGGAGCTTGTACGTAATCTGCAATTGATGGAAATGAAAAAGCGGAATGCCGCAGCTCTCGATAACCAATATGCTAAGCAAAAAGGCAAGCCAGTAGAGAAAGACCAAGAAACAATAGGCACATTTCCAAAATATGATGAATATACAGTTGTGCCCGGTAAAGACCCAGTAAAAAAAAATTAATCAAAACACTTAGTTAATAAAAAGTTTATTTATTTGAATTTGTTTCACCAGTCATTTAAATCCAAATCCTTAACAATGTCAACATTATCAGCATCGGCATCGTCTGCGTCTGCAGGTAAATCAGTATCTGTTGAAAGCTTGGGTCTATCGGACTTCACTTTGATCTTCTTCGTTTTCTTCTTTGGCAACTTTATTTGCTGCACTTCTTCTTCGTCTTCAGCAGCAGACGCTATTGGCAAACCTTGGTTATCGTCTTCCGAATCCGACGGGAATAATTCAACTTCACCATCTTCATTTTTAACTGCCACACCTTTTTTACTACGTTTGATGGTTGGCACATTATAACCATCATTAATGCTGTCCGTCTGTGCAGCTTGCCGCCGTTTCTTGGTTTCATGCGTCTTCACCCAACTTGCATAGTATATATCGAGAGGTGTGTGTTTGTTCCGCACCCTAGTTTCCCAAGCTTTTATTGCTGCCAAATCATGCAACGCAAAGTTGAATCCTCTACGTTCCTGTTCTATAAAGCGTGCGTTTTCCTGTATTTTGTCCAGCAACTGCTTCAGCTTTCGGGTATAATTCGCGTTGCGGCATACTTTTAGATAAGCTTTGAGTGCAATCACCGTGGGTACTACTAAATCAGCAAAGGCCAAAGAAGCGGACTCATGTGCCAAGTACTCCAGCGTTAGAGCGCACACTTGCTCTATAACCTCATCGCGGAAACCATTCTCACCCAATTGCGCTTTATTTAGACGTAAGATGCAAGTAAACTGCACCGGTTTCATTGACACTGCAGTGTGTTTTCGATTAAAGGTATTGCTACGTAATACTTCCAGTATTAGTGGCAGAACAGGCACAAATGTGTTTGTCTCTTTTGCTAGTGAAATAAGTGCTTGCACGCAGTGAAATCGGAGTGGAAAATATTGTGCAGTTGGTATAAGACGTATGACGCCTGTGGCTATCGTGACCAGTGGGTAAACTAAGGGTTGCAGTTGTGGCTTCTGCGTAGTAGCACCAAGTAAATCCGACCAAAGACGTAATGAATTGACAAACTGCCAATTATACACCGCTTGGAAACTGTCCTTCTTCTTAAGTATAACTGCATTGCGTAGATGTATTGCTAGTTGTCTGATGTAAAGGAAAGCATGCTGGTAGCTTACATTCAGATCCAGCGCAAACATTTCCACCAAAGAACGACGCATGAAGTTTATTCCGGGCAGCGTATTTGGTGATACAAATTTAGAGTTGCGCACGTAGGAGAGGTACATTGCTTTTAGCACATGATTTAGCATGGTGGTTTGCTGCATCCTTGTGATTTTCAATATGCATAAGAACGCTAACACTCGCAACGTCTCATCACCAGTGGACCATAGCACAATTAAACGTTTCAGAATTGTTTTACCCAATGTGGAAAACGAGGCCACCATTCCACCCATTTGATGCAAATGTTTGAGCAGGACGCCTAGAATGTTGGTACTTGAAATCTGTTCCACTAGACGTATCAAATCTGTTAGATAGTAGCGCAGGCAGCCACGCACTTTCACCCACTTTTTAGTTTTATGCAGGGGCACATTTGAGCCTGGCTTCACGCCCAGTAAACGCAGTATTGCTGGCTGCAGATGCAACACACACAACTGTATGACACCATTAAATGCGGCTGCTCCGACGACTTTATATGTCACATTTTGCTCCTCAGCTTCTGCGCTAATGCTGGCCAAAGCTGAGTTGAAAGCCTTAATAACTTTCCTCACGACATCAATGGATACATTTTGCTGCTCCAACTGCAATTGCCAATTACGTAAAAGATTCAATGTTACCTTCTGCGAGCCATCGGCATCTTGTTCTTCCAATTCTTCATCTTCAAAATCGCTCTCATCGCTGGCAACCATCAAGTTGTCGCTAGGCTTGTGATATTTTCCATCATCGTCATCATCCTCATCACTGTCGGTATTTTTCTGCTTCTTCTCTGCCGATTTAGAGTTAGACTCCAAGTCATCAACGTCGTCGTCATCGCTGTCTAGCAAATTGAATTCCAACAACTCTTTGTCGTTTTTCTTTAGAAAATTATAAAATTCGGGGTCCAAATCTTTAAGACCTTCCAGCTGTTGCTTATCCAGCGATCTGGATTTTTTTGCCTTTTTGATAGGTGCCTTTTTTGCTACGCCACTCTTAGCTACTTTTGTTTTAGTCGTAGAAGTCGCTACGACGGTCTCATCTGCATCCTTTCGCTTGGGCAAGACCTTTTTGACTTTCTTTATTTTAGATTCACTAGTCTTCTTTTTGGTTTTTACCAAATTCTTAATAGTTTTAACTTGCTTCGCCTTCATATTTTGAAAATCTCCTCAGCGTCGCACGTATTCAAGACAATATGTGAACTACTGCACGTGGTGATGAGACCTACGAGGTATTGCTGCCAACTCGTTTTGCCCTAATTCATTCCATACATAGTTTTTTATATGAAACAAGTGGTCAGTGCTGTGAACTCTTCCTCTTGTTGTTTTGTTGTTTCTTGCTGGAAATGCATTTTTTTGCATTGTGATTATTTTATAGTTTAATTTAAAAATGTATGCGGTCCCAGCAGGATATGAGTCTGATGACAGCGAGTTGGAGTTTCGGATGCAACGCCTCAAAGTAACAAGGTTACAAGATATAACAACCGGCGCAGGTCTCAACGGCGAAGACTTCGATGCAACGCTCAATCATGAGTTGCAAAATTTCTTGGACGATTTTCGTTGCAGATGGAATGCATCTCGCCGCACGCCACAGCCACAATTGCACCAATCGTTTAAAGGAGTATTATTGAAGAGCGATGCACCTTTGCTTCTGGCACTGAAGATGTTTGCCAATTGTCCAGACTGTATGAACCTTAAGAATAAGCAGAGTTTGTCGTTTTTCGTGTTGGATGCTACGTGTAAAATTTATCGGCAACAGCCCACGATTGGCGAACAGTGTGACGACAATACCCGCATGATTGCGTTTAATTTTATAAAGACCACCGGCTTGTTAACGTTGAACAAAGCCATGATCGAAACGTACCAACTACACAAAATTCGAGGTTTGCTATTGACAAAGTTGCGTGAAATGCAGGACAGTGGGCACTTTAAAGAGGCCGTACAATGGGCCATTCACTTGGAAGTCACGCACGAGTTTGATATGTTGGATTTGGCTTTTCCGCTGATAGCACAGGAGCGTGTAACGCTGGCAGAAGAGTACCTGGACATCGCACCACATCAACGGCTACCAATGGTGAAATTTTTGGACTCCTTGTTACACAGGGATAAATCAGTCATCGAGCTGTGTGAGCCGATCTTAGAGTGAGTCGGTTACCCTAACGTGTATGTTGCCAGTTTATTTAATTTTTTATTGAACTATTTTTTTTTAAGCCGGTATAAGCATGTAAATGCTTCGCTCAACATTTTAAGCTACCGACCAATGTCGAAGTTGGTGGCTCGACTTGCTAAAAAGTACAAATTCGATGAATCTGTCATACCCAATTATAAGTTTACCAAAACTTGTTCGTATTTACATTATCTCTACCGGGAATACCAGAAGGGAAACATGAACGTCGCCGCGTATCGTGAATTAGTTCAAGATAATACCACTAACGAAGCCTTGCAGCAAGATATCGTTTCATATATCGCTACAAACGGCGATCATCAGGAAGCGTTTATGTGGTACAAAACTTTCAAGTTAACCGAGGATAAATGTCCGCCTGAAATCAGAAATCTGCTTGAAATCGATGTAGCTGATGTACACAGCAATAGTGAGGACACAGCTGCAAGTGGTAATCAATCGGGCATTACACAAGAAGACGAATACCTAACGCTTGATTTGGACATGGCATCTATAATAATAGTGGATACAAATAAAGAATTTCAACAAATGTTGGACTACTTGGCACATGAGCAGATTATTTACTTTGATTGCGAGTGGAAACAATATGTCTGCAATAAGAATCAACTGTGCCTGCTACAAATTGCTGATACTGAGCGCGTCTATCTTCTAGATTGTTTGTCTACCGAACTAGATGCTGGTCTGTGGGCTGCACTGGGCACCAACGTTTTCAACAATGTAAACATATTGAAAATTGGCTTCTCAATGCAACAAGATTTAGTAATGCTGCAAAGCTCTCTGCCTCTCCAATTAAAATTGCAATCAAGTAATCAATATCTTGACTTACGCTGCCTTTGGCAGCATTTAAAGCAACAAAATGTTGTAATCAACCTACCATATGGTTGCATCAAACGAGCTGGCGATGCACTCAGCGATTTGACTGCACTTTGTCTGGGCAAAAGACTAAACAAGTCGAACCAGTGTTCGAACTGGGCAAATCGTCCGCTGCGTTGTGATCAGATACTATATGCGGGTAAATTTATATAAAATTCCTTATACACTAGATTATATATATTATTGTTTTACAGCTTTAGATGCGCGATGCCTGATGTTGGTATACACTATTTTAACGAGTGCGCTAACTCAAAGTGGACTTAATCTAATCTCCGTCATCGATAAGGTAGTCGCCTCGACAGATACTAACTTTGTTAAACGTTTTGGTAATGCCAAGTAACTGTGACATCTCAGCATATCTCAGATATGACAACTTAATAGTCTTTATAAATATTAAGTAAATAATTGTTCCTTACCTAATCCTAAACTTAAGTAAAAATGTGTACAAATAAAGTAAAAGAAAAATATATTTGAAGTACAAAGAAAGAAAAATGAGCAAGAGTAGGTGAGGATTTCATTCGCTTCAACTTCTGGTATACTGCTTAGAGTTTCTTCGCATATCGACTATTCCAATCGCGCTCGAAAACACTGGCCAAATCCGTGCGCAATGACTTTGGCTGATTGAGTGTCAAGTCCTTTAATATGAGGCCAATGCCGGCAGTATCCGTGAAATAGTCACCAGACCAGTTAGACGTGCCAATGTAAGCAACGTTATCAGTGACCATATATTTGTTATGATTCACTCGCCCATATGGTATCGTGTCCTGATCGGCGTCACTGGGCACAATAAAACGGCGCTAAAACAAATAAAAAGAATTAACTTATGTTGGCTTAAATAGTATAATTCGCAGACATACAACTTGTAAATCAATATGACTTCCTGTGTTCGATATATCTTGCAAAGACTTTAGATAATTATCTTCGCTAGGATTCGAGTGCTTCCACCACGATATAAGCAATTTGACCGAAACATTTCTTTCAACAGCTGCTCGTCGCAACGCATTGTCAATGTAGGGCCAATACATTTTTTTTTGTGTGTAAATTAAAAGAGGATAGTAGTCCATTACGGCAATGTGTATATAATAATTAGCGCTGTTGATTGTATTTAAAATTGCATCCAAATCATGAGTTCGACCTTCTGCGGAAAGCGGTGGGGGTGAACTAGAAAAATACGCGGCCATTGTAAAATTTTGTTCAAAGTTCACCGTTAAAGGGTTATTTGCATTAACTTGTGTTTGGTACTTATAAGGCCAAGGGTTAGGTATGCCTTCATTGGGTTTGCTACCCAGGTACCAATATTCTTCAAAAATCAGTTGTAAATCACGCGCCAAGTCTGGACAGTTCGTCGCCAACACACCCATTTCCTTCACCTGAGTCAAGGAACGCCAATCCATATTAGCGCTACCGAGATAGAAATGCGTTTTATCTGCAATCCATACTTTTGTATGCAGTACACCACTACCAAAGTATTTAGGGAAGTTTACAGACACAACATCAGCTGCGCGATATGTCTTAAGTATTTCTGTATCCAAATTCATTTCCTTATCGGTTGGTTGACTTTGAGCAATACGTATTTGCAATTTGTGCTTGGCTGCAGGATCGCCATTTGCGAGTAAGCGTTTGAATATATCCTCGCCAAGATTGGCGCTGCTATGGTTGACCACATCGCTACGAAGTAGAGACCAGTAAAATGAGCCAATGTCTAAATTTGTTTTAGAGTTGTCCAAGAGCCACTTCCAAGCGTCATATGTAGATAAAAATCTTGGACTAATTGCGCTGTAATTCATACCCAATGGTATACTTTCCACAAGCTGCATGTCGCATGAAACAGGAGCTGCCGGTCTGCTAGCAGATACCGATACCGGCACGATGGGTGCCGAAGGCGTACATTTTGGATACTTTGGTAGTAGAAAGAAAACAGTGACCGCAACTACACTTAACCAAATGCAAGCGACAATGAAAAATATTGCCAAATATTGGACGACTCTAGAACTATTCGGCTTGCATACACCATGTACTTGTCCAGGATTGGTCAAGTATGCGTAATTGCCATCTTTTGTGGGACTCTTCCCTAATAACTTCATTGCTGCTTGCTTGTTAAAATTCTACTACTGCTTCGATCAAAGATCAAGTTCATAAAGCCGGTTCAGTGTTGCCTACAACAAAAAAACCGCATGCTGCCACTTTACACTTCAAATTGTATTAAAAAATCGGCAAACTTCAATGCACCCGACAGCCCTATACTTATTTGTGCAAGGTGCAATCAAACAGCTGTTCTTGTTTGTTTGTGTTTTAGTTTTGTCATAAAAAAAATGGCGAAACTAATTAAAGCCTCATTATTTAGAAGTCTTAACTTTCTTAATTACACGTAATTACGTAATTACATAACAATTGATTTTTTATATCAAAATACAACCTTTGTTCAATAGTAATAGGCAACTGCGTTGGACATCCTCATCGTCAAATCAACAGGAAGTTGACCAAACACGAGAAGTACAACATCATGCACGCCTAGCGAATGATTGGTGGAATGTAAACGGATCCATGCGTGCATTGCATGCGTTAAATGAGATTAGGCAAGGCAATACATAGTAGTATTACTAATCTGCAAATAAAAAAACAAACCTTTTTTCAGAGTGCCCTTCATACGTGATGGCTTAGTTGCACGGGGAAACATTGCCCCGGCAAGGGTACAAACTACTCATGTACTTGACCATCAAACCATATTGGATGTAGGCTGTGGTGGAGGCGTGTTAAGCGAGCAGCTGGCACGCTTGGGTGCAACAGTAACTGGAATCGATTTGGGCGACGATGTTATTAAGGCAGCACGAGATCATTTAAATAGCAAAAGTCCCGAGTTGAAGTCAAAAATCTCATATCAGATAGCATCTATCGATATGCATGCTAAAGAGAAGTGCGAGGCTTACGATGCTGTGATTGCTTCCGAAGTCCTAGAGCACGTGTCGGATAAAGTCGCATTTCTGCAGGCGTGTTTACTTGCCTTAAAACCTTTCGGTTCACTGTTTATTACCACAATGAACAAAACGATGCCCATGTGGCTGGGGGGTGTAGTGCTGGGTGAATATGTGCTTGGAGTAGCGCCTAAAGGTACTCATCATTGGGAAAAATTTATTTCGCCGTTGGACGTGCAGCGTATATTAGACACTAGTACGTAACCATGTAATCAAACCCTCTGCTTTGTGCATAAATTTTTATTTTGCAGTGAATTGTCAAACCTTACTTATAAACGGTAGCACATACGATTTCTGGAGGAATAAATGGCGCTGGATAAATTCTAAGGACATGTGTTATGCGCTACAAGCCATTAAGTTGCCGGTAACATAAGTTTATTTCTTAGATCTATTTTATTTTAATCTATATGGTTAACATAGATTAAATTTCTTTAAATAACTTAAATAAATTCTAGATATCGTCATCAACGCGCGGCTTTTTGAATTTGGGCTTTTTGCTATGCACGGACGTGCTTCCTCTATCATGATCATCTGTGTCTTTGTTGCCGCAACTCTTCCTTTTACCAACGTTTTTTCGTTGGAATTTCTTATGCATTGTTCTGGTTGCTGCTGGCGCACGATTAAAATAAAACGCGGCAGCCATATCTTCGTCGGTAATTTCCTTTGGTTGATCATGCTTTTCCTTGGTCTGTTTTTCCAAGCTTTCTAATTCAAGTAAACGCTCGATTTCTGGATTCATGCCACGAAAACTGAGTCTGCCGTCCATTAATCCTTCACAGTTTTTAAAACTAGGCTCAAAAATGAAGTTGGAGGTACTATTCAACATCTCTTCATTTATTTCGTTGGAGTACATAGCTAAACCCTCTTCCACTTCGAGCTCTTTAGCCGCTTTTGCCTTTGAACGTTGCATGAACTTCATCTCGAGTATTCCTTTGGAAAGACGGGGCTTAGCGTGTTTGGAAGGCATTTTACTTAGTGTTCGTTATATATAAAAGAAAAATATATTTTTCATCAAAAAAGTAAAAGGATAGTACGCGACGAAACCTTCGCAATGTAATTATTCTGTTAATATTTGTTCTCTTCTTCGTTCTTCACAACGAACACATGTTCGTAAGGAAGACGGTCGACAACTCTAGAATAGAGTACCATAAATAGGGTTACGAGATTGATTATTTCAATGAACTCGTGTGACATTAACCGCAAAAAGGTCAAGAAGTTTTGGTTCCTGTGGTACATTATGAAGTTTTTGATCTCGAAACATGAAACAAATTGTTAACTTCCCTGCCAATCAGTGTTCCTACGGGTTAGCGATAATAACAATCCTAAATGCGTAAGCACTTCTTGAAGAGTTGTTATACAAATTTTGAAGTAGTTGGCAGTCTTAATCGTTACTTTCTTTATTTTAAAAACTGATCTTAAGCCAATTTGGATTATGTTCTTCTTTATCACAAAAATATATTACTAATCTGTTCGACGTTTTCTTATTTTATTCAGAAGACTCTTTAGTCTTCTATAATTGGCTTAAATGGTTCAACTTTCTCAATAAAAGGCCATCATGCAATTTCGATGTATCCTCACTTGCAAGTGTGTCTACATATACAACATTGCGCATTTCAATAAACATTTCGCTCCGGGATATCAGCAGCTCCGTAGCGACGATGCATTATATAAAGTATCTGACGTTGAATTCGCAAAAAGGCGTCTGGTGGTAACGAGGACAGTATGGTTCGAATTCCATCACAAAGAATATTTATTTCATGAACGCTATTAATTTTCTTCATTTTGTTGCAAATCTTTATCTTTCCAAATTGTGCAAGTGAAAGAGATTTATCGAGTGAAGTTGAAATGTTACCAATGCTTTTCATTGGTATTAATTCTTGGTTAGTAGGTGGAATTCTTGATATCTTGATCTGAAAGGAGATACAGTATATATATTTGAAATACACACAGGCAGTTATTATTCAGATACCAATTCAACGTCATCGAGAACTTTTAGGAAGTCGAACTCAGCGTTATATTCAAATTCCGAATCAAAATGGGAAAACGATTTGCAAAAATTTTTTTTTGCTAATCTTTCCTTTATTGCTTCGGCCTGTAATATGCCAATTAAGTTCTCAATTTGCTCTCTGGTGACATTTTTTCCAAATTGATTGGATATCCAATTCCAGATAGTATTTTTCATGTCTACATTATAATAATCTTCATTGTGGGAATTCCAAAGACACTCGTGACCACGATAGAAACGTATTAGAGTTACAACGTTATCACGTTTATCAAAAAGATTGTTCGCGTAGCCTCTAGATTGATAGTCATGTTTGTCGGGTTCACTTCGCCAAATACCAAAGTCAGATTTTGAACGGAGTAATTTTAAACGACCAAAACGCAGTCTGTTTTTACACATCCAGAGTCAGCAGTCCTTTAAAAAAGTCCTTAAACTAGTTTTTCGTTTTATTTTTTCAACTTCCATAAAGTCGAATCTTTGATTTTGATTTATGTATGTATTTAAAAAATATAATTATATATTGTATACTCCTTTCTCCCCATTTGACATGTCGCAACACTGAATTTTTTTTCATATGAATTGACGCTTTGCAACACTGACTCATGACATAAATGGCGGCGGATTTTTGCTCAAGCGCCAAGTTTTGTATTTAATTTATAATTTACAAAGCAGATTGTGGATGTGAAATTGAAATTGCTATACATATGCAATAGTAAATACTGACGTTTTCAAGAGCAATTGTAACTGTGTGCGCCATGAGCAAGCGTAAATCTCGCGAAACAACGCAAAAAGGGGACACTGTGGCAGCAGCTGCGCCCACCCCGCCTGAAGAAGAAATACAACAATTGGAAGTGCGACTCGAACCTATACTGCCAGCACAAGAACAACAACCACAACAAAATCGCTTAGTGGGCTCTCTGGTACTATTGACTCAAAAGTTTGTCAATCTTATGAAAGCGAATGGTGGTCACATTGATTTGAAAGAGGTGAGTTCGTAAATTTATTCACAATTCTTATAGTTGAAAAAATGCCAATTTTAGGCAACAAGAATATTAGATGTTCAGAAACGACGGATTTACGATATAACTAATGTATTGGAAGGCATTGGTTTGCTCGAGAAGTCACGACACACTTCAGTCGTTAGATGGTGGTAAGAATAAATTGAAGATTTTTGTTAACTGTTTAATCTGATGAACAATGTTGCATTTCGCTTTTCAGTGGTGGGGATTTTAAAAATAGTGATGATCGTATACATTTTGAAGCAGCTTGTGCACGCACAAGTCACTTAAGAGAACTGGAAAACGATCTGGACACTCAATTAGACTATGCTCGTCGTAATCTTCGATACGTAATGCAAGACCCAGCCAACAGTTCGTATGCATATGTGACAAGGGATGATCTGTTATCAATTTATGGGGAAGATGTAGTATTCACTATACCAGCGCATGACACGGAAGTGCAGTATTCTTGCAACGATCGCGAACTGCAAGTATCCCTTGACAATGGTGGTACCATCGATATACGATTAGTGACGGACCAGGGAAAATGCAAGACGACGAAACCTGAAACCGAGGCTCTCATGGCTCATTCGCGTTTAGAGACACCTTCGCCGACTATTTCGTCTAGATCGAGTGAGTCAACGACGTTAACCACAGGCCATCAGGTGACGGATGAGCACATGTATTCTTGTAACCCGGAATTAAAAGAAGAAATGCAAGCTATTGAAAACGAATTGACTGCTAGAATAATATTTCAAAGGTGCACGGCTGGACATTCTCTGCGAAGATATTTTCCTGATGATCCCAAAATGGGTAAATTCTTAACTTTTTATTTTTGTTTTCAAAAATTGTAGTTTTTCTTCTATCTTTCCAATAGAAAACCCGCCACTGCTACAGTTAAATCCACCTCAAGATGATTTTAATTTTGTGCTTACCAGTGATGAGGGCATATGTGAACTTTTCGACATACCCTGCTCGTAATATCCAAAGAGTGGGGCTTTCGCCTGCCCTAAAAACCTTTTTAATGGCCGCTTATAGTGCAAATATTAAAAAAAAAACATTAGTGGAAATTTACTTAACCCCTAATTGTGTAGATCTTTTTAATGTATTTCTGACTAGAATAATTAACAGTAATTTTCCAAATTGCTAATATCTTTCTTCTTAACACTTTACGCTATATATTGATTAATTAAGCGACTCTTCGAAAGACTTTAGGAACATTTACTAGACGATCTTTATTAAAAAAGAAAATTTGAAAATATCTTGGTGTTTTTTTTTTTCTTTAGATATATAATAATGATTATGTATTTCCCGCTAACTTGAAAATGTAAGTATAGATCTGTTATTATTAATAGACTCCCCACTGGCTCTATTATTTGTTAAATTATTTGGAGGGTAACATCAGAAGACTATTTCGATTTGTACACATACATACAAATGTACATATGTATGTCCAAACTAGACCAAAACAACTCAAAAAGAAAATATCGTGCCACAAAATTTCAATTTTGGTAATTAAAAATAAGAATAACAAAAGGAGTTAAGTTTGAGCGCCTGAATTTTAGATTATTATCAAAAAAGACATTTTTTTTTATCTCATTATTTGCCGATCTGGCAACGAAAGCAACAGATGTAAATAACGGTAACGGTTTCACAGATTTCGCGTAAACTTAAGTTGTGAATTGATATTTTTTAATGCGTAATTAAACAAAATGGGTGATCATGATTTAAAAAGAGTCTGGTCGCAATTAATGACACTTAAACCCAATGCCGGAAATTGGTCTAAAAAAAAGTTGGAAACAGAATTTCATAAATTAATGAAATGTGCGAGCAATGGTCGAGGACACGTTCGCCTTTTTTGTTGTAATCAGGTAATTAACATAAAGCAATACCTTTAAAAATATGTAAAAGACTTTTAATTAGCAACAACTCCAGAAACAAGTAAGCACTGAAAGCTTAAAAGGACAAACGGCAACACCGACAATATTTTCTGATAACGACAGCGATAACCAGCCTTTAATATTTCTTTTGAATCAAATGAAGCAGCCAGAAGATCTGCGCGCAACTGACAATCAAAGGAAACTTCGAGGTCGACGTCCATCTAAACTATCTAAGAGCAGAAATATATATAAATCAAAGGCGATCAACTCTAAAGTGAGTGTAAAGCGATTCCGTTTTATAATAGAATCCATATCCGATTTCAAAGTATTCGTATTGCCGCATGTGGAAAATAAACTTGCAGCACATATAGGTGATTTGCCGTTAAATTTGACATTAAAACAAGATAAATACCAGAATAACATGAAGGCGGCGTTAACAGAAGATCAGTCGTGTCTCGATTTAAGATATGCTTCTAAAAACAGAAATACTTTGGATGCAAGTTGCAATATGGTAGAGCTTGATATAGGAAACAGCACCATTAAAAAGCCAAACTTGGATGGCAATGAATCAATTGTTAGCGGAAAGTCAGAGTTAGATGAAATTTTTGAGTCATTGCTCATAAGCCTTAGCGGCGGCAGAGAATCATGTAGCACTAGCAAATCTTTTGAGAAAAAAAAATTATTCAAGGACTCTAGTGTTTCAATACAGAGTAATTGCGCTGGACAGAAGGGCAAACTAGATAATACTTTAAGTGCAAACTATTACGAAGATATCCACACATCAGGATGTAATTTATCATTCAAAAGTCCAGCAATTAAATGTTCAAAAGCACAAAATTCCAATGGTAGTAATGTCATGAAAAGAATGTTTAATCTATCCAGCAGCACATCGGCTTTTAGTCCAATTACAGCAGAAACAGTTACTGACAAGCATTTAAGACAGTCGCAAAGTTCCCAAACGGTTCGTGCTACTTTTTCAAAGTATTCCCAAGTTAGTACTGAAAGCAATACATTAACGAATTATGAAAATGCTACTAACAACTCTACTCAGTTGAAGGAAAAATTATATAAGTCAGCTGAAAATGCAATAAAACAAGACAATGGTAGCGCACAAGAAACCGTGAAATATATTACCGAGTTCCAATCAATCTGCTTTGAAGATCTTCACGTTGCACCAGATGATAATAACAATGATTCTTTATCTTCGGACACTATTTGGCATACTTTCGAAAGTGAGGCACCTGCTGGACAGACAGATGAAACAACGTCCGAGACGTTTGAAAGTAATGCAAAGGGAAATCACGACATTAAGGCTTTATCAATATGCAATATTGATAAGCCTAAAGTTGCTAAAGATACACGATCATTTTATATGCTGCCCGGTGCTACTGTATTAGGTTTGGTAAAAAATCGAAACTTCATTGAAAATTTATCTACAGTCAAGGGCGCTTTAGCCAAGCAAAAAGATTGTTTTATAAGCCCTTCTTACAGTTGTTTTGTGTCACAATCGGTAATAACACTTCAAACTGCTATTGGAACCATGTGTGAAAATACTTTTGGAGGCAACTGTTTGCAGCACCTAGACGGTGTTTGTCCTGGAGAAGTCTTCTGCCACCGATCGCATGCATGCTATCGACTTGGTGATGTGCAGAATAAACTGTTTCGTATGAAGCCCGACGAGCTTGTGCACGCATATCGCTTCATGTGTCGCAAAAAAATAATTTTCAAAAATTTCTGTAAATTATTTGTGAATGTGTACGCCATTAGACAACAGACTAATGAACTCTTGCAGTTGATCAGAGATTCTAAACGCTATCCGGACACTTGTATACAGTGCCTAAAACCTGTCTACGATGCGTTACGTCAGTGTGGTTTAAGTGCAAACGATGCTTGCTATGAGATCTCTACGCGTCTGCTCGTACCGACAGCAGCCATTGAAAAGCGGACAAAGCTGTTAGACGCACTTGTTGGGTTAATATTGACCACTGATTGGTTATGTTTCTTGCCGCTGATTGAGAAAATTTGTGCCTTGAAGAATTATAAGCTTGAACCACAGCCACTTTCGACAATTTTAAATTATGTTTTGCACAGAAATAATCACCATCTGACTAAAAGAATTGCTAAAATGATCATTAATATGCCAGTGGAACAGTACGCTGAGAATAAGGCAAAAGTGGAACTGCTCATGAAGAAATTCCTCGAAGACCACAAATTTGGAAATATGACATGTGCATTTTATAAAGGCGAACTCAATCCAGATTATAGAACGATATTTGAAGGTAAATGTTATTTATGGAATAGTTTATTTTGTTATAATCATAACATATAAACTTCTTGTAGATGATTTTCAGCATATAAAAGTTTTGAAAGACGACAATAATTAAAAATCGACTAAGCTATACTAATAATATTGAATTCTTTTGCAATTTACAAGCTGTTTGCGATATACACATAACTGCAAATTAATACTCTGTGCTAAGAGCTAAAAAGTGAATACGTTGTAACGTGGATATACCGCAGCTATAAACTAATTTGTGAATTTTCTAAAACCTCTACAATATTGTTTTAAGGAGAAATTTGTATTGTTTTTTTGTATTATGCATTTCATTTGACAGTCCTTGTCGAATCTAGGACTGTTAACAGCAAGGAAATTGCTATATTTGTTTTCTTTTATGTTCAAATGTTATCGATTAAAATAGGCAACGCCAAAAAAAAAAGCGGTTTCCTTAAATAAATTAATTTTTTAATTAATAATTATTTTTCGAACTACTTTCGCCTTCCCTTCTTCCAAGTCTTTTTACCATGCTGCTGACCAGCACCACCACCCATGGGTTTCATTCGTTTGCGTGCACCAACGAATTGCTCCGAATCATCGTGGTCAATGCCACCCCCACGTTTAAATTTTCCCCTGCCACCTTTGCTTTCTTCCAGATCCTTCAGTTCCAATTTTGCTGTGCGCTGTGCCTCACCAACGCGTTCCTGTAACGCCATAACTTCATCCTCTTCGCATTTGTATAAATCCAGCTGTTTTCCTAGCAAATGTTCAATACGTTGATACAACTCAATATCATATTGTGTGACGAAGGTAATAGCTTTGCCAGCACGTCCAGCACGAGCCGTGCGTCCGACACGATGTATGTAATCCTTACTGTGCGTGGGTATGTCAAAGTTAAGCACCACATCGACATGCGGTATATCCAGGCCTCGTGAAGCGACATCTGTTGATATGAGTATGGAACGATTTTTCGCTTTGAATTTGTTTAACGCAGCTAAGCGTCTATTTTGAGACATTTGCCCATGTAGTGGAATGGCTGCAAGACCAAGTGCTCGCAACATAAGTGCTGTCTTCACAGTGTTGTTGCAGGTGCTGCAGAAGATCATAAAGCTATTACCCGCCAGTTCGTTGATGATGTGCACGAGGTAGACATCTTTGTACTTAACAGGTATGAAAATATAGTATTGCAACAGCTGTTCTACAGTCTGGTATTTGTTGGACACTTCCACTTTAACTGGATCCTTGAGTGAGGCTCGCTGCAGTTTCTTTACCTTTTTAGTCATTGTAGCGCTGAAAAGGAAAGTTCGTCGATCGCGAGGCAGCACCTTGAGTATTTTATCAAGTTCCACTTCGAAGTCCATGTTTAGTATGCGATCTGCTTCATCCATTACCAGATATTTGATAGCCTTCAAGTTAAAACCTTTCAAGTTTTCGAGATGGTCAACAAGGCGGCCAGGTGTGGCAATGATGATGTGCGGCTTTTTGGCTAGCTGAAGTCCTTGTGCAACCATATCCATGCCACCAACTATGACACAACATTTCACACCGATGCCGCTGCCTTTGAGTAAAAAATATAAACATTAACAAAAGTTTTGCATAAGGCTTCTCAGAGATTGTTTTTGGAAAGACTCAGAGGTAGTGACGAAATAAAAATTAAATATTTCATGTTTTCAAATGAAAAACTCAAAAAAATTTTTAACATCATTGTAGGTTTGGGTCTCTTTGCATACAGTATTTGAACTCACCTAATGCTTCAAACTGCTCTGAGATTTGAAACGCAAGTTCGCGCGTTGGCGTTAAAACCAGTGCAAAGTAGCGTTGTGGATTGTCTAAGAGAGCTTGTAATATAGGTAGAGCAAAGGCGCCCGTTTTGCCTGAGCCGGTTTCGGCTAAACCAATTATGTCCTTATCTTGCAACGCCACCGGAATTGCTTCCCGTTGTATCTTGGACGGTGCTTTCCATTTCAATTCATCACAAGCTTTGCACAGTGTATCATTAAGGCCCTGATCAAGAACAAAAACATTTAATTACAATACTCGTTAAACTGTACCAGCAAACCTACAAGTTGCTGCCAAGTAAGTTGACTTTCTTCCTTGTCAGTAGCCGCTTCGTCGGGCGCATCTTTATCTGAGACATTTTCTTCTGTGTTGTCCAAACTCTCTTCCTGCTCCTGTTCCTCGTCGCCACTTAATTCTTCTTCGTCTTCTGTTGTTTGTTGCTGTTCTTCGTCTGATGTTTCAGACATTTTATGTTGTTATAAGATCGCTTCAGTAAAATTATTTCAAATATATTGGAAGCAAATAGAATGGTTAGACCACGTGGAACGGTGTGCTCAAAATGAACTCTAACCTAGTAGTTGTAATTGGTGTTGTGCGACAGAGTAGTTGAATAACCATATTGACTAACAGGTTCACTATCGCTTCAGTGTTGTTGAAGAGGAATAGGAATTCCAAAGCACGAAATCATTCTATCTCACTCATGTACAGTGCATGTTATGCATCTCTCTTCTGATAACGTCATTAGTATTTGTATCGTTTCACCTCTAATTCAAGAAATCGATCCAAAGTTGTGTGAAATAATATATAATTTATCTGGATCCGTATTAAGATTCTCGGCAGACGCAAAATTAGCAAAGAATGTAATTATAAAATAGGCACGAACGCTTTTGTGAATATGGCATCAGCTGAAAATTAACCTTTAGAATGACTATTGGTTGCAAAATTTCTTTTTAGGAACATCATACAAATTCATTAAAGAAAGTTGTGGGGTGGTGGGAGTATTACACGAAACGAAAACGCAGAGTGCATCAATTTGATGTGTACACACGACAACAACGGCGACAGCGGCAGCGACGACGACTAACGAAAAAGAGAGTACAATAAACAACTAAACGAAAGCGAAACGTGGAGGCGTAAGGAGCTACAAGAAATACACACGCTATCGGCAAAGCAGCAGAAATCGTTCAGGATACGACCGAAAAAGACGAAAAAAGGGATATATATACTATTATCGAGTGAAAGCCGAAACAAGTGGGTGGCACTGTTGTGTGCTTTCTCGGCAGTTCCAAATATTTAGTAAAGAACCAAACGCATCGGAATGAATCCCGCTGTAGATCCTTGGGTAGTAACCCCTCGTGAGAAGTTGAAGTATCAGGAGCAATTTAAATCGTTGCAACCGCAAGCTGGATTTATCACTGGCGCACAAGCAAAAGGCTTTTTCCTACAATCTCAGCTGCCGCCGTTGATTTTGGGACAAATCTGGTGAGTCATTGTCATTTTCTTTCCACGAATTTGCATTTGATTTAGTTCTGTTTATGAAGGCGTTTTGGCGATAAGAAGTTTTGTTTATTTGCTTAATAAGCATAAACGCCCGCCCCATGAACTAAAACAAAAAAAAGTGAATAAATAAATAAAAATATACTCAGCCGCGTTGACTGGCTTTCTTATCTATTTGCTTTTGTTTTACATTCCAGGGCACTCGCGGACACTGACTCTGATGGCAAAATGAATATCGTTGAGTTTAGCATTGCCTGCAAGCTGATAAATTTGAAATTACGTGGCATGGATGTACCAAAGCAGTTGCCACCAGCGTTGACGACTTCGTTAGCTGACTTAAGCGGCGGCTCCATAAGCCCGCTGGATGCAACAAAAGCAGCTCCTATAGTTCCAAAGCCCATCGTGCCGCCTGCTGCAGTAGTAGCGCCTAATATTGCTCCAGCAACACTGCCTGGAGTTATACCGCAGATGGTACCGAGTGTTGTTGCAGCAGCGCCGCCAGTCGTTGTGCCAACACAGCCTTTGGCTGGTATTCCTGCGGCGGTGCCCGTGCTGCCAGGGGCCGTTGTATCACCACCAGGTGTGGTAACCGCGGTTGATGCTGTCAAGATGCCTGCAACACCGACTCCGCCACAAAGTAATCCACCAAGTCGGCATATGTCTATCTCAGATCGTGCACCTTCTATTGAGTCGCCGTAAGTAGCCAAATGAAAAAAAGTTTTTCTGCCTTGTAATTAAATATTTACTTGTTCTTTGAATCCTAATTCAGACAAGGAGAGTGGGCTGTAAAGGCTGCTCAAAAGCGCAAATACACGCAAGTCTTCAACGCTAATGATCGCACTCGTTCAGGATATTTAACTGGAGCACAAGCCAGAGGTGTACTCGTACAGAGCAAACTCCCACAAGCAACGTTAGCGCAAATATGGACACTTTCCGATGTGGATCTTGATGGGCGCTTGAGTTGTGACGAGTTTATCCTGGCCATGTTTTTGTGTGAGAAAGCTATGAACGGCGAGAAATTACCGGCAACATTGCCCCAGGATTGGATACCGCCAAATTTGCGCAAAAGCAAATCAAGACAATCGTCGGTGTCCGGTGTTGTTGGCACCGGATCACATCCGGGGTCACAGCCTGCTTCAAGACATGCCTCGATTTCATCGCAGGGTGCTGTCGTCGATGCTGATCCAGCTGCAGGTCTACCACAGAGTAAGTTATCTATTTTTTTTTTTTGTTTCAAAGAATTCTGAATTAATGGTATTGCACATGATTATAGCTTCATTTGAAGACAAACGAAAGGAGAATTATGAAAAGGGAAAAGTCGAGCTCGATCGCAGGCGTAAAGTAATGGAGGACCAACAACGCAAGGAGCGTGAAGAACGCGAACGTAAGGAGCGTGAAGAAGCAGACAAGCGTGAAAAGGCACGCTTGGAAGCGGAACGTAAGCAACAGGAAGAATTGGAGCGGCAATTGCTAAAGCAGCGCGAAATCCAAATGGAAAAAGAGGAACAACGCAAACGCGAATTGGAAGCCAAAGAAGCAGCGCGCAAGTAAATATGAAAATTATTTAGTTTTTGGCAGAAAATAGCTCAAAATTATGTTTTTATCTCTTCTCCAGGGAACTCGAAAAGCAACGTCAACTCGAATGGGAACAGGCACGCATTTCCGAAATGAACACACAAAAGCAGCGTGAACAGGAACGTGTACTGAAGCAGAAGGCACACAACACACAGCTCAATGTGGAGCTTAGCACATTAAACGAAAAGGTATGTTATGGCACAGCGAAAAACAAAAAATTAAATAGAAATCTTACTGAATCCATTTTGATTGTAGATTAAAGATCTCTCTCAAAAGATTTGCGATACACGAGCGGGCGTTACAAATGTCAAGTCCGTAATCGATGGCATGCGAACACAGCGTGACACCTCAATGACTGAAATGAGTCAGCTAAAAACGCGCATTAAGGAGCAGAACGCTAAATTGCTACAATTAACGCAAGAGCGTGCCAAATGGGATGCAAAGGCCAAAGCAGGTGGAGGCGCTGGTGGCAATACAGCGCAGCAGGAATACTTGAATGCGGCATTCGCCAACAAGCAGTTGGTGATCAAACAGCTAAAGGACAAAGTGGAAAACATCAAAAACGATATCGAGGCCAAGAAAGAGGATCTAAGCTCAAATGATGTGCAAGTAACAGAAGTAAAGGGTGAACTGTCGATGCTGATTAATAAGTGTGACGAACTCTACAAAGATTACGACACACAACGCACACAGGTGCTCGAGCTGAAATACAATAAGCGCAATGAAAAAACAATGAGTTCAGCATGGGGCGATACTAGCGCCAGCGCAGGCTGGGGTAACACAACTGCACCGGGCACTGCCTTAGATGGCTATGGGTTGAGCAATGACACTAGCGCTTTGACGGAACCTGCAGCTATCGATGTCAGCGGACCAGCGCCGGAAGGCTTTACCAAATACCGCGCAGTCTATGAATTCAACGCCCGCAATACGGAGGAAATCACCTTTGTGCCGGGCGATATTATACTTGTGCCGCTGGAACAAAATGCTGAGCCTGGTTGGTTAGCTGGTGAGATAAATGGCCACACAGGTTGGTTTCCGGAATCTTACGTGGAGAAAATCGAAGACGATTACACAACGGTAGCGACGAGCGCGCAGGATGTGTATAATGATAATAGCGCAATTACCGCTGACATTGACTTAGCGGTTCCAACGACTAATGCCGCAGCCGCTGAAACGGAAGATCTGGAATACTACATAGCCGCATATCCTTATGACTCTACCGAGGAAGGAGACTTAAGCTTTGGCGCTGGCGAAATGATTATGGTAATAAAAAAGGAAGGCGAATGGTGGACTGGCATGGTTGGCAACCGGACTGGCATGTTTCCATCGAATTACGTACAAAAAGCAGATGTGGGTACAACGACGACCGTGCTTGAGGATGCAAAATCAGCGGCATTTGATGCCTCTTCGCCGGTAAGTCACATTTTATCGCCAACTTCCCAGCTAGTAGAGTGTTTTCGCTATTGTTACTAACATGCTTTCTCATGCCGTTCTAATAATCTTTGCCACATTTTGCATTCGCCTAATTGTTGCTTGTTTTCCTACGCCAATTATGCGTTGATTGCGAGCAGCATGTTGCTGAAGTC
Source organism: Stegana nigrithorax (assembly GCA_037044495.1). Lineage (NCBI taxonomy): Eukaryota > Metazoa > Arthropoda > Insecta > Diptera > Drosophilidae > Stegana > Stegana nigrithorax. Next base: position 170,255 of record JBAMBQ010001632.1, on the reverse strand, counting down.
TTAAATGGCAATGCAGCAGCTTATGATGCCGTTTCACCAGCAGCAGCAGAAGTAGCTGCAACGATTACGGAAACGCAGCAACCGCTTGCCGCCCAAACACCTGATAAAGTTCAGCCGCCCAGTAGCATCATAGAGGACACACGTACAAATGAAGATCTGGACATTGAAGTGTCGCAGATCAATACACAGTCGAAAACACAGCAAAACGCCGAACCGGCGGAAAGCTACAGTCGGCCCATGTCACGCACTTCTTCCATGACACCCGTAATGCATTCTCTTGCCGCTCGCACAATTTTCTCAAGTTAATCAAATTTATTTATGAATTTTCTCAAATCTGCAGGGCATGCGCGCCAAGCGCTCGGAAATTGCACAAGTGATTGCACCCTACGAAGCAACCAGTACGGAACAGTTGTCGCTTACACGCGGTCAGCTCATTATGATACGCAAGAAAACTGATTCCGGCTGGTGGGAGGGTGAACTGCAGGCAAAAGGTCGTCGACGACAGATCGGTTGGTTCCCAGCCAGCTACGTAAAAGTGTTGCAAGGCGGACGCAATAGTGGCCGCAATACACCCGTCTCCGGAAGTCGCATCGAAATGACGGAACAAATCTTGGGTGCGTATATACTTACATGCATAAATGCTTCGTGTTGCAGTACACTACTACATGGCCACTTCAATTTGCAGACAAAGTTATTGCTCTGTATCCATACAAAGCACAAAACGACGATGAGCTGTCCTTTGATAAGGACGACATTATCAGCGTACTAGGTCGGGATGAGCCTGAATGGTGGCGTGGAGAATTGAATGGCTTATCCGGCTTATTTCCGAGCAACTATGTGGGTCCGTTTGTGACGTCCGGTAAGCCAGCGGCCAATGGCAAGTGAAGCAGCATGCTGCCAGCCAGTTAGCCAATAAAGCTTTACTCTTTTCAATTGGAAGTCATGTGTACTCAATTAAGTCTTTGATTATGCTCTCTCTTCGTTTAATTTATCAATTTTGTTTTTATTATTTTCTTTTCTATTTAATATTGCTTATTAATTTAATTCAACAATCATATACATTCCGGCGTTAAACGTAATTTCCTGATTTTTTTCCTTTTCTCACTTAACTCGTAATGTTTTGCCTTCTTAAGTTAAGCATAATGTTTTGCCACTAAAAAATATAATTTTGATTTATACCGGCCCTTAGCCACTATCTCACTATCTATTAGGTTCAAATATATAACTTACAATCATATTTAAGCCTTAAAGTTGTCATGTATGTTAGTTTTGTGAAATTTTTATGCGCATCCTTTTCAATTGTTTTGAACGTTGCAATAATTTAGATTTTGTAAATTTTCATTATTATTAAACTTAGTTTAAATATTTGTTGGCCATTATTTATAGTTTTTTTTGTTACATAATTTGTATTGTACATATGATGCTTTGTGTATCTAGTATTTTTTTCAGATTTTCTGTTAGCATTTACAATTATTTATTATTATACACAGAAATATATATATAAACTGATTTTTATTGTTTAAAATGTTTACTTCAAAACAACTTAACGGTGAATTGTTATTCCTTTCATGTTTTCACCCAGGGAACGTATAACGAGCCATTGGCTGTGGCATGTAATCAGCTGCAAGGTATTGTCCTAAATCAATTCCCTTGTTTTTTTATTTTTTGTTATTTTTTTTTTGTCCTAAGCAGTTATATACGTTACACTAATAGTTAAATGTGCGCAATATTAAAATTCCGTATAGTATATTATTACGTATTTAACGTATTTAAGCTCAATACGAAAAAATGCGAATTAAATATAAAAATCTAAACTAAAATTTGCAGTTTTCTGTGCATATTTGTTAAAAGTTGTTCAAAAGTACATTCAGTTTTACCGAGCACACACAGCGCAAAAAATGCCATCATATGTGCATAAAATTAAAAATTAAATAAATCTACAAGCTATTAGGCATAAAAACGTAATTGTAAATTGTTGTTTAATTGCAAACATGCAAAATTTCTAATGCATATGCTAATCAAATTATTTGTTTTTTTTTCTATAAAAAAAAACTAAACTTTAAACAAATTATTTGTAAATAAGACGGAAAGCAATTGGTATGCATGTTTACAATTCATACACATATTTTATACAACATACGTCAAGCAGCACGCATTGCGATGTGTATTAACGGAACAAATGAAAGTAAAGTTTTATGTAAGCAGAAAACAAAAAGAGAAAACCAGCTGACGTTGTTATTAAACGTTATCTTATTTACATATGTACATGCATACATACATATGAATGTATCTTTAAAATGATTATATGCGCATTGCAAAAACCAACACTGAAGCATATTATTAAAACTGACTTGTGCATTGCAATCAATCGAATGTTTGTGTTTTTATATGTAACTAAATGCTATAAATATTTAGATTATTATTATTATGTATATGTTTTAATTTTAAGCGTGTCAACTGCCACTTCTTTAATAATATAGTTTAACTGTTAAAGCTATGCATGTGTATTGTGCATCATTGTGTAACATGAAGTGCAACCAATGCAATTTCATTTACGTCGATATATTGTGTTAATCTTTGTTCACTGAATTGTTATAGTTGCGCATAGTTTTGCAGAGTTTTTAATTTGGTACGCTGCAATAAATGTACTCACTTCATGCTACACAAGCCGATACTATGATTATTAACTAAACTATTGTTTAGTGTACAAATGAAATACGAAGTCTTCTCACATTGCGTGTCGTTTATCCAACGCGTCCCTCTATGCCCTTACAGCACACTTAGCAGCTGTTTAGCACATTCTTTGCGTTGCTTTATTACTAGTCAAGGAGCAATTAAACAAAAGGAAAACAAAATAAATGTTATTTGCGTATATATAAAATTAAGCTATATAGCCAAGCAAATAATTAAAATGAGAAATGTTTGTGGAATTTAATGAAATATTACATAGCTATTATTATTATTATTATTATTATGTATTCTCTAAACTTATTACAAATGCCTTTGTGTAGCGTTAAACTGTGTAACGAAGTTAATTCGACTTTATCTTTCAACTTGTTATTGCTTGCAACTATAAATTAATCAGAGAAATCTACAAACTTACAAACACTATACAAAAAAAGAATAAAAAAAACATTAATGTAGCTAATGTTGGGTTGACTATTGAATTACATATATGAACTATATATATACACATTCACATACATATACAATATACATAAATATATGATTTATTTAGCAAAATGTTTACGAATGCATACTTAAAATTATTATAACAAAGTTCTAAGCCACTCAAAGCTGAAAACATTAAATCAAATATAATAATTACACGTATACATAATTAATATAATATATTACATGTGTGCTCATATTTAAAAAGCGCAAATGACAACAAATAAGTAAAATTCGTTAAATCGTTATACAAAATAAAATTAAATGGAAACAACATCAAATTATTAATTAACATTTACGCAAATTAAATAGTTAAGAAAATCAAGCAAAACAAATGACTTAAAAAACGTGTAAACGTGACCATCGATATACAATTATATCTTATTGGAATCCAAAATAATGGCGCTCCGCTGCCGACGATTGCCTGGCCTGTACTCTGGACCAGTTTTTCAAACTGGCACGAAACGATCGCCGGACTCGCATCATATACAGCATACGCATGAATTGATCTAGTTATACCACATACGATTGACCGAAGGAAATACTCATATAGTTATTAAATAAAAAAACAAAAGATATTAAATGTATGCAAAAATACACATATATTAACTACATATATCAGTTTCAAAGAAAATATTTGGTGCAATAAATGTATAAACTGAATTTGATAAATTGTTTTTATTTAAATTAAACCACAGAGATTATTAATCTAATATGGCCGCACGTCACACGAGTTGAAACTTTTGTTCCTGGGTGCTAATAACCCATGATTCACATTAGAGACGCACATCGGCGCAACAACTCTGCGCATTGCGCATGCGCACACTTTGCGCATCTAACTAGGCGCAGAGCACAGCAACAATAATGTATCATCCCAACAAATCTATATTGAATGAAAAATTTCATAACGCACAATTTTGATCTGATTTTCTTTCAATGTTAATCTCGTATCAGGCGCTAACAATTGGAAATTAAATTAATTTTTCTATAAAAAGATTTTTTAGAAAGTAATAGATGGTTGTGAATTAAGTTGCATGTAAAAGATCGGCTTGAAAAAAATTAGAGAAGCGCAGAACAACATCTGACAGGTCCAGCTAGTAGGATATAAAATGGGTAATTTAAGTTAACTGATTCAGATTGGGAAAGGGCAGATTATCCGGTTCAATACCAGGTTGGATTTGATTAGAATAAAACCCCCTGAAAAAAATCAATAAAAACAATATGGTAATTAATTTTTTTATTTAATTTTTTCGCTTTTAATAAAATTCTTATATAATATTAAAATCAGTTTAACAATTTACAATTCTTTATGCACTATTTATTAATTTTCACTTCTTTGATTTGACAATTTAAGTTTATAAGAATTTCATTTTTAACTTAAGGCCTACAATTTGAAATTGCAATTTGGTTACTATTTTTTATAATTTGTTTTATTTATTTTATTTTTTTTGGTTTTTAATTAACGCTTCACACATTTAGCCGATTTTGTTGTGGTTTGCGCTGAAATAAAATGTTCCATTATATTTTGTTGTTTTTATTGTTGCGTTAAATAATTTATTTCTGCTATAAATTGTTGCGCTAATAAAGTTTAATATTTATATTTTATTTCGACTTTAAATATAAATTTAGTAGAATTCTCCAAGTCATTATTGTCTTTAGTAAGAGAGAAACGAAACTGTACGTTACAAAGTATAAAAGCGGCAATGACGCTTGGCCGTGGGGGGTTTGTAAGAGTAATGTAAGGAAACTAATTGAATTAACGACAAATCGAATGCTTGTACCATATTGTGGTGTGCGCGGCAATGCCGCATTAAGTTCTATTTAATATTTTACTTTTTCGTTTAAATACTTTTTCTGCAGTAGCATAAAATGTTTACAAAAATAATTTAAATCGTACTATGAGTTTTATTTTAAGTTTGTTCATTTTTTGGTTTTTTTACTATTTAATCTAAGTTTTGCGCTTTAATTGTTATGAGCTAAACTAATTCTCGGTAATGTTTAATCTTCTCGGCGTTAAGTTTGAACTTTTTTTTTTTTTAAATACACTGTACAAATTTTCCTGACATGGACACACTTATCGCACTTATTCGCATTTAACTAAATTAAACTAACACAACGAAAGGTAAATGTTATACATAATTCTGATTTTTCTTAACTAAGTACGAATTAAACTAAACTACATAAATAAGTACCAAACACGGTGAAAATTGACTAAAATGCGTATCGTGTGTGTTTGTTGTTTTTTTTTTTTTGTTTTTCGTTTTTTGTTTTTTTGTTTTTTTTTTTAACTTGCACTTTGGCTACAATGATATAAGGTTTTTAATTATAATATTTAGCAATTTTAAGCTGATTTGGAACACATGAAATCACTAATCCAGTTTAACTTTAGTTAACTTAAACAAAGGACGAACAATTATTGGAAGTATAAAACGCAGATTACTATTTGAGACTTTGTTACAAAGAAAGTATTTCACAAATCAAAAAAACTAAAAATAATAGTACTTGGTATACAATACATTAGACAAAGACAAAAAATGTACAATTGTTTTAAATTGAATTATTTATACGAACAATATAAATAATAAAGCTATTTACTTATTATCATTTTAAGCTGTTTCTTTGTTTCATAGTTTGATTAATTAACGCCTAATAAATCGTTGTGTTTGCCTCAATAAAACATCTCGTATTTGAATAGATTCCGGGTACGTGCGCACAGCCAATGTTCCCGCTGTGCCTCTGCGTCTTGGCTGCGTCGTCGTTTTCTTAAATCTCAAATGATGCTCTCATCGTTGTTGCGCGTCAGCCGTGAGGATGTTCCTGCCGCTGCTGCGACTGTTGCTGGGGTCGGTGTAGCTGCTTTTGCTGCGGCTGCGCTACTGCCGCGATTGCGTGCGCCATACTGTTGTGCTTTTGACGTTGCTGCAGTAGTTAACGTGCTCACGACAATATTTTCATCGTCATACAAATCAAAATCTTCCTCTTCATCGTCATCGTCTTCATCATCATCCTCCTCATCTTCATCATCGAAATCTGAATTCGATGTTGACAGCAGCGCAGTCGTCACCTGATTCTTATTGCCCGGTACACCTACCGCTGCGCCACTTACGGCGCCGGCGCCCATACGACGTATCTGCATGCGTGGCGTGAGTCTCGGCAGCAACGGCTCACGACCAGTGCGCATTAGTTTTTCGCTGTTGGTGCTGCCGTTGCCGCCGGTGGAACTTCCGCCGCCGCTGGTGCCACATGCCAGCCGAACAGAGTCCCATTCTTCGCCGGCGGGTTCGCAAAGCGATTTAGAGTGACCGTGCGGGTGATAAGATTCCTCGGGGATAGTGTCTCTGTGTGTGTGTAGTGCGTTAAGATAATTACGTAAGAGCGTTGAGGAAAGAGAAAGAAAGACATATGTAGATAGAAATGCGTGAACCAATTTTGAGTGGTAAAGCTTCTTTTTGTTTTTTTTTTTTTTTTTTTTTTTTTTGCCAAATTTGTTAAATTTTAATTGAACGATTAAAACGACAATTTATAAACTGGGAAAAGTTATAAACTATATGTAAAAAATAAGTTAAAATACATAGTCATATAAAATAAAACAAACTTTTAGGTTTGACTTTTTTATTAGAAGGCAAAACTGAATAAAATGAATTCAAAATAAACATTATGCATATATGTAAATATATTTAAAATATAAAATAATACATAACAACAAATATTAAAAAAAAAAAAACGTTAAGTAGTTGACGTTTTCCGTAGTAATACTTAATAACATATTTGAAAGCATGCAAAATCATAAAAATACAATACATGTTTATTTATTTATGTATTTGAAAGCATTGCACGTTAAAAAAAAAACAAAAACATTTGTACAAATACAAATCTTAAAGCTATTGGCCATGGTTGTCGCGCCATTAAAAGTTATTTGGCCTAAACTGAATAAGGCTTTTGGGCATGGAATTCAAAGTTTTGCTTTGTTGGGTTAGTTTTGATAAGAAAGTGCACACATAAAAACAAATCGACTTCGGTTTTGAAACGAACTTTAGTACACGACGTATACTTAATGCACATTTTAATTAGTCGCACACAATACTTACATGCAGTTGAGGCCTTAATTGGATTTTTGGTAGTTAACGATAAAGAATTATTGGGGAATGTTTTCATTTGTGTTTTTTATTTTATATTTTGTTCTATTTGCAACAACTGCGTTAGTTAGTTAGAGTTGAATTCTTTAATTGTGTGTTTTGTGCCTTTGGGTCTGAGGGTGCTTTGAATGCATTTGTGCTGTGTGCGCTTGTTTCAAATTCATTTGGTTCTTCGCTAAAAATGTGATAAACGTGATTACAATAACACATTTGCTTAAAACTTTGAACAAATACATTTTAGTTACTTGTATAGTTTTTTTTAATGTAACAAATACAAAGAGACAAAACAAAAAGCATACAAAATTTAAAGCTTGCTTATGCCTTTTCATTTCATTGAGCAAATTACTTGCATTGCATTTTTATGATTTTGTTTAATGTTAGTGGCATAAAATACTGTAAATAAATTAAAAGTTTTGTTGGATTAATTGTGTGCTTTTTTTCATACTTAAAAAAAAAAAAAAAAAAAAAAAAATAGAACAGAAACTAAAAAGAAATTAATTATATACGCATGCATACAATAAGTATTATTGGTTAGTTAAATCTGTTAAATATCCAAGTATTTTGAAATGTTACAAGCAATAAAGAAAATTGAGCAAAAAGCGCCAGTTCCTTCATTTTTATTCAATCTGTGTCAATCAAAACTGTAGCGAAAAGGGAGTAAGAATATCAATTACAATTATTTTATCTGAGATTAGCGGTGTGCAGCATTTGTGCAATTCACCATGATTATGTACTAAAGTGGCAATATAAAACAAAAACAATACGAGTGCTGCCAATTGGTTTAATGACAAAAACGCGTTATAATATTATTACTAATTAATTGCATGGAACATGTCATGGAAAGAGGTTTAGAGCGCGTTCAAAGCGTCAAGTACACAAGTTACAGATTCTTATAGCTATGAAATGGTAGTTAAATGCAGCTAAACTACAATGATATGCAGATTATACGAAGGTTAGATAAATGTATGCAATTTGTGTAGGTTTCATTGGACGCGCAATCTAGGCAAACTCGCTGTCAACTTGCTCCACATTAGTGGCTGTTATTGTTGTAGGAGAAACAGTTGTTGTGGTTCTCGTTGGATTGGTAGTACAAGTTGTTGCTGTTGTCGAAGTGGTTGAGGAGTAGGACAAAGTACTTGTTGGACTTGTTGTTGAAGTCGGAGTTGAATTAGTTGCTGTCGCAGATACACTTATACTTGCTACTGTGGTGGACTCTATCGATTCTTTCAAGTTGGGACTACACAGCAAAACTCTACTTGGCCTGCGCCCAGTTAAAATAAGTCTGTAAAAATGTAATACGTATACGCACACACAGTGCCATAGCGACAAAGTAAGTAATAAGAGGGAGAAAGAAAATGCAAAGAGAAAAAACACGTATTAATATACAATATAAGACTTAAAACAGTTACAACTTTGTTGCAGCTGTCTTGCGTGTGCTTTTGTGTATGTATTTTGCAGGTCTTGTGTAACTTAAAAAAAAAAAAAACAAATTAAAAATCACAAATATTAGATATGCTTTAATACAATTAATTGTCGCTGCCGACTAGTTTCATTCAATTGTCGACAAAAAAAGGTAATAGAAATAAAACTTCTTTTATCGAATTAATGCTAAAATAAATTATAACTATGTGTTCAGCTTATTTTTTTATGTTTTTTAATAAGAGAAACTTCTGCTTAGTCTAGATATCAACAGGCAAGTAGGAAACCTACTAGACTTGTATAGCATAACGACTACGAATCTTAAAGTTGTTTCGTAAAAGTGATTTGGTCAGTTGATATAAATGCGGAGCAGTCGGAAAGGGTTTACAAATATTTGTACAAAGAATATCAGGTTTTACCTTTACATTATGCACATCATGAATATGAAAGGGCTACAGTAAGCGTTCCTTATAAATACATCAGGAAGGTCATGCCTAGTTCGTCAATGCAAACACCAAATGAAAAGGCACACAAGGATATCGAACTTGTTTTTTAATGATTATTGAATTTTAGACTAAAGTAAAACAGTTTTATATCAAAATACGGACATCAACGGTTAATGCTCACGGCACATGCTTTGTTAATAAATTGTATTGGAAGCGGTTTTTTTTTTTTGTTTGTGTATACACTGTCAATTGGGATTTTAACTAAAAACACTAAAACACTCTAATCACAACAAACTAACTGTGCAATTTCACTAAGAACTGATAAAGATGCACTACACTACAAAAAAAAAAAAAATAATAATGTATATATGAAAGAATTTTTACATAAATCAAACACTACATATGTAAATTTAATATAGAAAAAAGCTAAAGAACTCACATTGCAATATTTACAAATGAGAGAAAAAAAGAAATTTAAACAAAAATTTAAAAAGCAAATTATTAGTTCAAACAAATGTTAAGAGAAATAATAAGATTTTAAATTAACAAATAAGAAGACAAAATATTGAAAAACATGTATGATCGGGACAGTTGTATAGTTTAAGGAAAAGTGTCACTTACCCGCTCAGTTCTAGCATGGAGCCACGACGTACATTGCGTCGGTGGCTGGCCGTCACCGGAAACGGGCCGGAATGACTTTCGGCGCCAAGAATATGCGCAGCAACAGAACCAGCTGATATCGATTGCGATCGTTTGTCCAGGCGCGGATTGTGCACGGATATGGCGGCTGTATTTGCAGAAATCGTTTGTGGCGGCAGAACGGCCATGCTGCTTAAAGCGGCAGCCAAAATTGGATCGGAACCACGCGCTGAGCATGCATCTCCGCTGCTGAGCACATCGACCCCACTGTTGCTGCCAATGACACCTTTCGAACCGGAACTCTCACGTCGGAAGAGACCTATGACGGACTTGGGCTGTTTAGGCTTGTTTATACCACCTTTGCGTTTGTTTTTTGTTTTTTTTTTTTTTAATCATTGTATTTTATATGCATATATGTATATCATACAATATAATATATATACAATATATAAATATGCCATAGTTCATTGAAAAAACAACACAGATTTTATATGGTGTCGGTTATTGGGTTGGTTTTTTTTTTTGTTTTAGAGCGTGTTTTGAGGCGGTGTTTGGTTGGTTGGTTTGGTTGATTGGGTTTGTTTAGGAGTTGTTGGTAGCCAAAAAGGAAAAAGATAAGAGAAGAATGAAATTAAATTTAAATACAGAAAACAACAACAAACAAAACATTAATAGTGCAAATTTCAAATTACAATTTTTCATTGCTTTTGATTTCATGTGCATTAAACAAATAATATTTTATATAGACATCAAAATATTTACTCATCAACTGCTCTCATATATATATTTACTTAAATAGACACTTTTATTTATGTACATCAGATTCGTTGCCAAAAGTACTAAAAAGTATATTTCGCCAATTCTATTATAATATATAGATAGACAAAACTAAGCGGGGTAACAAAAATGAAACAAAATGAAATTGAAAACCTCATGTGTAGACAAGAAGTAACTCAGAAGTGTTTGGCTGACAGACAGTCACATGTCTTAATCTAAACTATATATAATTGGGTGTACGAGTGTATACACGCCAATGGATTTTTACCTAGGAATGTTGCACTTGGTGAATTATACGCCAAGTATTCCTTGTTTGAGGCCCAAGCCGGAAATTCGTTCTGTTGCACGGCATCGGATATTTCATCGCCCTGTCGTTTCCACGGCAATTGTGACTCGGTTGCAGTGGGTGTGGCCACGCGTCGTTCGCCATCCGAATCACGTGACAGATTGCGATCCTCCTCTGGTATCGGATGCTCCGCAACTGACATTAGAAAAATAGAAAATCAGTTAGGAAAGTTGCTAAGCTATAAGCAAAGCAAAAAACGGTGCGCGGCATGCACGGCTAAATGTGCCAAACTGCGTTGGCGCCTTTTTTTTTTTATTTAAATGCGCTTTTTTTCTTATTCTTTTGTTTGTAACAAACTTCAAAACAAAAGCACTTGCAAGAAAAAAATATAATAACTAAAAGGCTTAAAATCGACGTGCAGCGTAAACGTGCTGCAGGCTTTTTTTTTGTTTGTTGCAACACGCACGCGACTGCACAGAACCAAAAGGTGCAAATAACTGAGTAGTAAAAATCATATAAAGGATAAGGTAAGTGACAAAAATATTGGTTAGGCAAAAATGAAAATTATTTCCCATGCACAAAAATGCCATGCTTGCTGTTCATGTACAAATCGCACAAATGTGCATTCTTGATCTGGTTGACTAACCGAGTCGTGCGGTTGGTTTGCTTTACATAAATCTATTTAAGAACTTTCGTTTATGTTCGCGTACAATTTTATTTTTAAATTAATTACTAAATACACTTAGACATATGTTTTAGTTATAATTTAACGCATTGCGTTTGTCAGCATCGAGCACGCAAGCAGCATAAATATCAGCTACGCTGCCTTTCTGCACATTTCAAATCACACAACAGCTAACTATGGAATTTGTTATTATTATGTACGAACGCATGGAATGATTTGCTACTAAGTAAAGCTAGTTAACTCTTAAAATATATTTCAATAAAAAAAAACAGGAAATAAAAAAAAAAAAAATAGAGAGACTACTGTAAACAAATATAGAATAACTTAAGTAAATGTAAATAATATAGCACATAAATGAAAGCACTAACTAAAGTAGAAGTAGGTATTGGAAATATACACGCAAAGTGCACAGCTCGATTATGTTTTGTTGATCAGGACTCGCTTAGATATGCGCGCAGGCGTAGGCATGACACTGAAATGCGTCTTAGGGCGCATTAAGATATGACGATTTTAATCAATACTGATTTTTATATTGCGATGTAATGCATATTATTTTTCATAACACTCTTGACTGTATTACTTGAGTTATTATTTTTTTTTTAAATCAAAATATAGTAATTTTATCCATATTCTTTCTTTACATGCTACTATAAGATCGAAAATTGTGATTCAAGCGCATAGCAAGTAGCGATCAAACAAATTCCAATCTGATGCGATGTATTCTGTTATTACATTACAATAAAAAATCGGTATTGATTTCAAGTGACGAATCCGAATGACACATAATTGAAATTTGAGAGTTTTGCTCCAGAATTTTAATCAAATAGATATGCAAAACGCACAAGTCAAGTCGATTAAAGTTCTTACACAAAATACGCATTTGTGTATATGCGTCGATGCGTTGATGTATGTGGCATGTACGAGTATAAGTGTTTGCATGTGTTTGAGTTATGTATGTATGTATTGATGTATATATGTATGTATGTATATGTATAGCTGCAATTAGGCATATAATTTTTTTGTGTAGTGTGTTTTTGTCTGAGTTTTATTCTTTTTTGTTTTAGCCATTTACCAATGCTCTGGTATGAACGATCCCGGCGCCAGGGCAATATTAATTCCGCCGCTGTTGGCCCAACCGGTGGATCGGGCGTTAAGAGCTGCTCTGGACTTGAGTTTTCGCTAATCGGTTTCGGCGCATAATGCTGTACAATGCGCGCTTTAGATGCGTCAAAGCCGGGTAAGTTTTGTATGTGCGCGATCAGTGAATTATTATTAGCGCGATCCGAGTCAGCTAAACGTATTTTGTTTTAGTATGACAATTGTTTTTTTTTTATTTTTAGTGTGGCACGTCAAGACGACCAACAAATCATATTTTCATAAAAGTAAATTTCGAGCGAATTAAATTTTTTTTTTTTTTAATAAGTTGGACATAAGAAAAGTATATAACGAAGAAAGATTTTATTAGATACATTTATATAAAAATGAAAACAAGTTGTGGTTTCTTTAAAGAGAAAAAAAAAAATCTACATATCTTAAACTAAAAGTGTAGGCTGACCTCAAGAGCCTGGCACTACGTTGTCTAACAATAGAAACCTCAACTAAGGCTGTGCTAAGATAACATTGCATTCGTATTGTCTGACTGATTGTTTGACTGATTGATTGTTATAAAACTATGAATTTATGGCATTTTTGTGTCGCTGTCGAAAATTAATTTTTGTTTTTTTTTTTTAAGTTTAAAAAGAATTGAAAATTTTGTTTAGTTTTTGGAATTTAGCAAAACGAATATTTGTTTTTCTTTAAGTAAAATTTATGATATTTTTTTTTTAATATTTTAGTATATTCATATATTTTTTCTTGTAGCTTGTGGCGCAATAAAATTTCAAATAAATTTAAACAAACAAAAAAAAAAATGTAAAGTTTAAAACGTAAAAAGAAAACCAATGTTTCAATGTTACGGCAGCAAACTTACGTGATGACTTAGCTGTAAAGGTTAGACCATCGTCCCAATCATCATTGGCGATCAGCACGTTGATTTCGTTGGGTTGCTGCTGTAGTTGTTGTGTCTCCTCTGCCGATTCATTAAGCACTTCATTAATATAATCTTTTGTTTTTATAGTTGTGTTTTATTTTTTTTTTTTTCATGTGGTGCAATGTTGTAGGTGTTGCGATTGTCAAAGGATTGGGTTTTACGTGTATGTTTTAATGATTTACCAAGGGGAAGAACAGAGCAAAAAAGAGAAAATGTCACGGGGTGAAAATGTGTGAATTATTACAAATATTCAGATTCCAATACAAGTTCAATTGTTTTAATTATCGAGCGCGCTTGGCCATTTTTTTTTTTGTAAACTTTTGGGTTAGTATTTGGTTTGTTTTCTATAGACATGCAGAAGGAAATTAAAATTTTATTAAGATTTTGTTTTATTTATTTATTGAGTTTCAGACGTGCTGCTGCAAGCATAACATTGCGATTGGCAACGTTTGGCTGCGGCATGCGAACCGATTCGTTACATTTGAAATTAGCAGTGATTGGCCTTTTGTTTTACGGTGAATTGTTACATAGGTTAGTAAATAAAAAAATAAAAAATAAAAATAAAAAAATAATAGAATAGAACGGTTAAGAGCTGCTCTTGATGTATTACGTAAGCACTCGACCGTAGTGTTAGTTACATAATTTTGAGTACTTCTGAATTTTAGATTTGTATTAAATAGTTAATAGTTTTAGACGTTTCTTTGAGCCATTTACCTATTTCTAATCTACGATATTTGTTAAGTGAATTGTGAGTATGTTTTTTTCTGTAAGATTTTTTGCGTGAATGGTTTGTATACGAATTCGTACTCGTACCATTGGAGAGCTGTTTCGTTGTGCCGTTCTGCTGGAAGTCATGGAAGGACACGTGATTCTGTTTAACGCCCTCCTGCGGTTGCTACAAAAACAAAGCAATTTTAATAAAACTATAAATTTAGCAAAAAAGCATTGCTTACTTTATTATTGCCGCCCCGTTTGCTCCGCTTGTGATGCTTGCGATCGTTGAACATGCGCTTAAAGTTCATCTGCATTTTGTAATTTACCTAAAAAGCAATTAGGGAAAAGCTGTTTGATTGTTTTACAAGGGACCTTGGTGCATTCGCACGCACAACAAATTGTGCTAACAATGAATTTGTATGCAGAGCAGGTGTTCGTTTATTTTTTTTAGTTCTGTGCATTACTTTTTTGTTGTTGTTTTGCCCAGAGATTTGTCTCATATTGAACTAAGTTCTGCATTGCATTTTATTGGAACATTGGTTTGCTGTTGCTGCGGTTTCGACTTACCTGCGTGGACAAATCTCTGTCATCTACTGCGTGTCGGCTATAACTAAGACGACGGTGCTGTAAAAATCAATAGATGTCCATTTAAATAAAATAAATAAAATATATGCAACTTTATCGTTTTATCTGCATTATTAAGACAAGTTTACTTTGTAAGAAAAACTAGCAAAACATTATTAAATGGTTATTATTCGCATATATTTTGGTGTTCAACAATTAACAAAGTTTGTACAGATTTCAAGGCACCGTGTTGTGTTTGTGTGTTTGGCAATACACAGTAAAAGCGTTGTTTGCGCAATTTCGAGTAGTTTAAATTATAATATTTGCATTATTTAATACAACATTTATTACAGTGTTTACAGTAATAAATACAATTTCCAAGTCAAGTGAGCGAAAGTTAACGAAAACAAAGAAAAGTAAGGAAAAAACAAAACACTTCAGAATTTCGTTTTTAAATAAATAGAAACCAATTCAGGCAATAATCATTTATATTTCCATTAAGTGCAAAATAAATAAGTAAAATTATTAATAAAATAAAAGTAATTTTCCGCCCTTTTCAACATTATCTACGTAATTACTTCTTTTCTACCTAACAAAGCTGTGGTTTAGGCATAATAACTCAACTTTTAAGCCCCAAAGTAATTTTTTTTTTTTTTTAAATAAGGTATCAAAATTTAAATATCATATTCTTTTATATTTAAAATATTTTAATGTATTATCTGTCTTCAATAACTTAAGAATTTTATTTATAATAAACAACCCATGTAACTTATAGCAAGAACTCGAAAGAGAAAACTAAGAAAAATAGGGAAAAAGAACGTATAAAAATGTGTGGATATTATTATTGTTAGTTAATTATAGACATCGTTTATAGACAACATTATTAGTTTATGCTATAAATCAGAGATATTTAAATATAAACAAAGAGAAAGAATAATTATTAATAATATTTAATTCCAATACAGACACATTAAGAAACGTTAAACATTTAACAAAGTTATTGATTAAAGTAAATGAATTAAAAAAAAAAAACAATTAACAAGGAACCAATTTATTCGTACCATTTGTATAGAAGCCTTCATATATAAACGTGTATATATATTAATATTCAATTTTTTCGTAGTAGCGATTTTGTTTTTATTTTGATTTTATTTTAGCGATATTGAAAATTTTGCGTAATTTTCAAAATTTTATAACCGTAGCATTTACAGTACAAATTGAAATGGAAAAAAATTAAAAGGATTAATCACATTTTCTGAGTAAAGCATTAAATGAAAATTATTTAAAATTAAACTATATTTAGGTGTATAATATATACGAGTAAATGATGTGTGAACTGGCTAATAATGTAAATATAACTTGTTTTTGTTTTGTTCAAGAACTGTGTAATTTTTAAAGATTCGTGAACGGTTATAAAAGAGAATAGAGTAAGGAATGTGGTGTTCGTTAAAAATTGTTCGCTAAAATAGCTCAATAATAGTTTTTTAATGGCATCGTCAAAAAATACTTAAGTGGAATAAAATTTAAAATAAAAAGATATTTACTTACCCTGCGATAAGGTTTCAGTTCTTCAGCAAGCAGATGATGTATTTTAGCATCGGTCAGATCCTTTTTGGATGGATTGTAGTCCAGCTCGTGCATATCCAAATTTCGTGAGCATGCATTATCCAGATTTGTTAGACTAGGACTGCGTGAGATGTAAACAAAAATATCCAAAAAGAATTAGTTTAGCTTAGCATTTACAACAAAAGGGCATGCAGCAGGCATTACTAAAAACTACAAATTAAAAAAAATGAGTGTAAACGAATTTCAGATACATCAGTTATAAGTGCATACTTAAATCTTAGGCGTGTACAACGGTTAGACCGATTTGATTAGCTGCTAAGTATATCAATAAATAAGTGAATTAATTACATGCTTTATTATTATTAATACAATTATAAAAATAAAAGCATTATTAAAGGGAAATCTACAATTTTGTGGTACACACATCATGCGGATATGAGAAATTCACGCCTATGGTGTAGAATTTCTCGCAATCCAAAATTCGTTTACCATGTTGTGTAAATGGTCGGCGGTGCCCACCTGCCACCAATATAGTTATTGGTGTAGTTTCTGAAAAGCGCACTCATCGATTCCGTGCCAGTCATTTGGCCAATTGTTGAGGGATTGCGGCGCATCACCTCCATTGCGTCGCGCATGGTTAGTTTTGAATAGGTTTCAATGATCTTCGGTTCGGCGCCCTATGCAAGATTAATGTGTTTTAGCTGAATTTATAAATAAAGTCATATAAAAGTAAAACGAGCTTAAATTAAAGTTACTTATTTTTGTTGTACATCTTGTGCTTCATTTATTTCGGCCCGTTTTCAATTTGTAACTTGCTTTTAACTTGATATACTGAGACGACTTTGATTTTTTCTATTATATTTCTTTAAAACTCGCTCATAAGATTTGATTGGTATGCGATCCAACAAATGCAATTCATTCACTTCCTAAGCGTTTTTGTGTTATTTATTTATTTTTTGTTTGATTTAATTTTAATCTTAAGTTACAGCTTAGCGATTTTGTGTTCATAAGTACCTTTAGATCTCTTATGAGCAGCGGGCGTATAAAGCGATTGTCGAAACGCTTAAACTTATCGCGCACATTATAGTTGCCAGTTTTACCCACAATATCCTCAATGCCAGCCATCAAATGATCCATAAACTGAAAATTAATAAAAAAGAAAATTAAATAAACAATTCAACAATATAATCGCTAAGTTCTTTTCTTGCGCTGCTTACCCGCTCATGTATGCGCTCGTTCATCGTTGGTTTGCGTTTATTGGCACGCTTCACGTTCAGTATTTTGACTAAGGGCTTTATGGTAATGCCCTGAAGAAACACAGTAAAATAGATCACAGCAATTGTTGTGGTCACAAACATATTTTTCTGTTTGACCACTTTTTCGTCCACGAGCAGCACAAGCGCAAAGGCAACGGCACCACGCAGGCCACCATACGACATCACAAATTGATCGACACGAGAAAGCTTATGCAGTCGGAAGCGATTCGCAAGCGCCGAGAGTATGATGACACCTAAGTGCATATCACAGCATTACAATGCTTGCCATTTCATTAGGTTAAGGTGCACTTACCAATAACACGAAACACGGAGCAAAAGAGTATGGTCAGCACTACGAACCATGTATTCCATACATGACTATTGTTGACCGTGGCTACGCCTAGGAACATAAATATAATAGTCTCCGATGAGCTAGACAACATTTTCAATGCATATTTGACGGTCGTATGCGACTTCTGTGAAATATTCGACTCAACGTAGTTCTTCATTGTAATGCCACAGAAAGTTATGCTGCACAGGGATAAAAAACAAGAAGACAAAGCTTAAACAATCATTTTCCTAAGCATACACTATGATACTTACGCAAGTATGCCGCTCATGTGAAAGATTTCCGCATTAAGATATGCCAAATAAGCCATCACAAATATGAATATTGGCTCGATAACACGCACATGATCTGTGAAACGCGTGACCAGACCCGTTAGGATGCCCCAAATAATGCCTACAAAAGAACAAAGCACAAACTCAAATAACTTAAGCTATTCAGAGAGATCGTAATATACCAATGGCTGTGCCGCCAACCGCTACCACAAAGAAGGAACCCACACCGCTTGCGATATCCTGCGCAATTATGTTCGAAATGCCGATTTCATTATAGACTTCCATCATGTGATACATGACGACCTGTAAATGACGCGAAAAACAAACAATATTAGAATCCATTTATTCTTTTGTTACATACACAAAATACAGTAGACACATGATATTTGACCACATGCCACGGCGTCTGCTAGCATTTCGATTAAAATTCAATTACATTTTAATGCCCACTGCCGCTTTGGTCAATTATTGTTTGACCTTGGCATGTTTTTCAACTGCTGTGATATGCGCTTTTTATTTTTTTATTTTTGTTTTTTTGTTTTGCAGTAATTAACAATTTTGTTTTTCGTTCGTCTACAAGTTTTTACTCATGCACGAGCGCAATTCTTTTGTATCATATTACAAGTTTCCTAACATTGACTGACTGGTGCACAATAAGAAAAGTCAGCAATATGCAAATATGTCAAAGTTCATGGCGGCGTCCAAGCAGGCAGTCTAAACAAGGGCGCGTCCACTGGCCGCTGGCCGCTGGCATGTTTTGCACATTTGCATGTTTGCACAGTGATGCAATTTGTTGATTAACGTCGGCACTCTACACTCACCGTCACTGCATCGTTTAGCAGGGATTCACCAAAGACAACAATATAAAGGATTTCGTTGACGTGTATCTCCTCGAACACGGCAAGCACAGCCACAGGATCGACGGCGGATATTAGCGAAGCGAACAGAAAAATATCCAATAGCTTTGGTGTATTACTCGCATCGCCAAAGATACCGCTAAGGCCACAAGCCCACAAAGAGCCACCTAAAAGTCATTGTAAAAATACAAAAAAAAAAGAAAGAAATAAAATAAAATGGAAAATTATGAAAAAGTTCACTTGGTTCTTTATGTAAGTATTGTATATAAATCGTTCCTGGCACATTGCCTCGTTTTGCACTCAATGCGCTGCTGCTTCTATTTTATTCCATTACACTTGCATAATGCTTTCGATGTCAGTTGTTGTCTTTTTGCAATTTAATTGACTGGCAATAAAATTTCAATTGCGCACAAAACTTTTTTTTTTTCAAAACTTATTAAGCTGCTCGCCTGCATGGAGCCATTTCGCGCTTGCATTGGATTTTGCTCAGTTACAAAATCTTTGCTTCTTAAGCAGCTAGCTTTATGCAATTAACGGTTATTACAGCGAATTAACAAAATGGCATATAATAATCCAAAAATACTAAAATAAAAAAAAATTGAAAAAATAACCATATCGTTTTCACATTTAGCCCAGCAAGTCAAACCAAGCGTGTTTCCCACTTCCCAGCTCCGTTCACAGTAAGCAGCCGAGCATTAAAAGTTCCCACAAAAAAGAAAAAAAAAAAAAGAAAAACCAACTATCAGCCCCCACAACAGCATATAAAAAAAACTGAATGCGCTTGTACATCAAATGACACTTTGTTTTTTTTTTTTATTTTTTTGGTTGGCATTGTTTACCCGCAGAGTCATCAGTAGCGGAGACATGTATCTCAGCTGTTATTTGTCATACGCATATGCTTTGTGTGGCTTTGTTTTAGTCGCGTGCTACAAATTAACTTATACCCGCTCACACCCTCCTTCCCATTACGTTAACTGTCTGCGGTTTGTGTGAATTTTCTGTTTATTTTTTTTTTTGTTTCAAATGTGAAGTGGTTTAGATTTCTGTGTGATACCTTCTTTATGTGTTAAACATTTTTCTGCTGCTACTAATTAGTTAACGTGAAATGTTGCGCTTTGTTTATAATTAAATAAGTGAAGTAGAATTTTCTCTATTTTTTTTTTTTTTTTTTTTTGAAAACTGTTTACTGTAATAGTTTTTGTTATTGCTAGGTTGCATCTACATATGTATGCATATTATATATTTTTAACGAGTTATCCATATGTCCATTGCCAACCAGAGCATGACAGTTGTCATCTACGATATGTTTTATCGAAAATGTAAAGAAATATTTATTTTATTGCAATCCAAATGTCACATATGGTGCCAAATTATCAACATTTGCCAGTAGCTTGTTTTAGTTGCAAAGAAAAAGGGGCGACCCCAGGCTGCTTTGACCTTCCGGCAGTCTATTAATGCAGGGTACTGGGCAGTTCTACCTGTTTTGTGGGGTTGTCAGTTGTCAGTCATTACTAATGCCCCAAGTTCATGTTTCAGATAATGACAAATTGAAGATGCTGTGCATCTTGGTACTAGCTCCGTTGTTGGCTTTTTTAAAAAAGGTTTTAATTTGTTCATTAAAATATGTTAATTAGTTTATTCTTCCGCTTTAAGTGTTTGAATAATCTTAATAATATTGAAGACACATTCAAATCACTTAAGCTAATCCAATAACACTGGTGATCTAAGCAGGATAGTCTATGCTCTAAGTAATTAACAACTTTAATTAAACGATCATAATTTTCTTAACTATGCCAATCACGGATAAAGTTATATGCAAACAGCTCATAAATTTGCACCAAATGTACTCTTCGGCAGCCAAGAGTAAAGTTAGTCATATCAGTGACATAAAATCAGTTTGCATAAGTAATTGAATTAATTTGTTAACCTTAACGAATGACGTGGACATAATACTCGTAAAAGGACAACCACTAATATACACATTTGCTGCCGCAAAGCATCAATCTAAGCGACATGCACTCACGCAACCGTAAAAAGAAAATAAGGAAAAACTTTATTGACACTTGAGCAGCGCATAACGAAGCGTATCCTCTTAAAACAATTGCCATTAAACTAATGAAATTGTCGACTGACGGCTATCGCTATCGAGTAGTCTGTCTGCGACGTTGCTGGGCTTACCAATTGTTGCGATATTGAAGATTGTGCCAACCACAGCCATGAGTAAAATGGTGCCCAAATTATCGAAGAATAGGCGATTTGGCATGAAATAGCCCGCATCCAGGATAATCGGCGGCAGCATGTAAAAGAAGAAGGTGTTCGGCGTCAGCGGCGAAACGGCAACCTCGGTGCAGAAGTAAAGAACCACGCCGATGACAACGCCCACGACAATCAGCAAACACGATTCCGGAAATATCAAATGTAATTTGGGTGTCATGTGAAAACCTGTGAATATAAAAACGATTTATATAAGTATAAATACAAAAAAAAACTAAGCAAAATAAATGCGCAAAAGCAAATGATATCTGCATAATAAAGCATACATCGTTGCCATATTGGTAAACACTTGAGTGCTTGTGCGGAACCCCTGACAGCCTTTATGAACTGCTGCGCATATTGCCAATTATTAGACATTCTCAGCAAACATTGTTTGCCTCTGTATTCTGCAAATAAATGCAATAAAATAAAACGAAACAATGCAATTGAATATACAGTCAAGCACAATCTGAGCTGCTGTTATTTGGGTCACTGACGCCTAATAAGAATTATGGTATTCACAATTCTTTTTTATTGCAGTTGTACTTCATATTTGAAATTTCTTGACTGAATTTTGTGGCATTTTCCATGGAATATTTTACGTTACTAACAGCATTTTCAAAGTGAAATTCGCTAATGAGCTTGGCAGGTATTTCAATAATAACTGTCGCACACAAAAAAATAAAAGAGGCGAAGAGAAAAAGTAAAATTCAATATGAAAGTTTATCACTTCAAAATTTGTACAATTGAAAATGCTTTTACACTTTTGTTTGTTAACGACGAGAAACACCCATGCTTTGGTGCATGTGGGTGGCAGCTAGGGTGTAGGTTGCGTACGCATGTCCTTGTAAGTGGTTTGCCTTTATTTTTTATTTTTTTTGTTTTTGATATTGTTTTGCGCAAGCCAAGGCTAAATAACAACAGCGTAAGGCAAGGCAAACGAGCCAGCCTAAGCGAGCTTAGCAACCAAGAAAAATAAAAAAAAGAAAACCCACCAGCAAAATGATTGTATAACAAGCTACCATAATGTACTCTAAGATAAAAAATGTGACCGTGCGTTTACATTTTGACAGGCGCTGGATACGGATACGAAGTGCGAGTATTTGCAAGTTACATGTGAGCAGACAAAACGCTTTACGTAATCAACGAGTGAATGCACAAAGAGCGCATTCATTGCGTTGCCTTCACGGTCAGGGTAGCAGGGTGCCGACTGCAGCCTCTCCCCCACTCTGCGCCATGCTTGTTGCGTGTTCGCATGCAGCCCTCCATAATAGCTGCTGGCGTTGAAAAATGATTGCGCAATCACTGAACAGACTGCTGCAGCTGATGCTACGAGCTCTGCCAGGCAACAGCAGCATTGAATTGCGCAGCAGAGTATGCTTGCCGTTTGCTTTAAGCTGCGTTGTCGTCGGCAACAGGAGTGTGCGCCATGTCTGACGCATGGACTACAAACGCAAATCATGGCATTTATGTCATAAAGCACAAACACGCACACGCACACCCACAACACCAACATCAACACCCACATATAGTGCGTGCATGGTTGGTTGCTTTTGCTATTGATTATTTTTGACATGCCTCGCATTAGTAAGCCAAGACGGCACAAGCCAAGGCGAGGCGTCGCAGCAGCACTTACCAATTTTCGCAATGCTTGCCGACAGTATCCAAATGCCGATAATAAATGGTGTTTTCACACGATCAAAATCCACCTGCGACAATGGATAGCGATCATGTGGCAGCACTTCTTCATCATCGCTCGCACTCAATATGGGATCGCCACTTCTTGTCTTCGTCTTCGGATGCCACTGTGCGTCCGCTTTCGGTCCACCCGCGTTGTTTGTATTTGGCGCAAACTGTAATCAGAAGAAGACAAAAATTAATATGCAAATAGTTTGATCATATTATAGAACATTTGCAGCTAAAAATTACGCTACTGCCTGGCAAAACTTTAACTGGACAGGTAAATGAGTTTGGTGAATTTGATTGATCGACTGTTTCGTGTTGGTCAAATAGTTTAATAGACTAAAAACACAAATTTATTATGCGTATACGAACGAGTACGAGCAGCAGGGACGAAGAGGCAGAGCTTGGCGGCAAGGTTACATCGCACGTAAATGTCAAAGTCGCTTAAGTCCATTGTTAGCTCAGTTACTCGGAGTTACTACACGCAATGAACAGCATTGAATTAGTGTACGATTTAAGTTCAATATGAATTAACAATGCTCCAATAAGGTTGATGTGTGCTATTCACTTATTTCAAGCGCAACTGTGCCAATGTCATGTCAACTGAATAATTTGTTGCAATTGACATGCTAAGGGATGTGAAAAAACTGTCAAAAAAAACATTTTAAACCATGTACACTTAAAAGTTTCTTACTAACTGTAATGCATAAGAACCTTGGTAATATTTAAGTAGAAATTTCAAAAAGGAGACAGTAAAAAAAAAAAAATTATCAACTGTTACTCAAATAAAGCACAAAAAAGTCTTCATATTCCTATATTGATTCATCTAAGATTTAAACAAGTTGGGCTTTCTGGTGAAGTTAAATCAGTAGGCGCCATTGTAATCGAAGGTAGACAAGGAAATGGATTTTTAGAAGTACTTTACTTCCATTATTCAATCATGTTTTTCAAAAAGTTTTTAGCCTTCAGTTAGTGTCTTCAAACTTAAAAGAAACGTTACATATTAAAAAAAGAAAAAAAAAACCCATGCTATAAAAATTAAATAATTCTAATAAATCAATCACCCGCGTTGATAAGCACATCAGTCATTGTCGTGAAACGCTAAACACCTTAATGTATGTGAAAAAACCACTCATAAAGGCATGACTCGATTTTTGTTTTTGTTTTTTTTTTTTTGTGAAAATGCCTTTGAATAATTTTGCGACATATTTCGCTTTAATTTACAACAGTTTAAGTTAGATTTCATAGAACTAATTTATCTACAAAACGTCGGCGACAGACAACACACAACCCAGTCTTCTGCGCGTGATTGTTTTATGTGATTTACAGTTGCAACTGCATTAAATTCTGTTTTTTTTTTTTTTACTTTACGTTTACAATTCCTGAGTATTTGATCAACAAATAAAAACAAATGAGTTGTGAATAATGCAAATGCGGTGTCTATTTACTGTTACGTGTAGCTACACTGCGGCGTTTAGGCTGTAGCAATGCAACTCGTGCCTTAGATTTAAATATATATGTATATTATATTTATGTACATACATATATGTACAATTGTAAATGGAAAATGGTTAAATGTCGTAAACGTAACGTCAGGTTAGACGTGGCTCATTGTGCCCACTGAGACGCCGACTGCTGCTGCCTTTAGTTTGGTTATCTTGAGATCTGCTGGCAATGTTTAATTAAACTCGTGTTTCCGGGCGTGAGCAATGATACGCCAATTTTTATGTAAAATATAAGTAAATGAATTTTCAAAGCTATTTATTGTTATACATTTTTTTTTTGTTTTTTGCTTTTTTAACAATGCAGCGTTTGTCACACGCTGTCTTTGTTATTGTTGCTGCTGTTGTTGTAGGTGATGTTATTTTGGTTGCTTTGCTCGTCCGTTGGCAGTTCTAATTACCATAATTACACTAACTGCTGCCGACAGCCGCGTCGCCTCAAATTGCTGTTTATGACATTTGCCTAACAATGAGTACCTTTTTTTTCCTAAACATTTTTTTTTTCCGCAAAGGCTTTCCCTGCAGCACCAGCCGCTCGCTGGCGAAACTATGTTGCGCACAAATGGGTTTCTTTTGTGTCAACTGCTGGCTGTCGTTGCCTTTTTGTCACAATTAAAAAAATGTTTTTAAAAGTGTTAAATTTTTTGTTTAAATATATATGTTTCTCCTCAATTTCGTTTGAAAAATTGCGTCGCACGCTGAATAATGTTGCCAGGAATTAAGTACGTGTTGCCAGGAAACGCGTTGTTATCAAACTAAGCGCCACAATGCCTGTGACTTTGTGTCTGATGTAACTTTTTCATTATTTTAATGAAATATAAAAATTTTTAATGCATGTAAGCAAAATTGCGCCACATGAACATAGACTAAAAAAAACTGGCAACACATGTGTGCCATATGACCTTTACATGATTTTAGCAAAATTATAATGCACTCACAACATGGAGAAATGGCAACAAGTTACACACTTAATTATTATATGCGCACACGTGTGGCTGCCAAGTTCAAGGCTAATTGGCGCTAAGTGGCCACAATGTCTCCGCAGAGCAAAAAAAAATAAAAAAAAAACAAACAAAAATGACAACAATGCAAAACTATGAGTATTGACAGCTAATTAAGCGGCGACACTTGCAATGCAAAGGCAAATACGCAGAATTTTTAGATGAAAAACACTAAACAGCAAAGACAAAACAAAAAACAAAAAATAAATAACTGCGGATGTTGTATGTAAAAACAACCTAACATCATTTCCATGGAAACTCTTTTATTTCTTAAAAAAAAAGTTATGACGGAGCAATACAGAATTCGGAGAAAAGTAGGAGCTTTTTGCTTTAACTACATTAGACGGGACTATCTTCGTAGCTCCAAATATAATAAATAGACTATATAAAGATTGAAATTTCTGAATTCCTGATTTAATTGCTCATAGACAATTTTTTTAGAGTAATGATAGCTATTTTAAGATTCAATCGAATGTATTCATATATTAGATGATAAGAAGTGAAATTCAATATTATTTGCGTACTTAAAAATCGACCCCACACTATTTGAATGATCAGCCCTACCACCTAAGATCTTAACAAGTTTATACTTATTACAGCAGTAATAACTTGTTTCCGCCTCCGAAACTTGAAATCTACATGATTATGAACATCTATTTAAATTACAAATGAGTTACCACAATGAGATTTTGTCGCTGCATGAACAAGCAGATGAACTAATCGAGAAAAGTTACAGCAGCTATAGCAATGCTTTATTGTATTGTTTTCTTCAAATGCTTATACTGAATTGGCAAACACTGTCACAAGTTTTTATAGTTCGCATAAGTATTCGTAAACAAGTTGGATTACGTCACACACGCCACATAACCCCATGCTAATCGAAATTCACTTGTCGAGACATGTCCAAGTTGCACGTTAGAGCATTCAGGGAAATTGCGAACGTCATGGATATTAAAATTGCACTTATGCCAACGACAAATGTTGTGTATGACTTGTCAAGTCGTGAAATCCCTTAAACTGCTTGCAATTACAACAATAGCAACAACATAGGATTATAAGTTAATCAATTACATTACTCACCGTTACGCCTGATGCCTCTGGAATGGGCTTTGCCGACGCCGCTGGCGCCGCATCGCCCATTATCAAATTGCCAATGCTCATATTCGGACGGCATTCAATGCGATTGACGCACGAGAAGATCACACAAACGGCAAATAGCAAAATCAGTTTCTTATTTGTCAATAACTTGTGCTTGGTGCCGGAGCTGCTGTTGCTGGTGGTCTCATTTGTGGCGGAATTGCTACTGTGGCGGCTATCAGCCGTTTCCGGTGGTTGTTTTCCTGCTGCTTGTTGCTGCTGCCGGTGTTCTTGCCGTTTCTTACGCAGCTCATCGCGCGCCTTGCGCTCAGCCGCAGCACGTTCACGTATACGCTTGACACATGGATCGTCGTGTCGAATTGTGTTCGCATCACAGAAGGCAACAAACTGCAGCCAAAGGCGCAACAAATCCGCACGCACTTCGCCCCACACGTACGTAAGTATGTCCGACGGACTTTGCCGTATGTCCTTTTTAGCTGCCGCATTTGCTGTTTCCGTTTTCGCACCTGTCGTTGTTGTTGTTGTTGTTGTTGGCGTCGTCGCTATATTATTTACAATCACTTTATGCCTATTTAGTAGTTTAATATTTGCACTTAAATTATTTTCTACACGCATACTTTCGTCAGCAACGTCTGCGTCCGTTGCGTCTGCGCAGCTGGCTGGGTTATCGCTAACATTAGCATTAATTAATTTACAATTACGTTTATTATCGTTATCATTACCATCGTCATGGTGTTTTAAAATATTTTGAATATTTTCAACAACAGTTTGTGCCGCATCATCATATTCTTCTTCTAGTAATGTGTCAGTTTTTGGCTTAAGTTCTATAATAGCACCGTTCAAAACCCTTGTTCTTGTTGCTGCTTTTGTTGTTGTACTTGGCTCTTCGTCTTCGTCATCGTTCTCAGCTGCATGTTTGACGCTCCAACAGGCGCGTCTTGCCAAATTCATTTCCTGCTGCAGCGACGAAGTCGTGGCGCTGTTCGCGTCCATCTCGGTTTTGTTTATTTTCGTTTGTTGCTGTTGCCGTCGTGTTTGTTGGCTCATAGGATACAGAACATTTATTGCACAATTGGCTGCTGACACTGACTCTGGCAACGTTATGTGACGTTGCTGTGCTTGCGCTATTGATTTTTCCGTTGGCGGCGGCGGCGATGATGGCGTCGTCTTGTCGTCGACATTCAAATGGTTTTCACTGCTAGAACAATTCCCGTTTGCAACAGCAGCAGCAGCACCAGCTATTGGCATAATCAGCGTAGCACTCAAGGATAAGTTGACACTGCAGCTTAATGGCAAAAACAAAATCCAAGCGCAAGATTTGTGCAATGGCGTCGCTTAGGCTATTTGCTTATATTTTATTTTGTTTTGTTTTTTTTTTTTTTTTGTTTGCGCTATTTTGTGTACAGCATTTGTTTGTTTTGAATTTATATTTTTATTTCATATTTTTTTAGATATATTTTATATGCCGTTGGGTTTAAGCTAAGTTAATCGTGTAAAGTTTGAGCACAGCAAAATTTTCCTGCTATCAGTTTTGTAGTTCTGCTGCCTAAAGTACGTTCTCTGCTGCTGTAAATAGAAAAATCGAAATTTTAAATATTATTTAATATACTTTTTTAAGCAGTCACAAATATAATTGTAAAAGTACTAAAATATCGTGCTCAGCTGCGAAGCTTGTAGCGTCGACCGACCTGCCACAATAACCAACTTAAACTGGTTCATGCAGTGCAAATGCTCCACAGAAAGTTAACTCGCATGCTACCACCTCTTGAAGTCATCTAATCAGCGATTAAACATTTAAAATGTATGGCAAATATTAGTCATATTTATTAACATGGTGAAAATAGATTGAGCGATTGCTGCCGAGTAAATCATTTAGAAGATTGCCTCAGCGATTCCATGCCGCTTTTGCTAATTTTTTAATATACGCAATTATTTTAACATACTTTTATATTTTAGTTACTAAAAAGTTGCACGTGATCGTTGCCAAACCGCAAGCAATATAAACTAAACATAATAGCCACTATACGAAGTCAATAGACGCCCTTTCGGTTAAGTAAATGAAATTTTAAATAAATGAAATCAATATTCTTTTTTCTTTTTTTTTTTCATTTAATACACAAACCATTTTAACGCAAAGTTTTTTCACCAATATTTGCACTTGAAGCTGGTAATAACCAGAACTTTTAGCAAGTCGTGCAGATGCAAATAAAAAAATTTGCACTTGAAGCAAGTAGAGAAACGACCAACGGCTGCTTTAGGCTGGTGCGAAAAAATATTTAGGCAGCTCCTCAACTCAAGTTGCCGACGCCGTCAATGAAATGTTAAGCTAAGCCCCTTTGACATTTGTTGATAAAAATTAAAAATAGAAAATAATTTACAATAATTAAAACAACAAATGCTTATCACATGAACGCTTATATGCGCCGACATTCGCTTGTCATTTGTTTTCACTTGGCATCTTGTAAATTACGCTGCAAATCAGAAATTAAATACAAATAATAACCAAGGGAAAACTGTTAAGGAAATACTTCTAGACTTCCACAGCCAACAGCAAAATGTTTTTATCAGACGCATGTACAAGTGGCAGGCATTTAATTTACTTAAAATTTACTGATAAATAGAAAAAAAAATTGTATGAATAAAAAGACAAATATAAAAACACAAAAGAAAACATTACAAAATGCGTCACGTGGTCAAGTGTCGCAAAAACTAAGTTAAGTGTTTGAGCCTGGGCAGTCGGCGACTTATCAAGCAAATTCTCAAGTTCAATGTTAAATCAGACTTCTGTGGCATGTTTTATTGCCATGACGCCGGGCATTTACTTATAAACACGTGCACATTTACTAAATTCGTGAAAATAAACAATCAAAAGAGGAAAATTCTTTTAGCCAACGTAAGTACCGTCGCCATGTTTACAAAGTTTTATTTGCTAAAAGCAATTTTAGTTGCAGAAGTTTTATGATGACACAATAACCCATAAATCAGAAACACCTGCTGCTGGCTGCTAACCTACATTTTCTATTGCACGAATATTGCCTACCAATCGGCACTTAATCAAAACTGCTTAACAGGGCAAACATACAATGAGCTGTTTAAATAAACACGATGCACAGCGCAAAATTTCTGTTCACGTGCCTTAAGTCGTTGACCATAGAGCACCAGTCACTGAACCCATTATGAATAAAAATTCAAAATGCAGCAAATGCTGCAGTTTGCGATTGCATTATGCGCATCGATCATCTGTAATACAGGCCGAATGCCAGAGTGATCTCATTCGGAGCTGGTAAAATAAAGAAAACTAGAAAGGCAGGGCTATAGTCGGACGCACCCGACTTTAGAATACCCTGCACTCAACTTGCATACTGTCATACTTTAATTAATTATGTAACAATATAATATATAGAAACAATTTAGTTTTTCTCAGTAAAATTAATTTTTCGGCCGATCTTTCCTATGGCAGCTATATGATATACGTTGAATATCGAAAAAACAAAATAAAATAAATTATGAATTAGGAAAGTCTTCGTGCCAAATTTGATGGTTGTAGGTATAAATATTTCCGAGATCAGTGCACAGACAGATGGATATGGCTATGTCGACTCGCCTTTCGATGCTGATTAAGAATATATATACTTTGTTGGGTTTGCCATTCCTCTTTCTTTCTGTTACATACATTTCCTCAACTTTAATCTACCCTTTACCCTTTTTTGGTACAGGGTACAGGGCATAATAAGCAAAAGCAGCATACCACTGAAAACGGCAGAGAAATATGATTATTTTATTTACTAGCTTAAGTACCCGGCGCTGCTCGCGTGTTCAAACAGTAATTCAATAGTTAAAAATAACGTTTAATTAATTTTTATTTACTCAGTTGTCATTACTGCTAATAAATATAACTGCTCACTGTTGGCGCTATTTTTAACTGCTAATAGTTTGCTAATAAATAATATTATCTGGTTCGCCATCATTTGTCTATACATGGGAAAATGTTCACATAAATTGTGTTCCCATTCTTGTAAGCATGCAACGGGGAAAACTCATTTCACTTGTAGTGAGCAATAAGTATCATCTTAAGCCAACTTAAACTTAGCTTGCAGCAGGTGACTCCCTTTTTTAATAGAAATAAATGCCCAACATCAATACAAATTAGACAAGTCACAAATTGATCTCCTTTTTCTTAGATGTAATGTTACAATTAATTATTGTTACACCGCATTCCTATATAAGACAGAAATTTATATTCAATTTTAAGCTTTATAAAACTACGTCCGAAGGAATGTAAAAAACCAGCGCATAAATAAACAATTTGTCTTAAAATCAATACTTGGAATTCATGTGATACAACAACGAATATATACGAACTGATAAGACTCAAATAAATTATTTGATAAAGATATGTTAGGGTTATTAAATAAAAGTGTAGGTATATTACGTTTATGTAGTATCATTATCTAATTTAGCATAAAGTCAGCCTTATTCCATCTTAACCTTTATAGAATAGATATACTAAAAAATGCTGCATATGTATGTATTTCTTCTGTGTTTTATATTTCATGTTTCTAAATTGTTTACTAATGCAGCGTACTTAAGGTCAAGTCATGGAGTAACAGTATTGCAATGAATTACTATAATTTCCATCGTTTGAAGGCGTTGACGTTATAAATTACCGAGGAAAAACATGCAAACTGACACAGCATGATTCAGGACGAAGTTTGCCATTAACGTGTTGTTGAGTGAACTTGCCAACGAATTTGGCATACAGTATTCCCGCTGTTCAGTTGTTATGGGCTGTTGTCGTTGAGTGTGGGAGTGTTGTCGTTTGGTAGATAACAGACAATATATCTAAGCATTTGTCAAACTTTTATGTTAATTTAGTGTTCGATTCTGTTCTCACTCCCTTCACAAAAGTAGTAAACAATGTGTCGGCTAACTGGGTATTTAATAAAATAAGCTACTCCTTTGTTTAAGCATCGATTAGTTAGGTTTTCTTTTTTTTTTTTTTGTTTTAAAGGTATGTGTTTTCGTTTAATGCCCGAAACGAACGTGGACTAAAAAATCCTGCGTCCCTAGGCACTTGTTTATGCTCGTACTTGGCATAAAAAGTGAAAATAAACTCAAACATAAGCCATAAACAACGCAAATGGCCTGGGCCAATGTGAGTTGTTATCAACGGAAGTACATGGTTAATACATTTGAATTACTTTGTGTAGACAAGTGAAATTAAGTTAACACACTAACTGAGTTTTATTTTTTTTATTATAGTCATTAACACGCAAACAAAGATATTTCGTAAATACAGTTGAAAAAAAAAACCGGTTTAAAAAAGTTCACACGCTAAAAGTGATCCGGAAAAATCAGGAAATATCCATATTGGCATGGCACGCTTCACATGGCAAACAGCGACGGCTTAAACGTTTAAATTTTTAGCGCCAACTGCTTAACATCAACGCAGCAAGACAAGTGTTAATATTTTGCTTTTTATTTATGGCTTAATTGCAATGTTTACCTAATTAGAAATGAATAAGTGTGGGCGAGAAAAAGGAAATACACGCACAGTGGGCAGACATGTTGAGGGAAATCATAGCCAAAGGTCAAGTTTGTTTAGCTTATTGCGCACAAGGAGCAGCAGCACTAGCAACAACAACATCAGTGGATTTGCAGCAATATAAATTAATTAATAACCAGAAATAATTTTCACCATAAAAAAAAAAAAAACACAAAAACGAAATTGAAAATGAACAAAAATCGTTTAACCAAACGTAACGCAAAACAACGGCGTAAAATCAAATTTTGGCCAGGTCCCAAGAAATATATAACGATTTGCAATATTTTCAAGAAAAAATACAACTATGTACAGCTAAAGATATTTAAATTTTGTATATACATATATGTACATACATTGGAAAACGGCAAATGCATTATTTTTCGTGTTGATTTATTAATATTTTTTTGGTTTTTTTTTTTTTCTTGTTGGTCGACAAACATTGCTTTTGAAGTGCGCTCGCAAAGGTTAAAGAAATAGAAAACGTGCGTCACAGTTAATTTATATAATGGAAATACACATGCATGGAAATTATTTATAGGCAATTTAAAATTATTGCAATGGTTTGTCAAAGCGGCAGAAACTGTTCAATGAATTCACTTGTACTTGTACTATGCAAAAACAAGAACTGCTCAACTGATGTAGACCAACTTTGAGCGGTTGGCATCGGTTTGGCTGAGCTGATACTCGCTGCAATGGTTTTGCATACCTGGCTGGATTTCAGATTTAATATTAAAATGTAACGACAAGCAAACAATTTGCAAATCAAATGCCGCTAAATCAGTGAACATTGCTCACAAAGTTATAGTACGCAGATGCAAATTCACTTGTGTGCAAAAAAAAAAATTAATTAATTTTTGTATGAAATTTTAAGTTGAATTAGAACTTGAAGCGTAGTTACAAGTTTTTTAATGCTTTAAATTATTGGTTTAAAATAATTTAAAAATAAGTAAAATAAAATAACCTAATATTAAAATATATGCCCCAAACGTCGCTCTAATTTGGCGATAAGCAGAAGGTCATGAGCACTAGTGTGTAAAATAATACACACATAATACAGCAATTAAGAATGTTTAGCTTAAACCCTCCATAGACGGTTGTTGTGCGTCATACTTTTCATAATACATTAATAATTAATTTGTTTCTATTTAACAACAGAGAGTTTACTTTTCTTTCAAGGCTACAATTGTTGCGTATTAAAATCACAATTCGAAAAATTTCGCTTTTTATATATAGAATAGACATTAAATCAGACATTAGACAAGAATCAAATGGATAATTTTTGTTTTTTCTTATAAACTTTTCGCGTGGTTTCTGCTCATCTATTTTTTTTTTTTTAACGTATGTGTTACCAATTAATGCTGGCAGACACATTCAAGCCGTAGTACAATCGTTGAAAGTTGTTAAATAGTTTTTTCCAGTTAATAAAAACCTTTTACTGCAAGGCAATAGAAACATTGTGGGCAAATAAAAATATAATGAATATGCATTGTCAGTTGTCTATTTTAAATAACAAAAGCCGAAAGTTAGCAATTGTCGAAAGCATTATGCAGCCATGCGTTCTGCGACTATCGGATGCCAAATTGTAAAAAAAAAGACTTGCGGGCTTTTGTGTTAATGAAAAAAAATTAACCAAGTGCAGCAATAAAAACGCACGAAGCCCCAACAATTTTATGTGCCAATAAAGAAGTTGCTCATTAAAATGTGAAAAGCCGTAAGTGTGCACGGGCATAATACATGTCACGTGTACCTCGCGGGGGCTACAATGTGCAACTCTAGAGCCAATGGCGCATATTTTTAATTGTCGGCAATAGTTGAATCAGATATGAACTAAACCAATATTTGCCGTTGACACGTTTATCGATTTTCTTTTCTTCTATGAACGCTTTGTAAACCAACAGTTTTCATTTGTTTTGCTTATAATTTTTTTTATTTTTATTTTTGTTTTTGTAAACATTTTGCATATTACGAGTGCGAATATGTGAGTAAGAGAGAGGAGCAGCAGCGTGAGTTATAATTACTTGCTTGGTGCTGCTGGCTGGCATGCCTCTGCTGTGGAAACTAATCAGGTATGCATTGTGAGTAAATAAAACACGAATTACAAATATTTGCCATAGAAACAAGCAAGAAATCGAAAGAATAAAAGCGCGAATATTTCCAAAATAAACAAGAAATAGCAAAATAATAACAAATGTAGGACAGACGGCCAATTATCGTAGCAAATATGTGTAGGAGGCAGACGGCCGACATGAGTAGGCATGTCTATGTATATAATAGGGCTGTGTCTAGGGCGCAAATATTGTGCGCAAAGTTGTAAGGCAAAGGCAAAGTCAAGCAGCACAAATAGCAAAATAATAATAACAATAAATATTGCAAATAATGCGCAAATGGCAATGTGAACTTGTAAATTATTTGTGCGCTTTGACATTATTGACAAGTTGACACATTGTGGACACAAGAGCCGCAGCAACAGCCTTGAAAGAAGTGACGACTGGCGGTGCTGGGCTTAAGCAGCTAAACGTGCTAAAGAACATGGCACGCGGCTTTTAAGCCATTAAAACAGCCGGAAAAATGCTTTGTACCCATTGCGGCCTTAGTGGCATGTCAAAGAGCCCGACGCGCATTACTGACAAATGACTTCATTTCAACAATTGGTCAGCGCGCACGGTCAAAATGATGCGGCTTAAAAACTAATTAACGCATACTGCTAAGATAAGAAAATGAAATTTTAAAAATGCCTAGATACCTGTGAAATAAGCCAGTGCCAAAGTCAACGGATTTTATGGCGCATATTTGTTTTTTTTTTCCATTTTCTTTTCAATTTGTCAGACAAGCAAAACAAAAAAACAAAGCGCCAACAGTTGGCATTGTCAATTATTTATAGCATTTTAAAAATGTATGTACATATGTTTTACATAGGCTAGGCAATATTTATTTTTTATATATGTATGTATATGCACATATTTTTTTTTTAATATTTTTAAATATGGCATTCTACGTTAGCAATGTTATGGGTTTGTAGTGTACGTAGGCAAACAACTTATTCACTTTAACTTTTTCATGCGCTCATATCTATAGTCAATTTTTTTTTCGCTGAAATGTTGACAACTTTTACAATCAACATAAATTTTTCTTTAAGTTCATGAAGAGCGCAAGTGTCATGGAAAGATTTTCAAAAGTTGCTCCTCAATATTTGTATTCACGGTTGCTATTTCTTTAATTGTTTGCTCCCATGTATGTTCAACATTTAAATAGATTCTTTTAATGATTAGGATAATTTTCATCTATTAAAATAAAACATCTTATTATAGTAAAGTTTCTCTGCCTAAGTCTAATCGTTCTTTCATGTCTTTTTACTCAAAACAAAACCAAAATTTTCAATAACGCTTCTATATATGTTTTTTACTATTACTACATTTGTTTACAAACTGATAATCGCATAAATTTTGTAAATATGCAGTAATTAATCAAAGAGAAACACACTAAACACAGGCTAGGAAGGAACGCGCAAATTGATAATGAAATGTATAGAACTGATTGATAACTTAATTGATTCTAATAAAATATGTGTAAGTTCTATGACACGCTGCGCTAATATATCAGTGTGTGCGAACACGAACTTGCCCGGGTCATAAAATGCAGACAAACACACAATTGTGCCCGCCATCAAAGGTAGCAATGCACACAATAAAAAAGCGTGAACCGATCACTGGCAGCAACAGTAGCTCTAATGATGCTAATAGGGCACTACGATGTCGTGCGCAACGACCACAACATCGACTCAGAGCATAACATGAAGCATATGTAGATATGTTTATGGCTGCGCTTAACTCGTTTACGCGTTTACGTAGGCCTAAGCTGCATCAAGTGCTAAATGCACGACTAAATGAAAATTAAGTCAAGGCACACAACGCTCGTCAGGCGCCGAAATCTAATTACACGGCAAGTGTGTTTTATACCCAAATTTCTTAGCATCAACTTCGAAAATAAAAACTTGAACGTAAAATGTTTTTGTGCGCAACAAGCAACAACAAACCAAGCATGGCTTTCTTATCAGCAACAACATTTATGTTTGCATGTGAAATTCTAAGTACATATGAATGTATGGAGGTACGTAAATATATAAATACAGCGTCGCGGTCAATAGAAAAATGGCAACAACAGTCAATTTTAACAACGTTCCCTAAGTACCAATCAAAATTACAATACACATTATGTGCCAAGCCTGGCATATGTGTAGCACATTGTATTAACTATGAAATGGCTTTAAAGTTAAAAAAAAAACTCTTGTTAAATTGCAACTTATCGTACTTCGTGATACCGTAAACACAGTTACTGGGTATTATTATTTAAATAAGTGTCAGTAAGATTTTTTAGACCAACAAACAGAAAAAATTCTTGAAAAAATTGCTTCCGACAGAATGGCAAAAAATAACCCTG
Organism: Stegana nigrithorax; assembly: GCA_037044495.1. Lineage (NCBI taxonomy): Eukaryota > Metazoa > Arthropoda > Insecta > Diptera > Drosophilidae > Stegana > Stegana nigrithorax. Next base: position 133,570 of record JBAMBQ010001632.1, on the reverse strand, counting down.
AAAACCGCGTGTAGACTAGGTGAAAGCGGTTCGACTCTTTTTAATGTAATTGAGCTAGTGTGGAAAAAGCAAATTTAATTTAGATTTGCTGTTTTGCATGTATTTGATTTGCTTGCATGGTTTTGTTGGAGCTCGTAACAATTACCAAATTGCAACAATGAGGCAGCGCTGACTATTGTTTCGCTTGTTGTTGGCAACACAGCAAACCAAAAACATGGAATATAAATTATTAACATATTTTCTTCGAATGAATTCTTTCTAAAAATACGCATGCATGCAAACACGAAGCAGAATCAGAGAAGACGAAGGCAGGCAGACGTAAGCCAAAAAACCAAAACATTATTTTTATGTATTTTGAATTTACGCACGTTTGAATATTTCCGCTTTTCCACAGATTTTCAGCTGCGCCAGCGGCGTCAGCTTTTCTTCTTTGCTGCTGTTTTTTTTTGCTTGTTCTCTTATAATACTTCTGTAGCTATTGTTTTTGCTACTCTTGCTGTTTTTGGCTTGAAATTATGCCATCCGAATACGTATATATGTATTTTACTATATATTTATATTTAACATTTTTATTCAAATAGCAATAATAACAAATACACTTTGTTATGAATGAAAATTATATATGGGTTTTGTTTTTATTTCTTTACATCTGTAAAGTTAATTTTGTAAACACAATCGCGTTGAATATACAGTTTAATTTGTTGTAAATTATTTAAAAACTTGTCTTACGAATATAATACACTTCAAATTGCCCCAAAAAATAGTAATTTTCAACTTATAAACAATCACACATAGAACATTTTTAAAATTGTTAAATTGAAAAAAACGACACAGCGGTGCGCGCTTTCAGATCCGGTGTCAACCGTCAGCAGCCGCTGCGAAATTAGAACTGAACTGAGTAAACTGCCCAGCACGCCTAGCGATGTGCGATACACAATGACTGCTTTACATTTAAAACAGCGCAGATAACAACTAAACTATCGATTGTGCTGATTTACAATTGTGATTTATTGAACAGCACGTAAATATTTCAGCTTAGAATTAAGTAGATGATTTTATAAATAGACACGATCGTTGTTAACTAAAATTTAGCGTAAGCCAATTTTTAAGTTTTTTTTTTGGCTTTGATTTCTAAGTATAAGCACGAATTTTAATTATGCACAAGCAAAGTTGTGCCACAGTGCAACCAAGTGTTGCCACATCTGCATGAACGATCGCAGTAAGTAACTGCCGTTATTAAATTTTTTATTTTAAATGCTTTTAATTAAAACTCAAAGTCAAGTGCATGATTGGCATGAAATCGTACGAGCAACAAAAATAAATTTACTAGTGCATATTGTATTATATAAATAATAAATTGAATTTTTCTATATCTTTATCAGATACTACTTATCGATTCAACGATGTACCTGATTCAATTATAATTACTATCGTAGCCATTGTTGTGTAGTTCTGCCACTCAGCTTTGTTCTGCTGCGTTCCAATTACATTTACAATAAGGTTCTTGGCACTTTGCTGTTTATTCATGCACTGTATCGATTACCCAGACAACTCAACTTGAGTCAAGTCAGGCAAATGCCAACGAGATGCTTTCCGATACCATTGTGTGGGCGCTTCGCAGCCAGCTATAAAAATGTGCATTGTCCTTGTACTTGAAAACCGTTCAAAAGCTATTTGGCAGTCGTCTTCATAAGTAGCCATGAATAATAAAACGCGTAGTTGGGGGAAAATTGGTGTTTACGTGCGCAATGGTTAAGATTAAGCTTACGTGGGTAAAGCTAAATGATACTCCACAATATTAAGAAGTTATTTGCAAAATAAAAAATTCCCGAAAATAAATTAAGCCTTATTAACTTTTTGGGCTGTCCTTGAACTTAAGTAATTTTCATTACGTTAAAAAAAGAAACTGCTTAAAATTGATTACGTATTACGTAAGCGAAGTTGACGGTTAGCTTTCAACATAAGCCCCAATGTTAGTTTTTGGTAAAATAATTACACTTGCCGCTAGCAAACCATTAAATGACCGAACTAACCGAACGTAAAAGGACAAATCATGACACTTTTGCAATGACCGTGTTTGAGGACGTAATATACGCAGCGCGACGACCATAAACCGACAAAAAGGGGCGAAAAGGAATTGTCATCATAAAAATCGTTGCCAAAAACTATTTTTCAATGCTATTGTCCGCATGACAATATCATTTACGTACACTAACCGATACACATGGCGCCTACTTCTGCTACCGTTATGTAAAGCACCTAGAGGCCAGCCATGTGGGCAGCATATGTACATACATATGTATTTTACTAGTGTCTATGTATAGTGCTTTTGTTATTGTTAAGTCGCTGTGTCCCGCAGTCAAAATGTTTACTGCTGAGAGCGCCTGCACTAACACACTATAAAATCTAGTCTAGAAGACGTAAAGCACCAAACATGACGTAAAAACGGCATCACGTCAAACTTGCTTTTAAATGTTGGTTTATGAGCGAAATAAAGAAGAAGAGCGCATCGGAACATGCGCAGAATCACCAGAAAACAGATGTTTCAATTTACCGTTGTTTGCTTGACAATTGTTGTGGAAAGAAAAAAAAGTAAAAGAAGCCACAGAAGCTGAGAGTCTGCACTTGACTCCTTTATCCTTCTAGCCATTAATACCTAAAAAACATATACTACAGGCTTTATCGGGCATTTGTATAATCGGTATAGGCGATTAATGGTCGTTATATAATTATTATATTAAATGCATGCAAAAATCAGTCAAAGGACGTTACATTCAACCCATTATATAATGGCAAGTCTAGGATTCGTAAAATTTATTAAATGAAGAAAATTATACTACATATTGCCAAATAAAAGTTAACTCGTGCACGTAAAGAAAAGCCAATTAAAAGAGAGAAGTTATATTTTTAATGCTGCATTTACCTTACAAATAGTGCACGCCGACCGGCCTCCTACTTCCTTTTTAGTAGCTCTAACTTAATTCAATTTAAACGTATTATTTTATTTTACTAATATATTTAAGTATGAATACAATTTTTATTCAATTCAGTCAAACATTTCAAACTATTTCAGCACGGGCTTAAAAGATTTTTACTACTCCCACTCAGACTGCTACGCTGCGGCAAATAATTGATTTATGCAATAACTTTACACACGAATTACAATATTATTATATCTTTTTTATTATTTGCACGACCCTGCCTGGGATGATCTCCCTTTAAAGCGAACGCTTCAGTACGTTGGCGTTTTGCATTAAACTTGCCGTTTTCATATAAACAGCAAAAAGTTTAATGTGATTTTTATGAAAATTTGTGAAGCTACTAACGAAAAATTGCCGTCGAGCTGCCATTTCTTAACACGACGTGCACGACTGATGACGGATTTTTCTGTACTGATTGAAAATTTTCATGTCCTGCCGACATGACCCCCAGTGGTAACGTAACGTAACGTTACGGTTAGCTGAAATGGCCACTCCAGCTAGAAGCAGGTTAAGCTTTTTTGGGTTAATACTTGGCCCTCTCGCGGTCTGCTCTGGAATGCATTGCTGGGACACCGAGGGTTGAAATCTTCCAGACCAACCACCGATGAAACACACGGCTGAGGACACACAGTCACTCCATGATAAGAACGGGATGATGACGGCGACGTAATCTATCTACAGTCAAACTTCCATAACTCGAACTTCTGTAATTCGAATTTTCTATATCTCTAAATCAAACGGCAATTGCGTGTAACTTCTATACATTGTTGTCTCCTTAATTCGAAGTCTCCATAAGTCGAACTTGTTCTTTGGATAATGCTGATTCGAGTTATGGAAGTTTGACTGTATCTCTATTTGGCAGAAAGTGCTTGATGGTGCGATGAAGAGCGTAGGTAGTGCCTCTTTGAAATTCAAAATTTTTTGGATGGGCTGCCACAAAAAATGCGATACGGCCACCAGCCACAAATATGACGACTTTTTATTTCCATTTGGACAAAGTGAAAAATATAACCATTAATACATATTATCATGACATCACTCAAAGATGTAGCAACAGCGCAGAAAAATATCCACTAGCCCAAATCGACTATTGCAAAATGGCAATCCAAGACAGAGCGAAATTAAAGAAAATGAAATCAAATAGAGGAATGGGTGCAGCGGAAAAAATTACACCATCACTTATTTATTATAAAAATACACTGAAATATCTATAACTACACAACGCTTTTAGTGGACGGACACGCATGATATTTACCGTGAATAATCCGATTTGTATCATTTTTGTAACTTTAGACTCAATTGTATACAATACATTCATCTAAGACGAATTTTGTAAACACGTTAAATTCCGCTGATTAAGAGTTTAGTAATACATTCCAGAACGTTACCGTTAATTTGAATGCCATTATATTTTTAATATATGTATAATCTACGCATATGTATTGCCTTTGCCTTTGCCAAGGCTGATACATGAGCTATGGCTTTGGCCGGCACATGAGCATCTTTTACAATAACTTCCGACAAACGAATTTAGGCGTCACACTACTCGACTGCACGTCGTAATTGGTGGAAACAATGTAAGCCCCGAAGAGCGTTCAAAACATTGATTAAAAAATTAGCAATGTTTACTTAATAATTAATACTTACAACATGGCATAGCTATATAAAAAAAAAATTAATAAATCTGTTAACTTAATGTAACATAGAATATTCAAGTTACGTATGTGTGTATGTCCCTTATAAACTAACAGCTTTAGTTAACAGAACCGTTATCAGTTATGAATTCTTAAATATTGTTGATAATTCACTCAGTTGAATGCATTTCTCGTGCCTTCAGTCTTTATCTGTGAGCTAGTTGGCGTGTGTTTGCATACAGTGCATTCCATTTTTATTAAAATAGCCTAATAGGCTCAAATAACTAACCTGCAGTCATGGCGTCCGTATTCTTCTTTATAACGATCCCAACAACAACGGAGGAGCAGCGTTTGAAAACAGAATTTATTGCGAGAAAACTGGATATACCAGCGGAGCAAGTAGATGCACATACGTTGCAATCGACAACAAGCAGCGTGGACACGAACTTTAGTCCAGACGAACGTGATACCTTGAGTTTGCAAACCTTGAAGTTAAGCAATGGCGTGACAGATTCGCCAGCGTCGCAGTACGACACATTTCCGAAGCGGAGAAAATCAGAACCAGACACAAACCTTTCTTCCTTAATTTTGCCAGAGTATGTTGACAAGTCAGGCGACTTAAAAGACGCAGGCACGCATACGAACGACGAAGAAAAGCTGGATGAGCACGCAAAGCGTAGCTTAGATGGTTTACGTGACATAATCAGTTCAGCCAAGCGGAAGACCTCTAGGAGGCGTAACGATGCTGACTTGGACTTACCTATTGATACTGCCATGGAGGTAGTACTCCGCGAAATACTTCGCAAATTTCAAATTGAGAATGCAGTTTGGGCATTAAATACGGAAGGCAGCATGTTCCAGATAAGTTTCACTGTTGAGTTCAACGAGGTATATGAAAATCTGTACGACAAGCTGCAGGAGTGGGGCATCGGTGATCGCGAAGGCTCCACGGTCTCTGTGATGAATTGCATTGCCGCCAAGGCCTATTCGCACAAAGAGGAAGATCAAGATTCGCTGAACGACTTTGGCAAGGAGTGTGTACAAGGGAACTTTCTATTATCTTTTTTATTTTTAAGTCTTTTCTTATTATTATTCCCAGCAGCAATATCTATGCACAGAAACAAGGCGCCTGGGATCGCTTCATGAACTCGGTTCGCGCTCGTTTGAATGTGACGCAAATCGTGCGAAATGTTCATCAAGATGCAGCAATCAATTTCGACTTTGTCATACTGCTTATATCCGCCGCGTAAGTCGGCTTTACATAATTCGTGTTGATAAGCATTTTACTGAGAAGTGGCTCATTTTGCAGTATACTGGCCTCGTTTGGCTTAGTTGAGGACAGCACTATATTCCTTGCCTCCAGTATGCTGATCTCACCGTTGATGGGGCCAATTATTGCCGCCATTTTCGGCACTGTGATTAAGGAGCGGACGCTTCGCACGATCGGCGTTCGTAATGAACTTATTGGCATCCTTGTAGCCACACTGGTCGGTTTTATCTTTGGTCTGGTGGTGGGCACCACGGACGATCGGTACGGCATTGGCGAAGGCCTGACCAAGGAAATGCTTTCACGTTGCGATCTACATTCTCTTGTAGTAGGCGTGTTCACAGCTGTGCCTTCAGGCGCGGCAGCGGCTATTGGCATACTAGGTAGTAATGTGGGATCCTTAGTTGGTGTAGCTATTTCGGCCTCACTACTACCACCAGCTGTTAATTCGGTATGTATATGCATCATACCTTATAGATAAAAGTCACATTGAGACTTATTTATAAATCATACCCATACATCTTGTAGGGTCTGCTCTGGTCATTGGCTTGCATCTACAAGTTTTTCGAGAGCGATGATTCGCGTTATTTGTACGTGGTCAAGTCAAAAATGTATTCGGAAAATCAAGCAACCGAACTGGCTATACTTGGAACGTTAAGCATGTGCCTAACGCTCTCTAATGTGCTTTGCATCTACATGATGGGCATACTCGTCTTTAAGGTGAAGGAGATCGCGCCGATAATTGCGCGAAATAACAGCCGTTTCTGGAAGTATGACATCAAGCTGGCGCGCGATCTTACTAAAAGCGGTCTCGTATCGACAACCGACGCAGCCATAATGGATGAGTTTGCCAATCTACCCAAGGAAGATCAACATGCGTTGGGCATCAATTACGATTTTCTACGTAAACTTGACGAGGTGACGTACCAACATACATGGTCACCCCTCAGTAATCGGCATGCCTTAGACGTGAAGGGTAGTAATATCGATAACTACTTGACGATACATCGTCTGGAGCAAATGTACACGACCATATCAAGTCCAACAGCAATGCAGGATAAGCGGTAACCCTAACTTAACTGTCTGAATTGTCAATTGATTAAATAATTTTACTCACAGACGCCGCCGCTCTAGTTCGTCTCGCAGACCCAGCGAGCGCCCTTTGGAGAATCCAAATTTGCTCAGAGTAATGCAGGAAAATGTAAGCTTAGTGAATGCAGCAATGTAATGCATAATAAATATGGTTAATTGTTCCGCAGCGTCCACGGGCTTCAAGTGTGCCCTCAAATGCAAATCCGCCGCTCAAAGGTGTACCGGAGATTGTCATTAATGTGATACCGCCTAATCCGCCTGCGTCGAAACGTTTTGTGGTTACTCCAGCCGTAGAAGATCCACTTTTGCAGAGTGTCAAAAAATAAGCTGTTTGCCGGCATTGCAATATTGTTTCTTTGCAACAATTGTTACAAGCTGTCCTTACTTTCTGTTGCTAAAATATAACTTGTGTACTTGTATTTATTTAAATAATAATGTGCAAAAATGACACAACAATTTTAATTACGGACTAAAAATCCTTGCCACTTGGACCTTGACGATCGGCTTTTGTCTGCGCGCGTTGTCGTTTCATCTGCAGACGCTCGCGTGCAGCACGTTCATGCCTATAAATATATATTAATATTTGTTTAACCGCGTTTGGCTACAGTACACTAACCTTCTGCGTATTTTTTCTAATGTTTCCTCTGTTGGCGCTGCAACCTCGATTTCTTGCTCTCTGATTAAAGTACGTAGTTTTTCTAATGCATCTGCCAAATTTAATTGCTGTGAACGTGTTAGATCGCTTTTGATAAAGAAGTAGCCATCTTTAGTGATTCTATTTTCAAGCTGTGAAATGATTTATTATGAGTTTAAATTCTTGAAGCCACCTTAACAAATTTACGTACCACTTTGAGCAGTTTTTGGCGTGTTTTCTCCGGAACCCACTGCGCCTCCGCGACTTTAAAACGCACATCAACTTTGGTGTTTACGCAATTCACATGCTGACCACCCGGTCCTGAGCTTCGACTGTATGTGATATCCAAGGCATTTATGGGTATATAACCGTTGAATTTGTCACCTTGACTGCTAGGCTGCAAGTGGCAGTTTCAAAAATAATATAAGCTAAGTACTTTTTTTAACACCTACCGGTGGTGGCGTGTATATTTTCAGCCGACTGTTAGGATAAATTTTATCTAAAGACAAATCGCTTTTATATGAGAATTTCCGACCCAACAATGCTGCCGTTGTGTAGGATTTCTGCAACTGACTATGTTGCAAGATACCAATGAAAGTGCCACAAACTTTATTCATTTTCTGTCAGATCTTACGAATTATTTAATCAAAAATACACCACAAACGTGAAGTCAAGCTGATTTTTTCTGTACTTCTCTCTCTATTTCTATATCTCTTTCTCGCGAAGTGCCGCCGACAGCTGTTTTGCCAGTTGTGCTCGTGCTTCGCGGCAATGGATATTTTGCAGCAAGGTTGCCAAACTAAGTATTTTATGGGATGGGAATTATTTTAATGAGATTTGGTGTTTAAAATACAAATTAAAGTCTTCCTAAACATAAATTTCTTATGTAATTATATAAGTTTGCGTTAAACTGTTGCTAATTAACATGAAATTATTTATTTTCTATTATAAGTATCACATTACATATATCTGGCAACACTGATTTGGTCGTTATTTGTTGATAATGAACAACGTGCATTTTGATACGCTGAGTGAATAATATGGAAGTGGATATCGAAAAGCCGGCCGAGGTTTGTTTTGTAAAGCAAGCAACATGTGGTAATAATACAAATGTTAACTGCTTGCAGCCCACTATTGTTGAAAATCCAAACACCAATATAATACGCGAACGAAGTGCCGAAATCGTCTCTGGCGGCAATGTCTTCTACAACCCAGTGCAGGAATTCAATCGCGATATAAGTATAGCTGTGCTGAATGTTTACTTTCAAAAACTGCTTGAAGAGCGACGTGGTAAACAGCTAAAAAAATCAACTGACCAACGGTCCGAAGTGCCTTCGGCATTTCCAGATGAACATCAATACGTGGCAGCTGAGCGCTATGAGAATGGCATGCGTATTTTGGAAGCACTCTCAGCAACAGGTTTGCGTAGCATACGCTATGCAAAGGAAATCGCCGGTGTACGTGAAATCGTTGCAAATGACTTGTCTCATCAGGCGGTGGAATCAATACGTGAAAATACGCGGCACAATAATGTTGAACACTTGATTACAGCTAGCCATGCAGATGCCATGTAAGTATGAATTCAGGCAAGTGTTCAAATTAAACATTAATACGAAGCTAATGTCTTAAGGACGGTCATGTATCTCGCCACAGCTGTTGAAAAGCGCTTCGACGCAGTGGATTTGGATCCGTATGGCTGTCCTAATCGTTTTCTAGACGGCGCCCTGCAGTGTATCACCGACGGTGGTTTGCTTCTTGTAACTGCCACAGATATGGCAGTGCTGGCGGGGAATTCGCCCGAGGCCTGCTATGCGAAATACGGCTCCGTACCCTTACGCATGAAATGTTGCCATGAAATGGCGCTGCGCATATTGCTGCACTGCATCGAGACCCATGCCAATCGTTATGGCAAGTACATTGAGCCATTGCTGAGCATATCAGCCGATTTTTATGTGCGTTTATTTGTGCGTGTCTACACGAGTCAGGCTAAATGCAAGTATAGCATGAGGTAACAACAACAAAAACTACTCGGGGCTGCTTTAGATTGTGCAAAATTAAAACTTCATCTCTTTTAGTAAGCAATCCATGATTTACCAATGCACGGGGTGTGACACATACACACTGCAACCACTTGGCAATCTAAAGCCAAATCCAACGCCTTCCAATCCGAATCAAGTTAAATTCGGCATACCAACGGGACCAGCTGTCGACGCCAATTGCCAGCATTGCGCACAGCGTCATCATGTACGTACATCCAACAATTACATGTCGTAGCAAAACTTTAATAACTGGCTTTTTCCAGTTAGGCGGACCCATTTGGTCGGCACCCATACACGACACAAGCTTCGTGCACGATTTGCTTAAAGCAGTGCAGCAGGAACCACTTTTCACGCTAGGCACACAGCGTCGCATTGTAGGAATGCTGTCTATGGTGCTCGAGGAGTTGCCCGATGTGCCGCTCTATTATACGCCAGACAAATTGTGCAATGTTCTCAAACTTGAAATAGTGCCCATGATGAAATTTCGTTCAGCTCTGCTGCATGCTGGCTATCGTGTCTCCTACTCACATGCGAATAAAAACTCGTTGAAAACAGATGCGCCCGCTTCAGTGCTTTGGGATATATTGCGCGCCTGGCATAAACGGCATCCAGTTAAGGAGGCTCGCTTTGTTGACGGCACACCCATCAAAGCCATACTTGGCGTGCCAGCACAACAAGAGTATAATTTTGACGAGCTCCACGTGGCTGCAAATCCAAACAGCCGCAGGCAAGCGCTTTCACGTTTTCAGGAGAATCCTGCACCACATTGGGGACCTGGCACGCGCGCAACAATAATGTGAGTTTAAGATAAACATTTATTTGAAAGTTTAAGCTAATTATGGTCTACCATATTGACAGGATTGGTGACAACAAGCTGCCAAAATGCTTTCGCAATCAGAATAAAAGACAAAAACTTAAAGCCAAGCATACGCCACCCATTGCAATGAAAAATGTTGTGCAGGAGGACGTTGGTACTGATGAGACGGCAGCAAAACAAGCGAAGTTGGCGGATTGACATTCAACGCATTGGAGGCGCTGCTTACTTAGTATTTTACTTTTATCATTTGTATTTTGCCTGCTGTTACAATTAAAACAAGAACCGCACTTTGCATACATCCTCATTACTATTCTTCTCAATTACTAATAACGGAAGAAATTGCCATCCGACGTCTGTCGCGAGAATCCATTATTCACCAATTGATTATGCACCCCGCTGCAGATAAGCTTCACACTATGCGGATGTATCTTTTCCTTGATGCCACCAATCTTCAGCGGATGTCCCAGTTTTGCCTCCTGTTTGGCCACAATCAGACGAGTATTCTTGAGCATACGAAACGATTTCATAATCATTGCGCCCGGCTCCCGAGCAGATGATGGCTGCTGCCAGCTTGTCTCCGCCGCGCAAGTTTCACGTTGTAACACCGAGTCGACTTTCTCGGGGAACGCCTCACGACTATGATCGTAACGTGATCTCAACTGCAGGTCCAGCGAGTCACGCGGTATATTTGGAAATTGTCGGAAACGTTTGCTATAGCGCACCGAGGCCATCGTCTGATGGTAGTACAGACGATCGTGCGGCTTCATGCCGGCCGCCCAATCCCCACCAGGCCCACCTACGACTGGCGGTTGTGGCATCTTGCACAAATAGACGCCCTCACTGGATAGATCGGGCTCAAAGTTCTTATTTGGCACCAGCACAAAATGCACTTGCTCCTCTGCGGTGGCCATCATACAGCAAGTAACTGAAACTTTGGTGGGGTAAACTTGAAAATATAATTTTGGATTTGTTTTCTCCCTTTCTGTTTTTCTGAGGTTGCTAGCAATTCGCCAATTACCAATTGTGTTTGTATGTATTTAACCAAAATATTGCACAAAACTAAATAAATAAAACGTGGTTTATTTTTCTATACTAACATTTTTTTTGTTTGCTCGATAAAGTTCGGCTACTATGGTTGCCTTGAGTGTACGCAACAAGTGTCTAACATATCATCACATCATATATCAACAAAATAAAAAACATGATTTTTAGTTATTTTTGAGTTTTATTTAACGAAATCAAATAAGCTGTGAATATATAAAGTTTTTAGTTAGTTCTTTACTTACCTCAGGAGTTTAGTTGTTTCCTTGTGAATATTTGTTTAAACCAGCAAAGGCCCATTCCACGCGTGTTTCCATATATTCAATATACATTGACAATCATTGGACGATTCCATTTTATACCTGCGCTGCAATGTCAAATGTTTAAATGTCGCATACAGCAAACGGCTACGGCTAACACAATCAGCAAAGAGCAACACATCCGAAGATGCCAGAAGGTGGCGAACAGCAGAAGAAATATCGAGCAGAACACCGTACGAACACGATTCGAACATGGCAACAGCAAACAGCAGGTGCAGCTAACACGTGCCAAATACTTCACTGACAGCAAACCAGCAGCGGCGGCGGCGGCAACAACAACTCGACTGACCAATAAATGATGTAGTCATAGACGTTAGCAGCGACGCTTCGTCGTCTTCGTACATACAAATATGCATATAAATATATAAGTATATATATAAATACCCATACATGGTTGATGCGTGTGTGTCTGTCTGCCGTAGCGACGCTCAATGAAGCAGCTAACGCCTCGTTATGCGCAGTTCTTTTTCTTTGTTTTGATTTTGTTAGTTTGTCCGGCTACAGCAACCTGAGCGCGGGTCAAAATAGCAACAGCAGTCACCTAAATAGCCAGCATATATGCTGTGACAAGTAGCCTCTGCGTACGCACGAGCACATCGTGATTAAAGTTGCCGCCACATCTCTGCGAGTCTGCCACTGCGCACCCTTGCACACTCACGTTCTAATGGTATGCATGTAAACGGCGTATATATGACGACAGGAGCAGGTTGTTGCGCGTGGGCACATCATCAACACTCACGAACAGCAGCCGCAACTAAATGTTGAACACAGCACAGCAAAAAACACCACTTGGCTCGTTTATGAAGTTTGACTCTGACTGTGTGACGCCCAGCACACCTTTATGCTCCACATCATCATTCACCATCATCTTCAACGCCTGACGCCTTACTCTCGACACTCAGCAAGAACAGCTTTTTCTTATTTTTTTTTAAATAATTTTTTTCTGGTTTTGTTTTTACATTTTAGCCTGTGTATGTAATACAAAAGTGGAAATTGCGTTAATAAATTTTGTTGAATCAACTTTGTCGAAAAAAAAATATTAAACAAAAAACTAAAAGAACAAAAAAAAAAACTATCGACAGCTTATAGACAAAGACCTACTACCTACTAACACTTTAACTTACGTCCTAAACGCAACAAAAGCTGAGCCAACAGTAAATGTCATATAACAGACGGGTGCATTGTGTGCCTATGTTAAACTGCCCTGCCCTGCCCTGCTACCTTTACTCTTTTCCCTTACATTCATCTTTATTTCAAATTTTATAGTTTATTTTGTTAAAATCTACAAGTTTATATTTTATTTTTATGTAAGCTTATATAGTTTATAAAACTAAAAATGGCAATTGCAATATTATGCACTACAATTGTGTTTTTTTTTTCTGTTCTATTTTAATTTACGAATGTTTTGTTGTGGAAAACCGTATGCACGCTTATGCTGCATTATAAAAATTTTGAATTCGGCAAATGCGCAGAATATTTGTTTCGTTTTTGGTTATAAATTTTCATAATTTATAATATTTAGTGATAAGTATGTATATACACGTACATGAAACTAATGGTTAAAAAATTGTTGTGGTAATCTAGTGTGATCTTTCGTGTGTGTGGGTGTTTTTAAACATAATTAAAATTTCTTTCATAAGTGTTAAAATATTTTTTTATACCTGCTGTGTGTGTCACGACAGCATAGAGCAAGCAGCGCCGGCATGTACAAGTTGTCAATAGTGAGTAGGCGGCATTTTTAATTCCAGTCATAATAAAACGCTGAAAACCTAAAGAGGAAGCGTAAGATTAGATTCGGAAAACTAGCATATATGGTGTTGTTGTTGCTAATGGTAAACTTAGACATACCAGTTTTTTCTAGTTGACCAGACATCGTTGACGCATCATTAAACGAAATTAGTAGCGCCCACGCTGGCGCCGTAGCTCGCAATATACTTGCTTAAGTCATTCAGGAACGACTACGGCTACGAGACAAACCCACGCCAACTCCTCCACCTCCACCACCGACACCGGCACTAACACCACCAACAAGACCATTTCGACTTGGACTGCGGCTACCGGAATTCCGAGCTGGACTGCGTGAGAACTTGCTACGACGCACAGGTGAACGACTAGCAGCGGATCGTGATCTGGAACGAGGTGAGTAAGAACGACGACGTGGGCTGCGAGAGCGTCGGCGTACTGGCGAACGCGAACGACGACGATTACCACCACCACCACCACCACCACCGCCGCCTCCTCCACCACCACCACCACCTCCTCCGCCACCACCGCCGCCACCACGGCGATTATTGGTACGGCGTGTCGGTGATGATGGGCGACCATAACGCGCCATTTGTACGCGCAACTCCCTGCCATCTAACATGCGACCATCCATGGCCTCTAGTGCATCCTCAGCGTCACGTTTATCATAGAAACTGTAGATGAAAAGTAATCAGTTAGAATTGAACCTCAATAAGTCCTGTTAATTTAATAGTTATGTCGTGTTCTCAGTATATTGACTAGGACAGATTCGTAGACAACAGTTGCAAGTTGAAAACATTTTCTATTGCATTATTTGTGCAAGTATAATCACTGAACTTGTAATTACGCCTTAAAAAAAAATAATGCCAATCTGGATTGTACATAACCCCACTTATTTTGCTTACCGAACGAAGGCAAACCCGCGACTTTCACGCGTATAGCGGTCGCGGGGTATATAGATGTCCCCTACCTCGCCGCAGCGCTCAAAGACGCGACGCAAATCTTCGGGTGTTGTACGATATGTAAGATTGTCTACCTGTAAAAACCAAATTGAATTAAAAAAAATGTTAGGTAACAAAATATTTTGCAAGTTATCTAAAGCCGCCATGTTGCGTTAAAGCGCTTCCAGGAAACAACGCATAACCAATTTCTACTAACCTTAAGAGAAATCATTCCATCAATTCGAGGCGGAGGACGTGCTGCACCCCCACCACTGCTCATTATTTTTACTTAACGATTTTAAAGTGCAACACTTAACACAAATTATAATTTTCCACAATGCGTGGCTTTCAAAATGGCGTCGGCACTTTTTTTTGCAAACACAACCGTACCGTATGAAAACTGAAACACGTTTACAATCACCAAAACGCCGATATATTGCACCAATATTGCGTCAGGGTTGACAGGGTAAAACAATTCTCACGCTCATTACTCTGGCGGGGTCGAGCGTACTATGAGAATCTCATGTGAAAATAAACATAGACGGTTTTACGTTGTTCACTACTGGTTGTAGTGTTATTGACAACGAATAGAGTTTGCACAGCACATGGCGTTCCATCAACCGAACTAATCGTTTCTCTAAGACTTCTTTGCACTACTGAGAGCTGCTTTTCGTAAGAAATTTTATCAAATTTCCAAACACACACCGCGAATGAACAAGTAAGAAAACATTTCTTCAAGACTTCCGGAAGAACCACTGAAAACTACCAACTTGCTTGAGAGCATTGTCCATGCCAATGTTGCCAGTTTGTTTTAAACACGTGCAAATTACATCCCTGTCCATTTATTGTCACCCATCAATTACATTCGTGATGCATGCAGGGTCTTGTAGCCCTGACACCATATATTTGTCTTGTTCACGCCAAGGCATTTTCGCGTATGCTCACTGAACTCCGTTGACATTCGAGTTTTTTCAATGCGTGGCTACTTTTAAACGTGCAAAATAATTAAATTCGTGAAAAGTCAACTTGTGGTGTGCAACATAACAAATAAAAATTAAAACTGAAGACATAGGGGCCGGCGCAAGGACGTAACACTGCTGGCAAACACGCAACACTTTATCAATAAATTCGAAGTTATTTATGTCATTCGTGGTGCAGAAAATCTGTCAAGTGAAATTTGGACGGAAAACGTGATTTTTTGTAGTTGCGAACGGGTGGTAATTGAAAAACAAAAAGAAAGGCGAACTGTCTTGGTATCTAATAAATTTGTAACGCGCAGGTATTGCATACAAATAGAGAAAAAAAAAATACAAAATTTATACAACAAAAGAGAAAAGAAAAAAGAAGGAAAGCAGAACGTGTCCGTTTGCCCGCCCGCCCGCTCGACTCCCCTGCGCGTCTTTGTTGTGTGTGGAGCAGCAGTGAGTCAAAAAGCAGAAAAAAGTGTACCGTCGACGTCGCGTGTAATTTCAATACCGCCGCTAACTGTGTCGAAGAGAAGCGTACAACTGAAAACTAATACATATACTAAACAGCCCTAGCAGTAATAAGTAAGAAAAATTCTAAATAATAATATGGCGCAAGACAACACAGAAGTTTCAACAAAATTCTCAACGCTGAATGTCAATGCAGTGGAATTCGTGCCCAGTTTCAGCTACAACAGTACTGGGACCGTTGCGGCTGTGGCTACAACAGCAGTACAATCGGCGCCGCCACCGCCGTCAACCGAACCAACAGTGGAAAATAATGTAGGCTCTAACTCCGTACCGGACTCTGGCAGCGCAACGCCTGCTACTACGCCCGACTCGACAGGCTCGGGCGGTTCAACAAATGTGCTCAATGTAACAGTAGCAGCGGGGGTGGCGTCAGCAACAGCGGCAGCGCCGCCTACCTCTAATGGAACAACACCATCCCAAGGCTCGCCTGTAAACACACCTACGTCTGCAGCGTCATCGGTGGGGGCAGTAACAGCGGCGCCAGTGGAGAACATTAATACAGCAGACTTAATAGAAGCGATTAATGGTAAATACTCATATACGTGTGTAGCACATTAAATTGCATCAAAATACTTGCTGTGGCGTGCTTTGACCCTTTTCCCCTGTTTTCTTTCTCCGTTGTCGTCATCGCTGTTGTTATCTTGGTGCAATTGTTGTTGCCAGTGGGTGGTGGGAGCTTGGCAGTCATTCAATTAGCAGCACTCGAGCGCATTGAACTCAATACCAGAGTGACGTCACTTGGCGCTTTTAAACCATACCAACATAACAGAGTTAACCAAGCAACCAATAAACTCACAAGCGTCAAGCATTCAAGCCAGCCAAGCAGCCGACAAAGACAAGCTGCAGCAATTGTGCATTCCGTACAATTTGTTTTCTACCAACAAACGCAGCAGCGCACCTAACCTCAATTATGGCTTGCCGTTTTCGCTTTATTCAAACTACAATGTTCCACCCTCTGGTAGTATTATTCGTCGCTTTGTGCCATATTTCGCGCATATGTACGAGTAGTAGTGCTACCAGCACGTATACTCTACATAAATACGTACACAATTCTTGAATAATGGCAATTTCCACGCACATTTTAGTTTTTCCCTTGGTCAAAAAGACGCTGCAGACTGTTGCTACCTGTTTCACTTGACATTTTTCGTTGCTTTGAAATGTTTTTATTTTTGCTTATGTTAAGCACTTTGTAGATTGCTCGTTTAGTGTTGTGCGCGTTCACTCTCTTTGCTCTTTTGCTAACTTGCTTTGCTGGCATACATATTGCCTAATGAACATAATGTTCATTTTTCTAACACGTTCATTCGCTCGCCAAGCATTGTCGCGACGATATTTACACAAATTCATTTAGTCAGTTTCTTCATTTTCGAAATCCACTTTTAGCAGTTCCTTCTGGATTTTGAAGTTTTCGATTTTAGTCATTACGTGCTCTGAGCGCCAACGCGGCCATTGTGGTTGTTGTTGCTCCACAGCTGCTTTTCTTAGCACATATTGTTGTTGCTTTGTATTGTACTTATCGGCATTGCTGTTGTTGTTGTTGTTGTTGCTGAAGTTGTATTGCTCACGTTGGCAGTTGCGTTTTGTTGTTGGCTTTTGCGTGTTTGGTGCGTTTTTTGCAGTTCGTTTGCATGTGGTTTGAACCGCTTTGAACTTGATTTTTGTTAGCTGATGCCTGCATACACATCGTGGCCAAGTAATGTTTTTTCTTTTTATTATACGATTTCAAAATGTTTTTCTGTTAAATTCGCTTTACAACGCGCCTGGGTGCAAATCGCAAAAATATATTATTTCAAAAATAAAATGTTTAAGAAAGGAGGCGGTGGCGGTAATCGCTACATTTGTTCAAAGAAAATTGAAAAAAAAAGTTAGTACGCACATGCAGCGGATTGCAAGGGTTTTAACACAGAATACTAAATACTAGCGAAGAAACCTTGACCAATTTTACATAAAGAACATACAAACTCGTGTATTCTTGTGTTCTATTGCATTTGCTC
Organism: Stegana nigrithorax; assembly: GCA_037044495.1. Classification (NCBI taxonomy): domain Eukaryota; kingdom Metazoa; phylum Arthropoda; class Insecta; order Diptera; family Drosophilidae; genus Stegana; species Stegana nigrithorax. The sequence goes on along the minus strand of JBAMBQ010001632.1, from coordinate 115,571 downwards.
TACAGGCGATCGTGTCCATTGCGTTTGGTTCGGTTTTCAGCTAGTGCAAACCACAAGTGCGCAGATTATTTTGGTTTAACGCGATCTTTTTCATCACTACCTATTCTTTTGTCCGTGCGATAAACGACTGCAGAGACGTTAAACTAACCACAGGCAACGAATCGTTACTTGTCATTTTACTTGGATGTAGCTAACGTTATCTGTGTATTGTTGTTTTTTTTTACAGAAAACGATCCCGCTGATAGCTGGGATGTAGAGGATGAGCCTGTCATAACGCCCGACGATGAAGATGGCGACGAATTTGCTGAGGGAGAAGCCATGGCTAAGGTCTCAAAGAAAAAAGTCGTTAAGGTGGAGGAAAACAGAAGCAAACGCGAGCATGTGAATGTCGTGTTTATTGGACATGTTGGTAAGTAAGCTTGTTGTTGTTGCGACACTAATTTTGTAAATTAATTTAATATATTTTGTTAATATTTGTATAGATGCTGGTAAATCAACAATTGGCGGCCAAATAATGTCGCTGACAGGCATGGTCGATAAACGTACACTCGAGAAGTATGAACGTGAGGCACGCGAAAAATCGCGTGAAAGTTGGTATCTCTCATGGGCACTGGACACAAATCAGGAGGAACGTGACAAGGGCAAAACAGTTGAAGTGGGTCGTGCTTATTTCGAGACCGATCGCAAACATTTCACTATACTTGACGCACCAGGTCACAAAAGTTTCGTACCAAATATGATTGGTGGTGCGGCGCAGGCCGATCTCGCGGTATTGGTTATATCTGCGCGAAAGGGAGAATTCGAAACGGGTTTTGATCGTGGCGGGCAGACGCGTGAGCATGCCATGTTGGCGAAGACTGCTGGCGTAAAGCATTTGGTGGTTCTCGTCAATAAAATGGATGATCCGACTGTCAACTGGGATCAGATACGCTACAACGAATGTAGAGATAAGATACTACCTTACCTCAAGAAATTAGGTTTCAATCCGGCCAAGGATTTAACCTTTATGCCGTGCTCGGGTCTAAGCGGCGCCGGTTTGAAAGATCCAATATCAGAGTCGCTATGCCCATGGTATAGAGGGCCCGCATTTATACCATTTATCGACGAGTTGCCTTCGCTGAATCGCAAAGTCGACGGACCGTTCATAATGCCAATTGTCGACAAGTACAAGGATATGGGCACAGTTGTCATGGGCAAAGTGGAATCTGGTTTGGCGCGAAAGGGACAAAATCTTTTAGTTATGCCAAACAGAGTGAGTACTTAATACTGCTTGAGCACCACTGAGTTATGATAATTTCTTTTTTGTTTTGTTAGACGCAAGTTTCAGTCGATCAACTGTTCTCAGACGACTATGAAGTCACCTCCGTGGGTCCCGGCGAAAATGTCAAAATTAAACTGAAAGTATGTACACAGCAAACATATTTTTCTTTTTTTTTTTTAAATTTTAAAATCATAAATTCTTCTTTATTTTAGGGCATTGAGGAGGAGGACGTTTCACCTGGATTTGTACTCTGCGATGCAGCTAATCCTATTAAAACAGGCAAAATTTTTGACGCTCAGGTGGTTATCTTAGAACACAAATCAATTATCTGTGCGGGTTACTCGGCAGTTATGCACATACATTGCGCAGCCGAAGAAGTTACGGTGAAGGTAAGTGGGACTAAAAATGTTTGTACTAATGGATTAATTAAAAAACAAAAAACTTCCCTTAGGCGCTAATTTGTTTAGTTGACAAGAAGACTGGCGAGAAATCAAAAACACGTCCAAGATTTGTTAAACAGGATCAAGTTGCCATTATGCGCATTGAATGTTACGGAATGATTTGCCTTGAACAATTTAAACTGTTTCCACAAATGGGTCGATTTACGCTTAGAGATGAGAGTGAGTTAGCACACAAGTGAGAAAAAAAATGCATATGAAAACTAATAAATAATTGTATTGCAGACAAAACCATTGCGATTGGTAAAGTGCTGAAGGTGATCGAATAAATGAAGCCAAGCTAAATTTGAACGCCCGCCTTTTTCCTTTAAGCCATGCCCAACAACGAGACGGACATACACACTCATACACACACGTAACAAACAAAAAACAAAACAAAATAGTAATTGATAATGATAATAGCAAACGATTTAAATATAATAGCAGCGAAAACACAAAGATAAAAACGAAAACATAATATATTAAAAAAGGCGAAAACTCATTATATAAAGAGAGAATTAAAAAAAGTAAATTATAATTATTATTATAATAACACAACTGATAAAAATGTAAAACAAATTAATATACTATTTTTTGTTATATAAAAAGGATTTATGAAATAACAGTGCATAATATTATATAAATATAATATATAAAAAGAAGAACTAAAAACAAACTGAAACATGAAACAGAAGACAAGTTCGTCATAATGCAATAAGAAACGTTGGCAATTTTTATAATAAAACACGTTTACACTAAAAGCGTTGACTACTGCTGCTGTTATGAGTACTAATATAAAAAATTTTTGACTTAAGTTCATTTAACAAATTTGATTCGTCAAGAAAATGAAAATTTTGTTTGAGGCCTTCACACAAAGCTCAAATATACAGTTGTAGTCGCGCAAATAGTGTATAACAACTGACGGGTTATAGTTTAAAATTTTATACTTGTTTTTTCCTTGCTTTTTTTTTTTGTTTTTTTTTTTTTGTTGTCACGCAAAACAGTTTTATTGCATGCGCGCATGCGAAAGTACAAAGTGCAACCGCGCTTAATGCTTTGTGAAAAAGCAACAACCACAAAAAGTGCGCCAAAAAAATGCCACAAAAGTTTAATATCAACTAAAAAAAAATTTTATATTTTAAAACCATTGAAACTTTGTCAACTTTGTGTTATAAACAAGTTTGATTTTCTTTGGTTAAATTGAAAGGTTAAAAATGCCACAGTATATTAAATTTTTTCACATGAGTGCATGCTACTTAACCGCATCGCAAGCAATAAAAAAAAATAGCTTTGCTGTTTTTGAAGCATATTTTTTAGCTTTTTATTAAATAGTTTTTTTCTGAAGTTTTTTTATGTTTCTATCTTAGCTGCATGCATTTACGGAACTGTTACTGTCAGCGTAACACATTAGTAATTTATTTTAATTGTTACAAAAAATAATTTACATTTAAAAGTAGTTTCATTTCGTTTTCCTTTTTCTTTAAATATTTAATTCGGCATAAATTTTACAAATAAAAAATATAAATGCAATATATATACATATTTATGTATATATATGTACAGCCAACAGTTAACGCATTTTTAACAACCGACGCTCAATGTTTTAAAAGTTGCTCCTGCCTTAATGCGCATTTTTATTTTTGTTTGTGTGTGAGTTTTTACTTTAACAGTTTATTGTTCAAGTTTTCACAATACACACCAGTACACTATATAACAAACAAATTTCGTAATTTTTAAGTTAATTAAATTAACTTGAAATGAAAAAACGAACCTGCTTTGTAACGCTTGCTGCGGCCTATAAGTAAATATTTGTTAAAACCAGGCCCAGGTTTATCTGGGCGCCAAACATGTATGCATAAACATTGAAATGTTAAAAAAAAAAAACGGCAAAAGATTAATTCTGCAGAAGAAAAAGGAACTCACTTAAAAACCGAAATAGATGCGTTTAATTACTAAGCATTATATAGATGAAAAAAAAAAACAACTGAAATATTTATATACCATTATAAATATGCTAAAGAAAAAAAAAAAGTAAACAGAAAACAAAAAAAAAAAAGTAAAAAACATCCGAAGATCGAAAAAAGTTTTGAAAAAAATAAACAATTTTTTATTATTAAAAATATAAAACGAACCAAAAGAATAACGATAATAACGCCAATCTTTTTTTCATAATGGAATTTATAATTTCTTGATTTTTAACTTTTTATACATTGCGTTGCTTACGTTGCTACAATAAGAAAGGAGTATATGTATGTATATATGTAATCACGTCTAGGCTACATTTATAGTTGTACATTAACAAGCATTACAAGCATATGGACGCATAGCAAATTCATATTGTGTTGTGGAGGAGGAGAGGTCTAAGTTTGTACATACTGCGGCTCCGGACGTCAGCTTACGTTTATGTCTTTTTAGAGAGCAACGGCGTGATAGGCTTGTTACGTCGTTCTCTATCCGCAAGCCGTTGTGCTTCCTTATCGCCATACAAATCCAGATCGCGACCATAATACCAGACAAGTAAATCGAAAGACGCTCCAAGAGCCGTTAACACTGAAAACGAATGTTTATCATGACTTCCCAGCTCAGAGACAGCAGAAACGTCTACTCACCACATGCAATAGTGTTGACGCTGTAACGAAAACGACTTTGGTCATAGATCTGACAATTGCCACGCCCATTACAACTCTCCGACCAGACCAAGCAGGTGGAGTCGATGACACGCCCGAAAATAATCGGACCGGGAATAAGTGCAAACAAGCTGATCATCATCAGTGCCAAGCCTTGGGCAAACGATTTGTCCTCATGCGAGACGGCGCGATAGTTAACCAGCACGTTGCCGATACGACCCGACGAGCCGAACCAATTGATCACCATTGAGGTCAGCGAGAAGGTCCAGAAGGCAATGTTGCAGCCTTTAAGACAAACACCTGGCCGCAACAATTCCTGTGGCTCGTCGTCATGCAAAGTACGTTTACTGCGGCTTGGCAGCGCGAAATCATCGTCGTCATCATCAGCGTCGGTCGGTGTGCTGCTGGTGCTGTTCAGCTGCGGCAGCGCAAGAGTGGTTTTCAGTGTGGTAGTGGAGGCCAGCATCGTTGTGGGCGTGCTGGATGTTGGATGCAGGGAATTTGTGTCTACGCGGAGTAGTTTCGGTAACGAATGTGCAATGGTCTCGCTTGGCGGGGCCATGCAGCTGCAATCTGTGTAGGACTGAGTAGTTGGTTGAGGGTTAGAAGGTGCTGAGATGTTGTAAGACGTGCTTACCTTCAGCTCGCCATCCCAGCCCTTGCAGCCGGCATGACAAGGGGAGAAGTACGTCGTGTCGCTGGCCTCGTGGCAAATAGGTGAATAGGGCACACCCGTGCAGGAGCAGTTCGCATTGCACGCCGCACTAAGATTGAGTCTGTGAACAAAAAATTAATGCGTGTCATTGTGCTCTGATTGATGCTACTTACTGGCCCACATGCGCTATGGATACCGAGTCCGGACAGTACATGAACATATAGGAGATTTGTCCAAAAATATAAATAACACCAACAAAGACGTTCCACATGAGCACTTTACTTGGCGAGGGTTTCTTCTTCGAGATGACCAAACCAGAGCCTAGGAGGCCCACAACCATGCCTAATATGGAGACGGGGCCAACCACAATAGTTGCGCTCTGCGCGGTCTTGTGGAACTGCACTTCCATGTACTTTGTGAGGAAAGTCATGTAGCCTGCAGCTCCCAAAATGTAAAACACGCCGGAAAGTATGTTGAAGATTAGCAACTTGTTGCTTATGAGCCGCATTAATGCTCTGGGAAAATCTTTAAACTTTGGAAATTCGGGATTAACAGCCGGCGGCATGCTGTCCAGGGCGGTATTCGAGGAGAAAGTGCTGCCCAGTGGCAGACCTTCGTCCGCTTTAAGCTCCTCGTGCCGCAGCAGCACTTGTGGCATATGTGAGTTGTATTTCGTTCTGTCGACATTCTTAGGCAGCACCTTGGGAAAGAGTCCAATCAGTCCCGAAAAGAGCACCATCAGAGTGCCGAGTATCATCCAGCCAAACCACCAGGCGCCTAGCCAGCGCGGGTCCTTATTGTCAATTAGCGGCGTTTTAGTCGGATCAATGAACATATTCAGCGAAATGAAGCCTACAAAGGCGCATAGACAGGGATCAGTGTATGCCAGTGACGTGCGTTAAACCTGCGACTCACCAAAGAAAAATCCTACAATGGGTCCAATCATGCGCAAGGCCATTGCCACAGCCAGCATCAAAGGCGTATTAGACTTCTTCGTATTATCATCGATGTAAGTCTGGCCCAGCGTGAAGTACAGCGTGTTGCCGACGCCCAGCACAAACTGCGAGAGGAAGATCAACGTTAGCGGTACTACGGAGAAGAGTGTGTCGCACTCCGGCTCCAGCTTCGGATCGCCGCATAGTTGTTCCGTGTGTGTGTGCACCGTAGAGTTCTACAAAAAATATTAAAACATTTAAATGTACACCAATGAACACCACACATGGCACATACAAACAAGGTCAGCGTCTCCCCGGTGCCATTCTCCAACATTTTTTGCCACTCCAAATTGTACTCCTTGGTCAATTGCAGCGCCTCCGGGCCGGCGCCGTAGATGAAATGTGGCAAGGCTAGTATATAACAGGACAGACCACAAAACACAATGCCCCAGGCTATCCAACGTGGCCTATTGCGCTGACCGCCCGCGTATGAGAGTATAAGGGAGAGCATGATTTGCGAAATCTCATTGCCACTGAGTATGATGCCTGCAAAGCGTATGCGTTCAAATTGAGGACAGCACAAAACACAAGAGTTGGCTTACCCGTGGTCTGGCTGGGTATCTTAAACCGTTTCTCCAGCGTGGTGAGCGTCACCACAAAGTACATGTACGACATGGCCTGGATAGTGCCCAACAGTCCGTAGACCATCATGAAGGTCTTTGTATTCGCATAGCGCTGCATCCAAGCCGGATGCCAGTTGGCCAAACCACACATATACTGACCCGGCGGCTGCCGGCGCAGCTCTGGCGTGGGCATGATCTTTAATTGCAGTTAATATGTGGAGTTGTTGTTGTTGCTTATTTTTGTTTCAAGCCGCTGCTGTGAATAAAATATGTAAATGTATTAAAATGTGTAAATATTTCAATTGCAAGTTAATATTTCATCAGAAAACAAGAGAAGGCCTTAGAAGCAACATGACTTCGCCATTTACCAATGTTGGGCTGGCCAATGGCTAATTGAACACTTGTTGACTTTATTTGAGTCGATTGCTTGGCATGCCATAAAGAGCCGCTGATAAGCTGACGCAGAATCTGTTGTAAAAATGGCTAAACGATAAGATAAAGCTGCGCCGTAGCACCTTGAGACTGGCGCTTATTTCATTTTGATATTATTTTTACTCATGCCGGCCATAGCTTATAAAGTGATTTGCATTATTTGTGCCATGCTAATTGATTAAAGAAAGCTCGACCTTGAAGCATTTAATCGGCCAAATAAGGAACAACCTGCACGCGAAAGCCCGAAAAAACCATTGCGCAAAAAAAAGCTTTATATGACTTAGGAGTTTCCCATTTTATATTATACATTAAAGAATTTTCTTAGAAACAAACTGTCTGTCGACACTTGCTTACTGCTATGCACATATCCTGAGATTCAGAAATCGAACAAAATTTTTTGAAAAGATCTTATGACAACTCGACAGCATCGGTCTAAGCGAACAGCCAGATGATCCCGGATCCAAAGTAAAGGTGACGTTTGAAAGATTGGAATGGAGCGGTTCTTGTTTCGAGTTCTAGTTGGTGACAATATAAATTCTTTGAAGACACGAATACAAAGAAAGCTGTGTACAAATGTGAACTAAATTTAAAGAACAAATTCGTAGATGGAAAACCTGTACGCATCTAGATAACCAGGTATGAAAGATGTTTATGAACCAAAAACCCATCTTACGTAGGTAAGATCATTTTATTTTAAAGAAATATAGTAAAAAAAAAACACTATGTACATGAGACAACGCCAAAGAAAACCATGACGAACTTGAAAAATTGCAAAAAAAAATTGCAAATTTGAAGACATTTCTTAACTTGAAAATACATGCCCAGTTTTTATTAGCGGCCATCGTGTTGTATTTTGCTACTTTTAGTAGCATACTTTAGCAGATTGATATAATATAAATGTTTTACACAAACTCAACTAGTTTTCTGATTTGTTCAGTTCCCATATGTAAATGCACGTATATATATTTAAAATAAATTTAATTCAATTTATTTGCAAAGCAATAATTTACTGGTGTATTACTTATATGTGTTCAGTGCGCGCAATGGTCGACTTGTAGCGTTATCCGGAACCTATCTTATCGTCGCTTATTCTCTTCGTATTGTTGTTATTGGCGCAGACATGTGTTTATTTCCAGGTATTGGCCAATTTATTGTAACGAAAATTCATAAGCGTTGCCTGTTAACGCGTAGATTAGATGAGGGAATTTAACAAATAAAAATACAATAAAATTTAGAAGAAAAAAAAAAAGTGAATCAAATAAATATAATAAAATCAAGTACGACACAGCACAGCACACCACAGACCAAAGACCACGCTATGATGAGCGCAGCACACACTCAATTTTGTAATTGGCATTGTCAGCGCCGCCTGAAGTGTTATTTGTTTTGTCAATTTTATTTGCATTGTAGTTTGATTTGTATACAAGTAAAGGTATTTTGTTTTATTGCATTTCAAGTTGTCTGATCCTTTGGCATATTTTGCATTAGTTTTCCGAGTGATTTATTCTCCTCTTTTTATCGCAGTATACGTGCAAATAATATTTTATACATATTATAATCTTATCGATGGCACTGTACTTGACATTTTTTTTTTTGATTAATTAAAACTCACATTAAATCAAATTAAATAAATTAAAATACGACTGTTACGCTTCTCCTAATACTATTTCACGGCACGCGCTCAGGTGGGCAGGCAGTCAGGCAACCGTACAAATGAGACTCTTGTTAGCCACTGAAACGATCGCCGCGCCGACCGTCATACGAGAGTAAGTTGCGATTATTGAACCCGTAATCGGGTAGGCCGTAACGTATTGGCAAACGTCTTATCACGCCGAAGAATCCATAATGTTAGTATACGTACTGAATGGTGACTGCTTACGCTTAGTCACACAACAGGCTGCCGGCTGGTATGTGCTAAAAGCAGCTCAAGCATTGGCCAGTGCGTTACGCCCGAGGATTAGCGTTTATTAACGTGAGTTAAGCCACAACGTTGCTTACAGTACGGTTCTGCAGTTCGATTATCTGATCACGGTCAGCGATTCGGTTAGTAAATATTTATAACGGATTTGTATGTGCTTCTCAGCATTGATCATGCTCACCGTATCACCATACACACGCTCGACAATGACACGATTTCGCGGCCTGCGTTTGCTGTATGTACTATGGCCACCACCGTCGAATCATTGTTGGACACCCGTTGTGATTGCCAGCAAGTGTAAATATGATTAAATTTGAAAGCAAGTGAATTAGAAGTATTTGTATGCCACCAGCCTCTTTGGTACGAGGGTGGCGACAAGAGTTGCTAATCCACTGACAGCCACTTAAGTCATTTAAAATGATTTTCGCATGCCAACACCACCATTCGCGGCCATTCGTACAATTTTAGCTAAATAAAGAATTGAAAAAATGTTAAAAATAAACGATTGCATACTTTCGTGCGCATACTTGCAACTTAAATATTTTTTTATGTTGGTTTCCTTACTTGCTTAGGTTAGTACTTTTAAAAAAAGCCGTTAACATACTACATTTGACAACTCCAACCTGCTTACACCGGCACTGAACGGTTGCTTTTACTAAGAAGCCAATGCTTGGCAGAAGATTGTGAAACAAGACCATAACCGTGTTCAACATATCATATATCAGAGAATATAGAGATATAGTCTCATATTCTCTGGCGGAATATAGCTCGCATTGTTACTTAAAAGTATGCAACACGAAAAGAAAAGATGCAATTTAGCACTCTAGTGGTGACTCCTCTGGATGAAGAGAGACATCTACATCTGATACCTAGGAACATATTTTGCGTTGTTCAGTACTGCCTCTAGTGTTATTGAAAGTGCATAGAGTTTGCAGAGCACGAAACCATTCTATCTTACTCACGCCCACCCAATTCACTTCCTGTACCGTTAACAAACACATTCAGCTGTGCAGAAATATATTTTTTATACTCTTATTTTTGTTTTATTTTTTCGCGTGCTCGCATGCATTTTATGACAATTTAGCAAACCGCTGGCTCCGGATCTGAACGTTGCCTTGTTATATATATTCTCTGCTCAGAGTGAGCTCACAAATTGTTAAAAATTCTCTTGGAATTGTCCTACACCCGCTCGTCTCCAAGTTCTCAGATTGCCAATTTTGGTGATTACTTTAGTCAACGCTGCCTCCTTAACTCACAAAAGTGATCTTTGCTGAGTGTAGCATTCAATAAATTCCAGAGAAAACTCCACTTGGTACCTTCTGCAGCAGATTTGTTGGCATCATTATCAATTTCTCAAGAGACCTGAATTAAAACGTTTAATAAACAATTAGCAAACTGTTTGCACTTTCGAAGAATCTTACGATTTCATTCCTTTATTACAAATTCAATAATTTTCGACGACTATTTTTGTTTTTGTTTTTTTTTTTTTGTATGCATAGTTCTATAATATGTTTTATACTTATATAGAAATTATCATACCACACTATTATTACAAATTAATTACTAAATATATAACTCGATTTTTCGAAAGATATCGAAAAAATATTGAGCCGACACATTGCAATATAAAATACTGATCCACAAGGCGATCAGTTTTTATTTGTTTTACATTTGGTTTTTCTTTACCATGATTTCTTCTTGCTAATTATTAACAGTTATTTAGTTTAGATAGCAAAATAGAAATAATAAGAGACATAAGAGCTAGAGACGTACGTAAATAGAGATAGATTTAAAGAAATGAAGAATGAAGCAAGCACTTAACAACTATGACGCAGTTCGTAAATCCATAAAGAATTCCTCCCCCTCACTCCCATCTCCACGAGTAGGTAGAGAGAGAGAGAGAAAGTGCGAGAGTACGACGATACAAACAAACAAACTGTAAACAGCTTAGCTGCTCTTATCATTAAAACGTTCCTGCTGCCGCTTAAAGCGCTGTTCTTTACGCCAAGCATCGATACGTTCCTTCAGTTCAATATTGGGTACCAACATATCCTCCGTAAGCGGCTGCCGGTTGAACGGATCTGTGCAGCTGTTGAGCAGATGTCGCGTTATTATTGCACGGTCCATGACCGTTCCCGAGGGCAGTACAACTGGGTCAGACATGAGCGTATCCATAAGCGGATCTTTGAATTCGTCGGGCGCATCGGCGCATTCGTCTTCGGTTTCTTGGTTGGTAACTGTACACGTGTGCGAAATTTCATTTTATTAGGGGACGTTATGTTTATGACGGAAAAACTAACCGTAAATCTCATGCGCTTTATTTACGAGCGCTCTAAATTTCTCCAGCTCAACGCAGGAGCGCATGCCTAAACGTTCAATTCGATTGGCAGCATCATCACAGAGTTGTTTATTAAATGAGCGCTCATCGGCGGCCAAGGCTTGCGCGAATCTCTCACAGTCCAGATGCACATAGATATCGAATATCTGGCCCAAGAGACGGCGTGGCTCCCAGCCATACTTCGCTGGAGTTTTCACCTTAAGATCGTTGCATTTGGGTCCGCATAGCTGTTGAAGGTTAAAATTCAACATCGAACTAAGACGATCAACCAGTTCGTCACGCATAAATGGCTCTTTGATATCATCCTATATATATAATATATTGCATTTATTCAAAAACAATAAGTATATTTAATTTAAGGATTTGGCCTACCGTCAGATAGTGAAACATTTCAACAGTTTCACGCGCCAATGTCAGATACGAACGGCATTGCCTTTCATCCGTGGACAACTGTGACAAGCGAATTTGCTGTTGCTCTGGACCGATTTCACTCCAACGGGCTTCGTTGGCCATTAGCGCCTTAAAAAATTAAAGAATAAAGTATAATATTATTAATAAATTAATTAATGGTTAATTTTTTAAGTTTTATAGAATACATACCTGTACTTGATGTATGCGTTTTAGGTTCTCTAAGCACTCATCAAGCAAAAATGTTGTGTCGTTCATTAGCATATTAATGAATTTCACAAACTGGTTGCCCGTATTGGATTCAGTAACTAAGACGTTTCGATGCGCAGGATTCTCCCACATAGATTTAAACAAATGACTAATGTGATATCTGTGACACATAGAGCATTAGAATAATCAAGGTCAAGTAACTTTAGTCGCCACCTACCTAATGGTAAACTTATCGTAAAACTCAGTGCTTTGACCAGTTGTCTCTATATCCACGTAGAACTTCATGAGTGCAGCAACCAAAGCAGTCTGTGCAAGTGAATGATTCCACAGCTGTAAAGGGTTAAAAAAACAAAAACGCAAATGTCATGCATAGAGTAAATATTCAGAAAAAGTCTAATAGACTTACTGCAGTATTTAACGCATTTGGTGGTCCCAGCGAAAAAACGAACATGACTTCAACCAGTTTGGCAGTTACATAAGGATTCTTAATCATGTGTGGCGCACAAACACACGTCAGCAGCCACGTGATTATCGAATGGTCAATATACTTGCGTATGTCCATTAACGCATGCTGCATCGCAAACAGAATGAACTCGGCCATGTCATCAATATACCATTCGGGCAGTGCAGAAAATAAATCAGTCGGTACCAGTTGTTGTGGATTCACCTTATTAATGAAAGGACCTTCGATGGGACGACCCTCCATTTGATAAAGTAAATATTCGCAAACAGTTGAATAGAAGGTCATGCAGCTGGCAAGCAAATTCGGATCTAACAGGCAAATTTCACTACAAATCTTAGATCTTTAAAAAGAAAAAATATATGCCTGAGTTTCAAGATTTAATATGCAAGCAGCAAACAATCACGCTTACCTGGTCAACTTGCGTAACTGCTTCATCCAGCGATCCCTAAACTGTATATTACGATTAGCATAGCGTGTATTCTCCCAGGCAGCCTTCGTTCGATCAATTTCGTCGATTAGTTTTTGCAGTTCCTTAATTGCGCGCAATTTCTGCCGATAGCGTTGTATAGCGGGCATGAAGCCAAGATGATGTGCCTGTAGCGTCAGGAACCAGCATTGCGTCTGGAAGTTGGCGCTATCATTGAAATTCTGACTGCGAGCGAATTCGCGCTCGATGTAATGCTTGTACTCCTCCTCGGTGAAGCGTATTTTCGTATCCGTGCCAATGTGCACCAATGAATCCTTATAAAACAAATAAGTCGGATCAATGCGATCTAGTTTGATCTTCACGGACAATTGTTGTAGCACGCACATGAGATTTATAACGAAACCGTCGCGTGCCAAAAGCTTTTCATCGAAGGCAAATTGCACACGACGCTCGTTGTAGCGCATAATCTGTGAAATATATTGCAGTGTCTTTTGTCGACTCTGCACACTGACGCACAACGAGTGGAAGACGGTGTGCATATGGGAACGCATCGACAGCAGTTCCTAAATATAATACTTATTATAGCAACAATAAATCAAAAACTCGAAATTCAACATACCCAACGCAAGCGTCCGCCTGTGGAACTTACGACTGAATTCTTGCCATTTAGTTCTGCAAATTTAACATTCTCCTCGGCAAACAATGATACTGACAGAAATGGACCCAAGAAGCTGCACTTGACAATTTCGCGACCTGCAATTTTCGTGCATATTGGCGGAATGAAGTTACTTTGCCTTGAAACCAAGTTCGCTATCGGTCGTGCCGTGTCCAGCTTGATGACAATCAGCTTTGCCAACCACTCGATCTGTTGCATATTAATCTTGGTCGTGCAAATGTTGCGCTGCATGCCAGTGAAGAGCCCACGTAACACCTGCCCAAATATAGTATCAAATGTTTCTTGATCGCGATAAGTTTCTGCAACTAAACTGATTAAGAAATCCTCGGATACGCGTTCTGTATACATTAAGTCCAATAACGCCGACAAATCCAACTGCTGCTGCTGGGATTGATCGTGTATTTTATCCAATAGTACCAGCACTGTGACGCGCATAATGTGCTTGAACGCCATATACAGCACATCTGTCAAGTGTTCTCTGTCCTCTTGGGGTTGTAGCTTCACGCTAAACAAATGCGTCTGAAAGCTTTGGTGACACCTTACCAAATGGTACAGAACTTTGTGTTTCGTTGTCGTTACAACATTAAACATTGACGAGGGGGTCGGGCAAGCAGGATCATTGGACGTGGCTACCCCAGCAACAGCAGCTGCACCACCTACACTACGTGAAGATGCAGAATGTTCCTGTTCGCTGCCACCGGCCACTGCATTGGCTAGTATCTCTTGCACTTCCGTGTCATCGCTTTTGATCTTTTTGGCTGATGAATAGTCTTTATCCTCGCTACTAGCAATTATTGAATTTGGGCACACATTCGTTATCGCAACCGGTGACGCCAATTCCTTAGCAGTGCTACTATCTATGTCATCGTTGTAGATCTTCATCACGCTCTCGATCAACACATTCGAAACGAGTGATGAGAAATCAAAGCGCAGTCCGGGATATTGTTCCAGAAAACTGGCGGTTCGCGCACATATAATCGTGCCACAACAGTATTCATTCCATGTGGCATTTAAGACCTTCGAGAGTTGCGATTCGATGCGCTCGTCTAATGATTTCCTTGCAGATATTGTAGGTGTGGTTGTTATTGTAAGCGCATCCTGTGTCGTTGTTGCTGCAGTCTCATCATCATGTGTGTCCATTTGTTCCAATTCATTGTTGTTCGTTGCCCGCGCATTACATGCCTCACTCGCTGCCTGTTCTGTCAACACAATGGCTGGCATTTCGACTTCTTTTGTGGGCGTTGTGGTTACCGATTTCATCTCCACATCAACATCGATTTTATCGCCTATATCTTGCCAAGCCATTGCATCATAAGTTCGTGTGCCTGTTGCTATTTGTTTGGCAGACATGTTGGCACCACCTTCGACCATTACTGGTTTACTAACAGCGCCGCTCGACGACGTTGCCATCGGCGGCGCCTCACGCACAAGTCGCGACTCATTCGAAACATTTGTGTGCGCACGCACAGCTGGTGAGTCTAAAGCCGCGGACTCTGTAAGCATTAAAAACAATGTTATTGCGTTAGTAGGTCGACAAAGTTGTTTTCGGTTTCGGATACACTTACTTTTGGCATTTGTTTCCTGTATTGGAACGCACCGCGCTGCTAGTGAGCGCAGTCTGCGTCGGCGCATCTATAAACCATTTTTTGTTTTTAATACATAATTAATATTGATTTAATTAATTTATTAAATGCAACACATACCTCCTCTGGTGTCAATTCACTATGAAGCATGTGCGTGGGTGTTTCTTCTATTGGCTGTGTTTGTGTTTGTGTACTGACTGCCGCTGTTGCCAATAGCTGTTCATCGTGTGATGCGCATTCCGATTGCGGCTGTTGTGGCTCACTGCAGTGCTTTTTCTGCGCCTGCTGCTCTTGTTCCTCTTCCGGCATGTTACTTTCTTTTTTCTAGTATTTTTGTTTTTTTTTTTTTTTTGTTTTCTTTTTATTTACTTAGTTTTTTCTTTTTTATACCAAGTTGCGCAGTTGCGTTTATTACTCTCGACACTTGGTACGAATGTATTTTGGCTACTATCAGCTGGTTACGCTCTCACCGCCGTCTAGCTGGCTGGTTTGTTGACTGGTTGCTTGGCGAACTGCTGCTTCTCCTTTTCTTTTACAGGTTAACGAACTAAAAGAAAGCGCACAAGTAGACACGCGTAGGATGACTATGCGCGTAATAATATGAAAAAAAAAAAAAAAATTACAAATTAATAATAAAAAAAAAAATCCAGCGGACAACGTCAAGTTCAACATATGTGGCATGTATGTATGTATCTATGCACGAGTATGTACATATGTAAACAGAGGCAAGCTAAAGTGAATGAGCTATGACAGGCAGCGACTTTGATCATCATGCAAATGTAGCCGCAGTAGATAATGTACCAGGAAAACGTTGATGCCTTTGTTACCTATAGCGCATAAATCTTGCTATATTGTTTTTGTTTTTAGACTAGTACATTTATATATAGCCAATATAGCTATATTTAAATATATAAATGAACTACGCATATTTATGTATTAAATGCGCGTTTGTCTTTTTTATGTTTTATTTTTTCTTGTTTTTATGAATTTCAATTTACGTTGCAGCTAACGCGCAATAGTTTATCCCGTTATTTGCGCTTTCTTTTTTTTTATATTTTTCGAAATTAAACCATTCTCGAGGCTAAACCAAATTTACGTGAAATCCTTGCACTAAGCCAACTTAACTTTTACTTGCAGTCCAATTGCAAAGCAGATCAATAAACTTTTCTTTGTTTGGTGGACCTGCAGCAACTATTTATAGCACATAAATAACGCAGAAAGAAGAAAATAAATAAAAATAAAAATGAGAAAAAACAACGAGCAATGCAAGCATGCAATAAAATATGGCAAACTAAATAAATCGAATTATGCAGCATATAAAAAAATAAAAGCAATACATCGCGACACATGCAATTGGCTTGAGGTGCGTCCATGGAGGATTTGACTGAAGCTGACAGCTGTTTATTTGCAGCCTTTGGTAATGCAACCAATTTCACTTTTTGAAATCTACTCGCAAGTATGCATAGGTTTCACCTTAACAACGAATTAAAACAAAAAAATACGTAAAAATCTTGCTTTAAAAGAAAATGTGTCTCAGATATGCTTATTGGAAGGCGATGGCATTAGTATGTAGATGGAGCGCCTATGTACACATATAATTTTTTGCGCAAAACAAAGTTTTCCCCCTAAGCAAAAAAAAAATACACATATGTCATTCTCTAATTCTAGGAAAATCGCAATATTAGTTGAACTTTTTGTTTTTCTTTGCTCTTATGCGTAGTACCAAGATAAATCTTATATAAAAATACACATACACCACACTTACGGCTTTTTCTTTTGCTATTTTTGTGTTTGCAGTTTTTTTAAACTTGGTAGGCTGCATGCATTTTTCGTTATTTTTTCTGTCGCGACTCCCAAACTCTTTTTTGTACCCCGCTCACGACACACAAATGCTTAACTCTTGTTTTTTTTTTACAGTTAACTTTGACTTTATAGTTGTTGTTGTTCAGCGCTGACAGGCAAAAATTTCGTATTTCTTTGTTGTTGCTTTCGCTAAGCACTTAAGGTTTTTATAATTTTTACAAAAAAAAAACACACAAAAATACACGCACACTTTTCCTGTTGGAATACTTGTTGCACGTTGCAAAAACGAAATTTATATGCTTACTAACGGATTTATTTTCGCTATATTAGCTATTAAAACTTTGCTGAAACGACAGGTATACAATGAAAAAACGTTGCCAGAAGTGAGAAGCACTATGCGTGAGTGAAAAACGAAGGGTTACGTGCTCTGCAAACTCTGTTCCAGTGAATCAGTGGTGAACAACGTAAAATGTCGATTGTGATGTGTCCATTGACTTAGATCCTGACATTTTTCTAAGGAACTAACTGATGTTCATTGACACCGTGGTAAGGTGAAAACCCTTTGAAATTCGCAAAACTGTATTAAAACTGGGCAAACTGCTGGGTAAACTCTTTTCGCTTCATATTAAGCCATTGACAGTATTGCAAAACAACTTCTGTGCAGTGTACTAGTACTGCAAAGTGTGAAATTGTTCTATACAAAATAGTACTGAAATTGAAATTGTAAATTCAGCAGAAAAGGCAGTGATGCCGTTTTAGCGATTTTTTGACTAGTTTTTAGGTTAGGCGGCCATTGTGGCCACATGGCTCTTCCTACCTCTTAAGCAAGAGATGGTGAGAGGGTTGAAATAGCCACAAGTCTGGCGATTTATAAAATTAGTCTTTTTACCACAAATGACTTTTTCAAAAATACAAAACATACATTTCAAATACTGACTAGAAACGTTAAGATTTGGCATCCAATAGACACATTTTTAGTCGAAAAGTACCTCTAAGCGAAATAAGTTAAGCTGACATCCAGGGGAGAATTTTAAATGAAAGCTAATTGACAAGATTCTAAGTTAATATACTAACATCAATTTAATAATATTGTGAAACATACTGTTAACTTTTGGTCTGTGATCAGCCTCAGCCCTCATCTAGAAATGATCAGTTGGCTGAAATATCAGACAAAGAGACAATGAGAATCGAAAGGGAAATACTCCGCATTCGAGTTCTTCTTCTTTCTTCGGGGTCAAACCCTTTTCAGCCACTTTTTTGCCCCCATCGATGAGTGGCATCACTGTCAATCAGTTATCCCGCGAAATTTTTTGCTAACGAATGAAGTTTTAGCATTTTTTTCCGTATTTTTTTGTATTCAACTGAGTGTATCCAGAATGCCAAAAACTAAGAAAACAGTCAGCTCATCCGACAGCGATAGCGGTCCAGATGATGTACGTAGAAAAAAGTTATCATATATGACCTTTTAGATTGACAGCTGCTGGGACATTTTTTTTGTAGCGCTTGCCGCCCAGTAAGAAGTCAAAGCCAGTCGAAAGTGACAAAAAGAGCGGTGTAAATAGCGGAGGTGGAAAAGACAATGACAACAAAATTTGGACACTTGAGAGAATGCGGCAGGTGCGCATCAATGAATTCCGCGGCAAGAAGATGGTGGATATCCGCGAATTCTATGAAAAAAATGGCGAAATTTTGCCCGGCAAGAAAGGAATTTCACTCTCTATACTACAGTGGCGCAAGTTGCTTGAAGTTGCCGACGACGTAAACAAAGCACTTGGGGCGGAATAGATATAGACTACAATTATTGCAAATCAATTTGTTAATTAAGCGTTATCACAATAAACCGTTTAACTAAGATAAACGCAGTTTCACTGATAGCCAATTAAAGTGTTTTGTGAAGATGTTATCAGTGAAGCTGATGCTCCAAACAATGGCTGCAAATCGTGATAACGGAGTTGAGTCATACTTTTACACATTTTCGAAAACATGTATTTTATTAGTGATTTATACTGCACTACTTTACATTTCTTAGAATTTAGTTAATGGAGAATTAAAAATATACAGCTAACAGAATGCACAACGTCAGCAACAATGAAAACGGCAACCATGTCTTAATAAATCCTAAGACGCCAACGTAACGACCACAGATGAAAATCCACAACGCGAGTATTACCATGTTCCAGTTAGTTCTGTCATTGTAACGCATATATGTCAAGGCAGTTGATACATGGGAGTGACAATTGTCGCAGAAGAGATTATGCATGCGTGTACCGTAAAGAACGGATGCTTTAGAAACTGCTTCATCCCAAGCATATCGACCACCATCCACGTTTTTGGGATGCAAGCGCAAGTAACGAGCAGGACGACCAAATCCCATTTGATCCTCCGAAACGAAGTACGGGCCAGCAAAGTCGCGTATTACGCCATTTGACATACAAATGCCCATATGACCAACCATTGGCAGTATCCATGTGAGTACTGGAATCGGCGTCCAGACAATGCAATAAGGAAAACGATCCGTTTCAAAATCGATTGGCGGCAATCGACCGCTGACGCTAGTTTCGTCCATATCCACCACCACTGTATCCGGCGTTGGCGGGTTACCACTTGACATAACTTAGTTCAAGTGCGGTAGCTGGAAACCGTGTTCACCGAATTTACGTGCGCTAATAATAATATGTGTATGTATTTAATATGTATTTATTTACAAAAGCCATAGTGCTGTAAAACAACGGACATAGAATTTAACTGCAAAAACTGTGTTAAGTAACATTCAGCCCAAACAGCTGACCCATCAATTACCGTTGTTGTTGTTGTTATTATTATTATTTATATTAGACCAAAAAACAAAGAGTAGTATCTGATTGAATTGTGCAGCGAAAGGTGGTTTTTGTCTCTAATTGACTTAATTTATTGACGTCGACATGTCACAAATGTTTATTAACAGCAGGCATGACAGCATCAATGTACGTGAATTCGAAAATCTGGGTGTGTGTGTTTCAAAAGTATTTCGTCGTAGCTTGGTTTTTAATAAAATTTAAATTTGACGTCGTAGATTCATCCGTTAAAGAGTTGATACAAGCGGCCATTGCAGCTCGCAAGAATGCCTACTGTCCATATTCGAACTTCGCCGTCGGCGCAGCATTGCGAACATCAGACGGCTCTGTCTACTCTGGATGTAACATTGAAAATGGTGCTTACACGGCGGGCATCTGTGCCGAACGTACGGCAGCAGCAAAGGCCATCAGGTAACAAGCATCATTATCTCATTTGCTTTTTGCATTTGATCTTTGGTTTCTAATACGTATGCTTCAATATTACACCCGCAGTGAGGGCAAACGGGAGTTTGTGGCCTGTGCAGTTGTGGCACAGCAGGAAGACTATTTTACCACGCCCTGTGGTGTTTGCCGGCAGTTTTTAGCCGAATTTGCTGGAGATAAAAATTTTCCAATATATGCTGCTAAACCAACGAATCCACCACTCCGTGTACTCTGTACGAGCGTGCTCGAATTGCTGCCAAATGGTTTCAATTTCTTGAACGGAAAATAAGGATAAGCGTGGCATACAGTAATCCACTATCACCAAAGGCTATTCTATTGAAGGCTAGAACAAGTTCTTAGAAAATTTTATTGTACATTATTGTTTGTTAAAATGTTTTTTGTATGTGTGCACTTGGACTTTCATAATGACAATGCAACTGTTTGTATTATATATAATCAAATATATAAAATCGAATTGAAAATTGTACTTTCCCTGTTTTAAAAACAGGCACCCGGTTGTTAGCCTACGTACACGTTTAAATGTAAATCATCGCCTATCGCAAGTTGTTTACTATTTGTTTACAATGTGCGGGCGTGTGTGTATTAGTTTTTATCTACGAACTCGTACTGCTGTCGCTATGCTTATTTTTGTTAGTGTCATTGGCACTATAATCTTAGCCATGAATCGTTAACAAAATCGCTGCCGATTACCAAAAACTGTCCATTTGCCAGCGGACGTTCAAAGGAGAAACACAAGCACAGGCTCACCCTAGTTTTTAATATTTTTTATTTTACGAAAATAACAAGCGTGTGCTGGTGAAAAAGCGAAAATATCATTGAAAAATGACAGACTTGCTAAAAGGTTTCGCCAAGGCTACAGTACCCGAGTCTGTCGTGCCGTTTGCACAATTGCGTGAGTACTAAAAAAACTATGAAAATAAAACTATCATCTTCTAAACTATAATCATTTCAGCGCTCGACGTACAGGAGCTGTTACAGGCTGCTAATTTCGTACGTAAGCGTGCCTATGTGCCTTATAGTGGCTTTCAAGTGGGAGCCGCATTTCGCGCAGTCGATCGTACTATCTACGCCGGTTGTAATGTTGAGAATGCCGCCTTTTCGTCAACATCTTGTGCCGAACGTACGGCCTTAACCAAGGCCGTTAGCGAAGGTGCGCGCCAGTTTATTGGTGGTGCTGTAGTCGCCTACCAAGCTCATGTTTTCACAACACCGTGCGGCGTCTGTCGACAGTTTATAAGAGAGTTTGCACCAACGGATATACCCATTTACGTGGCGCAAGCAGCCGATGCGATGCTCTCACCGGAGGCGATGCCTTTAAGGCCGGATGACTTTGTGCTCTGCACATCAATATACAATTTGTTGCCAAATAGTTTTTATACATATAAGTAATGACGTGTGCGTTACTATAATTAGACATCAATATAAGTTCAAGATTTTTCTGTGCTTATCTATAATATAATATATAATTCTTTAAAGCGAGTTTTTTCGTTTTTAATGTGATTATTGCTACGCTTTTCTTCATGTTTTAATATACTTTATGATAAGCATCGGTGATTGCCTTATCGTTGTACGATAGACATTTATGATTTTAACAGTTTTGGAATAAACAGTTCTGAGGGGCGTACCATTGCTTTAGGTAGCAACAAAAATGTTTTAATTGTTGCGAATATTTTAATTTTATACTAACAATAAGAATTAATCGCTTACTCTAACTGTTTGTTGTTTTCATAAAATCGTTTTGAAACCCAATTATAATCCCTTCACTTCTCAAGAAATGAAAGAAGTTTCCTCCATTATATACATATGTAAGTTCATAGCTGCTACAATATGTGGGAATCGGCTGTTGATAAAAACGGCCTGAAAATCTTGCATCCTTGATACTTGAATACACACTGATAGTGTGAAAGTGATCAGACAAATCGTTCTACTATAGAACCTGAAAATATAAGAATAGTGGTTCGTCGCTGGATAAACTCAATTAACTTTAATGGAAATTATCCAAAATGGAGCTAGTATTTTAGTTTATTACCTCAAACATTTTTTATATATTTTATTTTACTTGTCAGATATGTACTTTGAATGATCAGTCAAACTTTTTTGTTCCAAAACTGAACAACTAAAAATTTTCCGAACATTTCCAACTGCTTCTTCGAAAAATGCAGAAAAACGGTAGCGACCTGCACATCATCTTGCAACATTACCATAAGTGCTTAACGCATTTGGAAGAAGCAGTTAACAGCCGAATCGAAATATCACCAAAACTCCCACATCCCAAATCGCTGACCGAATATGTGATGAAGTATGCAAAGTTGGGTATGTTTCGAATCCGTTGTTATAGAAAAAAATTTGCAATTCGTTTATAAAAATCAAAATACAACATTACAGATGACTCTATCCAAGCACTGATACAGGCCGCACTGAAAGCCAGGCTTAATGCCTACTGTCCGTACAGCAATTTTAAAGTTGGAGCTGCGTTTCTTACTCACTGCGGACTTGTCTACTCTGGGTGCAACATTGAGAATGCCGCTTTTGCGCCGTCATGCTGTGCTGAGCGCACCGCCTTGGTGAAAGCGATTAGCGAGGGACATAAAAGGTTCTCGGCTGGTGTTGTTGTGGCCTGTCAGAAGGATGGTTATACCATGCCGTGCGGCGTTTGCCGTCAGTTCATTAGCGAGTTTACACGTGCCGATATACCACTCTATGTTGCCATCGCTCGCGACGACCAGGAACACATGATCGACGAGCAGGATGACGTTTTGGTGACTTCGATATTCAATCTGTTGCCACATAGTTTCACGGACTTCAGTAGTTAGTTTGAAAGTACAAAATTTCAATTAAACTTGTTTCGATGTACAAATTTCCAGTAAATATGGGCATTGGGTCGGTTCCGATTTCAAAATTGTGTGTTCGAAACCGACCCGAAGTTTATATTTATCACAGCTGAAAGAGACCAACTCAAATGCCCGGTACAAAAGAACTTTTATTTCAATTTTTAAACATTAACAAAAAGTGCAGCCTGGGAAATCCCACTAAACATACTTTAATACCGGCTCACCCGAGCCGTATACCTGGTTCTCGCTTCTCGTGGCAAACGGCACCATGGCTGTGTGTATGAGAGGCGGCTTTATTTTGGTTGTGTCGTACTCTTTGTAGTCCTTGCGATATTTTGGATCCAAATAGTTTTCTCGCACTTCTGTTATGAGTCCCGAGTGTGGCACGGCCTTCAGTTGATTCTGGTATTCACAGCGTCGCTTGGGACATTGATCCGACGGTACATCACCGCACATTTGTTCATCTTGCTTGCTTGACACACGTTGCGACCTTGGAAATATTTTATCCCAATTCCAGTATGTTATGTTATCGTGTGCCGCCACGCAGCCATTGAGTTCTGATGGCGTGTACTCCACATAAGACAGGCGCATGGTGGTAGCTGTCGGATCTAGATACTTCGTGAAACCAGGTTTTGCGCGATCAATCATTAGCTTGGTGGTCGCAACGGGTGTCGGCATGTGTGGCTTCGTCAGCGATGTTTCTGGTTCGAGCTGTTGGCCCAAATACGTCTCTTGCGTTACGCTTAACATGGGCTTCATGGGACGGCTAATGAAGCGCATTTTACTCTCATCGAATGGTTTGATAAATTTCATTTTCATATTGAGCGCCGGATTGCGCAACTCGTCGGAATTCTTGTACTGAAGTACAAGAAGTAGTATGCCCTGAGTTACTGAGAAGAATCCCAATGCGCGCAAAATATAGCTTACCTTCCACTCGTAGCTGTTGCCATACTCGGAACGCATTTTCTCGTACAATAACGGATCACGCACATAGCAATTCTTGGCGGGGAATTTCGCATTGACCTGATTGCCTATGCGCGTATCCGTTATGTGGCGATGGCCAATATAGTAGGACGTCCGCATATCGACAGCCGTATCACTTGCGGGCTTCTTGGGATCAAAACAACCGAAATCATCCATTTTTCTACCAACTTTTCTAAAATTCCTCACGAAATATATGTATATGAGTATTGCTAAATTTCGAAACTAAGCATCTATGGCAAAAGTACACAAACAATAATAAAAGCCGGTTGCTATGTTAAATAAACAAAAGAGAGTTTAACTAAGCAAAGTATACCAAGCAAAATTTGTTTTCTTCTTGTTTTGACAGATTTTTTATTCATAAAAATTTAAAGCATTTATTACAAACGTATTCAGATAATAATTTTATTATTATAAAAAAAAAGTGGAGCACAGTATGAAAATTTTGTATCCATGAATTGATTAAGCTACAAAATTTTAGTAATAGGAATGTACTTTTAAACTGGCATTTCAAACATAATAATACACGCTTAGGTGTATGATATTTATATAAATATGTGTATATAAACTTTTTGCTTAGCAATGAGCATATATATTTAAATAACAAAATAATGTGCCTATACAGCCTGCACGCACAATAATAAATTTGCAGACTAAACCTAAAATGCGCTGACTTTGAATTTATTTTTAACGTCGTGGCGTACAACGCACACGCGTCGGCATGCAATGAAGATGCAAATACATTTAAAAATAGTTTATTTTTATGACATTAATTAATTTCCTTCAAAGCCAGCAACGACTGACGTAGATATTCGTATTGCGTTTTGGCATGCTTGATTTCGAGATCCGCCAACTCAACGAGGCTATAAGCATTAAATATAGTTCAGTTGTCAAATGCTAAACATGTTGATAAGATAGGCAAGTACATACCCCTTTTTGAAGGCAGCAACTCGACGTGTGCGAAAACTGATTAGCTCCTCCTTGCCACAAGCGGACATTGACTCAAATTTTTCACACGCCTCTGCTTGCGCAGCTTCGGCCTGTTTAGGGTTGCGATAAAGTTATATAAAAATTAATTTATAATATAATACAATGATAACGTAAGCAAAGCACAAAAAGCAGGCAGGAAGTATCTAATATAAATGTATATGAAAACATGCTTTATAAGTATGAGACAAGTTAGCTAAACTGAAAAAGAAATATTTCCAAGTCACAATTAGATATGTGTTTATGTATAATAATAAATATAACTGCAACGATATGAACATACACATATACATATGTAAGCAAAGTAAACATGTACATGTTTGTACCAAGTACCTCTTGCACCTCCAATGGCTGCAGGCATGTACACAGTGACACACAATGAACGAGAGGAGACGCGCGTGTCGTGGTTAGCGTTTTGAAAGTCATTTAGAGAAAATATATAATTTTACGATTTTTAACAATTATTAATAAAAAACCTTAATAGTAATATGCAAGAAAGTGTACTTAAAAAAGGTGAAAATATAAATAAAAAACCGCATAAGCGACACAACCAAAAAAAGCGGCAATATACGTAGGTGCCACGAAGAGAATTAAAGTGGTATACATATAAGGAAATATTTCGTTTATATATTGTTTACCGCATGCACATCTTTGTTTTTGGCGCGTGCCTTCTCCAGATTCCTATTGGCCGTCTCATAGGCTGCTAAACAACGCAAGCGACGTATAAGCAAAGCTTTGGCAGCATCGCTATCACGTTGATAATAGCGCAACGTGTCGCCCAGTTTCAGGTCCTGATCAGTTGCAACACGAGTTTCCAAATTCTGTACGACAAACTAACATTAATTTAGTGAATACTACTTAAATAAATAATGACGCACTTTTATACGCTCGAAAACCTCCGCCGACATGGCGACAAATGTTTCCATGCTGCCCTTTTCGGTGGTCGAAAGCTGTGTCAATGCATTTGAGATTTTCTGATGGCAATCCCCTACTTCCTTATGTCGCTGCGTCATTTTTTCTGTACGCGTAGCGGCCTCACGCAAGTGTCCATGGTATTCAGTTAGAAATTGTAATTCGTTCTCGAAGAAGTCATTTACATCGCGTACCGTTGCACCCAACAATATTTCATCTGTGGTCTTGCCAAGCGATTTGACAAAGCCCCCAAAGATGGCCATTTTCTTTCGGGGCTTTGCACACAAATCCTGATCATATTCGAGAAATACTTTTAAATGTGGGTCAATGCGGAAAATTGGATGATTGGCTAGTCGACGCAGAAAGACCTCATGCATCGCAACAGTTTTCTTAAATGTGGCAAGGTACTCGCTGTGGTAGAAGTTAACATTGAGTATGTAGTTTTAGCAATTATAAAGTTGTTTGCTTACGCTTCTAACTCTGATTTCATTTTCTTAAATTCCTCCTTGGTCATGTTACCTTCGCCCTCGCCAAGGCGCTGCAATTTATCGCGAGAGGCATCGAAATCTGGACGAGGAGGGCAGGGTGGTATCTGCAGCAGTTAATAGAAAATTGCTTTATAATCAGGTGATTTCAAGATTTTCATGTTGCTTACTATGTAACCTGCATATTGTTCGTTCTCTTCGAAACGATCGTGCAGCCAGACGAACTCTTCATGCTGACGCACAACATTGTTGTCTTGCTTGGAAAAACCGGGCAAAGAAGTACGCGTGTGCACCGTGAATTTGACTTTCTCTTTTTCGCTAAGCGCATCAGAGATTTCTACATGCAGCGAATTCTCGCTCAGTGCAATTGGCGTTGCTGGCGCCGATGAGGACGAATCTGAGTTCGTGTTTGAGCCATGGTGGCTGCCATTTGTGGGAGCTGCTAGCGGATTCGTTGCGGGCGATAAAATCTCGAGTGTATCAATAACGGGCTTAGTTGGCACATTATTCGCTGACTCCAGCACAGTTGATTCATCGGTACCGTCCTGTCAAAAAAACGATAAAATACAAATATCATGAGTAACGCCCATACTTTTATTGAAACAACTTTTGCTAAAACTGATAAGTTCTGCTCAAGTTACACTGCGGAGGAATTCTTCGCAACGGTATTAAAGACTATTTGCTGGAACCTTCATGTGGATTGAATATTTTAGCATCACACCTAATTCCGCTTTAAGCAAATTTCTTACGCACCATCATTTTGTCTAATTTTTTGTTGCAATAATATTATTGGAATCACAATCAATTCTTGCAGATCTCTGTGTGCATTACAAAAACAAATACTATATTCACACACACACTATTTTATTGTCATACGGACAATTTTATAAGTGAATGTGCGTTTTCAAACACTGCTTTTATAGTTTTGCAACATTGCTTTTGCCGCTAGTGAAAAAAATACACGTTGCTAAGACAGTAAAATTCAATTTCATTTGAAATTTGCGATTTTTTTTGAGTTCGTGGATTTTTGCTTTCTTTTTACGAAAATGATCAATATAGTCGTGGATATACACGTAATAATGATATTTGTGCTGTTATATATCTGTTACAGACACTTCATACGCCATATATTGGAGTTTTTAGATTAAAATGTGCTTTCTGAATTTTTACCGTTGTTTGTGATTTCGTGTCATGTTTGTGTTTGTACTTACACTAAAAAACTTGAAAAAGTGCATGTTTTTAAGATAGTCTGAAAAATTTAATTAAACTTTTATTAAATAATAAGTAACTAAACAATAATGTGTAACTAGAATAAAATACAGTTAAAAAAAATGTCTAAAATATATACGTAAAACGCGCGCACAAAGAAGATTAACCGTTTGTTGCAAAAGAAATGAAAATGCCGTTATGCCGCAATGTTGATTACGCGAGTTTGCAAACATAGCTGCGCTGCGCAACAATAACACATTTTTACCACACTTTTCTTCGAACGCCATTGATTTTCACATAGACACTGGTTCGGGGAGGAAAATAGGCAAACTACGTGTTCAGTCTGGTAAGAATTTTCAACGTGTGCTAAACGTTCAAAACGTGAGTGATTGAGAAATTGTTTTTTACAAATGCAATTTTTTGCGATTTGTAGTGTGTAAAACCTTCTTATAATAGCTAATTCTTTAAAAGCATTAAGAATATATTGTATTGTGCTAAAATATGGCAAAATTAAAGCATAACAAACGCTAAAAATAGCATAATTTATAAACACAAAAAGTGCTGCTGGCATGGATTTTTCTTAGATTGCTTTGACAAATGGTGAAAAATCGAATTTGGGAAAATTTCACCATGCAATGAGAACCAGATATGAAAAAAGAGAAACTGCTCTCAGAGAGAGTGTAATGAGTATAAAGATTGTTGTTTGTGTATAATGTTTGCAAGCGTTAAAACAGCTGTGAGGCGAAAAAACAACAAACACGATAAACTTCGCATAATTCAAACAATTTTTTTTTCAAAGACGTTAACTTTTAATTGGATATAAATTGGTTTCTAACGGCACGAGTGTCGTTTTTAAATTGAATAATTTGTGCCAATTGTAATAATTCAATTGGTTTGGTTATTATTTTCAGTTAAATAAAAATTCAGATCAGTAGCAGCAGCATGTCGAACTTAAGAAAAATGAAAGATGCTGAACGCGAATCCGAATACGGGCGCGTTTATGCGGTTTCTGGACCAGGTGAGTAACATTTGCGAATGAGGAATCTTAAACAACATAAGCATAAAACAGACAGTTCTCGCCTGCTTATATAACCTTCTACCCATGTCCTTGATGTATTGACCTTTTTTTTTTCTCATTTTTGCTGTTTTTGTGTTTTCTCATACTCATAGTCGTCACCGCCGAGTGCATGTCCGGCTCTGCTATGTACGAGTTGGTGCGCGTCGGTTACTACGAATTGGTGGGTGAGATCATTCGTCTTGAGGGTGATATGGCCACTATACAAGTATACGAAGAAACCTCTGGCGTTACTGTTGGTGATCCCGTATTGCGCACAGGCAAGCCTCTTTCAGTGGAACTTGGTCCTGGCATTATGGGCAGCATTTTTGACGGTATTCAACGTCCACTCAAGGACATTGGAGAACTGACGAATTCAATTTACATACCAAAAGGAGTAAATATACCAGCGTTGTCGCGTAAAGTGATGTGGGAGTTTAATCCAACAAATGTGCGCATTGGTGCTCACATAACTGGTGGCGATTTTTATGGTATTGTGCACGAAAATACTTTGGTAAAACAGCGAATGATTGTTGCGCCACGTGCTAGGGGCACAGTGCGTTACATTGCGCCCGCAGGAAATTATAATCTAGACGACGTTGTCATGGAGACCGAATTTGATGGTGCGATTACGAAACATACCATGTTGCAAGTATGGCCAGTGCGTCAGCCACGCCCGGTGACGGAGAAATTGCCCGCAAACCATCCACTTTTTACGGGACAGCGAGTATTGGACTCGTTGTTCCCATGTGTGCAGGGCGGTACGACTGCCATACCTGGCGCCTTTGGTTGCGGTAAGACTGTCATTTCACAGGTAGGTTTTAGTTTCATCTAAGCTGTAAGTCACTAATTAATGCTAAAATATGCTTTTGTAGGCGCTTTCCAAGTACTCCAATTCCGATGTCATCATCTACGTTGGCTGCGGTGAACGTGGCAATGAAATGTCTGAAGTGTTGCGTGATTTCCCAGAGTTAACATGCGAAATCGATGGCGTCACTGAGTCCATCATGAAGCGTACCGCCTTGGTCGCCAACACCTCCAACATGCCTGTCGCTGCTCGTGAAGCCTCCATCTATACTGGTATCACACTTTCTGAATACTTTCGTGATATGGGTTATAACGTTGCTATGATGGCTGATTCCACCTCACGTTGGGCCGAAGCGTTGCGTGAAATTTCGGGTCGTCTCGCTGAAATGCCTGCCGATTCCGGTTACCCAGCCTACTTGGGTGCTCGTCTGGCTACCTTTTATGAGCGCGCTGGTCGCGTCAAGTGTTTGGGCAATCCAGAGCGTGAGGGTTCCGTGTCGATTGTCGGTGCTGTGTCGCCACCTGGTGGTGATTTCTCCGATCCCGTCACCTCTGCCACACTTGGTATTGTGCAAGTGTTCTGGGGTTTGGATAAGAAATTAGCACAACGTAAGCATTTCCCATCGATCAATTGGTTGATCTCCTATTCGAAATATATGCGTGCTTTGGATGAGTACTATGATAAGAACTTCCCGGAATTCGTGCCATTGCGAACAAAAGTAAAAGAGATTTTGCAAGAAGAGGAGGACTTGTCAGAAATCGTACAGTTGGTTGGCAAGGCATCCCTTGCTGAAACTGATAAGGTCACGCTGGAGGTGGCCAAGTTGTTGAAGGACGATTTTCTGCAACAAAACTCTTACTCGCCATATGACCGCGTGTGTCCCTTTTATAAGACCGTAGGCATGCTGCGTAATATTTTATCTTTCTATGAAATGTCCCGTCATGCCGTTGAGTCGACAGCGCAGTCAGATAATAAGATCACATGGAACACCATACGTGAATCGATGGGCAATATCATGTACCAGCTTTCGTCTATGAAGTTTAAAGTGCGTATTAATAATTAATATAATTTTGAAAAAATTTCTATTTTAAAATATTTGCATATTCAGGATCCCGTCAAGGATGGCGAACAGAAGATAAAAGTAGACTTTGAGCAACTGCATGAAGATATACAGGCGGCCTTCCGAAATCTTGAGGACTAAGCTTAAAACTGAAACATTGCAGAGCCAATGAGTGTAACGAGCAACCGAAATTTAGATTATTTTAATTCCCTTATTATTCAAACTAGTCATATGTATATGCATAATAAGATATTCGATTTGTACTTTTAAGTTAAAAGTTTGCGGGCTAGACCCAAAACAAAAAAAAAAAAAAACAAAAAATACACAACACACAGACAGATAAAAAATGAAAGACACAAACCAAAGAATCGAAATGTAACCCACAAAATGAATAGTCAAAGTTAGTCAAATGCCTGCGCACGAAGCAAGACGAACAATAATTAGTCGGTAATATTATTAAAAGTTAAAATATGTGCGAAAACGTTGTCCAGTTAAATGATTAAATTATGTATGTAAACTATTTATTAAAAATCTTAGTCGAATGCATAAATCTTATGAATTGTTTTCTTAAATTCCGTATCCCAATTAAATAATAAAATGCGCTAATACTAGTTTAATGTTTAATCGCCATACTGTTGAAATATTGCAAAAATACATTATATATTATAAATGAAACAACACAACACATTAAAAAAGATCCTAATCGACACAAATAACAAATAAGTAAGCGATTTCAATATGCATACAGTTGTAATTATTAAAGTATTTTAAATATTTGTGTTTTTTGGCGTGTTCATCATTGTAAAAACTATGCAGAGTAAAGTAAATTAAACTTTACTATATTTATTATTATAAAAATGTATTATGAATGTTACTATAAATAAATAATTATTAATCATTCTACAACAATGACTTTTTCACCGCAGAACAATTAAAATTTTGATAACTTCGTTCACATTAGGCATTGTATGTTGGCAGTTATTTACGAATTATTAAAGTTAAACATTAAATTTGATAGACACACTGTCGTTAATTTTAACCGGTGGGTGGCTGCTGTGGCAATTCGAGCTCATAGCGTTGCAGCAATCGGGTGTCGTCCCACAATCCGACAAAAAAGAGAAAAAGTTATAACTACCATATGCAATTTTTCCGGTTGGTAAGAAAAGCGGTTGGTAAAGAAAAATTATTTATTTCACATCGGGGGAACCACAAGTGAGCAGTGCTGTGCAGCTCTTTGCTATTTGTTGACTAGTGTTGCTTAACGTTGTTGCCAACAGCTGTGAGCTATCATATACAGTGACGTGTCGACTAAAACAGCTGAGCAACACAGCTCCGGTAAAGTCGACTATTTTTGTTTGGAATTTTGATTTAAATAAAAACGCTTAGTAACAATAGAAACAGTGTTTTATAAAACTAAATAGAAGTAAACAAATAAGCCAGACGCTTAAGCATTGTTTAGGCAAGCACAGTGCTGTGTTTTTGTTTCGCCAATTTACATTAAAGATTTCAGCATATTTGCTCTTTGTTTTACATGTTGAAATTAAAATAAGACTATTTAACGCAGTTACAACAAACATGGCACAGT
The DNA here is from genome assembly GCA_037044495.1 of Stegana nigrithorax. Classification (NCBI taxonomy): domain Eukaryota; kingdom Metazoa; phylum Arthropoda; class Insecta; order Diptera; family Drosophilidae; genus Stegana; species Stegana nigrithorax. Next base: position 83,585 of record JBAMBQ010001632.1, on the reverse strand, counting down.
TTGGCGGTGGACCTAATGATTTCTATACCTCCGGTCCCAAAGATGGTTCATATAACTTTGATATTCCGGAATTTGGTCAAGAACTGTAAGTCGAATGCATTTATATGCGCGTCTTCTTCTATTAAACTTAATTTCTCTGCTCTGATGTCATGCATAGCAATTTTCAAACATTCGACAATACACAGCCATCAGTGCCGCCCAACTATGATGCTACTTACGCCAATACGAATCAAGGCCTAGGCGGCTTTTATGATCCAAATGCATACACGGACAGCACTTTCAGTCAGAATGACTCATTTAAGTCTAGTGGCAGCACTGGGATGGGCAGCGCTGGCAACGAATTCGAAGATGAACCGCCACTTTTGGAAGGTGCGAGGTGTCTTATATTGTCTTTTTCTTTATGAACTTATACCATGTTTTCAATCTTTCCAGAACTCGGCATCAACCCAAATCACATTTTCCAGAAGGTACGTTGTGTCTATCTACATAGATGGGTTTTCCAATTGAAATAATAAAATTTAACCCTAATTGTATTATGCTTTAGTGAAAATTCGGCTTTGTTTCGCTCCGGATGCTCTTTTTTCTCTTAACTAACGGTTGCGTTTTCCGTTAAACTCCTAATTGTCTACGTGCCCTCAAAGCAAAAAGCAAAAAAATGGTTATGAAAGGCATACATAGACTTAAAAGACTATGAATTTATTTGATTGCTACAAGACGCAGCATAGCTTCGTAGCAAGAATGTTATGTTGCCTTTTAAGCCTTTATTAAGCACGGTGTAGTATTTGAATTAATTTTTATAGAATATCTGCCTTTGTACTTCTTGTGCAGTAAATGCATCCCATGTTTAAGTAGTAAGCAAAAAATCAAATTATTCATGTTGCATTGTCAAGCATTTCATTTTTCCTTCTATGACTTCATAACTCGGAATGGGGCAAATAGATTATGTTCTTAGATACAAAATGCATTACTTATTTAACTACAACAACTTGAATTGAAGCAGAAGCAGCCTTTTCACTTTAAAATCAATGCCAGCAACTTTCGTATCCTTTGATGTTGGAGCTAAGTTAAATTTTTCTGCTGTTTTTTGTTTCCTTATTTTTTTTCATTTCCATTGTGTAGGCAGTTCACTTGCAGCCATTTCATTTTGTGCCGCGCGACGCAGTTTTATCTCTTTTTGATATGCACCCAACTAAAGCGCTTTTAACTAGAAAACTTGAAACCTTGGCAAATTGCATATCTTGCAGTGTAAACGCTAATGCCCCGCTAACGCTTGCAACGCGCAGATGTCGATGTTACTACCATTCGATCGCTTGCCGTCGGCGCCGTGCGTATCGTGGCGTAACGTCCGTTGCTGCGCATTTTGTAAAATTACTTTTTCTGCTGCGTCTTTTTCTTGCAATTTCTTTACTTTTTGCTGCCCACTTAGATATCTGTTGAATGTTGTTGGGGGGCTTCTTTTTTGTTTCGTTTTGCTCGTTCGTTACTTTTTTTCGCTGCTGCCGCCTGCCTTTGTTTCGCGTTTTCTAATTTGTGCATTATTTCCTCCATTGCAATGCCGTACGCGTCTCTGTAAGCAAATATACCGACGCGATGCCAACTACTATTATGTTGCTTATTCTCCTCACCATGCGCTCTCACTCTGGCGTGTATACGTTCACGTCGCTGCTTACTTTGTATAGTTTTCGCTTTTGCCATTTAATTGAAATTTAAATGTTTTTTGCATTATGTTGTTGTGTTTGTTGCTCGTTGTTGCGTTTTCTCCTTTCCATACATTGTTGTTGTAGTAGTTGTTGCTGTTGCACTAATGAAGACATACATATAAACGTATATGTATATTATAGTTGATTTTTTTTTTCATTATTTTATTTGCACGTTTCCAACTTACTACATTTTGTGCGCATTTGTTGTTTGTTTTGTTTTTAATAAATAAAACTTTTGTTTTTAATTAAACTTTTTTTTCAGTTGCCATTATTTTGTTTGTTTTTGCAAGTGTAGTTGTTGTTGTTGTTGAGTGTTTTCTGTACTATTTTGTAGAGTTATTTGGAATTTATTTATGAATTGTGTTTTTCTGTAATTTTAATGGAATTTATTACGTTTGTGTTAATTGAAAAATGAAAATGTTAAAAAGAAAACAAACAAAAAAAAATGCAAAATACAAAATTAAAGTAATGCTAAGGAAATAAGTCCCGCTTTATTTCAAGTAATGTCGAAAAAATGTCCACTCGCAATCGCTTTCGCGTAACCGCCGAAAGTATGCAAAATTTTTTTGCATTGTGCATAATTACTTAATGCTGCAGCATTTCCATTTGTTTCTTTATATATTTTATTATTAAAAAATATATATTGCTGCTAAATGGCATTAAATCAAACGACTATGTGCGCTTTATTTAAAATATTTATAAATATAAACAAAGTATAAACGTAATCCCTTGAGCTCAAATTCTACAATAATTTTGCATAAATCCATAGCATGAAAATAATAAATAATAAATTAGAAATACAAAAAAGTAAAAAAAAGGAACCCAAAACTAAACAAACAATTACACACTCACACCCATTGTGTAGCATAAAAAACACGCTGACAACTGATGCTCCCTTGGTCAGCGACATCGTTTATCAACGTTTGCCATTTTTCAAAATCACGAAAACTAAGTCGGAAAATTGTCTGTCGGAAAAATAAATAAATTTTACGAGAGCCACATACGGCCAAACGAATTTTGAATCATTGACTGTGTGTTTGTTTTTAGTTGTTGCAAGTTTGTGTGTTTTTTTTTTGTTTTATTATTTTTGTGAATAATGACACAATGCTGTAGTGGAATTTTATTGAGTTTTGGTTAGGTTGGATGCTTTTGATGTTTCTTATGGGTTGAATAAAAGTGATTGGAAGTTAGGTAGTAACGCGCTAATCGTCTTTCATCCCTTAATTCAGTACAACATCAGTTTTTCGGATTTTAATTTTAAAGTAATCAAATTTGTTTCAAATCTGCCAAAAATGTTTTTTGTTTAAACAATAATGTAAATGGCTTAGTGTCGGGTGGCTTTTAAATTTAATTATTTTTATTATATATATTACAAAATTTACATTTGTAGGTTAAATATAAAATATATTTTCTTAATATGCTGATTTTTTTTCTAGACACTTGCCGTGTTGAATCCATTACGCGGCACAAGTCAACAGATACTACAGGATACCGATATGGCTGGCCCATTGGTCTTTTGTTTGACACTTGGCGGTTTTCTCTTGCTGGTATGTAGTTATTATATTCTGGCAAATATTTACATTTGCGTACCATTTTTAATAGAAAAAAAATCAGAACAACTTTTGCTTTATTTCTACATTGGTTTCTTTTTTTTTACAGAGCGGCAAAGTGACTTTCTCGTATATTTATGGCATTGGCGTTATGGGCTGCATTTTTCTTTATTGTCTGCTCTCGTTGATGGTCACACAGGCGCAAGTGACGCTCGGCGCTGTGGCCTCAGTGCTTGGCTATTGTTTGCTGCCCATGGTGATGCTGTCGGGCATTAATATTTTAATCACCATACAGTGAGTGCTATTGTTGTTGTTGTCGTTGTACATTGTAGTGCTTTCTTTTTAATATTCCAGCACGGTTTTTCACTACACAATTGCACATAGTGATATTTTTAATTAGCAGCAGCTGTTGTTTGTTCATTGTTGTTGTGCTTCTTGTATATGGTTTGTCTTTTTATTAAAAAGTGTGCCTCTGTGTACACCACGGATAGCCAATATATATTTAGCTGCTTGCTCATTTTCTAATTGCCATATCAAAAATGCATGGGCTTCGCTGGCAATCATTTAAGTATGTGTGTGAATGACATTAATTTTAAACTTGTCGACAACGCAGACAGAATACTTTTTTTTATCCTTTCCGGGTTTTTTTTTTTGTTTTTTTTGCAAAAGCTGTAAACTTAATTTTCATTTTAGTGCACTTCAGCGTCGCACGTTAACTGCTTTCATTTTGGCACCAGTGAGTTGTGCGCTGAGAGTATTTTTTAAGCGCATAATTGCAAAGAAAAAAGAACCCGAAAAATAAATAAATAAAAATAAAAAAAGCACGTATAAAAAAGGAAAATATTGCAGCCAACATAAAAATTTTTAAAGTCAGTCGTTTAATTTTCGACACACTTGAGTACGGTTGTTTTTTTTTCGTTACGCCAAATATATGAATGTGCTTGGACACTCTTTTAGTTTTTGCTCGTGTATCCGTTTTGTGCACATTTTTGCACTAACAAACAGACCAACGTTTCGCTTGCGTGCCTTGCGCTTCCAACCTCGCTTTTCCAACCTGCCTTTGCGAGCGCGCTTCACTGGACATTTTTTTTTTTATTGCTGGCGCTTGTTTGTTTGCTTTTTACTATAGACTTACGGTTCACTAGAGTTTACTGTAAATATTTTGTGATGCGCTGTGTATGATTTTTTAATTGACTGCTTTGCTGTGTTGTGCGCAGTGCAGGTGTAGTTGTTGTGATTTTGAAGAGATTTAGCTTCGTTTAGGTTTTATCACTTGGCATTTGAAAGCAGTGCGTGGAAATGAAAACCGTGAAAACCTTGTCAAACAAGGTATACAAAAATTAAACTAAATTAAAAATAATTAAAAACTACTCTATTTTCGCGCCGGCCAACAGTCTGGGTTGAGTAGCTTATTTAAAAAAAGAAACTTTTTTAGCTTGATCTTGTGCAAATCGTAGTGAAAAGCGGATTGCGCTTGCAAGTATGCAGCAAAAAATAAATGAAACAAGCAGCCATGAAGCCTACAACGGCAACAGCAACAGAAAAAAAACTACATACACATACATACAAATATAGACAACTTCCTGTGAGCGCATAAATTTTTGGCACAGTACATATGTAAAGTGCACGCTTTATTGTTTTCAATTTAGCGTGTCTATGCAAGTGAAAGAAAAAACGAAAACTCATGGGGGTAACAATTGAAAAGCAAAAAAGAAAAAAGCATGAACACATTAAAGCAAAGGACTGTATAGCGCAGCAGTTTTTTGCTTTTGTTGCTGTTAGTTTGAGTTTTCAATATGCATTTTCCGTTTCCGCTTTGCTCAACATATTTACATTTATGCAACGTTTCAGCCTCGCGCATATTTGTTTTATATTTTCTCTTGCATTTTTTTTTACTTTTCTCTTTTGCTATGCAGGGGCACTGGCGGCTTAATTGTGAGTGGCATCGCGATACTCTGGTGTGCCATATCAGCATCGAAACTGTTCGCAACGGCGTTCTCAATGGACCATCAACAACTGTTGATTGCTTATCCGTGTGCGGTGCTCTATGGTGGATTTGCATTGATTACCATTTACTAGAAGCGCATTGCTACGAAAGGAAAAATAAATATAAAAAGCAGAAGCTTTTCAAATTATATATGTCAAAAAACATACAGTCCAACGAAAAAAGGAAACAAATAAAAATCAATATTTTTCTATAACTGCGTCGTAATGTTAACAAGCTAAAAAAAAACAACATTTATTAGCGTCAAAAATTGAATTTGTAATAAAAACTATAAAAAATGTTTTTAATTGGTTTATTTTCGTTTTCACACCAACAAGCGTGAAGCCATTTCCTTTTTTTATGAAGTGTGCTATGCGTTTCCGCTTCCTTCAGAACACTCGTTTTTATGTATTTTTGTGTATACACAATATTTTTTGCTGGCGCAAATTTTTTCGTCATTGCTAAGCGTATGAATTATTCTATTTTTTTTTTACTTTTTGTCGTATTTTTACGTTTATGTTTCAACCATACATTAATTTATAATATATGTACTGAGATTTTAACGTAAAATATTCTATGTTCGACAAAAAACAGTGTGAAGTTACTTGCATTTTGTCTAGTAAAATGTAAGTAGCATAATAATATGATGATCATGATGATGTTTTTTTCAGCCAAAATAAATAAACTTGTGCCAACAGCTGTAAATTGCAAAAATAGTTAGTACTTAGTCTGATGCTTGCATTATTTTTAACTGTAACCTAACTTACAAATAATAAGTAACATTTTCTTGAAGTACTTAATTTGATAATATGTATCGTTTAAAAAGCATTTTTAATTTGTTTATTAAAAGAGTACACACTGCTGATCTAAATAAACAAAAACTAAAGTTGGCACTCAAGCAATGATAAGCGATAATAACCACAAACTGATAAGCATATCAAAAAATGAAAGCGAAAAAACAAACAAACAGAGATGATCGTTGGACCGGTGCTGAGCACATATGTATAAGCAGCACTGGAGAGTAACACGCATAAACACAGCAAGAGAGCGAGTGACACAGCAGTGTACTTGCCCGGCAAGTGCCGTTCAGGTGACAGTGGCAAATTGTAACTTGCTTGGCGAGGTAGCCGAGTAAACTGATTTTTCCATTAACGGCTGCCAACTCGTGTCAACTGGTTATTATCTTAAGAAAGCAAGTGCATAATTAAGACTATAAAATGTCATTAGAAACCACGCCCTGGGGCGATGCAGTTGCCGAAGTGAACATTGATCTGAAGCGCGAACGTGCTGCAGCAACATTCGCGTGCGAAGACTTTGCCGAATGGTGGGCTGGCGGCCGCGCAGCGCTGGCAGAGCGGCGAGCTTTGGAGAAGCATTTTTTTGACGATGCCGAATTCGTTGATGCTGTCGATATATCGTATCTCTCGCACAAAGAGCTTTATGCCTACACTGTGGCTAAGGCCACGAAATTTCTTCGAAAGCTTCGGAAGTGGCAGCGCGAGCGAAACGTGAGCAAAGGCAATAACAGCAGCGAAGTCACAACTATACAAGAGATATACGAGTTTCGCTCTTACCTTTGTGGCTCTCTCAGTTCGGCCCTCTTTCCGCAGAGCCATCCGCTGCGTTTGCATTACTCAATGTTTCTGCCAACGCTCTTGAGTCAATGCACTGAGGCGCAGCGACGCGAATGGCTTGAACGCGCATGGGAACTGGACGGCATCATTGGCACCTATGCGCAGACTGAACTGGGGCATGGCACCTACATACGTGGGCTGCAGACGCGCGCAGACTATGATGTAGACAGCGAGCAGTTTGTGCTGAACTCGCCAGAGCTGGCGGCGTACAAGTGGTGGCCGGGTGGCTTGGGCCATACGGCAAACATGGTCGTGGTTATGGCACAGCTGTACGTCAAGGGCAAACACTACGGGCTGCAGCCGTTTTTGGTGCGCATACGCAACGAGGCAACGCACGAGCCAGAGCCAGGCATTGATGTGGGCGACATTGGCACACGCATGGGCGGCAATGGCATCAACAACGGCTTCTTGGGTTTTCGCAATGTGCGCATACCGCGCACGCAAATGCTGATGCGTAATGCGCAAGTGCTGCCGAACGGCAAGTTCATCAAGGGACCGGAGCCACTGCTGCTCTACGGCACCATGGTGTTTGTGCGCGTGATGATCGTGCGTGATGTCATGCAGCAGTTGCTGCTGGCGGCCACTATAGCCACGCGGTAAGCAAAACACTTGTCACTTAGCTTAAAGGGGGCCTCAGCTAATGTTTACTTATGTCGCTTACAGTTACTCAGCTGTGCGCCGCCAGAGCCCTATTGATCCGAAACTTCCCGAGCCACAGATACTCGATCATGTGACGCAGCAGGCCAAGGTTCTGCCACAAATCGCCAAAGGCATTTGCTTTCGGCTTGCGTCCGACTATGTTTGGCAGTACTATCAGCAAGTCATGCAGGAGCTGGATGCGGGTGATCGCCGCAATCTGGCCGAGCTGCATGCGCTCTCGTGCTGCCTCAAGGCTGTCAGCACACAGGAAGCCAGCGACGGCGTGGAGACGCTGCGCAAAGCTTGTGGCGGCCAGGGCTACATGGCCTCTGCCAATTTTCCACAAATCTACAGCCTGACCACCGCCGCCTACACCTACGAGGGCGAGTACACCGTGCTGCTGCTGCAGGCTGCGCGTTTTCTGGTCAAGCAATACGTGAACAGTCACATGCGTCGACGAGTGCCGAAGAGTGTCACCTACTTTCGCGATACTACGCGGCTGAAGTGGACGCAGGATCTGCTGGTCAACGCTGTGCAGGCTCTGGAGAAAACTGCCGTCGAGTTAGTGCGTCGCGCTTGGATCTATCAGCGTGCACAGCAGAAGCAATGTGGCAGCGAGCAGCTGGCTGCCAATCGTGCTGGCCTCCGGCTCACGGCGGCGGCGGCTATGCATGGACGCGCATTTATGGCACGCAATGCCTACGTGGAGCTGCAACGTTTGAAGGCGACGCTCAAGCCAGCGGTTTACGCTGTGCTGCACCAGCTGACGTCGCTCTTCGTCTGCGATTTGTTCCTGCGCAATCTGGGCGACATACTGCGCTGCAATAGCATCAAGGCCACGCAGATTGCACAGATGGAGCAACACTATGAGCAGCTGCTGGCGGCGCTGCGCACCAATGCGGTGGCCATTGTGGATGGCTTCGACTATCACGATCGTGTGCTTAACTCCACGCTGGGCAGTTACGATGGACGTGTCTATGAGCGTCTGATGGCCGAGGCACGCAAGAATCCGCTCAATCAGCAGGCGGTGGATGCGAGCTTCCAAACGCATTTGCAGTCCTTCATGCGTGCGAAGCTGTGAAGTAGGGGCTGCGTGGGGCGTGCCTTGGCATGGCTTGGGCCACTTTAATTTTCGTTAATTCTCCGCTTTTCTGCTTTTCTGCTGCCGATTAACATATTCGTAGTTGCGTAATAAATTTGTTTGGTCGCTTGGTTGTGGGTCAGCTGGACGTAGCATAAATAATAATAAATGTAAATTTTTCAACAATTCGCTCGCAAAACGTAAAGTCCTTTGTACAAATTTATTTGCCAGCGCTACGCTTTCCCATTGTTTTTTTCTTCTCGGGCGTTTTCCATTTCCATTTATGCTTATTTGTTTGCTTGCGCAACACCCAACTTGCTTCCAACCTACCCTTTATGTAAATCATCAACATTATAATTACGTTTCGGTTGAAAAAATGATTTTATTATTTTTCTTACTTATTTTTTTTTTTTTTTTTGTGAAAAATTTCGCGCACTAATTGCAGCGCATTAAAATACACAACTTTGTATATTTATACGCAGCACCCCCGCACCACCAGCCCAGCAACGGGGCATACAAAACATCACCACGTGTGCCCAAGTGCCGAGTTCCAAGTTCCACGTGCCATGTGCGGGTTGACGCTGCGTTTTATTAGGGAAATTAATAAACACTCGTTAGTGTTTGCCTGATTATTGCTCTTGGGCGAATAACTTTTGCATGCAGTGTGTGAGCGCATATGTGGGGGCATATGCATGTGGATTGGCACTAATCAACAGTTCATTGCTCTAGGACACTTTCTCTACGTTTAGCAAAGATGATTTCACTGGGAGACAACTTTAATTTATTTAATTTCATTAAAGGATCAAATTTCTCTAGGAGCTTTAAATTACACTATGAGAATGATACTAGAAAGCATATACAATATACAAATACCTTTGACTAATTACATTCTAAAAAAGCGGAAATACTTCGTTGTTCAACAAGTAACGGGAAGCAGTCAACTAATCCCACAAGAAGTAAGCAACGGCTTTGGCTAAGCGCATTACGAGTGTATGCACTCGATTTAAATGCCAGAAAAAAAGAAAACGAGAAGATTGGCGAGCAGCAACAGCAACAGCAGCTGTGTGTACCGTAAGTGTGTACTCACAATGAAAGTAGAGATGCAAATAATTCTTTGCAATATTTATAAGCAAATATGCAATCTGGAAAAGTTAACACAGGCAACCGCGGAATAACCAAAGCAGCTCAAATGAAAGCCGTTAATTACAATGCCGCAACAGATAAGCATGCAAGTATGCAACACCGCAGCGGTGTGTAAAGTGACGAGTAAAAGTAAAAAACACAAAAGAATAAGTGCAGCATAGGTAGCAGCATATTTTTAATTAGCGTACACACAGCAGTGTACTTTGTTTAGCAACAGCAGCAGCAGCAACAACACACAACAGCAGCAACAACAACAACAACAGCAGCAACAATCATAATAATTGTAATGAAAAGCTGCGTCTACTGTTGTGGTGTCTGTTGCTGGCGCTTGGCTGTTGGCAGTTGGCAGTTGGCAGTTTCCCTTACCGCTGCTGCCGGGGGAGTTCCCCTGAAACGCGGTTACTGCAATATTCTCATACATCAGGCAGCTGCCACATTAAATGGAGCGCATATGATGCGTAGTGCTTCACTTTGCGACTTCACGGTTGCCCCGTGTGCATTTTTTGCATGTTTCTGCTGCCTCTGTGCTGCACAGCAGAGCACTAAGTGTAGGCTTGCCTGCGTGCTAAACATGACATAGACGCTTGGAAATTGAACGTTGGAACAGTTTTTTATACACATCTCTATGCATATGGTGTCCTAGTTTTAGTCATCGGCGCTAATAATTGGCCTATTTTTTATTAGCTATTTAGTTACCATTTGCACTTGGCTGTCCTTATCAATTATGCAAACGACTATCAGCGATTCCCCAGCCATAACATAATATAAGGCAAAAAAATAAATGGACAGGATTTTCTGTAACTTTGACCTGTAATCATTTAAACGGTTGCTTATGTACTGTTTTGTTAGCTACTGCCGCAGCCACGCAGCTGACATAGAAAGGATATATATTGAACTGTGATATGATGCATTAAATCCTGTACTAATTTTTTACGTTTTGTGATGGCGGTTAGTAACTTTTCTCCATACTTTAGTTCCTTGCCTTGTGATATGTGTTTTGTTCTCGTTGCCAACGCATTTCCAATTGGGTAGGCAACTGCTTTGCCACTCAATAACTTACCGATGCATAATTGCTATGTGTTGCATAGTGCACGGCGCTTAAACCGCGAAATCGGAAAAAACTGCAAGTAGAGGAGTGAACCCGACGCGGATTGCGCAGTTAAGCGGCTGCCTCATTTGTTGCTGTTGGCAAACATGCACGAGTGTTGTTGCAGTGTTTTCCATTTTGTTGTTTTCACGCTCCACAAGGCAGGCAATACATTGGCGATGAAAACGATTTGCAAAGATTAATTAAAGAAAAAATTACAAATTGCGGCTAAAGTTGCTCAAGTGTGTACAAGAATGTAGCAACGAGGCAATAAGGCTACACGGCCAAGACAGCCAGCGAGCAAATGGCCAAGCACAAGCTACAAATGGCTAAGCAATTGCATCAAGTGGTCCTCTGCTCGCTTAGCCTGCTTGGCCATGCAACGCTAGGAATTCAAGTGTGCTGCTGTTCCAGCTGCTGCTGCTGCTGATGCTTCGGCTAAGCTTCTAACAGCAGAAGTTAACAAGCAAACAAAGATTACAACTTGGCAACAAGTCAATTACGTGCAGCAGCGCCGGCTACTCATGTGTAACAGAGTAGAATGGGACTTCTGTGCTGAACTGTGCGCTTAGCAGATAAGCGCTTGCCTGGCAGCCCGCCTCTGCCGCCCAAAACTATGCAGCAATAAATTGAATTTACGTTCAAACGCGCGTCGTAGGCCAAACGTGAGCCTTTAATGCCGCAACTAATTGCCCATCGATACCGACTCCTGAGCCACTGTGCTCTAAGCTACACTCTGCTGTGCTGACCAAGCATCAGCCATGTATGCTCGAGTCCGTCCTTTCGTTCTTCAGTCTGTCAGTCGGTCTGCCGGTCTGTCTGCCGTTTATGTTCTTTTGTTTTCCTTGCTGCGTTTCGTGCCTTTTTATCGCAACGTGGCCAGCTGCAATCTCGAACTATGCGCTTAAATTAGTTAATAATGTGTTTTTGCCCACAGTGCCGCAGTTGTCCTTGCGCTGCCCTCGCTTACACTCTGCCGCCCTGTGCTTGCCGCTCTACGTAGTGCTGCCTGGCTAAGTGTCTGTTTATGGCCTGGTCAGCGCCAGTGACTTCTTGGTCTCAAAATTCAATTAAAACAAAGCATAACTTTCGGCGCTGAGCTTTGCCTGGGATCAAGTGCGAACTTTTCCACTTAGCTGCCAATGGCTGCCAGTGCATGGAGCCGCTACAGCGTCTTGGCAAGGCATGTGTGCCGCAGATAAGACTGCCGGCAAAGTTCAGTGCCCATGTTGTGCTAATGCTGTCGATTGTGTGCGACTAAGTGCTTTGATTTTGTGTAAATTTTTTAACGACTTTCGTATTTCAGCACTGACATGACTTTGCCGCTGTTTAGCATATTCCTCAACAGATGACCGACTCCATGTCGAAGCCCGATGCAGTGCACTTAGCACACGGACATGCTTGCATATACTTTGCGCAATGCGGCGTTTAGTCAATGATTTCGTTTTAAGTAATAAAATTTATTAGTCTACTTAAGTGGGCTGCTGTCGCATTTGCTGGTGTTTAAATGATTAAAATGGTTTGGCTTACAAGAATTTCTGTTTAAATAACTTCAAAATATGGTCGATTTGGTACAGACACCGCAGCTCGCTTACATAGGGGCACACTGCCTTGGCCAGCCGGCAGTACTGCAGTCTGGTCAACTGTTCGTAGTTTTGCGACGTGAATCTGTAGTCCTTGAGTGTGCGCCGCCAGTGGGCATGCACGAGTGCGTGCAAGCGTTGATTGACCTGTGACACTTGGAATTGCTCGTGCAGCGACAGTCGATCGAGTATCAGTTCCAAGCAGTCATCGTTCAGTGTGAGCAGCATCGTAGTGCAACGAAATTTTGCTGCTTTGGATTTGATTATGTGAATGTTATATAAAAAGTGCCACTTTTTTATTATTTAAAAATTTCGTTGTATATAAGAATTATTGTTATTTCTGGTTATTGTAAAACATAATACAAAGCATGCTGTCGATAACAAATAAAAAAACTAGAATGGCAGGACTAAAGTAGGGAACACCCTGTACCTAGTATAAAATTTAAAAAAAAAACTTAGTAAAAGTCATTTTTCGGCCGATCATTCCTGTGGCAGCTATATTATATAGTAAACCGGTACACATAATACTAAGATAGATGATTGGATTTTACCTAGTTGAAGTGCAGACGAGAGAAGTTCTATATGCAGAATGTAGAATAATTGAACTCTCCACAGACTAAACAATATGTATTTTGTATTTAACTTTGAGCATGTGCACATGTGTCTGATTGTGTTATAGCTCGCTTTGAGACATCCTTTATCTGCAGAAGTGCCTTCTATAGCATGCAAGTAGCAACGTGGCCTTGTGTTTGCTTATCTCAGCCTATGCTGCATTGCCAATGCCAAGCTGCTTCGGAGTAGTATGTCATCAATGACTGATACAAGTCGTGCTGCGTAGCTGGCTGCTTATGCACACAGAATTTACTCAATTAAGCAAACTGATCTATGTATTTTCGTTAGCCATTATGTGAAGGTTTTTAAGGGCGCAAACAAACCCAAATCTGTTTAGTCTTCCTTGCCAAAAAGTACGGGATGAGTGCGTGAATGTTGTATCTGTGTCTTTGGCGAAAAATGCTCGTCACGCACGACCTTGCAGGCGATAAATGACCAGACAGTACTGTCAGCAGTGCATATTTTTAGGCGCAGCAAATACGTAAACGAGAAAAAGAAGTTCAATAAGAAAAAATTGCCAGTCAACGGTCAACGGCTCTTGAAGAGCATGACTATGCTTACACTGCGGCTGGCCGAGCTTCATAAATTAAGCGAGAAAACGATACAAAAATAAATGAAATTGAGTTACCAAGTGGAGTTGCCAGCCACGCTGTGGCAACTTTGCTACGCATCTGGCTGTGGGGTGTGGAGGGCTGTTGTGGGGCATTGCAGCCCTTCTTGGTGTTGGCATTTTAAATTGTTGCTCATGAATCAGTTGTGTGCCGCTGGTCGCTGCCAAATTGTATGCAACGCAAAAAGTTTTGCGCTATAATAAAAATTGCTCGGGCGTTATACCCGCATCTGACACCCGCAGCACCCACAGAGCACCCCAACAACGCTCGCCCCAACACTAACTTGCTCACTCACTCACTTAGTTGGCCATCCATTCGTTTCATTTATGCCGCTCGTGAAGCAGATAATGAAATTGTTGTGTGAAACTTTTGCCGCACAGTCAGTGTCAGTCGCTTTACATTTTTAAATACAAAAGGATATGCCCGCGCATGCTACGCTGGTGCATGTCCTATTTTTGTTTTATTTCTTTATTTCTTTCTGTTTTCCTGCTTTTCTTCTTTAACTATACAACGCAGTGACATTGATGAAACGTTCGAAATTTAGTACTTGCCGCCATGTTTGCCTGTGGAGTCATTCTGTGTCTCCTCTGCCTCCGCTAGATTTCCTTTGCTTTTAGTCTTATTTCATTTTGTTGTTGCTGTCCTTGTCGTTGTTGTTGTGCCATATACTCTGTTTTACTTTGTGGTTTGCTGCTGCTGCTGCTGCTGCTGCCGCTGTAGTCGCCCACAACAACGACGTCGTGAGTCGCAGCAGCCGCTGGAAGCACGCTTTGTTCGCTTTATCCTGATAGTGAATTTACAGAACTCATTGAAGCGCATGTACGCTGCTTCCTAGCTCGTTTCCAGCCAGCTCAGCTCGGCTGGCTCGTTGTCTGCTGCCTCTTGGCATTGCATTTAGCCAAGTCAAGCTAACACAACACAAGACAAGCCAAGACAAGCCAAGCCAAGCCAAGCAAAGTTGAGTTGAGTTGAGTTGATTTGAGTCTGCTAGCGTCGAGTCAAGTGATTGAAAAGGCATTTTGTTATAATGCCGACTTAATGACAGCAAAATTACAATGGCAGCTCTGTGGCAGGCTGACTGGCAAGTAAGCAAGCAAAGCCAACCCACGCACAGCACCAGCCAGAGTAATGAGTTTTCGTCTACGATTTACTCGCGGTAACGTTCTTTTTTTTTCCCCCCCCCGTTTGCGCTCTTCACTGGTCCCCCAGGCACGCAGCGCTCCACTGGCTCCCCTTTTCCATTGAATTTTATTGCTCTTCTTCGGACGCATGAAATTTAAATTTGTTTTTGGGAACTTTTTAATTTGCTTCGCCTGGCACTCACATAACCACCGATTTGTAAGTTTAACTCTAGTACAGCGGCAATAACGGGCGCCAGGGGGCAGCGCTTAAAGACGATCCCTCGGCATGTTGGCTATTTTCGGCACACCGTTTTGGCCGTTGCTCTGCGTTCCGGTCCATTAATAAACTGTATGCCGAGTATTTGCATTAACAAATTAATTTGTTTGCTTGCCCGTTTCGCTTTTAAAGCTTCCAATTAGGCGCATGTCCAAAGGCGGGGTCTGTTGTCCGAGCTCTGAGCAGGATATGGAGGCTGCACAGTTTTTTTTAATTTAACTTGCTTTGGATTTTTTTTTAACTAAGGTTTGATTTTGAACATAGCTGTTTCCTTGGCTTGTCTATGCGTGTTTTATGTTTAAGCGTAAAGCGGGAATCAATTCATTTGTCTCCAATTGTCAATGAAACCATCCTATTAGTTTTTGATGCATGGCTTAAGTGGAATTTCTTTAACTTTTCATTTGTCATGTTTTATAAATGAGCAGCTAATGGAAATTCCTTAAACCATTCACTGACTTCATAATGTAAGTTAGAACTAACCTAAGCAGGTTATAAGGATCCTGCTTATGCAGTTCCCATGCTTTGATTACAATTTGCAGTAGATCAAATTTTAAATTTTGACAGATTTCAAGAATCAGTTAAAGCCAAATGTAAATTGGGAAAAAAGTGGCTTTGCTCACGAAGTAGCATCCAGCCACAGCTGGAGGTCAAAGTGGCACAGTTGTTCTTGCTGATTTTTCGTATTTTCTAAGTGATTTCCAATACCCAACTCAACCTTTTAACCTGCTGCGATGATTTATCGACAACGTCATGAACTCTTGCAACTGCCCGCTTAAACTTTGACTGGTGCGCGTGTGGCACGGCACGTGTGTGTGTGTGTGTGTGTGTGGTGTGGTGTGGTGTGGCAAATCCTTTGAGCATTTAAAGCGACGCATGTTTTGTTATGCATGTGTTCGCCAAAGAGGAAACACGCGCTCCGAGTATTCCAGCAACAATAGCCGCAGCAGCAGTAGCAAACGCCGCAGGAGCATTTGCATAGGCTTAATTTGAATTTTCGTCTAAATAGGCAGCCAACACACAATGGCAGGCGGACAGGCAAACAGGCGGTCGACAGACCGACAGAGGGTCTACACAATTCTCAGAATATGTGCGAAAAAAAAAGCGAAAAGAAACTACAAAGCAGAAAAAAAGTGAAAAAATAAGAAGAAAAAAAAAAGAAAACAAAAGAAAAAGTTGCGAATTAAAAGTTTGACAAAACAACTGCAGGCGTTGCTGTGGCAGGGATAACCGACCAAGGACGTATACTCGTAATAGAAAAAAGGATTTCGGCTGGCGCCGTATGCGCTGCAAATAACGCAACGCCACAACCCCAATTTAAGTGAAATAAGCATAAAGGACACTTGGCTTAAACGTTATTCTAACGTCCTTGCGGCAAAGCAGTGTTGATAGTATGTGTGTCCCTGTTCAAAGGAATAATTTTGTACATTTTTTTAATTTTCACTTCTCCTCTCAATTCGTGGGCACGCACTTGGCAAGCGGCTTAACGCGCTGAAGCCTGATTAAGCTGCTGCGCGCGTGTAGAAATTATAGTCAAGCAGATATTACTTATACAAAGTAAGCAAGGCAAGTTCAAGTCTGCCATTTGGCTGCTTCTATTTTTGTCTTTTATTTTTTTTGGCAGCGCATATTGACTGCTGCCAGGCGAAATCCTTTAATTGAGTGCGCACTTAGCGATGCCGAGCACTAGACAAGCCAAAATCGAATTGCCATATGCATGCATGTCACTGCTGCTGTTGCTGCTGCTGCTGCTGCTGCCACGTCCGCGAGTCATCTTGTCTGTTATATTTTTATTTTCTGAGTTTTTGTTTTTTTTTTTGTTGAGTGTGTGCCATTTTGTCGTCATTATCCTTTTACGATTATCGCCACTAAAAGCGAATTGACTGTTTGACTTTCAATTGAAATTTTGCATTAAAGCTCAAATGGCTTAACCCCTTCAAATTATGCAATAACATTGAAACGAAGACGCTGTCGTGCATACACACACACACACACACACATGCACACACACTCTATTCGTGCATACCAGCGTCCTCATCATCGGCGTCATTGCCATCACCATCACCATCACCATCATGAGCCAAGCAGCAGCAGCAGCAGCAGCATTAAGCGCATTATCAACTGTATATGCGCACGCTGCCGATGGCATTATAAGCGTCCTTAGCCAACCCTGGCTTTCGGTTTGCATGCAAAGTGTCAGCACTGGTGCGCATATGTGCAGCATGCGTGCAAGCGAGTTAGCAAGCGTAGGCAGCCAATTAGCGCTCATTGCTTATACGCCACGTTGGCAGCCAGCGCTTCTCAGTCCTCCTTCTTCGACAGCTGCCGAGCAGGCAAAGCACGCACATATACATGCAGCCATCTCATTCTTTCGCATGCGAACATGTGCGGGTGTACAACTGCTTGCTTAGCGGAAACGGAAGTTGTAAGGGAATTTTCAATTTGCAATTGAACTGATTTTTGGCAGTTTTTCGTTTCGTTTTTGCAATGTACTTTTCTTTTTTTTTTTTTTTTTACTTTTGCCAAAGTTGACTTTGTCAGGCATGGCTTGTGGCAGAGTATTGAAATTGCTGTTGTTATGTGGCTGGTGGGTGTTGGGCGTTGGGTTGCTATGCGGCCGGAAATGTAATCATGGCCCTTTGGCTCCGCTTATCTGCGCAAAGTCAAACGTACACATACCAACAGACAGACAAACAGGCAGACAGACAGACAGACAGACAGACAGATAGAGAGACATAGAGACAGTCGTCTGTCTTGCACACTTCCATTTAATTTCCACTAATTGAATCGAAATCGATCTGCGTTTTTACGCTTACGTTTAAGCGTCTACGTCCCGGCTCCCGTCGCTTTGCGCTAAATACTCATATAAATTTTTGCATTATACCCGCATGCAGCCATGCCCCGATGCCCGATGCCTGCAGACCCGCACACTCTCATACCCGCCTGCCCACACTCAATCGTTTACTCATTGATTCGAGCATTAACAAACTTTTCGTATAAATCATCGAATTTTGTCGACAGTTGGCTGCCAAATGTAAAATTATCGCAGCCGTCGTGTCGTAAAGGATTAAGTAGTCCTGCGGGGGCACGGTGGCATCGTAGCGTTGCGATTTTGGGCTCGAAAAGTTTTTAAATGTATTTTTGTTGTATTTTTTTTTTTTATTCTCGTTTTCGTTGTTGTTGTCTTTTATTTTTATGTTTGAATGAGCGGCTTAGATTTATCGTTGGGTTTCAGTTGCATACAGCTTTGCCGCCGAGTTTCGCTGCGTTTCGCGATAAATTTTGCTAAAAAAGTAATCATTGCGAAATCTCTTGGCAAAGAAGTTGCTTATGAATTTGTTTCCCTGTGCTTTACGATTTGTGGCCATCGATTTGTATTGAATCGTCTAAGCCAGCAGAGGGATTACGCGATTTGGTTAATCTATCAGTCTGCAAAATGTTGTGTTTAGCGATCAAGGAATTTATGGCGCTGCGACTGCGTTGGCATGTTTGCTAAAGCGATTACATGCCCCCCCACCAGCTTATGCTTCAAATCTCATTGGAACATTATAACTGCTGCACGTGTATCTGCGCCAGGTAATCTGTTTCATTTTTTTTATTATCCGGACACGCTTGTGTTTTGTGTTTATGTTCCATTTGTTTTTACCTCTGCTCTGATATCATATCTTGTATTTTTGTACATCTTCTCCAGATAATTCTTCCTATTATGATCTTTAACTTCATTATAAAATCTAATTTTATTTGTTAATATTTTTTCTTGCAACATTTTCTTAACGTCATGTTGAACGTTCAATTGAACGAGATATTCTTCTTTGACAGTTTTGAAAATCAATCAGATTTTTGCTTATGTTCCTCCCCCCTCTTCGCTCTTAATTAAAAGTTTAGCTCCTGCTTTGTCGATATTTCTCATCCAAAAGTATTGATTATTTTTAAACTGAAATAAATTATTTATTTAATTTTTAACTTTTAATGTTTACGTTACTTGGTTCTTTTTGCTGACTTGCGCAGACATGGTTTCAAGTTCCAATCCATACCCCTGCCCCTCCGTGGCCAGTTACGTTTGCTTAACCGCTCATAAACTATGCTCATAATATTTTATGTGCAACGTTTTCGCCGCCAGTTATTCGTTTGTTGTATTGTCATCGTTGTTGTTGCTGCTGCTATTTTTATTGTAGGATGAGTATGTTGCCCGAGGTGCAGACGATGTCAGTCGCTCTTACTGAGCATGTCAAAGAGGGAGGCAGGAGAGGAGCATGAGTATGTGCCTGCTGACATTAAGCTGTCAGCGTAAATGACATGAAATTGCACCCAATGCGACCTTTGCGTGGCAACCACAAAATGACAGATCATAATTTTTTCAACACAGCTGCCTGTGTGCTCTATGCCAGCTATTTCGAGCGTAAGTGTCAGCGTGATTGTGTGCGTGCGTGCGTACGTGCATGAGTGTGTCTGAAAAATCCAATCAAAATGAGTTGTTATTATGCGAGTTTTTGTGTACTTGGCACATCGATACAGTGAAGCTCGCTGGCATTCAATTGTTTTGGGTTAGAAGTTTAAGTATGCCATGTGCCACAACTGACAATGTCGCCTGTAGGCATTAGAGCGCAAAGTTCATCGACATTATTATGGGCTGGATGCATTGGTGTTACATGTAAGTGCTTAGACTGTCTGTTTATAAGCTATAAGCGCCTTAACCTAAACTTCAGACAATTGTTGTGGGTGTGTGACGGGAATAACTTTTGGTAATATGATTGACGTTGAAGATGTTCTTCAAGGTTACGTCATCTGTGTGCAGGCTTTCGCTGTTAAGCAGGTTAGATTGAAGGAACACTGTGGGATTGCAGTGTATTCATGTTTAATTCAATATGGGTGCTTTGTGTTATTATCTGTCTCATAGATGCAGCAAAATCTCCTATATAGTCGAGATGGTTTTGCCCGGTGATGGGAGTTTTCCGGTAATGGGAATATGCAATTGTGCGAAATTTGTCCGGTTATGAGGACTGTCTGTTTGGGAGATTTCGCTGTACCAGTGTGAGAATGAGTCAAACTATTACTGAGTGGTTGTAGAAGAACTGAAGAGTTTTAAGATGACAGTACGTTTTATATCAATCAGTTCTCTAAGGAGAAAAGATCTCCTAGGTAAGATGTATCATAACTTAAGCATTGTAATCAGTGGTGTATGTGTCATATTTGGTGGCACACTGACATTTGTGATAATGATAATGCAACAGTTTCATTGCTAAAATGTGCGAAGTCGATGACCCTTGTCCAAGGTAATTCACCATGGTGGGGCTGAGTCGATTCATTCCGACTTGCAGATCATTTGAAATTAAAAGCTAAAACATACTTCAACATCCGCATCCGAGTATCTACTCTATGCGTCATGGCTTGCAACAATGCGATTAAAGTAAAACTTAACTTTTATATTTCGATTACAAAAAATGTATATGTTGTATACACTTTATTCGTAAAATTATTGTCTTTTTTTAATATTTTTTTTTAGTTTTATTTAAATATTTACATAAATTTAACAAACAAGTAGAGAAAAAACAAGACTACACTTTTCATTCTTTTTTTTTTGACAAATAAAACGAACATTTAGTTAAACAATAATACTATGTACGCGTGTATATATATTTGTATATGCGTGTTGTTGTTATTATTATTTTGTGTGCATTTTCTGTGTACATGTGTGTAAATACAATTGGAAGTACATAAAGGACGTTCTTTGTTGTTGTTGCGGCAATTTTTCGCTGGAATACATTTTTACAATCAAGTATGAAGAAAAAAAAATTTAAGGCCGGAATGTTTACATATTTTCAAAACACATTTTTAGGAATTTTTCTCACTAAAACGAACAAAAACGCATAAAAAAAAAACACATTTATGGATAATTTACCGAAATATGGAATGCACTTTACAAACATTTTTTTGTTGTTGTTGTCTTTTTTTTACAATGACGCTGGAATACGGAAATCGTTTGCATTGCTTAGCTTTTTTCTTTTTGTTTTCTTGCAACGTTTTTAAATAAACTACATAACAATTAATTTAAAAGTAAAGCCGTAGCAGAAAATGTACGGATTGGGGTGGAGCGAAAGACTGTCAGTGACAGGCAGGCAGACAGATAGCGTCTAATCTTCCAAGTTTCTGAATGCCTGTTGCAGATCTTCGTGCAATTGCTCGAAATCACCCTTGATCTTGGCCTCACCGTCCTTCACAGGGTCCTGTTGTGTTAATAAGACGAATAAAAAAAAAAAAGGTAAGTAAGCACCAAAATAACCATCAGTTAATAAACATATACCTTGAATTTCATTGAGGACAACTGGTACATAATGTTGCCCATGGCCTCACGTATCACATTCCATGTGATCTTATTCTCGGACTGTGCAGTTGATTCCACCGAGTGACGTGCCAGATCGTAAAATGCAATCATGTTTCGCAGCATGCCGACGGTCTTGTAGAATGGGCAGAAACGATCGTACGATGAGTAAGAGTTCTGTTGCAGGAAATCATCCTTCAACAGCTTGGCCACCTCCAGTGTGATCTTGTCGGTTTCAGCCAACGACGCTTTGCCGACCAATTGCACAATTTCGGACAAATCCTCTTCCTCTTGTAGAATCTCCTTGACTTTGGTACGTAATGGCACAAATTCCGGGAAGTTCTTATCGTAGAAATCATCCAGCGCACGCATGTATTTCGAATAGGAGATTAACCAATTGATCGATGGGAAATGCTTACGTTGTGCCAATTTCTTATCCAAACCCCAGAACACTTGCACAATACCAAGTGTGGCAGAGGTGACGGGATCGGAGAAATCACCACCAGGTGGCGACACAGCACCGACAATAGACACGGAACCCTCACGCTCAGGATTACCCAGGCATTTAACACGACCAGCACGCTCGTAGAACGAGGCCAGACGAGCACCCAAGTAGGCTGGGTAACCGGAATCGGCAGGCATTTCAGCGAGACGACCCGAAATTTCACGCAACGCTTCGGCCCAACGTGAGGTGGAATCAGCCATCATGGACACATTGTAACCCATATCACGGAAGTATTCGGAAAGTGTGATACCAGTATAGATGGAGGCTTCACGAGCAGCGACAGGCATGTTGGAGGTGTTGGCGACCAAGGCGGTACGCTTCATGATAGACTCAGTGACGCCATCGATTTCAACAGACAATTCAGGGAAATCACGCAATACTTCAGACATTTCATTACCACGTTCGCCGCAACCGACGTAGATGATGACATCGGAGTTGGAGTACTTGGACAATGCCTGTGCAAAATATGTAACAACGATTTTTAAGTCAGCACACTAAGCTTATAACCATCTTTAGCACCCACCTGTGAGATGACAGTTTTGCCGCAACCGAAGGCACCGGGAATGGCTGTGGTGCCACCCTGTACACAAGGGAACAACGAGTCCAACACGCGTTGACCGGTCAACAAAGGATGATTGGCGGGCAATTTTTCCGTCACTGGACGTGGCTGACGCACAGGCCACACTTGCAACATGCTGTGTTTCGTAATTTCACCATCGAATTCTGTCTCCAGCACAATATCGTCGACCTTGTAGTTGCCAGAAGGCGCAATGTAACGGACTGTACCCTTGGCTCTTGGATTCACAATCATTTTGTGTTTGACCAAGGTGTTTTCATGCACCAAACCGAACAGATCACCACCGGTAATGTGTGAGCCAACCTTGACATGCAACGGATTGAATTCCCATGATTGTGCGCGCCCCAACGCAGGCACATTCACACCCTTAGGTATGTAAATGGAGTTGGTCAATTCGTTAATGTCCTTCAGTGGACGTTGAATACCGTCAAAAATGCTGCCCATAATGCCAGGACCAAGTTCCACTGAAAGTGGTTTGCCTGTACGCAACACGGGATCACCAACAGTAACACCAGAGGTTTCTTCGTATACCTGTATGGTGGCCATATCACCCTCAAGACGAATGATCTCACCCACCAGTTCGTGGTAACCGACACGCACCAACTCGTACATAGCAGAGCCGGACATGCACTCGGCGGTGACGACTGTAGAAAGGTAGAAATGTGTAATAAACCTTGGTTTAGTGTACGTTGCATGTGGCACTTACCAGGACCGGATACAGCGTAGACACGTCCATACTTGGACTCACGCTCCTCATCATCGAAACGTTTTAAGTTGGACATTTTGTTTTATTTTCGAGCACAACTGTAAAACAAGAACAGTGGAAAATTTTTTTGAAATTGCTAATTGGAACCTTAGCTGGCGCTTATAAGATATTCTTATCACTTCGTGCTTATTGCATGCAGCGAAGTCAGCTGACATGTGGTTGTACCTTTTCGTATTATTGTATTTGCAAAATATTTTTATAAAAAAATCTACCTTACATAAATCTGAATTACTTAAATGCGTAAAACACAGTTATTTTTACTTTTTCTTATTTATAGTAAACTCCCTCTAATTGCCTTGCAGGTAGTTAAAGTCATAATGAAAAAGCTTCGATTTCACGTGACAAAGCTTTTTTCAATAAGAAATTGCTTCCAACTGTCATGAAAATTGAGCTTAAAAATTCCAATAAGAAAAAATTGAGCAAGTGATCACAAAACAAAACTAGCTGCAATAAATAATATCTGTGTTGCATGCATAATGCGTTAATTTTACGACGTCATTGAAAAAAGAACATTCTAAATAATTAAACGTTCACGCACATTTTTAATCTTTCTTCCACTCTATTGTTGGAGTCTATGTTGCTGCGCTCTGCTTTGTCGTAAGTACGAAGTTTCGAGTTCGAAACTTTGACAATTCGCTTTTTGACGTTGATCACAAGACTAGTCATGTCAGCTGACGCTGACGAAGTGGCGTAGCCATGTAAAACTCATAAATCGAAGAAAAAAAAAGAAACGACAAAAACGCCGTCAACCATATTGAAAATTTGTATTGAAGCATTAAATTTTATTATTAATTAAATAATAACTTCGCTTGAGTTAAACAAATACAGAGCCGCTAGCAAATCACAAGACTGTGCTCTTCGAGGTCAGCTGACATAGCAAACCATTTTTTTACGTTGGCCAGCATATTTTTACAATTTTTATATTGATATCCCGCCTCATTTTTTTCCTTACATAAATTATAAAAACTCGTATTATTTTACATTTTTTCAAGCACTTGATTGTGGCGGCGTTGATTGCGTTGTTTGTCTGTTTGTTTGCGCAATTATCTAACCAATATCAGCACTTACTAGTAGTTTTTAAAAAGTTGTTAATATTTACCGTTCAGTATAGAAAAAATCCACAAACCAATTATTTATTAATTTTCAACAGCAGTTGCTGTTTTGCGCACGTTCTTTTGTGTTCGATTTGGTTTAAAAAATTAAAAATTTGGCCTTTTTCTTTGCTTTATGCTTTGCACTCCGTTCGTGTCTTCGCGTCGTTATGCTTTGTACGCTTGCTCCGTTGAAGAACTAAAACCGACTGCGAGTTTGGAAAGAGTAAAAAAACGTAGCGGTGCTTTCAGCTTTCGAAGATCAGCTTGTGCTTTCGAAAGCTTCCATCAGTTGTTGGGATTAATGATCTGTTGGGACAGATAGAGAGCCAGAAAGAGATAGCATGTTGGTGTGTACACGGTGTGTACCGCACACGAGGCTGATAGAGTTCAAAAGCTTTAGTATTGACAACTCTGGTTACTTATGATTAAAAAAATATAAATAGCTATAAATTTTAATATTCACTTTATAAATTTAAAAAAAAAAAACAAAATTGTGAAATTTAGTTAAAAATATACAAACTAAACCTTTAATGTCGCATTTGGTAGAACATTTTCTTTTTGCTTTAAACATATTGTTCTTGATTTCAAAAACCTAGTCTTAAAAATGCATGAAAATGATTTTCAAAATATGTAAATATGTGTGGTTGCAAAAAAAAGTATCGTTTGAGTACACAAAATTAAGTAGTATCTTTAATTTTGGATTCTGTTTACCAATTAGAATTGGTTTTTTTGTTTGAGTTGTTCAAAATTGCGCTCTATGCGATATAACTGCGATTGATTTTGACTGTACATGAGTTCAACGAATTTGACTGTACACGAGTTTTGTATGTCTGTGTCGTAGTAAATCTGTGATTTTAAATTCATATCTGCATACATTTTAATCAAAGCAAGAATAATCAATTGCACAAAAATCAAATTCATATAGATAAAAAAAAGAGAAAGAAACTTTAGCAAAAAGCAAATCAAATTGGCTGCGAGTTGCTTTGTGCATCTTGTTGTAAAACTTGGTACGTATAATTGAACCAGAAATTGGCAAAAAACCGTTGCAGCAATCGCAAAACAGAAAACAAAACCATGTGCAGACAATCTGGCAGCATTCAAAAAAAAGGAAAAAAGCAAAAAAAAAATGTGATTAAATTGGTAGCCAAATGACGCAAAAAGTATGCAAGCAATCAGCGTGTTGGCAAACAAAAAATATAAAAACAAATATGGCTAAAAAAAAAAATTAAACGAATAATTTCATGTACACACAGTATGGGTGGGCTGTATTTAAATTCTGTTGATGTTTTTTTTTCTTTTGATGACACGTAGACAACTTTACGTAGGTTTAAGTTGTTCATATTAGTTTTTTGCTCTATTTTGCATTTTTCATTTATTATCACACATTTGCTTAATTGTTGTGTTTTCATTACATTTAGCAACTTGTATGTGGCGTTGAAGTTTTCACGCACGCCACAGTAGTCACTACGTTATTATGTTGCTTACTTGTGTGTGACGACGTGACTTTGCTCTGCAGGGAGCAATTTCAGCGCATTTAACACTTTGGCACAGCGTTGCCGCCATTCACTTGGGTTATTGTTTCATCAAGTATGCAAATGCAACAAACTAAACACAAACGAACAAATCTTCCATTGCCCCCACAATGTATGCATCAGCCAGGCGTGGCGTCTTTCTCTGGCAAAAGTAATCGATGTTTTGCGTAAGTTAGAAATCGATAACACTTAACGTTAAACGCAGTTGAGTTTCTGCTGCTGAGTCGCATTTGTTAAAAGTTGGCTGAAGTTGTTGTTGTTGTGGTATTTGTTGTTGTTGTTGCTTGAAGTATCCGGCTAAAGCATGCTGACGTTGTGCCAAAACGTTGCTAATGCGTTACGCAAATATTATCTACATGCATTGCATACGTATGCACATTGTGCATAAGTGTAGAAAGGCGGGAGAAAGAACGCTCATATGTATTAGAATACGTAAAGTATATACATACATACATATATATGTATGTACAAGTGTAGTTTGTGTACGATGTGGGTTATGCGCATATTTGCATGCGAATGCTTGTGCTTTGATTTTGTTGTTTTTGTTCTTGCTGCTGTAATTTTTGAGTATTTGAGTTTTGCACTTTTCGGCATTTGGTTTGTCTTGGGTTAAGTGCTGTGCAGTATTTATTCGTTGTTGTGGCTAGAGATGTGCTGCAATAAAAAATTCACGTTGTGCCAAAAATATGCATGTCAAAAAAGTGCATACTGCTGTAGCCTCTGACTTTTATGTGACGCCTTAAAATAGGCAAACTTATTGCCATTGCTGCTCTCGTTAGCTGCTCTTATGCATTATAACAATTTGCAATGCGACAGTATGCCAGCGTTTTGAATTGTCATTTGTTTGTTTGCATAAATAATAATAACAACTAATGCCATTTATTGCGTATCAACTAAGCCAAATGATAATAAATTCGATTTGAGTGTTGCATTCTAAATGCCAAATGGCTAAACACAAGCAACGCACGAGTCAATCGAGTTGTTCATTATGCTGCTGCCAGCTAAATGAAACGTTTCTATTAATTTCGAGCTTTTAGTTTTCTTTTCAGAATTTTTATTTTATTTATGCTGGTAATGCGCTTGTTATGATTATTGAATGCTCGCCTGATTAGACGCCACTTCGCTTCACTTAACTATACAAATGTTTTATTTACAATGCACTGCTGTGTGTGAGTGTGTTGTACACTGCGAATAATTTATTCATGTGCATATGAGCCTTGTGTGCTTGCGCAGCAATGATAATATCATAGCGTAGGCTAATCTTGTTGCGTATTGCTATAATTTTCAATTTGCATACACTGCGTTGTTCTTGTTGTTGTTGACCAACGCGAGCAGCAAAGCCCAGTTTAGTTGTGCGCAGGCAAAGATATACGAGCAAGGCATGATGGCAAGGCAAGGCAAAGCAATAAATTAGCCAAACCGGCGCACAACCAGGAATGCAGATTCTCAACGGGAATAAATGAATGCAGTTGCATTAACTTGTATGCCAGTTGGCAGTCGGCAGTTGGCATACAACAAATTCGGCATGCAAAACGTTAACGCAGGCAAACGCAGTCGGGTTGACGGCGTTGCCACTTAAGTGCATAGTTAACAAGCTTACATATACAGACGTCGCATTATGTGGCATGGCCATGCAGTCAGATGGTAAGAGAGCGAGAGAGCGAGTGAGTGACTGCAAGTTGAATTTGACTTTAGCACAGCATAGTGATGACGCTGTGGCGCTCTCATTGATGCATTCATTGATGCATTAGTGCGTGTGACATATTTACGAGCGAAGCTAATTGCATTAAGTGGCGCTGCCGTTGTCAATATGATATGCATGCATGATGTCGATGATATGTGTAATGCACACTTACCTACACATATGTGAACATATATATATGTACATAGACTCCTACACACGCAGGCACGCATGTGCGTGTGCATTCCATGTTCATTGCTTGTCTTATTGCCTTTATAGTTGACTATCTGGCAATGGCTTTGCTGTTGCGTTTGTCAAAGTGCTGCATTAGCTAGCAATCGTTGACTATTGCAAACGAATTGTCCTTATGCATGCTGTTTGTTGCACTGCAACAACGGCAACGGTTGCAATTAAATATTTCGCACTCGAGTGCAAATCTAAGTTATATGCTGTGCACAATCATGGCTTATGCATTTTGAACATAATATGCTGCTAATTATAAGGCTGCATTTGTTGTGCTTGTGTGTTTTTGTTATTGTTGTTGCTGTTATTGTTGTTTAGGATATTTTAGTGATTTTACTCGCGTTGAGGTTGCGAAATTTCTCGCGTAATACTCTTAAAAATCATTCGCTCTCATGAAATCATTTCAACTATTTGTAAACATGAATTATTTTTGCTAATAGCATAATGTGCTTAAAATCGAACAACAACAGCGAACAAGCTAAGGATTTAAAATAATTATAAAAACAAAACAAACAAAGCAGCCGGCAACATATAATGAAAAGTGCATAAGCGAACACAGGTAACCGCAAGCACACACCTGCCGCCTGCTGCCATCGCTCCCCGCTAGCTGCTGACAACATCAACGCAACGAAGTGCACACACATGTGCTGCCAGCACTTGGGCCACTTGTGTGTGTGTGTGTGCTGTTGTTTGCTATGCCCGAAATATGGCAAAATAAGAACTTTTCGTAAACTCAAAGGATTAAACTAATTTGCAAGTGCATCGAAAATCCTTTAAAACTGCAAGGCCAGGTGTAGCAAAGCACAAGAAAGACAGAGATGGCGAGAGCGAGAAAGTAAGTACGCGTATATGTAGGAGCGTGCGGACCATGGCTGTTGTGGCCTGTGCATTGTTTATTACAGCTAAACTGAATTATTAGTCGGGTTATGTGAATTATGATCTCTAAGTCTGCTGCCGTTATCCATGCGCTGGCGACCAACGACTGCAGATTACTTTCGTTAATGCATTTGCCCAGTGGCCATGTGGGAAAGCACACAGGTGGACAGGCAGCCAGCCTGGGGAGGTAGGCAGGCAGACCGGCAGACCGGCAAACGGGCGGACAGGCAATAAGCAGCACAAGCTTAGAGCTTAGAGACCATAGCTATAACGACTACACTTGGCTGACGACGGGCTGGCGGCGTATACGTTTGCCGAAGTTTTGCTCAAGTGCGCACACTGCACTGCACTGCATTATTGTTAGGATTAGCTGGGCATTTGCGGACACACAGAGGCGGCGAAATAATACGAATTGTGGGCTAAGGTTGTTGCACTGCTGGAGTTTATGTTGTGTTAAGATGGCAAGCGATTAAATGCTTAGTTTAGGTGTTGATAGCTACGGGAGCGGTGCGCAGATTTTAGTTGATTTCATTTTAGGGTTTGGTTATGACACAGTTGATCGCATATTGTCAGTCGTTGCAAATAGCTTTTAGAAGACTAGAGTTGTATTTTATTATGAGTAGATTGAAAGAAATAAGCCGATTTCTTTATTTACACTTAGCAGTTTTTAATAAGTCCAATATCAACTCTATCAGCCTGTCTCTTTTCAATGCCTTTAGCTATTTGTTCGATTTTCCAGTTTTTATTATTAAATGGTCAGTTAGAAGTCGGTCTGGCTAACAGTTGAAATAATTCTTTAATCTGTAATTTTGCTAAATGAAGTTTTCTTTAAAGTGGCAAAATGAGGTTACCCTGCTGGCTTGAGTTTCTTTCGTGCTCTGTGCTTAAGCCATATTCTGTTTTGCTTACCATACCAACTTTATTTGCCAACACTTTAGTTGAGTCAATTTCGTTGCATATTCCATAAACGCTTACAATGCTTCATTTCACAAATATAACGAAGCTTGTTTTTGTTGTTTTTGCAATATTTTAGTAACATTACTGTAAGGAGTCATGCCGGCGCACAATTGTATGCTACAAAATTTATACTTAATGGCATAATGACCAGAAAAAGGTCATTTAGGGGCCAAACAAAGTAAACCAGAAGGGACAGCGAGGAAAAGGGAGCCAGAGATGAAAATATTAAAACTAGAAAATCACAGTCGCACCTATATCGGACTTTATCCTGACAGACACACAAGCATTTGTATTATTTATGCGTGCGCCTGCATGCATGCAACATATTTTGTAAGTCTCTGTGCAAAGTCTGCTAATGCTGCTGCTGCTGCTCCTTGGCCTACAACAACGACAACTTGCTGGTAAGCCAGCAGCCTAAAATCTGTGTGCATTATTAAGGCGATGTGTGCTGAGCTTGTGTGTGTGTGCGTGTGCTTGTGCGTATTTGCCTGTAATTAACCTTTGACCGAGGGCTCGGTTGCTTGTGAACTTTCAGGTGCAAATACATCCACACACACACACACGCACACACACACACACACACACAGCACTCACACACATGAGAACATGTATGCGCACAGCAATTAATCATATTTCATTTCCGGTTGAAGTAGCTGCTGCTTAGCAAGAGTTGCCATACTAATTACTTTTGTGCTTTTGCTCACGCCAATGGGCTTTGTGCCGCCTGAGCTTGTGACCTGTCGTCTTTCGTGCGCCACACGGCGCCGTGCCACTTACCCGCTTGACCAGCAGTTCATGTGCCAAATGCCACAATAATGGAAACGCGTTTGACCTGCTCTGCTGCTGGGTGTGAATTTGACTGCTCTGTCGTCTTTATTGTTGCTTAGCGTGTGACGTGTGTACCAACTTATGCTCTAAGTAACTTTAATGCCTATGTGCCTACCGACTACCAGCCATGATGATCGTGTCCATGGCCATGTCCACCGCCGCCGCCGCCGCCTCCACTGCTGTGTTTGCTTGCATGCTTCGCTGATTTGTGCCACTTCTTCTTATGCTCCTCGCCGGCTTTTTTGCCATGTTTCTTCTCGCCACCCCATTTTTTGGACTCCTCATGGTGTTTCTTATTGCCGTGTTCACCTTTTTTCTTGTGCCCCTTGTGGCTGTGTCCCTTTTTGCCATATTTCTCCGCATTCTCGGCCTTCTTGTGCTCACTCTTCTTGTGATGTCCGCCTTTCTTGTGTTTGCTGCCCTCCTTGAATTCGCCATACTTCTCCTCGCCACCTTCATCGTGATCCTCATCGTAATATTTCTTTTCCTTTTTGTCCTCGTTCAGTTTGTGCACATTGTGTTTGCCTTTAATCGAGTGTCCTTTCTTGTATGAGCCATGGTCCTCATACTCGTGTCCCTTCTCACCCTTTTTGCCTTTTTTGTGCTTTTTGTGATAACTTTCGGCATGTTTGTGTTTCTTCTCATGGCCATGCTCCTCCTCTTCTTCACCCTCTTTGCCCTCTTTGTCGTGATGACCCTTTGCGCCTTTCGCATATTGCTCCTCATGCTTGGCGCTTTTTTTTCCTTCCTCACCATGCTCCTTTTTATATTCGCTATGCTCTTCTTCGCCGCTCTCTTGCTCGCCCTCCTCCTCCTCGGCCTCCTCGTGTTTCTCGCTGGCGGCTACGTGTAAATCAGTTGCAGTTGCCGCGGCATCATCAAAACTCAACGCATCGCCCAAATATGCGCTGATGACAACTGCTGGCTCGCCCACGCCCATGCCGCCGCCTACTTGCTCAACAGCAGCAGCATCACGTCGTGGTCGCTGTGGCAACACGGCTGCACTCGTTTCGCTGCCAAAAGTCACGAGCCACACACATGTAAGACACCATGTCAAGCGTAGCCAGAAACTGCCACAGCGTTGGCCGGTGCCACTACTGCTGCTACTACTATCCATCTGTCCTGTTCTTCTTCTTCTGGTGCTGTACGCCATTTTGTTTGCCTTTGCGCGCAATTACAAGAAGCGAAGATTCGACTTGCACGCGTGTCGCGTCTTGGCTTATACTTCGTCGTCTTCGTAGTCGCTGTCGTGGTCGGAGCTCGTCCACGTCTTGGCTGCGTTCGCGTTCACGTTTGCCTGCTGCTTGTCTCTGCCTGCGTCGTACTGCGCGCTGCCTATGTCAGTTCTGTGCTTTTTATGCGCTTTATTTGCGGTTCAAATTGTGTTGTTGTTTTCTTATTTTTATTTTTTATTTTGGTTTTTTTTTTGGTTTCGTTTGTTGTTTTGGGCTTACGGTTGGGTCTTATTTCATTTTTCGGTTACGCCTCAATGGCGTTTGCTTGCTCTGAGCATTGTGTTTTGTAACTTCTGTTGACTTGATAAGTGCTTAACAGTGTCTTGGCAGCGGAAAGCACTCACAGTTATCGCAAAAACCAAAAAACGAATAAAAATAAAAAAAACTATTCCAAAAAAAAAAAAATTCAAAAACGAACAGACAAAACTTTGTGGTTGACAAAAATGTTTTATTCCGTATTTCTTTTTTTTTTTTTTTGTATATTGTTGTACTTAATTTAAAAAAGTTTTTTTCATAATTTTTTTAAAATTTGTTTATACAAGTTTTTTTATTTGCATTTATTTATTTTTAGTATCTATTTTTGTGAACATTTCTTTGTAACATTTTATCAAATAATTTTTTTTATGCTTGACTACATCATGCCACATTATGCAAGCAGCTCGTTTAATTTATTTATTTATTATTTTGAATTTCTTAAATTTTTTTTTATATTGCAAAAACTCAAGTCAGCATTCCTTAAAATATGATGCATTATTTTTATTTTTTGCATTTTTGTCAACTTTTTAGCAAACCGAACGAAGTCTTCGATTTTTTGTTTTTCCTTCGTCTTCAATTTTTTTTTAATGTTCTTGAGTGTGCATAAGTTTGCGCAGGAAGCAAGTAATAGGCGGGTGTTATTATGTTTGGAAGAACAGTGGGGCCTCTAATTACTTAGAAATACAACTAAAAAATTGTTAGTCATAGCATTTCTTTAAAACATTGATTTATATATTATCATAAAAAATATCAGTTTATAATCAGATCATTCAGCATGCGGTCCACCGTTGTCTTTAAGACCAAATGTTTGCTATCATGCCTTGGAAAGTAAACCAAGAAATTCCATTCATAAGACTAACTGCGAGTTTTCACTGTAATATGTGCAACATTTTCTCAACGCATACTTCTGTGCGCCATGATATGCATATAGTTGTAATTTCATATTTCAGCAGCAGCAACAACTCAAAACTATTTCACTTGACCCAAAATTGACAAAATATTAAAAATACAAAAAGAAAAAAGAAGAAAAAAATGCTGCTGCATACCTACAGGCGCTTTTACTTTAATATTTAATAAAAGTAGCAAAAATTTGCTAAACCCAAAAGGAGCAAGCAAACAAGTAAAGAAAAATGCATACAAATATGAAAGAAGAACAACAGCAGCAGCAGGCTACAGCAGCAGGGTTGTCATAGTGCAATAAAAAGGATTTGTGGTGTGCTTGCGCTGGCAACTAATATGCGTGCTCCGGCATAAACAAAGCAACTTAACGACGATTGCCAAAATCAACGACAGCGACTGTCAGGAGCGAAAGAATAGATAAATAAAAAAAAAAGAAAAAAAAAAAGACCAAAAAATTAGGCAAAAACAATGCGCAGCATATAAGCAAAGCTATAATTTTCAGTTTTCCACGCTATGCTGCGCTGTTGCAGTTGCCATAGTATTCTGCGCCTGACTAGCTGCTACGATTTGTGCCAAAGCAAAGCCGCTGCCATGTTGTATGCGCGATGACTACACGCCAAGCCAAGCAAAGCCAAGCTCTGCAAGGACACGCTACGCGACTCGTTTTGACTTCATGCTTCTTTGTATGCAATAAGTTTGCTTGTTGTTGTTGATGTTGTTGTTGGGTAATCGAGTTTTATGATGAAAGCTGCATCCAATAAGATACACCAGCAAGTTACTTCCGTTTCCGTTAGCATAGACGCCAAATGTAGTGGCGAATAGGGGAACGGTGCTGTGCCTTTTGGACTCATAGCATAATAACTGTGCGACTCCACTGCTTTGCTTTTATTATTATTAGTTTTTCGTCCTTTTTTTTTTTTTTTTTGTGTCGTATTATTATAAAATGTGTTTATTCTTGTTGTTGTGTGGTCTTTGTTGTTGTATACGCGCATGCATCCAAAAACATGAAATACATAAAGTTAAAGCTAACCAACGCCGAGCTGTGACAGAGATTGTATATTACGAGTATTATGGCAGGATACGGCACAAGGATATGGCAGCATCACCCATTAAGGTTTTGCTTTATTTCACTAATGCAAAAGTGTAATGATTCTTGCACGATTTGCTATGCTGTCCTAGAAAGGGCGGCAACGCTTTAAGATCAAAAAGCAAAAATGCTGCAATTGCTTAAAATGTTTACCTACATGGAGCCATAAACGTGTAGCAATTAGTTTGCAATCCTCTTAAAAGTGCATTTAGCTACAAAGTCAAAAGGATTTGCAAGCGTAGCAGGTAATCAAAGTTTAGTTAAGCGAGAATCTTACTCTTGTGCGAAATGCCAATTAAATGTAAGTGCATATGAATTCAATTACGAAAAACGAAATATTCATAAATACATGTTCATTTAATGCGCAGCCACTGTAATATCCACTGAGCCTTTAGCTATTCGCAAAAGCAAACGCTATAATACAAAATAAAAAATTAAAGCGTTCGTTGCAGTTATGCTTGGCGCATTTTAACAAGTAAACAAAACTTGAACTTTAACTTATATTCTTTATATGTAGATTTTATAGATAAGTTAATATATTAACATAATTATTTATGAAGCAAAATTTAAAATCATTATATGCTCAAAGTTCTGCACAATTTAGAAAAATGAGAATAGAAAAATGCACATATTTCTTGTGCAGCAGTAGCTTGCTGAGCTGGCAACGTACAAAAAAACAACTTTATTGTTTTCGCTTTGTTGTTGTTTTTGTACGGTTCTTATTTCTCATTATACTTGCTATTGTTGGTTTCATTGAGCTAAGAGCGCGCAAGAGTTGCGTTTGCTTTTGTGCAAGAACAAATGGCAGCATCAATAACAACAAAAACAAGAGCATCCATACTGGCTCTCTTTGGCATCAACCCATGCCTAGCCAAACATGTGCGCCATATTGCATTGAATATTCGGCGTTGATATGCTGATTCTCTTTCTTCTTTTTTGTTTTTTTTTTTGGCAGTTTTTTGTCGCATGCCATGATGAGCATGCAATACTTCTCGCTCACACTTGCGTGGTGGCAGCTATTTTTCGCGCATTTATATGCAGCGTCTATTTTTTTTGCTTTTTAGCGGTTCTTTTTTGCGTGTAAAAGCAAACAAAGTCATAAATTATCATATTGTCGCTGAGGTTAAGTAAACGCGAAATTGAATTTCTTTGCTGCCGCTGCTGCTGCTGCTGGGCGTGGCTATAAAATAGAAATTTCAATGCGACTTTTGGCTTTTGACTTGGCGGCATTGCTTTTTTATTTGGCCGCACTGTTCTTCGTTTCTTTTTTGTACTTTTGTGGCAACGAATTTTATTGGCATGCGCTTTTCTTTAGTGGTTTGGTTTGGTGTATTGTTTGTTTTTTTTTTTTTTTTGGGTAAGGCTTTTTCGGCATATTTGTGCTTGTGCAAAGCGCATTTAAAATGCATTTCGAATATAGCCGAGGTCGGGGTCTACTCGAATTTGCATTAAACAATTTTATGGCTTGGAAACTGCTAGTGCCGCATGGCTTTTGTGGCGTTCATTTGTGCGCACGTTCAGGGAAAATGTTTGTAGCTTGTTGCCAAGACCACAAACAGAAATCACGCTTGATGGCGCGAAAATTTGTTTACTCAAGTGAAAAATGTTGCTCATAAGCATCATGTTGTTGTTGATTGTATAGTTCGAAATTGTATTGTTGTTGTTGTTGTGCTATTATTGCAGCTGCTTTGGTTGTTAACCGCAAATCGCAGTTGCAAGTCACAGTCGCCTGTTACCTATATTGCCGCCGCAACAGCATCAGCAGCAGCAGCTGCAGTAACAGCTTTTGCCGGTGTTGCTGCTTGGTTTGTTGGCTTTGTTGTTGTTGTTAATGATGCTGCTGCTGCGGTTGGTCATTTTCGTGCAATTTATACGCATGCATACGCATATTGCATAATATTGCACATTGGCTTTGTAGTTGTTGCTGTTGTTTGTTTATTGTAAGTGAAATGCGGCAACACCAACCGTCACAAGTCATTTGACACAGCCGCTGAAGTGAAATGTTGCTATTGGCAACCCGTTGCTGTATTAAATTTTCTTGAACTATGAATTTGGTGAAGATTGGCAGTAAGAAAATACAATAATTGAAAATGTGATGGTTAAGTTTTTAAATTCGTTTGTACCGATCTCACAGACGGCAATTTGCTGCAAACTTTAAAAGTTGTTAAGTGCTGTCCCAAGCATAAAAGTAGCACAGAGCATAAAAAATTCAACATTTGTCAGTGTGCAAACTTAATTCTTGATTTAATTTTAAAGTGAAGTTGTTTGCTGTTTTGTGCATTTGTTAAAACCAACTTGGCTGAGGGTCAGCTAACAAATGCATATAATAAAAACGTTGAGCAACGAATTGTTATCCTTGCTATCAACTTAACTATTACGGACTCATTAAAAGGGTTTTTATGTACGAGTCATTTGTGCAATCGTCTTTTAACTGAATTTCTTACCTTCGTAGAAATTTCTAGCCATACTGCTGGCTAGACTCAAGATCTACTTAAGTCGATTTGAATGCCTTAACATTGTGCCAAAGCAAGGCAAATAACTTAAATGCTTCTGCATCACTGAGTGCTCACATAAAGCACACTTCAACGGTTGGCAGACAGACCGTGTGCTGCCAAAAAATGAAAGAAAAATCAAAAAGTAAAGTAAGAAATAAAAAAATAAAAAAAAAAAAAACAATAGAAGCGTATGCGGTATAATATTTGCATTTTTTATTGAATACTAAATACCGTAAGGCAACAACAACACGAATAAAAGAAAAACAACAAAAAATTAAGCACAGACTACAGCAATGGGAAAGCAAACTTAGAAAAAAGCCAACAATATTTCAGTTGCAGACGCAGCCAACACAAAAACAAAAATTCGAATAAAATAGAAACAAGCAAATAAAATAGAAGATGCCGAAGTTGTGTTCAAAGCAATGTGAAACTGCGCAACATTGACAAAGGAAGTCACTCGCATACCTTATTGGATTGCTGCTCATAGGTATTGGCTAGAATTGTATTTACTTGGCATCGCATCGAATCGCATTGTAACGGTTCGAAAGGAATCGGAAAGCAACTAAGTGCAATGTTTGCTCGAGTAAGCAAAAATCAAATCGTTCGCTTTGGTATGGCTTTGTGTGTTTCAAATAAGTTACTTTTTTCTACTTTATATATTTTTTGTGGTTTTCATTTTTCTTCTCTCACTTTGTGATTTTTGTTTGTTTCAAGCTCTGTTTCTTATTTATTTTATTAGTAACTTGCCTAGTGTACATGTTTTATACAAAGGAGCGTCGAAAAGGTGCGTAACCTGGCGTAGAAGTTCAAAATATCTTTGCTTATGCGTCAATGATTTAGCATTGAGCAAACTCAACTGCAAGGGCATTAACGTGTTTAAAATAAATATATAAAATAACAAATATGTTCTGTTTATTTGCAGTCAATGAGCTACACTGCGTATGCGTGTTTACGTTTATAGTCTAGCGTAGCGTATACGTAAAGATAAAAACAAAAATATGTATCTAAGTTTTATTGTAAAAAGAAATTGCTAAGTTGTGTTGTGACGCAGGCCGGGCCGACTTAGGTGGACTACACAAGCCACAGAAGGACTAGAGTTATATTTTACAGTTATGTAAGAATTTTTACCAATTGCTTCTGTATTGCAATTAAATTCGAACACTGTGTAGTTAATGCAGGCATGAAACTACTTGGAATGGTTTCTTTATAGTTGCGGCGACTTTATTCAATTTCAATATGAATATGAGTTGCTGTGTGTACAATATGGTTGACAGATTTTCCGATGCTGTAACTTTAACATAATGATTTGTTTAATGGTTTTATACCTTTTATTGCTGTATATCAAATTCCAACTTAAAAAAAAAATAAATAAAAATTTAACCTCACATAGTCCAAAAATCAAAAAACAATCCAAGTTAAAAGAATTAATTGGATATTGCATAATATTGTGGTCTAAGTCACAGCACCGTTCTTAAATTACACTGTCCAGGCTTAATTGAAGTACATCAAAGAATTTTTATACTTATTGTAATTATTATTATTATCTTTTTTTTTTATATTTTATCTAAAGATGTCAACATTACTTTTTCAAAGGATTTTAAACTGCTTACATAAACTTTTAATTGCAAAATATAAAGTTTTGTTGCTGTTGTTTGTTTGTTTGCTTGGTTATGTTATAATTTCATTGTAGAAGCTCCAGCAAAACAGCCAGAGCTGAAACAGATGCAGCAACAACCCTTAAGATTTGCCAAATTAAAGTTTACCACTTAACGCAGAAATTTAAATAACTTCGCATTAAGTTTTTCCATTGGTCCAGTCCTGAACAGACCAGTCCAGTTCAGTCCGAAACTGCCAACTTGCGGAATCATTAACAGTTTTTCAAGTGTTTTTTTAAGAAAAAAAAAAACAAAAAAGGAATGGTAAAAAAAGAAAAATAAACTAGAAAGGCAGGGCTATAGTCGGGCGTAACCGACTATAGAAAACCCTGTACCTAAGCCAAATCTTAATATATTTTTTTGTTGCTTTAATTCATTCATGTAAGGATATTTCAAGAAAAAAAATTTTTTTTTTGTAAAAGCCATTTTTCGGCCGATCGTTCCTATGGCATATATATGTTATAGTGCACCGATATTTATCATATTTAGATATATGATTTGAATTTACTTAGAATCCATAAATCCAAAATTTGGTAACGATATCTTAATAAACAAAAAAGTTTTTCTCAGTAAATGTTGTTTTTCGGCCGATCCTTCCTATGGCAGCTATATGTTATAGTCAACGGATATTTATAATATTCGGGAATATTATTGAATATTACTTAGAATTGGTAAATCCAATTTCATAACGATTGCTTAATATACAAAAAAGTTTTGACCAGTAAATGTTGTTTTTTGGCCGATCGTTCCAATGGCAGCTATATGATATAGTGAACCGATATACATAGTTTTTAGATATGTGATTGGGCATTAGGTAAAACAATTAAATCCCAAATTTTGTAAACATATCTTAAAAAATAAAGTGGTTTTTGTTACGAAATATGGCTTTTCGGCCGATCATTCCTATGGCAGCTATATGTTATAGATCGAATATCGAAAAAAAAAATAAACTCGTTATGCCTATGGATTGTCAGAGTCTTCGTGCCAAATTTGGTGGTTGTAGGTCTTACCGTTTCCGAGATCCGTGCGTTCATACGGACAGACGGACAGACGGTCAGACGGACAGACGGACAGACGGACATGGCTATATCGACTCGCCTTTCGATGCTGATCAAGAATATATATACTTTGTGGGATCTGCCACGCCTCCTTCTGCCTGTTACATACATTTGCACAACTTTAATATACCCTTTACCATTTTTTGGTACAGGGTATAAAAAGAGGGTGGGAAAAAAGCAAAAAATGAACAAAAAGTATCGCATTACAATGTCGCATTTATTTGTGTGCATCTTTATTTGAGTTGGCGTCTCTACTTTTTTTTCGTTTTGTGTTCGTTTTTGCTCATTTAACAGTTTCCAAAATTCCAAGGATGGCGTAATTTATCAAGACAAAAAGCGCAACCAAGGCAAGGCAAGGCAAGTCAAGCCAAGCCAAGTCAAGGAGTTGTTAAGTTTTGCAGCATTCGAAAATGGAGTCGAGATAAGGCAAAGTAAAGTAAAACATGGCATAGAGAAGCTTCGTAGAGCATTTCATTTATACGCGTAGCTTCAGTGTGGCTGCTATTGTTGCTGTTGTTGTTGTTGTTGTTGTTATTGTTGTTATGTGCTATTGTTTACGTTTTACAGAGCGGCAACGTGCTGGCACAGTTTACTACTTGAATATCTTCGGTTACTTTTTTAATTTCATTTGCTAAGAAACTTTGCTTGCACCCACACAGAAGCACACAGTCACACACACACACATTTTGCTGTTGATGCTGCCGTATATGCTTTGTTTTATTTGTTTTTTTTTTTACAATTTTGCAAACTTTTAAGCTGCAACAACAACAGCAGCAACAATAACAGCCAACTACAAGTAAGCCAAAATGAAGGTTCTGCTATTAAAACGGATTTAATTATGTAATGGAATCATGATAAATTTCACTTCGGGCGCACAACAGTTTTACTTGATGCTGCTGCTGTTGCTGTTGCTTCTTCTGCTTGTACCTGCTGCGTCGTAGCAATGTATGAAAAAAAAAAATAAAAAAAAACAAGAAAATAATATG
This sequence comes from Stegana nigrithorax, assembly GCA_037044495.1. Lineage (NCBI taxonomy): Eukaryota > Metazoa > Arthropoda > Insecta > Diptera > Drosophilidae > Stegana > Stegana nigrithorax. The sequence goes on along the minus strand of JBAMBQ010001632.1, from coordinate 43,517 downwards.
TCAGCGTCTATAGCAGCAGAAGTGAGCCATTTGATGGCACGATAGACTTACAGCCGTCGCTTGCCTGCGTTGCAGCGTTTTTGGTGGCACAGTTTCCAACTCAGATTTTTCAACAGTCTAATTAGTTGTGTGTTGCCCTAGCAATGCAGCAACAGTTGCGCCTAAAGTTAGATCATAAATTGTGCGTCTCAACGGTTGGCAATCATTTATTTTAGGCACTTGGCTGAGTCGGTTTTCTCTCTTCTTTATTGTTACTTAACAATGTTAAAAGTAGTTAAGTTTATGTTTAACCCGCAGCCAGTTTTACATAAAACTTATGTGCATAAAACTATGTGGCCATGCTGCATAAAATAATAAAATTAGCATTGTTCATTTTTCCAGTTTTTTTATTTGAAATCTTCAAATTTTAAATTAAAATTAAAAAACATTATTAAGAGCGTCCCTGGACACTAGTTGATGTATACGGAACCGATGAACTAAACCCTTAAAGCTGGTTGCGTTCAATTCATGAAGCTTTTATATATTAAAATAAAAAAATAAAAAAATTATTTGAAAACATTGTGGCACCATCGAGGGTTAAGCGCAGTGTAGCCTTTTTGCCAACTAATTTAAAATGAATTAGTTAATACACCTGCCAGGTGGGCTTACTTCTCTGCTATATTTTTTGGGTGCTTTAAGTTATTTAATCGTTTTCAAATTGCAAAAGCATTACCTAGGCACTATAAGCCTTTTTTGTTGCCTAAATGTATGCAACAAAAAAAAAAACAAATAAAAAACATAATAATAGAAAAACGCTTAGTATTCCTTAAAATTCCCTCCGGTACCTTAGTTAAAGTTAAAAAAAAAAACGCAGAAAACAAGACAAGCCTAGAAGGCAATTAGTAAAGCCTAAAACTATGCCGCATTTTGTTTTTTTTTAAGTAACCAAGGCTTGTAACAAAAACATGCCATGTTCGTTATTAATTTCACATTAGTTACACACTTTTATTTACAATATGCCAGCGCACACCTTAGCTCGTTATGCTTCATATACAGACACACACACACACACACACATACATAAATCTAAGTGTGTTGTGTTGCTTAGGTGCGAGTAAGTTTTAAATGGCAACTCACTTAAAATACAATAAATAACTCATACGCCCCGTTTGGCCAGCACAACTCCATGTGGCAACATGTCTGCTCTGCTGCCTTATCGCTGCCAAGAGCCGCAAATCGTAGGCGGCGTAAAGACAACACGTTTGCCGTGTCAGTTCGTTCGAGTGAAGTTGACTCGGCAAGGTAAGGTTACTTTGCGCGCTTTTATATGCGATCGCAGATAACTCGTACAAACAGAACAACTACAACAACAGCAACCACAAGAAAAAAACAAACAGTACAATGGCATAAACATTATTTGAAAAAAAAGCACGTGTCTCGTTTACAGGCGAAATCCCTGCTCAACCAAACGACCATTAAAAGAGAATTAATTTTTTTCTCTCATTTTTATATTCTGGCCTGGCCTGAGTTATACTCCTGCTGCTGCTGCTGCTCCGTTTTTATGTCCAAACTGCAAAATGATTGACTATTAAAAATTAAAAAAGGCATAATTTTTTACGCATTACGCTGTATGCGTATAAATTTAAATACGAGTAAATATGTAAAAAGGATCATATCAAGTATTATATGGACAAATGCACATGCTAACCTTGTCTATAGGCACACATTTGCCTGTTTAGTAGTTTTTAATGTGGGCTAAACATTTTTAACGACTGGCCGCAAGAACCATTCTTTTTTGGTCAGCAAGAAGTAATGCCAAACTCGCCACCGATGACTGCTAGAGAAAAGAAACGAAGGACTTTGTTTGTCTGCATCCTTCGGGATCGGAATCGGAATCGGATTCAATGGTTCGTTGGCAATGAAAGAAAAAGCAATCACGTAGGCTTTTTATTTGTTGCCTTTGTGTTGTTAGCTAGCTCATTTATACTTGGTTTTACTATGACTTTGTTCCACCAGCTTTAGTTATAATGTCGGTACAGATAAAAGTGAAAGCACAATTCTTGTAAATATTTTCACCAAACTGCAATGAGAATGTATTAAGGTATATAATCGGCTGAAGTTGTTTTTACGCTACATGAAGTTCTTATGACACGAAAACATTAGCTCAGCTGCGTATTAACTTGCAATACTCATAATGTATGCAATTGTTGAGAGTTGAAATTTGAATTCAGCAACTGTTGCCAACTGGCTTTGTGGGGGTGTATTGTGTTAATTGCATGCCGAATAAGAATTTCTCTTGAAAACCTTAAACTTATGAACACAAACTACAAGTAATAAAAAATAAAAAAAAAAAAACAGTCCTCATATTTACTTTGTTGAATCGAAATTATTATAAAAGCCATTTCAACAATAGCAAAAAAATACCCAAGTGTACAGCAGCTACAGTAAAATGCCTATCGCGCTGCCAGCTGACTGCCTACAAAGCTCATATGTACAACTGTGCGTATGATGAATGGCAACGTAATAAACATAAAATTTTATAATTTACACAACAGCAGCAGCAGCAGCAACAGCAGTTGTAAGCAGCAGCAACAACAAAAATAAACAACAACAACAACAATAGCAGCAACAACAACAACATTAATGAGCAAATGCCAAGTTTAGCGTACAAATGAAGAAAACATGAGCAAAGTCGCCAAAAATTTAATTTCCACACAGAACAACAACAACAAACTTGGAGACAACAACAAAATGCCTCGCATTGCCCTTGCCTTGCGCACAGCAACAGTTGCAGCACAGCATCGTGTGTAGTCTGAAAATGTGTCTTATCACATTTGCACATTTACATAAAAGAACCACAAATAAAAAATAAAAGCGAACGAAAAAAGTTGCCAACTAACGTACAGAGGCGGAAGTAAGCGAATAAGCAAACAAAGAAAATGAGGAACAGAATAGAAAAGAACGGAATGAAACGCAACGCAACGCAACGCAACGCAACGTAACCAAATAAAAACAACCCAAGCCGAGCCAAGCCAAGACGTAATGGCGTTAAGTTCGTATGCGTAAGCAGACTTTTGTAGCGTACTGTGTTGCGTCGCATTGGGCTTGCCCTTGCCCGTGTCCCATGTCTTATGCCCCATGCCCCATGCCCCGAGTATTGTTTGTTTGCTTGTCTGCGCGTCTTGTGCCTGAGCTTGTGCCTGCTGCTGAAACTTCTATGCAGCTTAAGCATTAAAAACTTTTTACATTAAAGCACATTACAACAACAAATCATAGATGAAAACAACACAACAGAGCTACATCAGCACTGTATGGCGCATACACACACTCACTCACGCACGCTCGCACGCACGCACGAACATTTAGATAATGCGCGTATGTGTATGTGTAGATGTCCTGCTGACTGTTACCATGTGAAAAGAAAAGGAAAATATAAAATGAAAACAACAAAAAGAAACGTGAAAACTTCAACGCAAATAATATGAAATAAAAGCGCAGAAGCAGCAATGAGCAACGCGCAACGCGCAACAATGTCGCCTGAAAGTCGTTGCCGGTTTTTTGTTCCCCTGCGCATTTTCTTTTTTGTTTTGTTTTTTTTTTTTTTGTTCTAGGCGCCCGCCACTGCCACTTGCGGTATATGTACAGTGTTGTGCAAAATAATAGGCAAATGCTTCTAACATAATTTCAAAGTATCTGAACAATAAAAGCACATACTTTTTGAATAGACTATTGTGCCTATTATTTTGCATATCACTGTATGTGTCGACTCCCTGTGGGTATGCTACGATTTCCGTTTGTTGCATGCAGCAACGACAACAAACTGCTTATGTGCTTTTCTTGTGTTGCTGCTGTTTTTGTTTTTATTGTTTTTTTTTGTTTTTGTTTTTATTCAATAAAATTTTTTTTTTTTGATAAGCATATTTACGCTTTTTAAAACTTTTGCTTTTGTTTTTAAATTCCCGTTCCGTTTCGTTGTTTTTTTTTCTTTTTGGCATATATTTTCTTTGATTTTTCTGTCGCATATTTTCCAGCATAAAAGCACAACAGTAGCAGCTGCTGGAGTTTGGTTTATTCTTAGAACAATTGCAACAACAACAAGAACAACAGCAAAAAACAAGCCAAAGAACTCCTAATGAAATATTTTATTGCATTAGCACTATGTGTGTGAGCCTTCAGGCGTACACCGTACACCGATCAATTTTCCAAAGAAAATTATGTGGGGGTGCTGCCAGTCGTGTAGTGTAAAACTTAAGCCAATTGCCATATGCATTAGCGGCATCATGGCAGTACCTAAAAGTATGCTAAGCTAATAATTAAAAATGCTTTAAAAAATTAGTTGTGCGCGCAAAGACGATGATAATGGCCATGATGATGATGAGTACAACGGTGGCGCACATAACACTTAAGCAAACGATGCTGCTAAAAAATAAAAACCGAAAAACAACAAAAAAAAAAGAAGCGAAACAAAAAGGACCAAAGCGCGCCTTGTGGTCCGCACTTGGCAACTTGTGATGTCGTTAAGTGCGAAACTTGTAACAGCTGTGCAAGTTCAGCAAAGGAAACAACAAAGAAAAGGAAACATAAAAAATAAAAGAAACCTTAGCGCGTCAAAAGACGAAATCGAAGTCGCAGCAAGTAACCCCAGTGACCGTGTTTGATGCCCGCCTCTATGCAATACAATTTTGCGCTAAACTTTTTACAAGAAGCCATAAGTGGCAGCAAGGATAGGAGTGCAGCAGCCGCAACATTTGTGCTGCAAATCGTGTGCGTCCAGATAACGTATATTTTTCCCAACTAAACTAAAGGGCTAATGTTTGCGACAAACTGAAATTGTTATTATAGCAATAACTAAGAAAAAAAAGAGAAGTTTTTTCTACTAAAATAATAACATTGTATATATGTGAATATATGTTATTAAATTTGGTATGTTGAAACATTATGAATGAATGCCCTGATCGATAAATTAAAACGATCACTGAATGTCAACATACATTTTCTAAATTAATTAATTCTTTTCAAAAACTCTATAAATATACAAAACTATAGAAATTAATCTACAGCAAATGACTACGCAAAAAGTTTTCAACGGAAAATTATGTAAATAATTTCCAATAAAAAAATACCCTTTGTAAAACATTTAAGAAAATTTAAAAAAAAAATCGTGAAAAATAATTTGTATTGCAATAAATTCTTTAATCATAATTAAAAAACAAAATCCTAAACAATACATACTCTATAAGAAATAATTTATAAATGAATATCATTCTACGTTGAAATTACCTATTTGAAAATTTCCATATGGAACATTCACTCATAAGGCATATCTATGTCAAAGAACAGCTCATGCAGGAAAGCAAGAACAAACTAACCGCAAAAAGGACATCAGAAATATATCATGACAGGCCACACTTAAGTCTTTTATGCTACGCTGATTGATGTTTGCCGCACGCTAATAAAGGGTTTATCAAAGGTGGTGATCAATCAAGAGCAAACTAGACACGCTAAGTTAGTCACTTAATGCGTGGCCTGCAGGCGTACATGGCTAACTGGTGCGCAGGTACACCCGGCAACCGTGAAACCTAATTGCATAGCAAATGGAGATTGATTAGTGGAATGTGCGTTGTCCGTATAAGCGGCGATGACAGTTGATGAGCGGGCAGCAGCACAAGTTGGCTCAATTTGCGCGTACTGACACGTTGACAGGCATTAAAGCATTTCCGCTTCCGGTGTGGCCTGCAGTAAGTGGCAGCACACTCTTTATCTAAAATGAATGTGTAGACTCGACATAAAATGATTTCGGCAGAAAAACATGTCCGGACGTTAGTTGCATGCAACAGTTTTGGTTTTGGGTTTTTTTTTTCCTTTTTTTGTTAAACGTACAATGGCACGCACTGAAGGTGACAACAGGCACGGACCCAACAGCGACAGGCTGACCACAACAAATCTCTGCAGGCGTACATGACATGCCGAGTGAAAATTTTCGAAGAATGGCAGTCGGGGAGGTGGAGTTTTGTGTGTTAATGCCTGACGGCTGACAATGTAAATGAGTTAACAGTTGAGATTGTATGAAGAAAGCTGAAATTTGAAAAAGTGAAGCTCATGTAACAATCAACGCACACTTATATGTTACATTTAAAAAAAAAAAAGGGGGAAAAAAAAAACAAAAACGCCAATGCCCAAAGCAATGCCTGCAGCATGCAAATACAGCATAATGCAATTTATTAACAGCTGAGTTCGCGATTGCAGTTGCAAAAAGAGATGAAACTAACAATAATCATAAGAAAAGCAAGAACAACGAAGCATAAAAGCAAAGTGGAAAATATAATTCCACTAAAAAGATAAAGTTAGCGAGAAAAATCGAAAGAAATTGCAATCGCAAAACTTTTGCAATACGCTTTTTCATACGAAACTTTTGCCATTGGATTTTCATGTGGCTGTGACTGTGGCTGTGGCAGCCATGTTGAAGTTGGCGCTGGCGCAGTATACATTGAAGAGGAATACGTTGGATACGATTAGGTTGGATACGTTAGCAACATTTGCCATACGCCATGCAGCGAGTTATCCTGCGAGTTAAATTGCATTGCATGCAGACGAAACTCTTGACAACAATTTCAAAGCGCATTATACGGCAAACGAACAAAGGCACAGGTAAGACATTTATTTCTGCTAACATCAGCACTCAGCAACAGTAGCAGCAGGGGCAGGAACAGCAGCCAACTGCCACAAAGACAAAACCAAAAACTTTCTAATTTCGGCAGCTTTTGTGTCTTAAGCTGCAGGCAGCAGTCACTGTCGGCCATAAGCCGAAAACCTTAGCATTCTTTTGGGGGCACACGCAGGCATTACTCGACGCCGATGAGCATATACATATATGTATATGTGCCACACTCGTATATTGAATGCTGCAAAAGTAAATCATATGAGACAAGAAGTTTAACAAAATGCGAAACGCGTGCCAAGGCACAAAACTTGTGTTGAAGTTCGTTGCAAATTTCACGTTTGAGTGTGCAAAATGTCTTACCGGCAGCAGCAGTATCCTTTACTGTTCTGGTCTTTGCCTGCTGCTAGCAGCAGGACTATTGTAAGTTTTGTGCGCTGCATTGCGACGCTTTGCCTACATTTGTTCAAACTTTTCATGGCAAATTATTTAAATATTAAAAATGTTTGTCGCCGCCGCACTTGAATCCAAACGCAACGACACGGCTATGTCCTGCGCGCTGTCCATGTATATGCAGAGGCAAACAGACATATGCTAGGCACTTTCGACTTTTGCTCGCGTGCTGCTGAAAATATCACGACTGTCTTGGCTACCTCAGCAGGCCAGCAGCTAGCAACAAAGTTTTCGTCTTCATGCTACTTTGGCCACTTCCTGTGCAGAATGTGCAAAGTTGAAATGACAACATTGCCGGTTAGTTGCGAAGTGTCTGCAACTGGCAAAAAGGAATGCAAGCAAAATGATTGTTGCCATAGTCAACTCATATCAGTTGATAGTTTGGCCAGAAACTCTTTCGCAAATGAAATTGCCACAATATCGCGCAGCCAAATGTGCCCCAGCCATTGCCACCGCCACCGCCACTGCCGAAGCCAACGTCAAGCGTCAAAATCATTTTCATTTGGCATTTGGCAAAATATTAAAGCATACTTTTGCGCGCAACTACAGCTCAGCACAGCACAGCACAGTAGATAGCGGCAGTGTTTTGTGGCGATGCAGCTGCATGCAATGCGCAATCCAGCAAAACTTTTTACATTCACAGCTCATTTTCGCCTGATTTTGTTTATGCACAACTGCAATGGCGCATGAAAAACTCTTGTGACAGTGGGAACACATTGCGTTTCACCAGAAATAGTAAAGTGCAAGCAAGGATCTGAAAATTTGTATATTTTTTATTTTCAAAAATAATGTTTATTCATGTTCCGTTTTGAGGAAAAGTTAGACAACAGCAAATTCAGCGGAAAGATTGATGGCACGACTTTCTTTTAAGCCTTTAAAGCTGAAGACTGTTTCCATAGAGTTGACATGTGCGTCCAGTCGGGGGATATGCTTTTGTTTTGGCATTTTAACGATGCTTGCAGGCATACATATAAGTTAGTTATTAAATTCTGTCTGTCTTTTATTATTATTTTATTTTGTAACTTAGTTTCAATATACCTGCTGGATTAATAGTAATCCTTTAATATACCTCGCTTGATTTCTTTGCCCTTTATGGGGCTGTGGTGCCAGCTAATACTGTTGATGCAATGCATTTGAATTATGATTGAACTTTTGATATATGATTAGTATGCCAGGATATAAATTGTTAAATAACCTGCTTCATCTTTTATGAATTTTCCTGCAATATCAGTAAAGTTGGGGCTATGTATTTGATTGTAAAATTTGCAGAATTAAGTTACGTATCTTGACCCACTTAGGGTAGTGCTGCACTAAATATTTTCACACGATTCATTGTCTTTCATTAAAGCACTGAGAAGTTTCTTTGACAAACTGCAAAGCAAACTCTGACTTTTAGTTAAGGTAAGTTCAGTGCGCACAAAGTGTGCCACAGTACACCTTGACAAAAAAGTATGCACAAGTGCAAGTAAAAAAGTAAAAGAGTTTTTCTGCAGTTCAGAAGTTTTTCATTAAATTGTATGCCACAATACTTGACTGAATAAGCCATGTTCGACGTTTTTGCTTACTTTTCACTTGACCAATTCGTTTTGCTGCGTATGGAAAAATGCGCACAAACTAATTTTTTCGTCCACACTAAACTTTTCTTTACTGTTCTCTTTGTTTGTTTTTTTTTTTCTCTTTTGGTTTTTGTTAGTCAATTTTCGTTTTGCCACCTTACGGACCATTCATACGCACGGCAGCCCACTGCAAAGAACTTTTACAACAATTTTGCTCAAGCCAACACTTCGATGTTGTTGCTGCTGCTGGTGCTGCTGATATTTGTGTGTTTAGCGTTGATTGCAATGAAAGGCGAAAAGTAAAACAAAATAGCAAAAGTGAAATACAAAAAAAAAAAAAGGAAAAAAAAAAAAACACCACAATAAGAAAAAGTTTCAGTTGTGCAGCCTCTTTCAAAAATTCGACGAAAGGTGATTGTTTTCATACCTGAAGCGTTTCAATGGTAAGCTTGAGCGAACTTTGCTCTCTACAGCGCTGCGAGCGCAATTGGCGCTTGCTGTGCGAGTGAGTGAGCGTTTAGCTGACTGAGTGAGTCAACGAGTGAGGGAGTGAGTAGGCGAGTGACCGCTTCACTAGATGAGTGAGTGGCTGGCTTTGTGAGTCGATGAGTGCGTGAGTAGGTAGGTAAGTCAGTAAGTGAGTGAGTGAGAAGGTGAGTGAGTGGCGCACAAGAGTATGCTTTGGCATACAGATTTTTACGGTCAATTGCGGTGTATTTGTTGATTTGTTTAACGGTTTGACTGCTTGTCTATCTCGTTGTTGGCTGCTCTGGCAGTTTGTCTGTCTGTCCGTTTGTCTGCCCACCCAGAATTTGCTACGTTTGCTTTGCTATTTTACTACAACTTGCATTTGATTTCGCCGAAACAACGTTGGCTGCCGTTTGTATATTTGTTGGTCCTAAGAGGCTTACAGCAGCAAAACTTTCGCCAGCGTCGCAGCCAACACACTCTGGTGTGTGTGTGAAAAGTTTTTAATTTTATTTATTGAAAAGTTGCGCAAGTTTGCCAACCGAATTGTGTTAGTTATTTATTTGATTTACACTTTGTTTATTTTCGTGGAATGCCCAGCGTGCACTTGGCCTGGCATTGCTATTGGCACTGGCGCACATTTAATATTGTCAACATTGCGTATGCGTGTTATTTATTTGCTCTATGCATTGAAATTAAATGCTTTTCAAGTACTTTGCGTCACTGACATACTTCTGCTATATTAAAAACCGAAAATTTCTCACTGTTTCCCGTTTACCGCCCGCCACATAAAAAGTTCATTTATCATTTTTAGCCGTTGGCAGTTCTCACAGCAGGTTGGCAGCACTAATTACTGTTTTGCATTTGAATAAGTTTTATTGTAGACACGCACACACAGTTTCTTAATGTAAAACTGCAAACTGTTTGACCAACGCTTTACTATATGAAACATGTTAAATTTAGCTTTTGGCTTTTTTGGCATTTAACAAGAAGCAGCGGCAACGGCAGCGGCAGCAGCAGCTGCAAAAGTCATGTCAGGCAGCAGCAAATGTTGCAATGTTAAACCGCAAAAAACTTTGGCAAATAAATTATTGTCAAAGCGCACATTGTGTGGTGTCATTAGTGCGGGCCTGAGGGTGTCAAAAATATTGGTGTAAAATTTCTTAAGAGAAAAGCCGGCGCGTGTCTTAAAGTGGGCATTAGTAAATTTACAAATAATGCATAGCATATTTATAGGCGTCGGTGTTACAATATAAATAGACTTGGTTTTTTGTATTCACAAAATATTTGTATAGTGAACAATATTTTACACAACTTAAGAAACTTAAGCACAGGCAAAAACAATAAGAACTATAATTCTAAAATAAACATACAAAACTGATTTCGACGATAATTCATTCATAATAAGACCATGCGAGATTCGTATTCTGTTATGGAATTTAGCTTTGAATAATTTTCTGTTATTATTGTAATTTTATAATTTTTTTATTTACATATGAAAAAGTGGAGGGAAATCCCATTCCATGTTGTTTAATTCTGTATTTTGTTTTTTATTAGTATTTTCTATCAGAGTCCAACTCAAACGCTTATTAGTTTAAAAGTCAAAATACAAATGTTAAAGATTCCGAAGGAACTAAGTAATAATAATTAGTACACTCTAGTACCCCTCCTCCGTTTTAGTTGCTGTTGACTAGCTCTAAGCTATTTGCCAAATTGTAACGGCGTGCGTAGGCGTGAGTTAACTGTCATGTGCCCTGCCAAGCTACACGTGGTATCCATGTTGCACGCGCTCCTATTTTTTTCCATTATTTTTCTTTTATTTTTTAATTTTTTGTAAAATATTTTCGTTGCGCACTTTACAGGCGTCGGCAGAATGCGAGGACGGAAAGAAAAGAAAAATTAAAAATTTGCGCAAACATTGAATGAATTAAAATAAAATGTCAAATAAGTACAAAGGCAAACAAACGCCGCCAGTTAGGGCAGCAGCTCACAAACAAAAACAAAAAAAAAAAATGTAAAAATTAGACATAGACGCATGTCATGGAGTGGTGGGGTGCGTTGAAGTGGTGGGGTCTGTGTGGGTGCGTGTACAATGCAAACAAGAGCAAGCATTTAATTGCGTTTTTAAGACAATAAATACAACGCAGAGCAAAGCAAAAGCATAAAAATTAAAAGCATAAAAAAAATCAAGAAAAAGAGAAAGAAAAACAAGAAAGACGGAATAAAGCGAAAATAAAAAGAAATAAATGCCAACAACCGAAAGTGGCACAAGTTCATAAATAAAAATTTTGCCAACAATGCAATGCAAAGCAAAGCGCAAAGAAATGGCAAACAATTCTGCGTGCATGAGTGAGTGTGTAAGTGCGAGCGAGTGAGTGAGTGAGTGAGTGAGTGACAGACTAGTCAGGGAGACAACAGCAAATGACGAGCAGAGCGGCAGTTGTTTTGTTGTTATTGCTTTTGTTGTAAACAAAGTTAATTATGATGTTGCTGATGCTGCTATTGTTGTTGTTGTCTTTTTTGCTGTTGAAGTTGTATGCCAACAAACAAGAGGCAGTAGCAGCAGGAGCGGGAGCAACAGCAGCAGCAGCAGCAGCAGCAAAGTGCCAGCAGTTGTAAAGATAAAGACGCAATATAGCTTAGAAAAGTGAAACGCATGTTTTATGTGCACAGTAGCAAGAACAACAATAACAATAACAACAAAGGCAGACAACAACAATCTGCAGCACAATGACAAATGACAAAACAAACAAAATAGCAATTAAAAATTTAAAATTTTGTTAGCATTACAAAGAGCAACAAGAGCAGCAGCAAGAGTAATAACAAAAAACAACAACAACAACAACAACAGCAACTCAGTATAAGTACAATATACACAAAAGGCAGTTGTGAGCACGAGTACGATTAGGCGTATGCGTAAGCGTTAGCCTAACAACAACGGCAACAACAATAGCAAGTACAACAACTGCAACAATTTACGCCTATGTAAAAAACAAAAAAAGACAAACGAAATATAAATTAAGCGTAGCATGCTTTTAGGCACAATCTTGTTGGCATTATATGGCTTGCGTTTTTTTTTCGAATTTTTGTTTTCTTTTCTTTGCACATACTTTTATTTTGTTTTTGTGACATTTTGCTTTGCATATGTTTTGTACAGTTTGTTTGCGCATATTTTTTTTCTTATTTTTTTCTTCTGTTTGTTTTGTTTTTTGCTTTTGCTTTGTTTATTTTTGTCTTTGGCGAATTGTTGTTTTGTTGATTTATGAACATACAAATGTGTTGTGACAAGTTTTCTTAGCATTTTTGTTGTTGTGGCTGGTGAGGGTTTTTTCATGATAAATTTCATATTAAGCTGCTTTGTTGTTTTGTGCGTGCCACTACACTTACATCAGATTTGTAACAATATATATCATATGATATATATATTTATTTATATACTATATATAGAAGAAGTTGATTATGTGCACATATTTTTTGCTTCACTATAATCGAGAGTTTATTTTGTCAAATGTTTTCGTTTTTATTTGTTTTTTTTTTGTTTGTTTTTTTTTTTGTTTTTTTGTTTATTTTGTGCGTTCATTTTGCTTTTACTGTTTGATATGAATTTATTTCCATTCTTTTTATTGCTTGACTTTGAGTTGTTGCGGTTGTGTTGAGATTTTCACCAAGTTATAACATTTATGCATGTCATTTGGGTAACTCAAGCCAAAAGGCTCTGATGTATGTAAATGAATGCATGTTGAAGGTAAGCACCGTTCTGTTTGATTAAATAGAGTGCGTAGCTAATGTTATATTTATCATGCATTATACGTGTAAGTGCTTTCTGTGCAGATTTTGACGCCGGAGTGTTTAGCAAGAATTATGACAATTGCTAAGGACGGTATATGAATTGGGAGTCAGCTAATCAGTTTAAAGAGACGATTTGGAGTGAACCGTGTGCTGCAATATTTTATTCTCCTCAATTTTAGAGTGTTGGTAGTGGATAGCTAATTCATTTTGTTTTGATCTCTTGTCTCACTCCTGGCTTATTTGCTTAGCAAGTTATGTTGTGTGTTTGAAAGACAGCCACAGTGGCTATATACTCGTATGTGTTGGAGAACAATTGAGAAAAGACGTTTGCCCATTAGTGTCCCTTTATAAAGTGTCAGTTTTAATTATTTGAAGGATTCTTGAAACTCAAGATGTGTCGAAGGTGTGCATGTGTAACGTATTAACTTACTTGTCGCTTAATTGCCATTTGCGATTATTTTTCTTGTTTTTTTGTGCAATAAATAATACAAACTGCTCGAGTGGCAGCGAATAACAACGATGCCGCTGCCAAGACGAAAGCCATGCGCAGACAGTTTGTGTGATTGTTCATATTTGGTTGTCAATGCCAACGTGAAGCGATTCACTCAAGAAATCCAATATGCGCGCATATCCAGCTTAAGCGGTTAAACCACAAAACCAACTACCGCAGAAATCTCTATTTACAAATAAACTTACATGAAAGGCAAAACGACAAAAAAAAAAAAACATAATCCAAAAAAAAATCCAAAAAGAAAAAAAAGAAACAAATAACGATTTAAAAAAATCTTATGGAAAGACGAAACTGTAAGACCACGAAAAAGTTTTACTTTACGTGCTCGATGCACTTTTCAATAAAAGCAAAGCAAAGTAAAGCAGAAAGTGGCATTATTGGCTGCCACAGACGCAGCCAAAGCCGCAGCCACAGCCACAGCCACAGCCACGTATTTGACTGACAGCATGCGAAAAGCATAAAAAGCGCAAAATCAATAGATGTGTCTTCGGGTGTGCTGCTGCTGATGTTGCTGCCTGTTGATGAAAAAGCAAAGCACAAAGCGCCAACTTGATGCAATGTTCAGAAATCGTGCCAAAGTGCGCAATGCAATGCAACACAGCGTAGAGCAATGCAGTGCAGTTCCATGTGTGTGGCGATGGGGTGTGGGGGCGAGTGCGAGTGCGGTGCAGATCGCAGAGCAGTCGATCAGGCATAGCGAGTGTGCGGCATGTGTGCTTTGCCATATTTTGCTGCATGCAGGCAGCAACAAGAGCCAAATAGATTTTGTGCCAGCGTTGCGTGGCTGATGTTTAAGGCAAAATGCCGTGACTAAAAGCAGCAGCACGACATCAGCAACAGCCGCAGCTGCGTAGGTGGTGACAATAACAACAACAGCAACAGCAACAACCATAATAACAACAACATGCACTTTGCTGCCACATCAATGATGCCAAGATGCTTCAATAACGCATACGCACGCGTATGTGTGGTGTGTGCGTGTGTGTGTGTGTGTCGCTGTGGTAGAGCAAATGCAGCATGACAGTCGCGGCTTTGACGCTAACCAAGCCACGAAATCGTGTCAGCAACGCAGCTTAACAAAGTTGCCACGCTGTGCTCTGTGTGTGCGTGTCTGCAGTAGTGCACATGCAGCATATGTATACGGGTGTGTTTGTGTGTCTGTGTGTGTATGTGTGGTTGCGGCATGTTCTGTGCTGATGTTGTGGTTTCACACAACATTTCAAAATTCAATAAAAATTCCATTTTATACTTTTTTTTCTTTTAAATATTCTTTTTTGCATTTTTCTGATTTTTCTACTTTTTGCTTTTGCATTGCGTTGTTGTTGCCACTTCCGATCCGCCCTACTCCGTGCGTCATTTTTTGTTGCTTGCTAAGTGCATGCCTTGGCGTTGTTATTGTTACTTTCTTGCGGTTGAAATTTGCACGTACTATGTGAAGTATTTCCAAGAAATTGCTGCGCATACCGCATTGCCACCTCTACCCCGGCTCCCTTCCGCAGTACACAGCTGCTGGCAACAAAATGCGTTTAAATGCTTTTTGCACATTTGCGTATTTTCATTAATTTTACATAATATGTTAAGATTTGTGCAGCATGAATGTGTATTTGAGAAATCAAAAATGCGGTTGCTGTGGTTGCTGCCAGCTAACGGATTGCGTAACGATGTGCGTCATAATGCCGAAAAGTATGCTAAAGTAAAAAGCTGTTGCATGAAAGTTTTGCTTAATGTTAGACAGTTAAGCTTTGTATAGTGAAAGAAGCAAGGTAAAGTTCAGTTTATTCCCCATAACACCTGGCCCAGTTATGGCAGAGTTCCGATATATGCAGGATTTAATCAATGGCACGAAAAAAATTCATAATTGTTATACATATGAACTTGCATTGAAAATGCTACATATTAAAAAAAAATATTTCATTCATATCATGACATTTCATGCTTTGCGTATTATGCATAAAAACTGAATGAATGTTTTATTTATTTTTTATAGTCGGTTTTTAGTCGTCACTAATCCACTGCGCGGCATTAACATTTAAGTTTAAATCAATTATGACATTTATTGTTTAAATAATGAAAAGCGAAGTTGCTGTGCAGTTATGTGTGCGTTGCTGTGCACTTTGTAAAGTTTTTGTTGTTGCTTTATTCGTTATTCTGACTTGCTAATAGTTTGTAACCGCAGCATGGCTATTTTTTGTGGAATTTATTTCTGCATACTTTTATGTGCAAGCAAATGAATGCAAATATTTATCTTTCATTTTTTTATATCTTTTGTTTTTTACATATTTTTTTTTTATTTGCGCTTATATTAAATATTTTACATAAATTTATTTAACACAATTCTGGGCTGTGGAATTGTTTTGTTGCGGCATTTGTTGCTGTGGCGTTTGCTGTTAGGTTCCTCCTTGCCCCTAGCCTCATGGGGACCCTTCCATGCGTTTGGGATAGTGTATTTGACCTGAAACGTGTAAACGAGCATTGACCATTAAGCAAACACGGCATGCAGTCATTTCCGTTTTGTTGATTGCGGTTCGAGTTCGGATTCGTATTCGGGTACGGTTTTGGTTTGAATTTGTTTGGTTCGGTTTTGGCTTTTTGGTTTTATTTGCACGTTTTAACGTTGTTTTTAACGTGGCAAATAATTGCCAAATGCTTGTAAAACTTGTATTTGTTGTTGTTATTGTTGTAATTTCATTTGTTTTTGCGCGCTGTAAATATTTTTTGTATAAAATCGATTAACATGCGACAACGAAAGGCAACTGACCCCCATACCAAAAATAAAAACATAAAATAGGCACAAAATGTAAATCGACTGTGAAGCTTAATAATATTTTTGCTAAGCATTTGTAATCAAAATCGAAAATTGTGGGCAAGAATAAAGAAAATACCAAAATAAAAATGCTGAACACGTCGTCCAGGATGCTGTTTGGCAATGCACAAGGAATATGTTTTACACGTGCTGCAGAGTGTTATTATGCCTGGCCTGGCTTGATTTGGCATTAGCGTATTAAAATAAAAAATAAATAAAAACAAAAGTAGAAAAAAAAAAAATATAAAAAAATATATATATGCACATATATATTTGTATACATATGCAGTCAAACTTCTCTAGTACAAATTCGCAGTAGATTGAAACAGCCAACTTTTTATAGATCAAAATAAAATGCCCCACGGTTTTGACTGGTTCTGCTATAGAGGAGGGATCTAGAGTATGACTTTTTTAACTTTTTGGACTTGTGGTCTTGAATTCAAGGCTGATGCTTATAATTGCATTCCGTAGGTCTAAATCAGTTTTAAAATAGCTTTGTAGAAGTTATACGCTGATTCCAAAAACATTATGAATGGCTCTGTAACTTATAGAGAAGTTTGACTGTAGACAACAGGCATAAATATTTTGAAAAGTTAACAAAAAAAAAAAATTAATTGGGGTTTGCTTTATATGGATTTTTTATGTGGGATCGTTGATTGTGCATGACAATACTGTCCACCATGGTGTGCGGGAGGATTGCCTAGAGCCAGCTTAAGGAACAGCATGATCATACCAGCATGTTGTCCTGCTGCTTTGGTTCTGCTTTTTTTATGCACTTGCAGGATATTTTTTCTTGGCATGAGTCAGCATGACCACAGTCCAAAAAAATAAAATGAATGCCTGTGGTGCTTTAGTGGCGCATGTGAGTACTCGCATTATATACTGGCTAACATGCGTGTATGTGTGTGAGTGGTGTGTGTGCGAATACAGAAATGTAGACGTTGTCGCGCATATTTGCGTGCCGGACAGTTAAACCGCGTTGGCAGCGCTCATGGTGCAAAGTTGTTATGTGAAGTTGTTGCTTTTATTTATGTTGTTGTTGCTGTCGTAGTAGTCATGGCAGTGCCACTGGCCGTGCCAGTGAGTTTCAGTTGCTGTTGATGTTTGCGCTAAAAAATATGCAAGCAATTTGGCATGCATAAAAAGTTGCCTCGGTTGTTACATTTGGTTGCTTCCTTGCCTTGCTTACCCTGCACTTTGTTTTTATTTGCTTAAACTATTTTTGTGCGCAAATATTTCAGTTAATTTTTTGGTTTTTTATTTTGTGTATTTTGTGTAGCATATTTTTGTGCGACAGCAGCAATTATTATTTAATTGTTTTGCTGTTTGCATGTGCAAAATTTATGCATGCTTATTAATATGCCCAAGAGTTCGCGCGTTTATGCATATATAATATAATACGCCCGCACAGTTACATGGTGGGTTGTTAGTTATTTGGGCATTTATTTTTTTAAAGCAGTCTTTTGGGCGCACTAAATTAAATGGCAACTTTAAATCAAGTTTTTGCGCTTATCTTTGTGCGTCTAAATCACTAGACTGCGCGCGTTAAATACTAAGCAGCGCTTATCGCAATTTCAACGCAAATTTATTTATTTCGCAGAGCGCCTAAAATGCTGCCACATTTCGTGTTGCTGCTGTTGGCTGTTGCCTGTGCTCTCGTGCTGCTGCTACTGCTGCTGTTGTTGCCGCAAATGTTTTGTTGCCGTTTGTTTGTTGGTTTGTCTGTCTGTTTCACTGTGGCACTGTCTAAACTGTTTGAGTGTCGCACGTTTTATCAACAAAACAGTTTATCATTTAGTTGCTTACGCGGAAGTTTTACGGCATGTGCTGGCTTTGACAGCTGGTTTTGTTTTGTTGTTTGGTTGTATTCTCTTTTGCCTGTTTCTTTATTATTTTATTTTGCTTGGCGGTTTTTTTCCACTTTTATGCTTATTTCGTTTTAAAAGCTGTCTTGTGTTGTCTGTAGTGTGCTTTGGTGCTACTGTTTAAATTAAATTGGCAATCTTGTGCACATACGTAAACGTAACGCTTTGGCCAAAAATCGCGCATACGCCCAGTAAGACCTCAGGCCATGCTGGCAGTTCACTAACCGCCAATTACTGGCGGCCGCATACAACTTGTAGCTGCTGTAGCTGTAATATATAATTTATCTAACGGCAAATAGTCGTAAATAAGCAGAATGCGCCTTCACATGCCAACAGCAAACGTGCAATGGCCGCCAGGCTTGTGTGTCAATGAACTGCAAAGCAAGTGGCAAAGCAAACAGCGTCCTGTGCCAGGTCTTTAAGTTACAACAGTTCAACAGCTCATTATGGCAACATATTTGGCAAAGCAGCAGCTGGCAAGTGTTTAATGCTTTTGCTGCTTATGCAACAGTCTTGCCCATATTATTTAAAGAGAACAAGTATTGCCTACTTTTTAGCGCAAAATATTTTAATTTGATTTTTCGTCTTACGGTTTGTGCTTCGTTTTCTTTTCATTTGGTTTTGTTGTGGCACGTTTTATGCGCAATTTAAAAGTGCCAATATTACAGTTAACTGCCACTTGCAATGCAATTCTACATTGCATGTTGTTGTCGCCATTGTTGTGTTTGTTGTTGTTGCTGCTGCTGCTGCTGCTGTTGTTACTAGCTTGCTAGCTGGCAGCTCGTTGGCATTTTTATGGCCATTACGCCATGGCGCTGGCGCGCACATTTTAAGCTTCTAATCGTTGAGCGTACATCGCATAAAATAATGCAATAACGATAATCTGCAATGGCGTTGCATTGCATTGCTTTGCTTTGCTTTCCTCTCCATTACTTCGCATTGCTTTGCTTTGCTTTAGCGTATTGTGCTGTGCTCTGCATTACACAGCAATATCCTTGCTAGTGCCATTTAAGGCAATAACATATGGCTTTCTATGCGCACTCTTGTGCATGTTTGCTGCATTTTATTGGCGTTTGCTTTATTTGCCTTCTCACTGCTGCCTTTTTTTTTTTTTTGCATTCTTTATGCATATTGCTGTCAGATAAACATTTATAAATAAAATATTTCGTTAAACGAGTTTTATTTTGTTTCATGTTTAAATATAAACTTAACGTAATGATATAGGCAAAGTTATGGCAGGCATTTTGTTAGTGTTATACACTGAACATATCAGAATCGTATCAATAAAATTTCATGGTATGATGTCTAAAATCCACAGCATATATTCTACTATAATTTCTCTTTATAAGTCGTAGACAATATTTTTCTATTATGTTATACAATATTTTGAAGACCAGGGAGATTTCAAATTATTATATAGAATCTCATAAAGATTTTCGGCAATGTCTTAGATTAGGTTTTGTAAGGTCAATTGATCGTTGTTTGCTATAAATTGATGATGTAGCTAACCAAAGAATAAGGCCGATTAAATTGGCAATTCATATATTGCTTGTGATTTTGTGAAACAGATTAAGTAAGGCGCATATCTAATATATATATTGTAGTAAGAGTCAAAATCACCAAATTGTGATACAAATTCTGTGCGGTATTAATAAAGTTTTATTGAGCTAAATAATGGACTCTCTGTCTCCGATTTTTTAACTACAATTTAGATATTTTAAAAAGGATTTCATATGCAGCATACACCAGCACTTCAATTACTGGTTATCCTACTAAACTAAGCTAAGTACAAATTCACCTAAGACCTAATGTGACCTTTAAGTAAATTTTTTCTCAAAGTTAAATGACAACTTCAGCTTAAAGTTTTGCTAAGCTAAGGACGACACTCATGTGCTCAAGTGAAGTCTGACACTTGGTGAAACTTTGGCGATGCAGGTGGCTGTGCTAAGATGTTGCGGCATTTTCCATTCTTGTTATTGTTTTTTTTTTGTTGTTCTTTATGTGTAGCTGTTTAAGTTTTTGCTATCTGCAGTTGTAGAGAATTTAATCCAATTCGTTGTCAAGCAGGGCTTAGGCACTAAAACAAAAGGAATTTATACATTCGCATGGTGGGTTTCAAACGTAAGCTGAGAGCATGATGGCTATGTGCGTACTCTGTCTGTGTTGCAGAGTTAAACAGACGGTTGAGTATATTTGGGGAAAATCAAAAATAATATACTTCTTTTTTGATAATCTCGAATCTACATATCCAAAGGCTGATTCACACACAAACTCCCAATGACTTTTCGGCAGATAATTCTAATTCTAAATTAATTGCTAGAAATAAATTAAAAAGGGATGCATTATTTTTGTTGTTTTTGTTTTTTTGGTACGTAAATGTTAAAAAATAAAATATTTATAGATTTAGTTAGCTTAATAAACTACCCAAGCGATGGCATTGCATGCATTACTTGCTGTTTGTGTTAATGCATGTTGCTTGCGTTTAAAGAATTCTTAGACCAAAAACCAACACCAACGACACCAGCGATAACAACAACAACAGCAACATTATTGCAAGTCGCTGCCTTAGACGCTGGGTCTTGCATCTTCCAGCTCACCTGCCCACCTGCGTGGCACTGCTGTATGCGCCAGTACGTATCCTGTTGGCCTGTTGTGTTGCCACAACAAAATAAACTTCAACTGCCACCACATGCTTGCTTCCGCTCTAAGCCAGACGTAGCCAACCTACGGCAAGCGAAGTTATCTGGGGGCCATGTTCTGCAACTCGGCTGACATGTCTTAGACAAGCAGAGCAGCGTTGAACTGTTGTTATTGTTGTAGTTGCTGTTGTTGGAGAAACTGTCTGCATGCCGTACGACCTGACAGTGCAGCTGTCTGCCTGTCTGTCTGTTTGTCTAGGTTTGTCACTTGTTGTCGTGTTGCAACAACTTCGTGCAGTTATGACAGGTAATGCTTTATATAAGTTTACTTACTCTTCTTCTTATGCTTCTTCTTCTTCTTGTTTTCTTGTTTTCTGTTTTTTTTTTTTGTTGTGTTTTTGTTCTGTTAGTCTCTCACTAGTGGCTCTCTTCGCTTAAGTAAGCTGCTGCAGACATTGATGCTGCTTTCGATTTTCTTTGTTGTTTCTGTTGTTGCTGTTGCTGCTGTTGTTGTATTAGTGCAAAGAGGAAGTGTTAAAGGTGCTTCACTTGTTTGTAGCTGGTTTGCTTGCAATTTGCTGTCTTGGCGTTTTTGCTGCTTTTATTGCTGTGGTTGTTTATGTTATTGTTGTTGTTTCTGTTGTTGCTGACATTGTCTGTGTTTGCCTGCACGCGTGTTAGTTTAAATATGTCTCGGCTTGCATGATTACACGCTTGTCAGTGGGCAAACAAACTTATGCAGGAATTTTTAGTTTTTTTTATTTTTATGCTTTGCTTGATTTTCAACAAAGTTCTTCGCATGTGGCTTATGTGGCGTATACTTGATATGCTGATTTACATAGTTTCTTTGCCTGCTTTTTCTAACTCTGTTGTTGTTGTTTTCTGTTTTATTGTTGTTAAAAATTATTAATGATAATAGTGTAGTACATCTGTAAGTTGGCTGATGTGCATGCAAGGGAAATTCCTTGAAAGCTTTAAGTTGCACTTGCATAGAAGATGCCTTGCACTTTAGTTAACAAGAGTGTTTCATTCGATTCATTGGCATGTCGGGCAGTTTTTGTAAATTAATAAATTTGGAGTACATATATTTGAATGCAACTCTTTTCCAGAGCTAGCTAGCTTCGGTGCACTGCAGTCTGTGGAAGGGTCTTTTAGCTTCGTGGTTGTGATAGCGGTAGGTATAAAATTGTTGGGATCGATAACCAATTCAATCTCAGTAGGATTTTTCTTCGAATTAACATTGCGAGGCACAGCTGATAAAGTGTGCAAGCGGTTTGATAACACAATATTGTGTACACTCGCAGTGTAGTGTAGAAATAATAATAGAATTGTGGAACGTACGAGTAAACGGCGCCAGTTATATAAATGGAAGGCAATAAACACAGTCTATCCGCAAATTTATAAAGTGACTGCTCTCGCGTTTAACCCTTGCCATATGGCAAATCGATAATTGAGTGGGCTGATCCCGATCAACACTCCTGGAGGACTCAGCTGCCTGCTTACCATCGTTTACTGTCACGCTAAAGTAAGTGCTCCGCCCGTATAAGTTTCGTTTGCTGTTATGCGATTGCGACTTCACTTAATCCTTTTTAATCTTTTACACATAAAATCAATTCAGAACTCGTCTTGACAAGCGTTGCTTAATCCTGCAAGCGTTGCTGGCAATACTAAATCGTTGATTTTTTTATTTTGTATTGTTTTTTGTTGTTGTGTATATATATATATATTTTTTTTTGCTATGCCAATAATCCGGCAAACATTTCAATAAAAAGTTGCTTTTGTGCTCATATTGAACGAGTTTTGTGCGGCAAATGGAAAAGAAAACTCAGCACAGCTTTCGCCTGTCAAATTGACCAAAACTCGTTTCATTGTAATATCAATTTCCTAGCGAATAGTTTGCTGCTGGTTGCTGATGTTGCAAGTTGACTGCCACTAACAACAATAACAACAACAAGAAATGCCAACAAAAAATAGCAACAATAGCCACATAGAGTATACGTGCACATACTTACCATTATCGTTAAAATTGTATTGGATTCTGCTAACATGGTTAGTCCTTACTTTCCTTTCTTTCATGCCTCGCAATCGCATTCGACTCAACTCTACTCAACACAACTTAACTCAACTCTACTCAGCTCGACTGAGCTGGACTTGCCTGTAATCGCTTCTTGCCGCCATTTCCCTTTGGCTGCTGATATGTGTACGTATATTTTTTTTTCTATGGTTTTTCCGTGCAAGAAATACTTTTAAACTGAAATTTTCAAGCATTTTTTTGCAGCGTTTTCGTTTTGAGTTTTTCCTTTTTTTTTTCGTGTGTTGTTTGGTTGCTTTGCTTTTACCTTTGTCGTGACTGCGACGGATTTTAAGCAGCCTGGCTGCTTGGCACGCTTGCTGTCGCCAACCGATAGCTTTGCCTTCGCCTTCGCCTCCGTCATTGGCAGCCGCTTCGTCATTACGATTTCCACTGCCGGCACCTGCGGAGCCAATCTTCGCCCGCCAACGGCCATTGCATGTGTCAAAAGCTATTTGATATTTTTTAACACTGTTATGTTTTGTTTTTTGCTTTCTTCTTTTTCTTCTACATTTAGTGCTGCTGTTCCTGGTTGCTGCTGTTGCTGCTGCTGTTGTTGTTGTTGTTGTTGTTTGCAGGTAATGTGTGCCACTTGGCTAAAATGGTGTGTGAAATTTTATGCGAAATGGCTTAAGCAGTTCGTTTGCTTGTTTTTTTCGTACGTTTGTTTGTTGTTTACTTGTAAGAGCCACGAGTATGCATGTATGTGTGTCTGTGTGTATGTGCGTTCTCATGTCCTTATGTCCGCATTTCTGTGTGTATGTGCTGTAATCATTTTGCTATGTTGCACGAAAAGAAATCAAATGAAATGTTGAGTGACAGTTTGTTTGTGGCAACAATTTTACCAACGTTGGCTCTTAGTTTTCTTCTTGTTTTTCTTATTGTTTTGGCTGTTGTGGTTGTTGCTATTCTTGCTTATGTATGCGCACGCTGCCTCCCAACGTGACTAATGCTGCTGCCACCTTTACGCGTGTGTTGACATTTTCGTGTACGTTAAAGGATTTCTTTCTTCCATCCTTTTTTTTTGTTGTTTTTCTCTTTGTGTGTGCTTTCGTTAAAGGCTTAGTAAGTTAGCCAAATGTTGTTGTTGTTCTTCTTTAGATTTTTGTTGTTGCTGTTGTTTATATTTATTTCCGTTTGGGTTTTTATTTTATTTTTATTTTTTGTGTTTTTGTTTCTACTCTCAGGTTAGTTAGGTTTTGCGTCTGCGATTGTTCGCGCATATAAAATTGGTTCTTTTAGTTTGTACATTTTCGTGACGTTTTCCGTGGAAAGTACTAAGTCACAGCACGTGGCTACTTTGCTGTGCGTTTAGGTGATTAGTCTACGTTACTTACTTCTATGCCTTTATGTGATTTAGTGTGCTGTGTGACTTTGTGGCTACTAATTTGTTCTGGTTTGTTTTTTATTTTTTACTAGTACTTATTGGCTTATTATTGTTTGATGAGTAAATGTGGCATTATCCTCTAAACGCTTGTCAGCCAACATTAGCCAATGGTATTGTTGTCGATTATGTGCTTTACTTTATCGATTCAGAGGCGAGCTGTAATAAGTTTGAAAACCGCTGAACATATTTCATAAGGAAGTTTGGTTGCTGTTGTTATAAGATCTAAACGCCTCCGCTACTATGAAGCTACAAATTTGTAACGTATTAGTGCAAAGTAAGTCACATTTTTGTAAATTTTATATAATGAGAAATTCTTATATGCATTCATCGAATTTCTGTAATACATATGCGGGCTAATACAATTTGTGATTCGCTTGTCATACACTAAATTAAAATAAATAGTTTGAATTTAAGCAATAATGTCTAACATTATTTGAAAGATATACCAATCAACTTTAGTAATGGACATGCAATATACATTTTTAACTAGAAGTTAAATGCAGCCTGAAAGCACGCAATGGGAATGTTTTCAAACTATTTGCAATTTTGATATGTAAATATAAGAAATTACAATAAGAATAATTTGTCTACGAGTAAACTAAAACAATGGTAAAAATAAATTGCATATTTTTGCCAGTTATACACATGCCCTTTGTTCACACACTTCCCTACGTTTACTCTTACCCCGAGTCTATTGTGTTGCAATTTATGCAAATATTCAATTAACAACTGTGAAACAATTTCCGCTTTGTTACTTTTATGCAGACACACAAAGCACACACAGTCACACACGCCTGAAGGGTCGGCCCCGCCTCGTCCTTGCTACCCTTGATGGAAACAACGCCAACATAAAATTCATTTAATTTTGACACCTGTTATTCACCTTTTCTGCCATACGCTTGCGTTTAACAAATAAAACTTCGTTTGTGTTGCATTGAATTTTGTATGTCCTTACGGTTGTATCTAGATGCTGTGATGCGTCGCCCGTCAGCTGTGGACGCCGACAATGGTGTTGGCTAATTTTTGATTACACATTTTGGCACCTGTCAGTGCTTAATTGAGTGTTGCTGTGTGGCTGAGTTTGCAGCTGGCAGTTGGCAGTTTCCGTTGCTGGGCTTAAGCGCGCAGACATGGAATCCTTTGCTTTTATGCTGAGCTGCTATAACTTTGTAGCGCGAAAATTGCTTTTAATTGAACGAGTAAAAAGGGTTAAACGCTTGTGCCTTGTATGCAAAGTGTTTCACAGATTAATTTAATTAATAAGCAGCAGGCACAGCAGCAGCCTCAGGAGTAGCAGCAAAAACGCTTAGGAAGAGGCGGCTTTAGGGACACGCCCAGTCAATGCTGCTGCCAGAATGCTGGCAGTTAGTTGTGCAACTGACACTTTTGATTGAAGGCAAAACCATTAATTATGTAAAAATTCGCATGTCATAACAGCTGCGCACAGTCATGCGCTCTCACTCTGGCACACGCTGCTGCCAATCTGCTACATGACTCCTCTGCCTGGCTGCTGTCTAATAAATAGATTCAAGGTCATTTGGCAATTTGTGCCGAACATTTTGAGCATTGCCTGCGTTGAGTTGTGTTTCACACATATTTTATTTTATTTTTTTTTTGTTTTTTTTTTTTTGGGACTTGCCATTTGCATAGATTGCTTTCATCTTGCTTCATTGCTTTTGTGCCTTGTTTATTCGCTTATGCATGCAAAAAGCTTTGCCCCTCTGCTCGGGGGTGTCCCGACTTTTGCCTTTTAGCCGGAAATTGTTGCTTATTTATATTTAATAGCAACGGCCATGTTTCAGGCAACGCAGGCAATGAAGTGATGCCCTCAATGATTGACTGCCAACTAACAGCCACGTCATCGTGTTTAGAATTAGTTTAAATTATATCGAACTGAAATCTTGCGTGGGTTTCCTCGATTTGGCCCAAAAACGATTTTAAACGCTAAAGTGTCATGCTTAGGTTTCAGTTTTGCTGAGTAGCGGTCAAATTGGCAAAATTCGAAATGTAAAAATACAATATAATATATAAATAACTTTTGGCTTTGCTTTTCTTCAAGCATGCACACATACATAGGTGATAGGTATTTTCTATGGCTTTTCCATAAGGCAGATAAGCCACATGTCATGCTTTTTACGCTTCTAGAATGAGTAATTAATATAAAGAAAAGGTTTGTGTTGTTTTCGGTGGCAGTTAATTGCTTACTTGGTTGCACGTGCAGCTCCTCATCCTTTGACTGCATTGGCTGATGAAGTTGTTTAAATACAATTTGATGAGAGATTGTTAATCTTAAGTCAAGAAAGAGAAGTCATGGAAAATGGTTCCTATGTGAAAAGAGTCCTTTGAAGTCAACAAAAAATGAGAAGTTCATATTATCTAAAGAACTGGCGAATTTCAAGGAAGCCTCCAGATAAACAAGATAAATAGTTAAGGACTACAACTGTAAAATATAAACAACGAAGTGCACTCTTATCTGGTTCAATGTAAACTTGCTAAAACTGGATCCTAGTTATTGTTACCTAAGAATGCCGCATATTATGAAAATTTGGTATTAAAGTTATACGAACACTTTCAAAAATATTTTCATATATTTATGCTATGCTATTGCTCTGTCAGCTGATCTAAAATTGGCAATCGATTTGAACTCATTGAGTTTAAAAAGATAATTGTCCAATTAAAATTTCATTTGCACAAAATTGCGCTGCTCATTGTTCAACAGCTGCCAGCGTTCTCAGAAAACGTAATTTCAACTAAATAAGCATAATGGGAAATGTCGAATTTTTCAAGCGTTTATGTACGCCACAATGCTCTCAATATGGAAAAAAAAGAAGAAAAAAAAAAAAAAAAGGCAAGGATGCAAAACAACACAAAAGCTATGCAAACGCGCTTTTAATTACACATGTATGCGCTAAGCCAGAGACTGACCTAAATTTCCACATGCTGCACATCGTCTATTAATTCTCTATTTTTATTTAAACATGGCATAGACTCTCTCATGCACACACACACACACACACACACTCACACTCGCGCACACACACAGTACACATGGTGGACTGCACTGGCAGTTTATCCAATACACACGTGTCTAGGCAAGCATAAACTTAGCACAATTTTTTACTGGGTTTTTGTAACATGGCATGCTTTGTTGTTATTGTTGTTGTAATTGGGCTTGGGTCGAGTGTTGATGCAATTTTCGACACTAAATGATAAAACACGAACATGAATGTCAACACTCAGTTGAGTGACACATCATAAATGTCAACGACATGAACCACATATGCAAAGGGGCAACCCTGGCAGGCCGATGAGCAAAGCAACGAAGCGACGAAACAACGAAGCAAACGAAGCCACTGATGCAGCCAGGCGAGTGTGTGGCACAGAAAATTGCGCAATGGCGGCAGTGCGGGTAATAGTCAGAGGCAGCAGGGACGCTGCAACAACAACAACATCAACAATAACATGGCGCAACATTAACGCAAATAAAGGCGAAATGAGGCAGTGCATGGTTTATTTATTTATTTATGTTACCTTACTTTTTTCAATGGATTTTCCCCGCTTTTCCTTCATATTCTAAAGCCTTAGGAAACTGTTCATCATTTATTTTTTTTTTTTTTGTTGTTTTTTAAAATAACCGCAACATGCATTGTTTGCCTGTAAAAATAAACATGACTTATGTTGTGTGTGTGTATGTGTGACTGTCTGCCGCAGCACCGCAGTGGCCTGTCAGCAGCTACAACATTGTCGCTGTTATTGTTGTTGTTGTTGTTGCTATTGCTTGTGTTTAAGTTTTGCATTAAGTTGTTAGTGCTGCTGTTTATTTATTTTAATTTTTGATGCTCAGCAGCATAATGACAGCAACCGCCGCAGCCAGAGCAGCACAGTAGTAGGCAGCAACGGTAGTGGCAGGTGACGCACAAAGGTATGCAATACATTTTTAAACAGCCCACACGCGCTGCACTCAACACTCAATCACGCATTAGACTAAATTTAGCACAAGATAAACGCACACACATGCAGATATAAGCACAGACACTACACATACAGTACGCGACGTGTTGATTTGCAAAAATTTAATGCTTATAATGCGCGCTGTGTACGCTTATGCATACATACTCGTCCGTATGTGTGTGAGTTATAATGAAATTTACGGGATTTGCGCGCTGTAGTGACTAAATTTACTATAACTGTTTTGTGCGGTTGGTATGTGGGTATGTGTGTGAGCGGTGCCCATACACTAAGCTTGATGTGTGCACATTAGACGTCAGTCAGCAGTCACTCAGCTTAGTCTGAGTTACTCTGGTTTGCTGTGGTCTGGCTTGCTGCGGTTTGCTGTACTCTGCTCTGCTATGGCATGACCTGTTGTGTGTGTTTTCTTGTGTGTCCTTTTGTATGTCCTGTTGTATGTCTTAAGTTGTTGGTTGCGTGTTCGCTTTCACTTAGTGTTTGTATGTTTATTATTATGGCGAAGCGGGCAATTGCGGTTGGCCTTCTTTTTTGTTTTTTTTTTTTTTTCAGGTTTTTTTGTTTGCTGTTTGCCTTGGAATTTTCGCTTTCATTTTCGCACACAGTTTGCGCGGCTTGCCGTGTGCTTATAATTACATTTACCAGCATTTATGCGTATGCCAGCTGCCTGCATGTCGTCGCCCGCTGCAGCGTTCTCACTCTGATCCCCGTATTCATTCCCGGTGTTGTGGTTGTCGTTGCCGTTGTCGTTGTCGTGTTCAAGATTTCATGGCAGCGTGTTAATTATGTGACTGTAATCGCATTTTTACATGCTAAGTGTTGCCTTTCTTTGCTTGTCAATGCTTTTCTTGATGTGCACTCGTTCACTCAAACGCTGATTCGTTTAATCATTCATTCATTTATTCATTCATTCGTTCACTTAGTGAGTCATTCTTAACTTAAGTGTGCAGCACATGCTTTACAGTTTAGCAACGCAATTCACTCAAATTGGCAGCAGTTGAAATTCGAAGTAAAATACCTTGCAAAGTGTTGTCGACTTGGCTTAAGATTAACTTTAATTAGGAAAGTGCATGCATGCCAGCACAAAAGACAACCCAACAGAAACCATAGCCATGTTGTCTCTTGTGCTTGTGTGTTTGTGTGTGTGCGTGTGTATGGTGTGAATGTGGGTGTAGTACTCAGCTATAATCTAATAATTTCAGTTTAATGCGTTATGCTGATTAGCAGCAGCTTTATGATTTTTTATTTTTTGAACTGCTAAGTTTAGATTGCAGTGACACGTCAATTTACTGAAAGCCTTTTTCTCAAAGTTCATTTTGTACAAGGATTTCTTCATGTTGTCTCTTTTCACTGCATTATTTTGTGCTGTATCTAAACGCAATCTTGTGCTTCTTTTGCTCTAATAAGGACAATTCAACATCATCATTTGCACATGAGAAGCCTTAGGCTTGACTGTTTATTATGATACAGATATATGATACTTCTAAGAGAAGCATTAAAATTGCTTATAATTAACTTTTGCCAAACAGAATTTTTTATGTTAATTCCAAGTGTAAATTCATTTAAATCATCTTCTATGCGTGTGTTATCAAGAAGATTGAAGAGTATCCTTGGTGTGTAGAGTGCATTGAAGTTGCACTGCAGAGATATAAAATTTTAATGTTTAATCTGCGAATAATCGCCTTACGTTTGGCTTTTGTTTTAATTCCGTTAATTTTCTAGTAAGCTTCGAATCAAATAAGTTGGTATGAGGGTGGGTTGATTTTTCAAAATAGGCAAGTTCAGTTGTTGGTTTGTGGGGTATAAAATGCATAATGTACAACATTTGCTGCTCTGAGAGCTGACAGCTCTCTCTGATCCGAGATGCTTATGGCTTATTTTCCTTTAGCTTTTTATATGAAGTTATGTAGAAGTTAACTGCAATTGACTATATCTTCATATTATCAGCACGTTTAGTAAATAGATTAAATACCCTAATGCAGTTAGTAAAACAGATTTTTCGGTACAATTTTTCAGTAGCGTATATTCTGACACTGAGGGATAGTTTCTATGATTTGATGATAGTTAGTTCCTGCATTAAATGTGCAAATGTGTTTGATAGTTTAGCTGCTGATTTCATTAGAGTTGTGCAGCTGGCTCGTTTTGCAACTGTACTGTTCTACGTGACCTTTACGTTGCGTAAAAGGTGAATGCCTTAATGGCAGAACTCATTTAAAATGGAGCAGCAGACAGCAACAACTCACGCAGGCTGTGACCTGTCTCTCAGAAACAGTCTCGGCTTTTTGCTTAAGCAGATTTTAGGCAGCAATTTGTAGTCGCTGTGTGCACGTGCCTGTTTATTTGTTGTTGTTATTGTAGTTGCCATTGCCATTGTGCCTGTTGTCAGTCAAGCGTTGAACTAACTTCAACTGCTTACAGCTTAACTTAGCTTAGCTTCGCTGAAGCACAATTGCGTTCATTGTCACGAGTTATGTCAGCGCTTGAGAGCTTGTCAGGCGCATGTAAAACACACAAACACACACACACATACACACACACATACACGCACGTAGTTCGACGATGGCGCAACAGCAAGCCTTTGTTGTTATTATGACACAACAATGGCAACAGCAGCAATGACAGCGGCAGCATCAGCAGCAGCTAAACTGCGAGCTCAGCCAAAAAATGCACATAAAGCAACTACAAATGGCTTAGTGAGGGCTGTGGTGTTGCCAGACTATTTTTTATGGTGTTTATTCTTTTTTTCCTTTCTTTTTTGGGCTTAGCATGACTTGGTTTTTGCTTGTTTTTGTGAATCACACAAAGCAGGCAAGTTCAACAGCTATGCGCTTGCGGCTAAGCGCTTGTAATTATGCGACCCTAAATGTATGCTACATAATTTTTCCCCTTACTTTTGTTTGTTTTTTTTTTGTATGTGCACATTTATTTTGTGTTTTTTTATGCTTTGCATGCTAAATGAAAAAAAGACCAGCTCGTGTTGACTTCTAATTACACTTGACAATTTTTCAAAGTCATTTCCCATAAGCTTACAAAGCGACATTTACAACGGCAACACCCACAAACACACACACACACACAGAGAGATACACAAGCAGTCACACACACGACACGCGTTAAAGCCTAAAAGCGACCAACGAAAATTTTCATTACAAAACTTTTTGCATTAGCGCGACGCAGAGCAGCAGTCGGCCGCATGGCGTTAAATTTGCACTTTTTAAGCGGAAATGCGAAACTTTGTGTAGGCAAACATTTTTTAAAGTCTTTTGGGATTTCGAAAAAAGTTTTCTTCCTTTTCTTTTGGATTTTTGATTTTTTATTTTGGCTTTACGCACATTTGCCGTGCTCCATGATTTTGTGGTGAAAAGTATGCGAAATTTAGTCTAAGTTAAAATGTTTTGGTTGTTCTGATTTTAGTTGATTTTCACTATGCAGTCAGCATTGCCTATTTTGCGGGGGTTTAGTTGTTAACTTTCTATATGTTCACTATTCTAGAATACGTTGGCGATGAATGTGGTTTATCTTATGCGGGCACGCCGTACGCTTGGGTTATTTTATTCGCGAAGGTACTTGAGGATGGACAATAAAACGAAAACGGTTTAATTATTCTTAAAAATGTACATTATTTTTTCATATTAAACTCTATTGGATGCAATATG
Organism: Stegana nigrithorax; assembly: GCA_037044495.1. Lineage (NCBI taxonomy): Eukaryota > Metazoa > Arthropoda > Insecta > Diptera > Drosophilidae > Stegana > Stegana nigrithorax. Next base: position 11,716 of record JBAMBQ010001632.1, on the reverse strand, counting down.
CATATTCGACAATGAAGAACATTCTTGATTTATATTCTATATTATATATTTTAGACTTTTCTTTACTTCTTCGACATCAGATATCCTTGAGGGATTAAGGCTGACTAGAAAATGTTCTTCGCAAATACTAGAAATGCCCGCTTTTGTTCTTAAGTCACTTTAATTACCGGTCTGTGTCGAAGGTCCTTTGCATTCTTTGTGGGCTGTGCTTAGTTGGCACATTATGTTTCGATTTTAATGTCCTTGCAACTGTTACTTAGCGGTGAAAATGCTGTTGATTGTTAAGTGGTAATTGCCTGCACTACAAAGTTGGTTAGGAAATCCATTAGATCTCTGACATTCTCATATGTGGACATAGACCGCAGAACATAGTGCGCGCAGTCTGACTCTTACTTTCTGTTTACTCAGTGGCAATCGCATGCGGCCAACATCATTTTGCTGGCAGAGTTGACGTCTTTGGTTTGCATATTAAATGCTGACGACGACGCTTCAAATGTCAAAGCAAGCGCAAAAAATAAATGAAAATTAAATAAGAGAGCGCCGTCACACGACTTTATAACAAAAGCGACGGCAACAGCAACAACAACAACAACATAAACAACAAATACGGCAACATTGTGTATTGTGGGCTGTGTTGCATGCAGAATTTTTGAAGCCAATTTTACAGGCCACTGCCTAACAAGGCCATTAATTGGCAGTTGTACAGACGCCGTAGCAGTCGTCAACGTTAGCGTGGCGTTGCCATGTGACCAGGCGGTTATGTCGGGCACGCTACTTTCTGTACGAGTATTTGCATACAAGTTTTTCACTTCATGTTTTATATTTTTGTTGTTGTTTTTTTCTCTTCTTTGTTTTTTATTTTTGCTTTTATTATTTTGACTTTTTGTTCAACTCTTTTGCTTACAGTCTTTCATTTTTCTGCCATTGTAACTTTTGCTTTTTTAAAGTGGTGTTTTATTTTGTTGTTGCTGTTGTTGTAGTTCGCATGTGCACACACATTCGTATGTCTTGTATAAAAAAATGTGCATCAATATTGACTTAACCTTTTTATGTGCGTTGACAAAGTAGCAGAAAAGCTTTGTTTTCTTTTTTTTTTTTTTATAACATATTAATTTTTTGCTTTTCTGGAGTTTATATTTTTTTTGTTTGTTTCGTTTGCTCTTTTTCACATTACTGCATGCTTTGTTGCAGCTTTTGTTATTACACAAACACACACAATTAGCCAATGTATCCGTGTAAAATGTTATGTTAAGGTTATGCAAATTAATTAGCATGCATTTGTATGCCGTTTTGAATCTGGGCTGCACTGGCAGAGTATATGACAGAGTTACTCATGCTTAGCTGCAAATTGAGTGTCATAGAATAATTGCATGCGTTTGCCTTAATGAGCTGTAAAAGTTGGCAACATGCACAAACTTTGCTTTGGCTAAGCAGGCAACATAGCGTATGCGTAATTTGTATGTGTGTGTGTGTGGCCTTGAGGCAGACGCAAGCTAAGCAAAAGCAGCAAATGCAAGGCAGACATGGCAAGCTAAGGCAAAAAAAAAAAAAAAATAAAAATAATAGTAAGGAAATTAAAGAAAAAATAATAATAAAAATTTAAGTAAATAATAAGCACAGACGCAGCGTCAGGAGAATTGACAACAAAGCGCTTTGGTGGCCAAAGACGACAGCAACAACAACAATAACAACAATCGGAACAACAAATAGCTTACATAATCGTGTTTACAAAAGTACAACATAACACCTAACAATGGCCACAATTGCGCCAGCAGAGCCAGGGGCAGAGCGAAGTATGCGACGCCAGGCACGAGCAGCAGCAGCGGCAGCAGGCCGCGATATACTTACAATAACAAAGCGTTATCTAATCTGCGCGCATAAAATCCAATCATTTTGCAAATGGCAAGGAATGTGCAAAAGGCAAACCAATAAAACCGCAAAAGCACTAAACAGCAAACGACAAACCTTAGACCGACAATCGACAAGCGTCAGCCGGCAAACGACAACAGGCGCAGACAGACGACGAAGGATTTTACGTTTGTGTAAAGTAACCCACTCTGGGGGCAAGGCAAGAGCAGCAGCAGCGGTGAGCTGCCAGGCACCAAGGCACACCAAGTGGCTAACACGTGTATATGCTCGTGTGTGTGTGTGTGTGTAACTTGAGACACGCGCGAGTAGGCAAACGCTGTCAGCATATGTAAAAGGCGCGAGTGACTCGCATAAGTCTGCCTACAAAGCTCATGTGGCTGGCGAGTGACGCGTTGTGTGGCTTGACGTGCAATGTGTGAGACAGAGAAGGGAGAAAGAGTGGGAAGAAACTTCCGCTAACTATGAAATTAAAGTCAACAATAAAATTTGTTATTGCTTGCGCAAGTGGGTCATGCACAGACAGACACACCGACATAGGGACATACATACGGTCAGACAGATATGCCAACACACAGACAGACAAACACACAGCTAAGGTTTTCTGTTTTATTTTTTGTGCTGTTTGCCGTTTGTCATGCGTTGTTATTTTTTTTAGTTTCTATTTTTTTTTTTGCGCTTGCGCCAAGCTGAGCATAATAAGGACATTTGTTTTTGAAATGTTTTTGGCTTGGCTAATCTATATTTCAGTTTTGTTGCGCTTTGCGCGTATGTACAACTTTTACTATGAGCATTATCGTTTGTTGTTGTGGCTGTTGTTGCTGTTGCCGTTGTCTAGTTGCTGTTAGTGTTAGTTGAGTCTTGGCAAAAGTCATTTCAAGTAGTTTGACCAAGTTTTTATTTGCCTGGCCCTGCTCGTCTGCCACGTCTAACTGCGCTGACAACGCGCTCTGTAAACAAAAATACAAATAAGTATGGAAACAAAAAACAGAAATAAATAAATAAAGAACAAGAAAAAAAAAACAACAGAAAAAAGTCAGAGAAAGTTTTAGTTTTAGTTTTCGTTTTAGCTGCTGTTATCGTGCCACACTTAACTGTGCGCCAAAGTATCCAATATAAATGTGCATGGCATTTGTGAGCATTTGATAAGAAAACTTTGATAGATTTTCAACGCATTGCATTGTGTGCGTGTGTAGGTGAGTGTGTGGGTGTGTTTCTGTGGCAATGAGTCTGCTATATGTAAGCATTGAATGTCGTTTTACTATTCAACTTTGCGTGGGCTAAAAGACAATTATTGTTGGCGTTTAAATAATTCTTAACCAAACTCGTACTCAGAGCATTGCCACATCAGCTTACAATTGAAAGTCGCCCTATCCAAATATATTACGAGATTAATATATGTGAAAAAGTAGTTGGAGTATATTAAGAGCGCTCTTCATTCTTCAAGTTGACAAGAAAAAATTAAATTGTAAAGATTGGGCAGTACAAGGTAAGATGGCTACATGGCACAATTATAAGCTACACTCAGAGCCAGAGAAAAAAACTGCATATCTAAAAGTCCCATACTGGCAAGCTATTTGTAACAACATTTGGGGCTTCATTTAAAATTTTTACGTTGTATTATGCTAATTAAATGTAAAATGTGTTGTAATTTTTTTATGTAAACGGAACAGAACACTACAAGCAAATCCTGCTCTTTATTCACCGATGAGATGCTGAGATGCGCTTAATACGCATAATTGGTGGCTTATAGTGACGCTTACCAAAAAGAAGTGAAATAAATGCCATACCACAAAGTAAGCTGCCAGAAATAAATTGCAAACAATGTCACCTTGAAAATAAGAGAACCAAAAAAAAAGGAAAAAAATAAGAAATTGTGAAATTTTAAATGATTGCGAAACTGCAGCTTGATGAATTGCGCTAATTTGATTAGACTGAATGAAGAAGTGACGAGGAACTGGAAAGTCTTTTTACAGCAAAATATGTGAGCACATACACAATGCTGAGCGCACACAATGCCAATTTGAGTTAAAAATCTAATTTACATATTTTAAACATAACAATAAACTCAATGAATTGTGACGCAATCAAATGCGCAATAAGCAAGACGAGAGAAGCGGAGTGTAAGACAGAATGGCAGGAGCAGCAGCAGCAGCAACGGCAGAGTGATTGCTAAAAATAAATAAGAGCAAAACGTTTGGAATAAAAGTGAAATAAACGATTCAGTAAAGCGAGAAGTTCAGCAGCACATAAAATAATATCAGAGTACAAAAGCAACAAAAAAACAAAAAAAAAAAGAAGGCATACTGGAAAAAAAAAAAAATAATAATAATTTCAACTTGCAAGTCAAACTAAGCCAAGGCAAGTCGACTCGAGTCGAGTTAAGTTAAGGCATTGCATATGGACGGACTAACACATTCGGCAGCCATTTCCACTTGTCCACCCCTCCAGCACAATGCTTTGGACAATTCGTCATGCATAGTCGGTACATACGCTTCATTTATGCATTCATCAATCAGTTAACCAAGTGTAAATTTTTGCATTTGCTCAGACGTTAAATAAGCCTGGCAAACGAGCAGGCGAGCAGGCGAGCAGGCGATCAGTTAGGCAAGCGGTGAGGTAAACCTTTATAAGACCGAGCTGCCTGCCTGCGATGAAATGAAATCTCGTTTGGCTTTCGCCTGCGAAATGAGCTTCTGATTGACTGTTTTCGGAGTTTCGTTGGCTGGCTGGGCTTCAGCTAGGCACACTCGTAAGCAGTGCAGACAGTTTGTGAGCATAGTACGTAGCCGGCATAGGCACTTCATTTATTTTGTTTTGAAAAATTAAAGTTGCGCCTGAAAGTATGCTATGCCGGGCACTGCCAGCAGTGATTCATTGTTCTATACGATATATGCGCAACTGTGAAGCATATTTCGTTTCATTTTTATGGCATTTGTTTTATGTAGTCTATGTCTATATTGTTTGTGTTTCTGTTGTTTTTGTTGTTGTTGCTTATGCTGTATTTCGTGCTAACTGTAATGCTGTCTTAGGCTAATGGAGTCTCTTTCAGTTAAGCAGTTTTTCGGTTTATTATTGTTGAAGAGATTTTGTTGCTTTGTTGTTGTCTTGATTAGGCTGAAATGTATTTTAGGCATGCTGAAGCATAGTGCTGCTTTAATAATGGCATTACAGTCAAAATCAAAGCTCTTGGCTGTGCCAGTTAGAACTAGATTTTAGCTTAATAATGCTTTAGTTGGTTTTTCTCAGTTGTAGAGCATTAAAATCAATGGCAGGTTAAAGTGGCTTAAAACTCGTTCCTCTCACTTAATAAGTCTTCAGTTTAATGTTCTTAGCTTTTATTTCTTGCAGCTTTTGTCTTCTCCTCTAAACACTTAAGTTCTGTGAGGTGTGGTTAAGCAGCACGTTGCGATTGTAATTATCTCTTCAATTTTTTCATCCTTTTCTTGGACTTTCTTCTAAGTTTTAAATCAGTTTTTTACTGTTGCTTTTTTCTGTCTCTCGTTGTTTTCGTCTTCCTGTCTACCATTTTTCATTTGTGGTTGTAAGATTTCTTAGACTCTTCTTTATTTTTTCTACTTACGCTTTAACTTTTACTCCTTCCACAATTTTAGTAACTATTACTTGGTATTTGCCTTTTTTTCTACTTCTCATTTATTATTTTTCACTTCAGCGTCTTTTGTTCTTTCGCTAACAAGGCCTTGCTTATGCAAACTCTAAGAACGTCGCTTATCACAGCCACATCAAAGTGCTGCACAGCAGACATCATGTGGGCAAAGACCAGCATTTCAATGCACATGGCTCTGTTTTGTAGTGTAAGCCCCAAACCAAATGAAGCTGGGAACTCATTTCATTTCAACAGCTTCATTAAATTACCTACACTTTGTCCACTCTACAAAAGGCTTAAGCAGAAATTTATGCCGCGCCGCTGTGCCACATGAACTCGGCCGCATTCAATCACGTTTAAAGCTCGGTTGCTTAGCAAAAATTAGCTGCTCATTTGCCTAATATTTTAATTACATGCAAATGGCGAATAGATAATAAAACCGGTTGCTCGTTATCTGCATTAATAATTGCACAATAAAAAAAAGTTCAGAAAAGGAAGAAAAAACTGGGGGAAAAAAATGAAAGGAAAAGAACAGACAAAAAAAGAAAAAAAAAAAAAACAGCAAAAATGGAATAAATGTTAATAAAAAGAGAGCATAAAAAGTACGAATGAGAAATGTGGACTTCGAAACATATAAAAATAAATGGACATAATTTTGTAAACGAAGCATGAACATAAATAAAATTTATTGCGCCTGAGATTTTTCTTAATATTCTGCTAGAAAAATTGCCACAACAACAACAGGAAAGCATACCCCGAGCCACATTAATGTAAGCAACGCAACGTTTTGGACATTGGACATCGAGCATTGCGATAAACAAGCAAATAATAAAAAAATAAACATTTCCCAACAAATTCCAAGTAATCGAGGTCATTTTTCGGGTTATGCATCTTTGATAAATGTATGCGACAGTCAACAACGCTTGCATACATGTACTCTTTTACTCAGGCTTACATACAGGGTGGCACAATTGAATTGCAGTCAAATGCACACTGTTAACAAATCACAGTTAGATCCTTGCAATTTGCCAAATGCAAACAATAAAAAAAAAATGTATGTATAAAATTGTTATCTTCGTAAGTTGCATTTCAAATGGGCCACCCTGTATATGCTCGTGCGTATGTACATATGTGAAAACTGTTCGACTCGCACACATTATTCGTACTTGACAAAAATCAGTGCGACTGCTTATGGTTTGTTGCCGGTTATATTAAATATGTCGCATAACTTTAAGTTTGCTTCAGCGCGTCGACCGAGGGGCAGGGGGAATTGCGCAGTTGGAGCGTCAGCAGTGTGGCATAAGTCGGTAATTATTTTTGCTTACAGCGCGCATGTAATTTAATAAAGTTACGCATACGCCCAGTTGCGCTATCAGGGCAAATAATTTATGCTGTAATAGTAGTGTATAATTTTTTGAACTGCCTGTTAGCTGATAGCTTAAGTGGGCGCGAAGGTGGTTGTTTTGGTTGTGGCTACTATTTTCGCTCGCACACTAATTATGCTGACACTTGAGCAAAGCAACACGTCGCCTTGAATAAATCATTTGGGTTGTATGTGTCACAGCATGCATTATGTTCTGCCTAAGCAAGCGCGTGTATTAAATATATTAAAGTTGGCTTTATGACGCGCAGACAACAACAAACGGAAGTGGCGAACAGCGACAACAAAACAGCCCGAAAAGGGAAAAAATGAGATGGAAAAAAAGCAAAGCAACGGCACATTAATCAGTTTGAGGAGTACAAATGTTGGTGGCAGCAGCAGATACACCAGAGACGGCATATTTCATGGTATTTACCACTAATAAGCGCCCATAGACGCTAAGTACAAATAACGTCATCAACATCAACGTCAGCGGTGGCAACAACAACAACAACAACAGCGAAATCGGCAGCGACAACGACAAGGACAAGGACAAGGACAACGCGACAGCAAAAACGACAACGCCAAAAATGATCTATCGTCATAATCAGTTAACACAGCAAAACACAAAACAAAACCAAAGCCAAAACCAAAATGAAAACCCTCAAAAAAGAATAAAAAAAAAGAAAAAAAGAAAAAAGGTAAAATGCAAAAAGAGAAAAGCAAAGGCAAAGGCACAAGCAAAGGCAAAAGGCAGCATAAGAAAAGTCGCAAGAAAAGTGTCGTATTTGGTAGCGATTTAGACTTGGCGTTTGCCTTATTTTCAACGCAGTTGGTCTGGTTGTTGTTGTTTTTGTTGTTGCTGTTGACATGACTGTCATAATGAACGTGTTGTAAGGCATATAGAAAATAACGCGTATACGCAATGTGGCCTACAAGGCTCTGCTCATATTTCGCTTAAATAGCAACCGTAACTCATTTTCTGTGCCCACTCCCGTTTCTGTTTCGCTTCGTTACATCCCGGTTTCCCTTCCATTCTCGGCTTCCACATCGTGAGTTGTCTGCGTGCATGTTGGATTTGTCCTAGAACTTCCGTTTAATATGTCACAATATGCATAGCTCTTCTACGTTCTATTTCATACACGTGCTGTGGGCTTTTCTATTCTCTTTTTTTTTTTTTTTTGGCTTCCTCTCATTTCTGGTTGTTTTTCTTGTGTGGCTAACAAACCACAAGTGTGTGCAGAACGGATTTATATGCTACATTGTATATTTTTGTCTTTTGCTCTGGGGGTAGTAGCAAAAATAGACAAGAAAATAACTGCGCAAATGAAAATTTAAAAATATGATAATAAAAAATGAAATTAGGCAGAATTTCACTGTTGGCTTTTATGCCATTCTATTCATAGGGTAAACTGCTGTGGGTTATTTGAAATACGAATGCGTAAACTAGTAGCACTAGAGCGTTTATATTTACGACACAACATATTCTCAGATTATATGCTATTGATATCAGCTCATTAGTGGCACTTCCTTTATATGCCCACAGCTGGAGTAGACAGCAGACTGCTTGCTAATTTCTGCACCTTCATAACCGGAAACCGATGTTTGCGATGTTTTTTTACAGTTTTGGAAGGTTTTTTGGACAATATAATGGAAAGCTTGTAAAATTTATCTGGTTATAAGATATGTCTCCATTTAGGGAGGGTTTGCTTGAATAGGTTAATATAGTATGTTTAAGGAATTAACATCAGGGGCATTCATAAGAAAGCTACTTCTTGCTGACACTGGGAATTTCTTTGCAATAATTTGATAATTTGGGAACTATAATAGTCGTCTTCTAGTCTGTATGATCTCTTGTCTGCAGGTGCTGCTGCTTCGTGAATGTTTCTTTGCTTAATATTTTAGAATAAGTGATCAACTTGCTTTGCTTTCAGTTTGAATAACTGGATTTACTATTGTTCTTTAATTTATGAATGTATTGAAATTGTTAAGCTTAGGTTTTTAATAATAAATTTAATCTATATTTTCTTTATTTTCATTATGATAAATAAATAATTTTTTTCGGCGACCAAAGCATTGAAGTATTTATACAGTATATACTGAGTCTGTTTCAGAGTGAAAAACTAACTATTGCTTTGAGAATTGCTAGCTTTGTAGTTGAGATTGCGGATGTATGAATTTCGTCTCAAATTATCAAACATTTTACAGTTAAAATCTTTTCTGTCTACATGGAGTATATTTGCGTCATCAGACTCGTCAACTGTTTAATAGGTTTAAGTGTGTTGGTGTTTTTTCCTATATAAACTAGCATACACAACGTAGGCGTAGCTTAGTCGCCAAGATTGAGTGTGTCTACGCGTCAACTACGTCATAATGCTGTAGGCGTTTAATATAAATAAGGCGCTTAATAATTTTTCATCAAGGCATTACACACATGTGAAAGTTGTAGGTAAGGTGTGCATCATGCCACCAGTTTTGCTCTCTCATTGAGACACTAAGCTGCTGCTCCTTAACGTTTGCGTTAACAAATGCCAAATTTCTGTTTTCAACGACTTGCTGCGCAGTTCTTGAGCGTATACCTAAAGGACTTCGCTTGCCTAATAAGGCGAATGTCGTAAGCGAAATACGTACAACTCGTAAAAATGTTCCTTCTATGACATAAAGCATATTTTTGTATAAAATGGGCGTTTGTTTATTTTATTTTTTTTTTTTTTTGAAAAAAATTTCTTCTGCGTCTTTTGTGCTGTTACAAATTTTATTTTATTTATTTTTTTTTCATATGGCGTCTAAAAGCGTCTGAGTACGCGTGCTTAAAGGCTGCCATGCAAGTCGGCATGAATTAATTTTTGCTCATGTTTGGCAGTTGCCTTTTTACATGTTATTTTCGTTTTGGCTTGCCACGCCTTTTGCCGTGTCCTTTTTTCATTTATTTAATTTTTTTTTTGTTTGCCTTGTCATCGCTTGGAAAATGGGGTGCCTGTGGTTGTGATTTTAATACGATTTTCGAGTTATTTGCGTGTGAAAATGTTTGCTAACCAAAATAGCAGCAACAGAAATAGAAAAAAAGAAAAGAAAGAGAAACGAAAACTTCAGCTAATTGGCAGCACATAATTTACGTATTTATGCCCATTTTCATTACCATTCTCATTTTGAATTTGCTATTTTTGCTTTGACATATTTTTAACAATTTTCGGTATATTTTTGTGACTTGGGTTTTGTAATTAATATATATATACAAGGTGAGTTCCAAAGTAAACAGGACTTTTAAAAAAAAGACAGAATAAATAGTTTTTTCGGCAAAATCAATTTATTTTATTCAAAATAGTCTCCTTCTGCTTTAATACAGCGTTTTGCACGGTCCAAAAGCATGTCGAACGAGTGTTTTAGCTCGTTGCCCGGTATGGCCGCCAGTATGCCGGTGCAAGCCTTTTGAATGGCCTCTACGTCTGCATAACGCTTTCCTTTCATCGGCAAATGCATTTTTCCGAAAAGGTAGAAGTCGCACGGTGCCATATCAGGTGAATACGGGGAGTGGTTGATGGTTAAAATGTGATTTTTGGTCAAATAGTCGGACACAAGCGTCGATCGATGAGACGGCGCATTATCGTGCAACAAACGCCAACTTCCATCTTCGCGATATTCGGGCCGAACACGTCGAATACGGCGCACCAAACGCTTCAAAACTCCAAGGTAGAATACCGCATTAACGTTTTGGCCGGGTGGAACAAATTCTTTGTGGACAATACCCTTGGAATCATAAAAACAAATCAGCATTGTCTTCACTTTTGACTTCTCCAGGCGCGATTTTTTGGGTTTCGGCTCGTCCGGCGCCTTCCATTCAGCACTCTGGCGTTTCGTTTCGGGATCATATTGAAAACACCACGTTTCGTCTCCAGTCACAATCTTGTAAAGGAAGTCCGGGTCTTTTTTTGCCTCTTTAATGATGTCCTTCGAATGTTGAATTCTGAGCAATTTTTGGACGTCAGTCAATTTGTGCGGAACAAACCGTGCACACACCTTTTGTAAGCCCAAATGTTCGGTCAAAATGCGATAAATCGATGTTTTGGAGATGTTCAATTCTATTTCCATGAATTTCAATGATGATTTCGGCTGATTTTTTATGAATTCACGCACAGTTTCGATGGAATTTTCGGTGATCACGGATTTTGGTTGGCCCACATGTTCATCGTCATTTATGTCCTCACGACCACTTTGAAAACGTTGAAACCACTCGTGCACTCTGCTACGGGATAGGCAATCATCGCCATAAACTTGTTTCATCAATTGAAACGTTTCGGTAAAAGTTTTACCAATTTTAAAACAAAATTTTATGTTGGCTCTTTGTTCGAAGCTCATTTTCGCACCGATGACAAAAACATACTGACACTTAAAACGCAATAACCTCACTTCCAATAGATGAAATGTCATGAAATTTTTACTGGAAGTCGATAAACGATAGCAGATTCTAACGCACCAGTTGACATATAGATGGCGCCACTAGAGGGCGCTAGATTCAAAAAGTCCTGTTTACTTTCGAACTCACCTTGTATTTTGTTGACTGTGTTGCATTAAGCGTAGTTTGCTTTTTTGTTATTGCCATTTACAGTATATCTTTTTATAAATATAATAATATGCATATAACATATTTGTGGATACCAACCTCATGCATGAGGCTCGAGCTGCAAATCCTCATGTCAGCCTTCTTCCCAAGAATATCTTTTCTCAGTAAAATTAAGTGGCTTCTCGTTACAAAAATGAATAGAGTGAAATAAAATATAAGTAGGAAAAGTCAAGTGTAGAAAAGCTTCGTGGAATTGCATTTCTTTAATGTCAAAAACAAATTTCAATCATTGATATTTTTTTCCATATGCTCCAAATTCGTT